>JAZHRO010000024.1:92852500-93452500 GCA_037157565.1 Thalassia testudinum
AAGAAGAATATTAAGGGGACACTCTGTCTCCTTGGTGCCTTCAACTTCTTCCCTTCTTCTACCTTGTGTCTTCACTAAGCCAAGGAGGAAGGCCAGGCAAGGAGGACATCCAGAGGAGGAGCAAGAAGGGTGGTCCACGTCCACCCTAAGGAGGAGTTCAAGAGTAGAAACTTTCCACTCTAGGAGGATGATTGCACAGCAATCATGCAACCTAAATCACCTAAATTAAGCTAGATTCTAGCATAAGTTAGGAATAATACATTTATAGGCATCGTAATTTACACAATAGCTAGTTTATTAGTCATATAAATAATATCGTCATTTTATGTACTAATGAGAGATGATTTTAATCGCAGATGATTCGAAACTGAGGATGTCAGATCAAACTAGATAGAGCTGATCAAAATGACGATGGGAGTCCAATGCTTCCGAAATCGTCTCGATTAAACAACTAGAGCATCATGTGCAGTCCATAAAAGAATGGAGATCATGGAGCCAAAGGACAAAGATTCAAGCCTCAGATGAAGAATCCAACTGCACGGATGAATCCGATTCAACGATCACAGTCCAACAGCACAAAAATCAACCCGATCGGAGGTCTATAGCAACTGTACAAGGAAAAGAAGATGGACGGCTATGATGGTGCCACGTGGCACCATCACAGCCGGCCCCTCATCGCTGCCCCATCTAGGAAGGCTACCCTTCATACATTGTGGGCCATTGGATGGCCATCCAATGGCCACAAGTGTGCCACGTCACCCATCCAACCGCACCTCAACATGGAAAGAAGAAACCTCAACCATTAGATCTCCATCCAACAACTAAGGACAAATAGACTCAAAGTAGAAATCATAACAAAAGTCATGTGTAGTGCATTGGTTCACGCACTTGCATTGAAACAAGTGGTGGGTGTTCAATCCGCGCCTTGTGAGAAATTGAAGGGCGTTGTGCACAGGCGCTACTGGCCGTCAGATGTCGAGCAGAGCATGGTGATGCAACCACGTGGCGAACAAGAGCAGATTGTGGATGAATGCAAGATCTGATGCGAGTTTTCCCATGCGCTTCTTCGAAACAGAAGAGATGTGTGCCCGCGTAAGCCATCTGATCGTGAGATCGGACGACTGAGGATGAGTCACTCAGATTGACCGAGCAGTGAGCGCGAAATTGAAGAAGGCACGCGCGGAGGAGCGGGAGATGTGCGATCGTGGATAAGGGCTCTGGGCATGCCACGTGTCGAGCCTAGGTTGAATCCATGCATAGAGGGCACACTGAAGACTATTTTGAGGCCAGATATGATCATTTGATCTCCCGATCGAAAAATCTAATTGTGCAGGAGTTGTTACACGAGATAGAGGGCCAAAAGACCCTTTCTGCCCTCCATAAAGGCTATAAAAGAAGGCCAGAGCCCCCCCAGTTGAAGGCATCTCTAGATACAACTCTTCCACCTTCCTCCAAACCAAAGCTCTCCCTCTGCAACTCCGCTCCGACCTTCGTCCCGACGGTCTGGATTTGAGGTGCTGCCACATCTCACACAAGCATTCTACAAGCGGTGTCATCTCTCTGCCACTTTCTATCTCTCTCTCTCTCTCTCTGTATCTCTCTCTATCTATTTATTTCTAGTAGCATTCTCTATTGTGAAAACTCTATTTAATTGCAATACAATTCTGATCTTCTGAATGCATGCTATTTGATTCGTATACATATATACATATATAAATATCTATTTAAAGCAAGTTTTATTGAAAAGCTTCTACAAAAATCGAGATTGCCTCTCTACGAACAACCCAGTACTCACCATAGTTTTATAAATTTGTTTGTCCACGTGTTTTCACGCTATACTACAACTAAATAATCTTTTAAAATGTGATTTATGTGCCGAACAAAGGAGCCAGGCACACCCCACCTAGGGTTTGCCAAGCAAGGGAGAACCAGGAGCAAGCTTCCTTTAATTCAGGTGCAACCTGAATTGGTGTGGAAGTTCTGCAGCAACATCGCCTTCTTCCTAAGATTTCTTCTACATTCTTTTTTTTATTTGTTGCATGGTAGTCTAGTGTTCAAATTTTTGTTCGAGATTACAAGTGGGAATCCCTCTCACTTGTGAGTTCCCTAACCCTGTTGTAAAATAGTTTTTATTTCAAGAAGCATTCCTCTACATTTCGTTTAGATAACTTGTGATTCTTGTTGTGTGTTGTTCCTCCATTACTCTAAGCCTCCCATGCCTGGAGTGAGTTGAAGAAACAAGGCACTTGTTGCTTTATTTCTCGTAATTGTAATTCCCGTTCTCTTCGCATTCATTTTTCCCTTATTCAAAAACCCTAAAAAATATATATATTTCAAAACCTAAAAAGAAAGTTGATTTTTGTTTATCGAGCGAGAGATTTCTAATTTGCATTTCAACCTCCCTTGAGATGACTCGAATACTTCCCAAGTACTCAATCTTTATAAATTTCAAAAGCGATTGGAATTGCATGTTACAATGATAAAAACCCTAATTTACAAATCACGCTTTTTTGTGATCACGCTCCAATACAAAGAAAAAATGAGTGCCGCCTACAACAAGCAAGTCCGAAAGAGAAAATTCTCTGAGGGGGACTTAGTCTTGCGAAGGAGCAAGCCATCCCAGCCAAGTGATTCAGGCGAGAAAGTTGACCCTTCTTGGGAAGGACTTTATAAGGTTCATGAAGATAGTGCAGGTGATTTTTATAAGTTGCAAACTTTAAGCGGTAAGTCAATCCTAAAACTTGGCATGCTAGCAATTTAAAAATGTATCATACATGAGACCGAATGAAGCAAAAAGCTCTTTTCTCATTTCATCGCATGCTGCTTGTTGTCATACATTTTCCATGAGGGTCATTCCCATCAAATGACCCATAAACAAAGGGAAAATAAAAAAAGGGAGAAACAAGACAACATAAAAAACATCCCATGATGCAAACTAATCACTCTAAATCCTCGGGGAGGTCGACCTTAGGGGTTGGGGGAGTGTTGGCCACATACATAGGGCTTCCATGTCTGGGAGACCCTCTGCCTAATTTGCTGGTAGTTTGCTAGCATTTGGATCTTGCAGGAATTCAAACAGGACAGGCTTCTCAGTGCCCTTTGGGGGGAACTCTGTATGTTTGGTCAAAGGCAGGAGAACTAGAGATTTTTCTCCAATCAAACCATCATGTACCTGATGGTTGTATTCAGCATTCAATTTATCAATAGACCAGGTGCAGAAGTCCCTTAAAGGAGTATGGCCACCCTCGAGATTGGCGTGAGCTGCTGCAAGAGTAAATTTCCTCTCATCATTAGATACAAGGGTGCAATGCTCTACCATAGACAGTTTAGTGGCAAAGAACTCCATGGGAGAGTCAGGATCTCTAACCAACTGGGTTAGATCCTCAAGTTCCATCACCCACTCCACCTATTTTGCAAATAGACTCTTGGCGGAAGCAAGCTCCACCATTACATGTTCAGCCTCAGCCTCAGCCTTCTCTTGTGCCACCTTGAATTTGGTGACCTTGTCAATCGTGACACTCAGGTGTAGCCTCTCCTCTTTTAGAGCTTTTTCATAACCTTCAATGGCAGAGGAGTGTAACATCATTAACTCCTGCACTTCTTCTTTTAGCCATGTCATGTTGGTGCAAGCAGACTCCACTTTGCCATGGACCCCATCCATCCTCTCAAGGTTCTATTTGTGAATCTCCACAAAAGAGTCATACAATTTTCTAGCGATCTCCCCAGCTATCCTTAGCTTGGAGCATGTTTCTTTCAACTCTTCTTGGAGTTGGGCAGCCTACCTGACCGCTCGTTGTTGGGATTTCAGCACTCGTTTCATCTCCTCAACCTTATTTTCCTCCTGTCGACGAGTAACACTAGACTCCTCAAGCTAGCAGCCAAAATTCCTTTATTCAGCCAAGGCAATGACCACCCATTTTGCCACCATTTCAACCACCTTGCTGGGAGTTGCAGAACCAATCTCAGTGGTTACACCACTACTGCTAGGAATAAAGGTAGTCCCAAGTGTTTCAATATATTTCACAGCAAGAGAAGTAAAGGGTTAAACTAGTATCCCAAGAAACAGGGGCTTGAGGGAAATAAAGGATAAGATGCCTTACCACGTGGGCACAATAGAAGTAAATGTTTTTAAAATTTATTCCTCCTCGAGGAGGGTTACCCCAATTGAAGGCATCCTGCTGTTGTTGTAACACCTACCTTTCCAAAGTGGCGGTACCAACATTTGTGGGTACATCCCCACCACTTATGGTCTTTTTACCAAACAAAACAAGTACACTCGTGACCAGGGAAGGGCCCTGCTCAGCTAGATGCTTTCGACTAGAAAAACCCCTCTCCTGAGCTCCTTTTAGTATTGATCCTCTCAATTCACCAAAGGTTTGACCTATAACCCCGAAGTCACCTTGACCACAAGGATCCACCAACATGCGCACCCCTGTTGTACTCCACCTGTAGTGCAGCCGGTCTAAAATGTTGTCACCCAAAAAAATTCCAGAGGCAACCGCCTCCTGCACCACCTAAGCAAAGGCGCTCGAAACACTAGTCAGAGGGATGGGTAGGCTCGAGCTCCCTCTCCTGACTGCCTCGCAGGGGGCATGATAGGGGGAAGATGGTAACTTGGGCTCCTTGGATTGGTTGGACTGAACCCAGGGAGCACTCCCCTCGTCAACGCCTTCATTTCTGCCAGAACCCGAGGATACAGGCACGACCGCCTATTTCCCTGGGGCTGCCTGTTCCCCTCTGGGCACTAGCACATGCTATCTCCTTAGGCATTTGAGAGGAACCTCCTCAGGGCTACTAGAGACGTTAACCGATTCCTGCCTCTTCCCCTCCCTCTGGTGGGCAGATCTACTCCCCTCACCTGCCTCTTTCAGCCTATCCTTCATGCCCTCCTACTTTAACCCGCTAGGAGATGAGCTCCCAGGGTGTCGCCTCGGAGTCTCCAGATGAGCGAACCGCCCAAAAGTTGGAGAAGAATAGGAAGAAATATTATTTAGTCACTTGAAGAGCCTAACTTATCTAAGGCCATTACCCTCCAACTTACATAGTGTGGGGTAAGAATCCGCTACCTACGTCAACGCTGCCCAAACGTATGCCCGCCTTAATTCTAACCAAGCTATAGGCTTGAATTCCATAATTCTTTCGGCATTGGCTAGAACATCTAGGTCAAGTTCATGAGAACTAGGCGACAGGTCTTTTTCAAACGAACCCTACCACGTGCTAAGGACTTTTAATTTCTCCACATTATGGAGAGAGAAAAAGTCACGATCCTGCCCCTTCAAACTATCTGATAGGTCTATGTTCCTATACTTGGTTCACCGATTGTAAAGGGTGTAGGTTCCAAATGGTGGTTTTCCCCTCTTCACCTTAAGAGCCATTAAGGCGAAGAGGAGGCAGAATAACCCCACCTAGGGGCAAATTCCTAAATGAAAACAAATAATAGTAAAGGCGTTAAAAATAGGCTAGTAGTTGAGGCTAAGTTAGGAAGGAGCAACCCGATAGTAATCCAAGAAGGAAGTAATGATTACACAGCAATCATAGGTCTTAATTGACCTAGATTAAGCTAGAACTTAGCATAAGTTAGGGTAATTCATGCATGCATATGCATTATCTGCATCTTTACTGCTTTCCTTTAGCTATGCATGAAATAATGTTATAATGTGCTGATTAAGTACATTATGTCAATTGCAGGCAATAAGCTGATCAAGAGCTGGATCTGGAGTAGGATCTGAAGCTGGATCAGGAATAACGGGAGTTGCAGTAGAGCTGGAGTAGAAGGCCTAGTTTAGTTGTAGGAATAATAATGTAAGGGAGATTAAAGGTTTTCTATTCTATTAAGTAGGAATAAAGCAGTAAAATGTGAAGAGCTTAGATCCATCCTAGTCCTAGGATAGCCTAGAGACTTCCCCAAGCCTTAGCCACCCTTAGATTAGGTCATAGCACCCTAGGAAGCCCTAAAACCCTAGTTCCAACCCTTATCTGGATGTCCAAATAAGTTATAGGACATCCAAAACCCTTAGCCATCTCCCTCACACCTCAAACCCACTTTTGCAATGTTATTGGACGTCCAGACACTTTGTCAGACGTCTAATTTATGCAGAATACCCAAAACAAAACCTAGAATTCCCCCTGACTTAGATTGGATGTCCAGAACTGAAGTCTGGACTTCTGATTTTTTAGTATAAGTCGTCTGATCACATTATTGGATGTCTGATACTGGTCTCCAGTCCCTGTTTTGAGATTTAAGTCTTAATCTTGGATCTCTAGCTCCCTAGACCTAATCCCAACCCCATAGGAACCTAAATTAAGGTGTCCTAACCCTAGTACATCACCTCTAGACCTACCTAAGGACCTAATTAGGTCCTCACCAAACCCAATTGACTTAGATCAAAGTCAATTACCTTCACCTAAGTCAATTGGATTCATTGAGTCCAATTGAGCTTAGATCTCAACCCACACAAGTTCAATTGGACTTGGTGAGAGTCCAATTGACCTAAACCCAACCTAATTGAGTTATTTCACTCTCAATTAGGTTCACACTCATTCAATTAAACTTAGGTTAAGTTTAATTGCATTTTCCCCTTAGCAATTAGGGTTTGTAACCCTAATTCAAGACCTACACCTACCCAAACCCCTTAGGACCTAACCTAAGCCACCTAGCCACATAGAGCACGACCACACACACACCCATTCACGCACACACACTTCTCTAGAGTTCTCTAGAACTCTCTTGAAGTGGCGCCACCTCTTGGTTGCTAAATTTAGCAACCAAGAGGCATTCAAATTGAGATCCACAATTTTTGGATCTCAAAGACCACTTCTATCCTCATGTGGCCGGCCACTCTTGGGCTCTCTCTAGAGAGTTCCACACCTCTCTAAAGAGAAGCCCTTGGGTCTATAAAAAGACCCCATGGGCAGCCAAGTGACCCCATTCACTTGGCAATTCACACTCTTGGCTCCATTGGTTCCATTCACGCCCACTTCCACCTAGGTTAGCCACTCCACCTCCACGAGCTCACCACCATCATGGAGGACATCATGCTGGGATGCTGGATCACTCCTCCCTCTCTCCAAGGGTCGGCCTAAGCTACATTGGCCGCCCCTCATTCTCCTCCCGACCACTGCAAGGCCATCAGGGACCACCCCTGAATGCCCTTTCGTTCTGCAAGATTTAGTTTATTCTCTTCATAATTTTATTGCTTTTATTACTGCTTAATAACATAGTCTTACTTCTCCCCCAATGATGCATGCAAAATCCCCCCATTGATTCTTGTATGCAGTCATTTTCTGGTAGCTAGATTTCCATTTCAAGCATTTATGTACAAGCTTTCCTCTATCGTTTTTGTTGCAAACAACTCTCCTGCCAAATGAATGAAAAATGCTTATATATATATATATATATATATATATATATATATATATATATATATACACACATGTCTCCATGCTCTGAAATCACAATGAGCTTATTGTTTGCTATCATATTTGCGTGATTTAAGTTGCCTGCTTTTCAATTGTCTATCCATTACACAACAAGCATGTCATTTCTCGAGGATATTGAAAATCTAACGATAGATGCTTTCTCCATAAATAGTCACCACCTCACTAGAATCGTGCGTACAGAAACTCATACGTTCACCTTCATAATTTATTTGACGCACGTGCACGTAATCCGAGTTCATAACAGAAGTGGTGAAATCTTAATTAGGAGATTGGAAGCCGGTGTGCATTTTTAAATGAAGTAGAGCGGAAAGAAGATCAATTTCTAGAGTAAAGCAAACGCCTCCTAGAGATGAACGACCAGGACTCAAGTCTCGTTATTTTTAGAAAATAATATCTTTGTTGGATCGTAGTTCGCAACTATACTACGATGCTTTTCCTATCAAAAACGCAATCTACGACCTCTCAACAAGTAACAAAAAGGTTTAATGGCACTTGCAGACCATTCTCTATAGCATACTTATAAATAATAAAATAATCCTCCCCCGCATCAGAACACAAGCAGGTTATGGATCCAGCATTTTGAAAACAGACTTTGCCAAGTCCATGGGTAGACAAAAACTCTTGAATGGTTGTCTTGCTACGGAAATCAAAACTAAACTTGTACAATCGCCTCGTCTCAGGTGATAACCCTAACGAGGAAGAGGTGGACTAACATTTTCCCGCAATGCCCAACATCTTCTCCACAGGAGGGCCCAACAAATTCGGTGGCCCTACTCCTCCATGAGTAGCAGGTCTCACACTGCTAGAGCTAACAAAGCTCTCGCGTCGTGAAAGAGTTCGCAGTAAATGGCGTAAGGCAAGGCATTTACTGCCTCGCACCAACCCACTCCTATTTATAGTTCCTTTCAATGTACATTTCGACTTTATCAAATCCCGCCATCATTACGGGCATTAAATGCCCCTACGCACGTATCATTTCACCGCGATTCACCTTTCGCGAATATCCAGTTGTTCGTACCGATATGCGAGGCGATTATACCTCATGATTACGACAATTAATGCCTATCTTTTCGCATAAAGCAACAAATTACTCCCCATAATGATTGGCCATTACTTGCGGAAGGCGATGCTTACATCGTACTTTACAAATACCCGAGATGCAGACCTCTTAAGGCCATCAGGAAAATCAGGTGGAGATATGCCTATTTTCCTTCCAATAGGCAATGATATGCCTAATACCATCAACAAGAGGCGCCTTGCACGTTCACATTTAAAACTTCATATTGCCTCAAAATGATCAGCCCAGCTATGTTTATCCAACGAATCATTAGGGGTACCATACAACACAATGTTTTATCCTAATTACTACTCTCTTGGCTACACAAGCTAGCAAAGAGAGTGGGGACAACTAATGGGGGAAGAAAATTCCTTTTAGTAAAACTTTACAAATTGATCTGGTGATCCGATTGCCTGGTATCCTAATGGATCTGGCTACCCAGTAGCCTGACCCAACTATCCGAAAAGCTTGCCAGATTTAGTCAGATCCAAGGATCCGAAGATCCGATAGCCCGGCTGAAGATCCCATTAATTGCAGTTGAAACAAATGACTATTGCACCAACATCTACATTGGCAGTCTATGATAGTTAATTAAATTCTATTAATAGCTAGACCACGGGATCATGGGGAGTCCCATAAGATCTACGATCAAAGGACGTTCATTCTATAAATACCTAGGATGAGCTAGCTTTTATTTTTTACGCAATTAAAGAGGAAGAGAAAAATAATAAAGTGTGACTGTACTACCTACGAGAGTATTATTGAAATTTGGGAGCATCGCTCTCCCCCCAGACGTATACCATCTTAGGTGGAATTGGGTCACCAAATCTCTGTGTGATTGTTTGTTTGAGTCGAGATTCTTATTCTAAGGGTCTCGATTAAGGCCTTAGGTGGGCGCTCTTAGGCATGGAGGAGCCGCAGGCGAGCACTCCCAAGCAAGGAGGAGACCTTTGGCATCTAATACCTAAAAGCCTAAGAGGCTTGTAGCCCCCATGCGAGGGAGGCCTCATGCAGAGAGGAGACCTCTGGTAGGTGAGGTGAACCTCTTGTCATCAAGATCCATGTAGGCTGTGGATGAGCTCTGCTGCCTAAGTCATAGGCATGGAGATTTGGCTGAAGGCTTGAGTAGCTCGTCATTGGTTGGAGAGGCCAGTTGATGGCCCGAGGGATTGACCGAAGGCCTGAGCGGCCAACTGTTGGCCTAAGGGTCAATTGAAATATGTTAAGCCAACCGATAGGCCCACACATGGGAGGCCTCAGGCAGGTGAGGATCTCAGGCGAAGGGTCATCTCGTGTGGTGCACTGGAGGAAGATCTCAAGCGAAGGAGAAGCCTTTAGGCAACGAGGTCTCAAGTCGGGAGGCCTAATCTAATAAGGAGATGAGTATGTAGCTGGAAAAAAAATTTTACCACTCCCAAGGGATGGGAGTTTGGGTGCTCCGATGTTCCTATTCCTTTTTTTTGTTTTTTTGTTTTTTTGAAGGAGCCATCCGATTGAGTCCACGGTAGTATTAATTTTGAGTAAAATAATAAATATATTAGAATAATGACCCTCATGGCTCTCAGATTCATCCATGGGATTTTCAATCGGTGAGGATTGGATTTCTCATCATGTCATCTTCGTTTTCTTGGTGTTGCTAGTTAAGATGCCTTCGATGAAAGACAAACAGACCTTATTGAATCTTTAGTGATGGTGGTAGACAACAGTCAGCGGATCCATGACACATGAAATTCTTCCGACGAGTGGAACTCCCTGCTCTCTAGCGGGAAAGGAGCCCCTCGATGTGAGGCCTTTTCCACTAGGATAAAGTCCTCTCCCAATCAAAAGGGAGACTCTCTCCCATGCATGAGAATAACGTGACATTTCTATTATCATTTTCCACATATAGTGTTATTTAATGGGCTTCATAGGCTACCGTCGAGGTTGCTAAGGGTCATAAAAGAATTTATATACATAAGAAATATAAGTTAATCTTAAGAAAATAAAAATAAGTAAGCAATCATCCGAACATGAGTAATTGTTGATTTAATTACACCTCAAGAGATATATATCTAAGGAGGGGATGTAACTCTCCATGTCTACTATGTATACATAAGCAATGGCTCTTTTAGTTGGAGTGTTACAAAAGTAAGTCGTAAGCTCTTTTAGATTGCCTCCCATTGGGTGTGTGTCTCTCCATTGTGGATTGGAAATCAATATTTATAAGTTATAAAATATGGGAGGTTATACTTTTGGAAGTGTAACCACGGAAATAATAAAAGATAATGAAAAGTTGGTGTGGAGTAATGTAAATTATGGAGAGTTATTATATTGACTCGTAGTCGGCCGGTGGACCACATTTCTTTACATTTCTATACAAAACGAGTCCAAATGAATCTTGTTGATTTAATCACGAGTCAATTAAATTAATTAAATTTATTTCGTGACGATAATTTTATTCACTCGTCACATTCTCAATATTTATTTAAATGCGAGGATCACTCCATTTTCAAGAATGGTAATTGCTTGTTAGTATTAATCAGATAAAGGAGATTGATAAAGGGGCATTCTTTTCACTGAAATATTTTTTTAATGACAGACTTGTAAATATTCTGAGGGTGATAGATATTGCATAATTAATTTTATAAGTTTACAACTGTATCCATGTAAAATCCCCTTATCCTCAACTATTTTACTCCATTGATTCGTTAACTACCTATCTACCCAATAAAATCAATGCAATAACATTAAAAAAAAAAGAGGATTAAAAAGGACAAAAGAGCAAGTTATCAAACCTTCGCTGGATTGGAGTTGCCCCACTCAACTGCAAACTTGATGGAGTTGCACATAGTCTCTTTGCTGATGGGCCAATAGTGTTCTAATGGTATTAATCCCCTTGTGAAGAAATCATCATATTGAGGCATCACCCGTAACGTAAGAGAGTCACAAGCAAGTATGTATTTCTGGCTCACTGACCAAGACCTTCCTTCTATGTAAATCTTGTACCTTCATAGTCACAAAGAGTTATCATCTTAGTCACGAGATAAAGATCAAAATGCACGCAACCATGAAAATAAAAAATAGGAATATGCATTGATTTCCAGATGTGTCATTCCATTAATCTGCAGTAATTAATTGATGGCTCAAGTCACAATATATCCATGGTAAGAGCAATATTTCATGAAGGCACTGGTTATATTACCCTCTTTATCGACCTATTAAATTATTAATACCCAGTTAAAAGATGGATTTTAAAACACAAGCCGACGTACAGTCCATTCACATATCGATTTTGGTTTAGAACGCTCGTCATCGGACTACACCTTTTAAGTGAAAAGCTCAAGCCTGACCACTTTGTATGTCGGCTTTGTTTCCTCACCTACCTATAAAGTTAAACGAAATGCTTAAGCCCATTAATTGGCAACTAATCCGTCTATGGGTGATACAAGATAATTTGGGTTAACCTTTCAAATTGCATGTCATCAACTATTTAATTTGAGTGTATACATATTTTGTTGGTGTTCAAATAAATACATATAAAAAATAAATAAGTAAAAATATATATAGTTTCAATGATTTCGTATGGATAAAAATATTAAATCAAATAAGTTAAATATAATTTGGTAAGATTTAGAATAAAATAAAGAATAAAAAAATATAATAGCACAAATAAATAAAATGAGAGAGAATTAGGTTTTACTCTGATCGAAATATCCATTAAAAATTTCCCTTAGAAAAGATATCATCCCCCACAATATCGGTGCGTCAAAGTCTAATGAACTTCTCTTAGGATATGACGATTCACCTTCAAGATTCGATGCACTCCGATCAAGCTTGGATGTCCTCAAAAATTACCTCAAGAGAATGAAGCCAAAGTAATTTGGTTTGTCAACTAAATTCTCGATTGATTTACCAATTAATTTGTTTGATCAATCAAAAACCTCTTGTGGATCACTCTCATCATTGTGCATGATCACCAAAATCGATTGTAGAATTTTCTACGGATCTCACGTCAAACGAACACACCAAGAAACAGAGATAAGAATGAGAGAGGGGGAGAGACTTTTTTTGCTCTTGTTGTATATCAAATGAGAGCCCCCTCGTGGCTTTTATATAGAGCTTATGACCCAACGTTTATAAAAATTCCTATTTTATAGAAATACGGCAATTGATCGACCAATTTAGTCCCATTGATTGATCAAAATCAATTAATCGATCAAACTTAACTTTTTGGTTGACCAAACCAATTTATCAAAAATAATTAATCCATCAATTTTATCTTTTGATGGACCAATTCAAGTCAAAATCATGAGATTCAAAATCCATAGCAAAAGAATCAAAGTCTAAGTTCTAAATTGATTCTCACCCAAACACAAGCCTAAGCTAGGCTAGGGTAGGGAGGGGTGCACGCGTGGTCCCCAACCCAGCCCTCTCACTCTTTGCCACATAGGCCATGGGAGGTAAAAGCCTTTTACACCCACCAAGAGATTTGTCAACTTCTAGTATGAAACTAAAAACCTCTCAAATCTCACTGATTTCAACATAAATTCTCATATCACTATATAACAATTGTATCCTGATTGATGCAATTAGCCTCTCAAATCCAACATTCCCCCATAAATTCAACATTGAAATTCAACAATAAATTCCTTGGCTACCGCAATCTGCTTTTAGTAAAGGTACCTTCCGATTTAACCCTTACCTAAGTCACCAACCTTCACCAACACAGGAATAAAATGAAATTAATCTTGAACTCTAGACCTTTGATGTGGGGTGTATAGTGGTGACAACAGAATGAAGTTTTTGGTAACAATCTTCAAGGTTGGTGCTCTTAAGGGCCATGCACCATATTCTGTTTCATGAGTGTAATCGAGAAAGACTATTCCCTTAACTACAGCTGATCCATGAAAAATCTACATGCTAAAAGTGTGATTTAATGTTGTTATCGTTATTGTAGTTTAGTAACAATACAAACAGATGTCAATTTACATAATTTTTACTGATTTATTCCAGGTCATTCACTTGAAGAAGTCATTGATATGCAACACTTTATTATCCAAAAATATTCTTTTATTCTAAAAATGTAAATTATATTTACAATTGAATCAATGAATCCAATAATGAATGAATTGAGTTAATTATATACATAATGAATCACTTAATGCTAACTACAATGCCTCAAATATATTTACAATTAAATAGACATGAAAAACTACTTAAACTACTCTAGGTTAAATATATATAAGTATCCTAAATAATACTTAAGTATACGTACAAAAATAATAAACAAATATAATATCATATACTATACTAACATATATATAAACATACTAACTAATATTAAACCTTAGATAAACTATATACAACCCAAGGCAAACAAGTACTCTAACTATATATATACTAGCCATATATATATTCATATTTGCATATATACACTGCATTATATATACACATATATAATATATCTACTTACTATACATATACTATGTACATATATATATATATATATATATATAGATATATATATATATATACACACACACACGCATGCTATATACACATACGCACACAATACACGCACAACACAACACAACTCTCACACTTAGGATTTTTCAGCACCTAGTTTCATACACTGAGCGCACACTACAACTAAAGCTCACCACTCTCCAACACTTGGACATTTTTCACTCACTTTTGCACTCAACCTATGCCTTAATAAAAATTGTTCTTTTTTTAATGGGTGAGACCAGTCTGGTTCACAGGATACACAACACTCTCTCGGGTGGGACCAAACCGTTACTACGAACTAATCCCTAGTTCTTAGGTGGTGTAGAATACAATTTCGACCCATGTCCAACTCAGCTGAACCGGATGCAGACTTGGGCTCCCAGCCCCATGCTCGAATGTGCTCAATGCTCAGTGGTCAATGGTCAGAGGATATGGTTTTATTGTGTGCCTAGTGCATGATGACTAAAGAGGACCTAGGTCTAGGTGCGATTCAATTTATACTGTAGTGCGTGCTTGGAAGAAACTAAGGTGGGACTAATGTTGAGTGCCCAATTGGCGCGTCAACGTGTTCTGAAGTTGAGATTTGAGCCTTGAATTGAGTGCCCTAATTAAGTTTAAATTTAAATTAAATTACATGGTTCGAAAGCCCATATATAAGGCTACATAATTATACAATTAATTTAGGATAATAATTTATTTAGTTATATATAAAAATTGCTTAAACTTACCATTGTGTACACATTTAATTAAAACTTAATTACTTAATTAATGTTCAAATTAATAATTTAATGATTCAATTGACTTGATAATTAGTTAGTTTACATAATAAGGTATTTAATAAACATATTTAATTTATTTTAAGTCATTTATTTTAATTTATGTACATTTAATTACACGTTATTAATAGATATACACATAATTTAGTTATAAATATTATTATATAGTATAAATATATTATAAATAAGTTGAAAATAATTAAAATTAATATATAAAAATATACAATATAAGTTACTTCAGTAATAAGTTAAATTACTAATTTATTTTATTTTAACTTAACAATTTACCTAACTTAATAATCTAATTATTTATAATAAATACATAAATAAATCAATGTACAGGTATAATTAGGTATATAATGATTACTTAAATACATATGTACAGTAATAGATACTATTGTACAAGTTTAGGTATTTAGTTGTAATTATCTTAGTTTAAGTATGTGAAATCTATTACAAATTAATAGATAATTATATAATTAAGTTATATATACAATAAATCAACATAAATACTTATTTAAAAATATATAATATATATATAAGTTATTTATGTATAATATTTACGTATAGTACATTATTTACATATAGCTTATTAATTAGTTCATATTTACAAGTGTAAATACTATATACAAGGTATTTTTACAAGATTTTTTGTTTTCTCATATTTTTATGATGTTTTTGTATTTAATAGGGTTAGGAGAGGAGATAGAAAAGATGAGATGAGAGAGAGAGAGAATCTTTTTGTGATTCTTTTATGTGGTTGTTTTATTAAGTTTTAGAGTAGATCGAACTGTCGGCTAGTATGTTTTACCAACCCAAGGGTTTGAAATACTTTGGAGCTTCGCATACACTTAAACAAATATCTAATCTTACTCAAGATAGGTTTATTTTATTTTTTTTATAATTTTTATGATTTTTTATTTATTTATGATCTAGCACAAAAAAGGCTCAAATGATATGTGAACTAAGTAACCTAAACTTCTTTTCTCAACTTCATGAGCTAAAATAGTAGTTTATGCATTCTAAAACATTCAGCATCTCACATGAAACATGATGAAGCAATTAAACATGATTTTCACATTGAATTTCATTAAAATTACATGTTGGATAGTGTGAATAATGCATAAGATTAAAATCAAAACCTTGTACATGAATGCTTGTTCTAAAATTCTAACAATACAAAACACATCAGCTCCTTGAAACCCTCAAAATGACTTCAAAATCCAGTTTAATTCCCCTCTTCCAGACCTGCTGCTGTTAGATTTCAACAGCTGCTCCAACTGCTACCACATCCACTTCCAGCAGCTATTTTAGCTATTGTTATTGCTATAACATCAAACCATCAAGGTCTAATCAGTGCTCCTTCAAACCACTTAAGATCTAGATAACTTAGATCTAGCTGCCATAAATTCCAGAAATGCCTCAGATCACATAATCACTTGAAAACAGAGGTTAGATTCATTGAATGTAGCTGCTATGCAGCCTTTTATATACTGAACTGGGAGATCAAAAACCTATGACAAACATTTATGCAGCCATTAAAGAAATGATTGTACTTTAAACTCGACTTAAGAATCAAATCCATGCATCAAAATCTTCATCACTTGCCCTTAGAATCCATATCTCATCTCAAATCTGGGTTGTAGAATTACACCCCAGAACTAAAATAGATGATTAAATCTCCACACAAATCATCTCAAATTCTTCCTTAACAATTCTAAAATCCAAGGAAATCTAAATACAACTCCCAGAAATCTTTGAAATCCTAATATGATCCCTATCTTATACTATAGAAAGTGTAAGGTAAAGATTCACATTGAACTTTCAAAATCATTTAAATCCTATCTAAAAACATTTCAAACATTGCTTGATAGGTCTAGGACTCATTCAAACTCAATTAAAGCTCAAAGACCATGAAAATCCCTAATCTAATCTCTCTCTTATGCCAAATACAGCATGAAGAAAGAAATCAGATCAGATATCAAAATCCAATGAAATTGAATCCCAAACCTTCAAATCTCTCAAACTGAACTAAACCTTGAAAATGCATTGAAATCCTTAAGGTTAGAATCTAAATCTCACCCAAATGAGCATGTAAATCATTGCTAGAGCCTCAAATAAATACTGATCATCCTTGGCTCTAACTATCAATGATGGGAACACTATTATGAGCCCTAACTAGCTCATTTTGACCCAGTAAAGAGAACAAAAGCTCCTACATAACCAACTGGAGGTCCTAACTCAAAGAATAACCCTTCTGAAAGAAAAGCAAGAAACAAGGGGTAAAACTGTAACTTTACCATTGCAATGCAACAACGGGATTTCTCATGGGCTAAACATAGGTCAAATGGTCTTAACAAGATAAAAAGTGGGATGGTTCAAACAGAAAAGGATTCATGTAAAATCTAGGAATTAAATGACTTTTTGTAACCCTAAAATAGACCCACTTAATTTAACAAGGTTCTGGACAGGATAAAATTCACCTAAACCTTATAAAATTCATGTAAAAATATCCTCTAGGATTTAGAACCTTCAATTTGGCTCTTAGAACCTATTTTGACCTAAATAGGGGTCTCAGTCAATTGTTTGCCCTAAATTGGGTTTTTATGTAAATTGCCCAGTCAAACTTGGTAAAACCTAAAATTCAACTTCACCATTAGATTTATTAAGGCTAAATTAGTTTTGTAACAAAATTTGGACCTAAGGGAAATTCACCTTGACCTACTTTGCAAACAGGTCCAGCCTAATTACATTTCTATCCCTAACTTTTGAAAACATCTACAGAAACCCCTTAACTTCCTCGTCATTCTTTGCAATTAGGTCCCTCTGCCATTACAGTGAAGGGAATCCTACTTCGGTGAAGATTCGAGGGAAAGAACTCCCTGATTCCTCAGAGACTCCCTTTCAAATTTGAAAGGAAGATTCTCTGAGAAATCTCCTCTCATGTGAACCCATTATCAAGCCCTAATTCGTACCCAATCTCTCATGCGAATGCATGAGAGATTTGGGTCTCTCTGACCTTCCAATTCCGGCGAGGTTGTCGTGCTTGGAAGCTTGGCTTCCAAGCACAAGACCTCCCGCCAGGGCTTATAAAAGCCTCCCCTGATCATTCCGCAGCTCCTAAGCTTGAATTTGGCCTGAGATACCCCCCAATTTGTCTCTTCCCCTCCGGTCAACCACCCAGCAAGCTCCGATAACCCTTATCTCCCTCTCTTGTCACTCTGCCACAATACCAGTGGCAAAGTTCTCTTTATCTTCTTCGTCCGCATCGCGCTACACCAGCCGACATCTCTACAACCCCTTCATCATCGCCATCCTCCTCCTACTGGGTCCTTCATCTCCGGCGACAGCAAACACAAGCCGACCGCCATCCCTATTGTTTACGAGGCGAGATCGGTTGCTTTATAAGATAAAGGATGTTGCGTCGTAGTATAGGTGAAATCGCCTTGAAAACAGATAAGAATTGTATTACTTGAAAACCTAAGTATTCGAGGTCGAACACAGGGAGAAAATGGAATTTATTCACTAATCTCAATAATGTAATTTGAACACTTAAACGTACTCAAAATCTAATTTAAAATATAATGCGAGAGTTTATGAATTAAAATGTAGCAAAATAGAATAGAGAGATTGAATCAGAGGTAAAAATAGTTGATTCTTCTTTTGATCTTCTCTTCTCTTTCTCTTCTTCTTCTCTGCCTTAGCTTTTCCTCTTTCTTCTTTCTTCTTCTTCTTTGGTTCTTCTCTTTCTTTGCGTGCTTGCCTTGGATTTTATTTCTCTTCTTCTTTGTCTTTGGTTCTTCTCTTTCTCTGCATGCTTGCCTTGGCTTCTCTTTCTCTTCTTCTCTGTCTTTGGTTCTTCTCTTTCTCTGTGTGCTTGCCTTGGCTTCTCTTTCTATTCTTCTCTATCTTTGGTTCTTCTCTTTCTCTGCGTGCTTGCCGTTTCTTCTTTAGCCGCACCTCCTCTGCTACAGTGCTTTCTCTTTCCTTGTTTGTTTTCTACCTTCAAGCCTCTGCCTCTTCCTTCTCCTTCTTCAGCCTTTGCCTTCTCAAGTCCTCAGCTTCTTTCCTTAGCCGCTCCTGCCTTCAGCTTCCTTCCTTCTTCCTTCCCTGCACATACGAGAGTGCAAAACCTATCCCCTACCCTCCCTGCGTACACTCTCTCTCTATTTCTCTCTTGGGTCTGCTCTCTCAGAGCTAGCCAGGTAATCGAGTCGGGTTTCGCACCCGGGTCCAGGTGCACCGACGTGGGTGGTGCGCGAGGAGTGTGGGGTTAAACGTGTCAGTCAGCCAGGTCCACGGAGGCGTGGGTCACGAACGAGGCGGGTAAGCGTGGGTGAGGGGACCTCACCCCGTGTACTTGAGGCGACCAAATGAAAGCACAAATTCAATTTAAGTAACTCACCGTGTTCCTGAGTTTCCGAGGTGGGACTAAAAGTCTCACCCGCTTCTTCCTGCACCCGCAGGAGGAATGTTCGTCCAATTAACGCAGCTGCAGTCGTTGAAGCCCTAGATAGCTAGGTGCAAAAGGGTCGTGGAAGGATTCCGTGCACTTGGAGCTTGTCTGCCTAGGGCAATGCGGCCTCATGCGAGCTCCTTACTCATCTCCAATGGCGGAAAAGGGGGCCTGACCTAAAACTCACGAATATGGCCTTGCGGCCCCATTAGAACATACAGGTAGCTTCGCTGTGGCACAGTGAAGGTGCCTAGGTGGGTGGGTGGCCGTGGGGTGGCCTAGGCACGCATGCCTAGGTCGCTTTGTGACCGTGAAGGTGGGTTTGGTCAAGGGGTGCTTGTGAAGGTGTTGGCGATCGATGGAGGGCCGGATGATGCTTAGTGGATGGTGGCGAAAGTTTTGAGGTAGGTGGCAGGGCATGTGGATGGGTGGAGTGACGGTTGTGCCTTCGCTGGTGGTCAGCTGGAGATGAAATAAGTGGTGGTGGTATGCGGCGTCGAGGGGTTTAAAGTGAAAAGAAAGAGAGGGGAAGCGTTCTAACCTAAGTAGACAAACGAGGATAGGAGGGAGGTTGGTAGTACCTGCCGCCGCCGGAGAAGATGAGTCCAATGGAGGGAGAAAGGCAAAGACGAAGGGGCTGGAGGTGCATGTGCGGGTATGGCGCAATGCGGAGGAAGGTGGTGATGATGTCTCTGCCACTGGTATTATGGCAAAGTGATGAGAAGGAGGAAGAGAGGTCACCGGAGCCTGCTGGACACCTGGCCGGAGGAGAAGAGACGAAGTTGGAGGTGGTTCTCCGGCAAAGCCAAGCTAAAAATGTGCGACCAGAGATGAGGGTCTCTTTATAGGTGCTGGAAGGGGCTCTTGTGCTTGGAAGACAAGCTTCTAAGCGCAAGTGTCCTCGCCATAGAAGGAATCAATGGGAGATACCCACATCTCTCGTGTGTTCGCACGAGAGATTGGGTGCAAATCAGACCTTGGAATTGCATTCAGATGAAAGGGAATTCCTCAGAGAATCTCCCTTTCAAATCTGAGTGGAGATCTCTGAGGAATCAGGGAGCAATCCCCCTCAATTCCTTGTCAAAGTAGGACTCCTCCGCTTTAATGGCAAAGGGACCTAATTGCAAAGGGTGGCAAGGAAGTTAGGGGGATCTGCGCAATAGTTTTCAAAAGCTAGGGGTTGAAATGTAATTGAGTGGACTGTTTTGTAAAGTAAGTCAATGTGACCTCCCCTTAGATCCAAATTTTGGTAGAAATCTAATTTGGACCTACAGAATCTAATGGTGAAGTTGGATTTTATGTTTGACTACGTTTGATTGGACATTTTACACAAAAATCCAAATTAGGTCAAGTAATTAACTAGGACCCTTATTTAGGTCAAAATAGGTTCCAAAGGTCAAATTGAAGGTTCTAAACCCTAGGGAATATTTTTCCATGAATTTTAGAGGGCTTAGTTGATTTTTATCCTGACCAGACCTTGTTGAATTAAGTGAGTCTATTTTAAGGTTGCAAGATGTCATTTAATTCTTAGATTGCACATGAACCCTTTTCTGGTTGAACCAACCCACTTTTTATCTTCGTAAGACCATTTGACCTATGTTTAGCTCCTGAGAAATCCCGTTGATGTACTGCAATGGTAAAATTACAGTTTTACCCTTTGTTTCATGTTTTCTTCTCAAAACACTTATTCCTTGAATTAGACCCTTCTCTAGTTTATGTAGGAGCTTTTATTCTCTTTCTTAGGTCAAAATGAGCTGGTTAGGGCTCATGATGAGGTTCTCATCATACCCCCATGCCTAGCTTTTGCTAGTCCCTTAGCAAAACTTGAAGGTTTTAACTTCTGTTCCAGACCATGAGTTTCTTTCATCAGTTATGATAAGTGCTTTTTCTTTTTCTTTTGATTAGATTAGAATGCTAACATTAAGCCTAGAGGTACTCAAGTACCAACCAAGATCCGGACCTGACCAGCTTTAGCCTCGATCCTTCGCGAAGGTTTTTAAGGCCCGCAGGAACAATCCTAAGGTTCGTTGGACTCTGCGGTTAAAGCACTCGTGCTTGAGACATATTTTAGCCTTGGTTCAGTTTGTAATGCGTTTTTGCAAAAGAGAGATAGAGGATTTATTTGTTTGGAGAGTTTTCTCTCTCTTTTCTTTTTATTTCTAGCTTCGGATTAGCTTCTCAACACGGTCTGTATCGAATCCTTTGTCCCCATCATCAATCTTCAAAGATCCGTGGCAATCGATGCTTCGTGATAGCACTGCCCATGGCAACCCCTAGAACCCTGGCTTTCGAGATTTCGAGATAATCCCACCCATGGTGTTCCGTGGCCAAATCCAGACCCTAGCAATCGACATTTCATGATAATGCCGCTCATGGTATTTGAACCAGCAAAGTGCTTACGTGCCCCCAGTAGGATATGGAAATATCCTAGGAGACAAGCACCGAGGAGACGATATGTTGTTCCGCATCTTCGAGGGGAATTTCCCGCCTATCCGCATCGGGAACTCGTCTAAATCAACTTGTGTTGATCGACTACTCCTAATCTAGCAACTTTTTTAGAACATTAAAACGCTTTTGCATGATTTAGATAGTTATGTGCACTGAACCAGCTGTGTATGGGTTGGGGTGCTTAGGTTACTGAGTCCCGCAAACCGAAGGTCAGTTAACGAGGTCGAATATTCCCTAAGCTTTAGACCTAATACTTAAGCTTCGCATTTTCCCCAACCTCTTGAGGATTATCCAGATCTTATCGGATACTTGAATTTTTAAGCCTGAGAGTCTAACCCAAAAGGCCTAAAATCAACGTTCCTACTAATCTCTTTATGTCTCATTAGCACTTTTTTTCATTTTTCTCTTTTTCTTGATAAGGTCTAGAACTTCGATTATTACCTTAATCTCTTACTGGTGACTATCTCTTTTTTTCTTTTTCATTTTGTGCTCCCTTTTTTTGTCATTTTGCTCTTTTTCCTCCCAATGTTTTGTGACTTCAAAATTTTCCTCCCTCCATTTTTTTGTTCTTTTTTATAATTTTCTATTTTTTTGGTATTTTTGACATATGTGAATTTTTTTGTGAGAATCCTTCTGACTTTTCTTGGTTCTGTATGTATGCACTTTACCACCCCCCATGCCTAAGTTTTACAATACCTCATTGTAAACAGAGGGTGTGAAACAGTGTTGGGTTTAGGGGCTTAGAACAGGATACATCGGGTGGGTGAATGGGTCGAGAATGACTGATGCATATGATTTCAAGCTCTAGTACGTGTACCAGAGGTGGGATCGACTGGTCTAAGGCTGAACTCAGGGTGCAATAGATGTGGAGTACAGACGGATAATCAGATGGATCTCGAGTTTTTGGAATGACGGTTGCCTCCTGTTAAGTGCTAAATTCAACGCCTTCATCCGAGCGAGAAATGGGATGGAGAGGGAGTGGTCAAATCAGTAGAGTTTTGTAAAACAAGCACCTTGATTAAGAGCCTGGTTGGTCCAACTAGGTGCTTGTTAAGATCAACAGGATGATGATGCAGCCCAAATCCTATTAATCTGGTGGATTGATAAATGTGGATCAGAAGATGTGGAACCCACCATACGCAATGAAGCTCGGATGGATGTGGAAGTGTAAACTCAGGTTTTAGCTGAGTCGGATCAGCCCGGTCAGAGTAGGGATCCGAAAAATAATTAGTGAATGATGCGGAAACCATACATGGGTGAGCAAAGAATGATGGATCATGTTTTTCAGTCTGATCGATGTTTGATACCCGATGTATGTGTGGAGTTGAATCATCTACAAACGACTCAGTGAGAGGGGAATCAGAATACAAATTGAGTCCGGTTGCGGGTCGGGTTGAAAATGGGTTTTGATGGGTTCTGTATGTGTGGAAGAGGTTGCTTCAATGAGAATTGTATATGAGGGCTCTTCTAGAAAGAAGTTACAGGTGGTTTCACTAAGTAAGTATTCATAGTAACTTTCAAAATCAAAGTGAATGCCTAAAGAGTGTCGATAGGATACTAGAAATCTGAATCAAGAAAAGATTCGAATTGTAGGTTGCAATCACTCTCGGCATTTTCTGGTTTTGATTCCTGAGGATCGAAAAGAATTGATTCCATGTCACTGGAGCCTGAACTTGGATCAGTGATCTCAGGAACCAGGACCTCAGAGTCGGAGTCGAAGAATGAATCATGTGAGCTGAGGTCGTAGATTGGTTTGTCGAATTCAGGAAGTAGAGTTTCTCTAAAATCACGGTCGGATTTGAAATCATCGGAGATATTGTGAAAATCATATTCGGAATGAGATTCAAGATCATGAGTTCCACCATAGAATAAATCACATGATGTGGATTCAGCAACCTGATTGGGGTCTATCCTATATGTCAATTCTGAGCTCAAAAAGGTATCCTTATCTGGCATAGGCTTGGATTCTAGGCTTGTAGGAAAGACCCAATCAAAACTCCACTCGTCCAACTCCTCGGTTCCTGTATCGTAGATTTGCGTGACTTATGAAAAATCGATTTGTCTCTCTGAGGATGTTGGCGAGGGATATTCATCAAATAGAGGCCCAAAATCATACCCTTCCTTGAAAATTTGATCTTCATATGGGGCCTCGTAATCTTCCCAATACGCTTCAGATCCAAATTCTAGGCTTAGGATGTGGGTTGAATCACTAGAATCTAGGTCTGAGTAACCTTCGAGGGTCACCTTATTAGAATAAGGGGCGGGATTTATACCCTCAAGAGGTTCAATTCTACTCTCATCATTGCAGGAGTTTTGAAATTCTATGCTTGGTGATTCAGTTTCTAGGGTTGGCTCTATATTGTGTTCTCCTACAATTGGAACTTCCCCATCTAACTCAATATTGGGCATGTTGTATTCTATATGGGTTGGGAATTCACAACCACTCTATGCCTCAAACCTGAGTTCTGGGAAATCAGATTGATTCTTAATACTACTCCAAGATGGTTCATCATCTGTTTGGGGCATGTATGGGTATTGCTGATCGATAATTTGTTTCACCAATCTCATCATCTCGTCCCGTTTTTCAAGATCATCTTGGTGTTGTTCCCAAAGTATAGGATTTGTCATGCATTGGAGGTATTCAAAATTGTGTAATTTCTCTATCTCAATATATCCTGTGATGAGAATGTCTCAGGTTGATCCGTTTGTGGCTTCTGTCAATAAAACTTGGGCACAGTTTATGATGAAGGTTGTTGTTGTTGGTACATTAACCTGAATGTCTTCTATTGGTGTTGAGGGTTTATATTCAATTTCATAGAATTCAAGGGCATCCTCAATCATCCTATCTCTCATGGATCTCTGTGATTCAGGTTTTTTGAATGGTGGTCCTAAGTAATTTGGCTGCATATTTGGATCAAGATGTAGAATCAAAATTTTGATCAAGATGTAGAATCAAGTTGTGAAGCGATTAAATCTGAATAACGAGTCCCAATGAATTTTTATGTGTGTGTTCTAAAGAGAAGAGATGAGGGACTGGATGTTTTTGACCCAATCGAGGCACCCAAATATGTTTGGATGACTATGGAGGTTCGGGGCCAATGATACCCCTGAATCAGAAGGTCATCCAGCTGAGAATTACCTAGGCAACTAGAGGAGGAGAGTCCCGTGAAGACCCCTACACGGTAGAGCATCCCCACGAGTTATAGGGTTTCCCCCACCCGACCTCTCTTGTCACTGAGATTCCAGGTAGACTAGAATAGGGAGCTTGACCTCCTAAGTCTACTACTTTTAAGATCAAATGTGCTTAGGGTTTTCACTTGAACTTTAGATTTTTTGGCTTTGTGACCTAATTTTGGAGGTTGGTTGACCCAAGGGGTCCACTTCACCTGACCTATCCTAAAGATGGCAGAATGATTCCAGGTCAAGACCTAAAAATCACCCTGATTTGACTCCCAGTTTATTAGGTCCAAGATTTTAAGATTCAAGTGATTTTAGAGCTCAATTTTTAGGGTTTGTCTTGTTTAGATCTCTTCAATCAAGGGCTTGGGTAGCACACTGATGCGGGTTGGGTTTATTTTCTTTTTATGCAAGCATGTGTGACTAGCACTCCAAAAACCCTATTGTTGAAACCCTAATTTGGTTCTATTTCCAATCCTCTTTTCTTTTCACAAAAAGTTCTCTTGGGACTTCAAAATAAGAAGTGTGTTGTATGCGGAGATTAAGCGTGATTTCTACTAGGCACAGGAATTTTTGTGGGATAGGATCTCTAAAAATTGCTTCTGCTTCAATCAGATTTGAAAATTTTATCTCACAAATTAGGAAACTAGCCTTTTAAGTGATAATTGCTATAAAGAGAAGGCAAGTAATTCCTATTTTGATTGCTTTTTGTCTTCCCAGGATTATGAGGTGGATTAGGGAAGAAGAGAGATTACCTACCCTGGAGTGGTTGACTTGCACAGGAGATCTTCTCATGAAATACCTTGCAAGATCACAACAAAACAAAATAGGGCAAGTTAGTGTTCAAATATAGTCAAAAAGAATGCAAAGATTAGTGATAAATTGCGCGTTACTCCCTGGCAACAGCACCAAAATGTTTACGAGATGAGATTGGTTGTTTTATAAGATAAAGGATGTTGCGTCATAGTATAGGTGAAATTGCCTTGAAAACAGATAAGAATTTTATTACTCGAAAACCTAAATATCCGAGGTCGAACACAGAGAGCAAATGGAATTTATTCACTAATCTCAATATGTAATTTGAACACTTAAATCTACTCAAAATCTAATTCAAAATATAATGCAAGAGTTTATGAATTAAAATGTAGCAAAATAGAATACAGAGATTGAGTCAAAGGTAAAAATAGTTGATTCTTCTTTTGATCTTCTCTTCTCTTTCTCTTCTTCTCTGCCTTAGATTTTCCTCTTTCTTCTTTCTTCTTCTTTGGTTCTTCTCTTTCTCTGCGTGCCTACCTTGGCTTCTCTTTCTTTTCTTCTTTGCCTTTGGTTCTTCTCTTTCTCTACCTGCTTGCCTTGGCTTCTCTTTCTCTTCTTCTCTATCTTTGGTTCTTCTCTTTCTCTGCGTGCTTGCCTTTTCTTCTTCAGCCGCACCTCCTTTGCTACAGTGCTTTCTCTTTCCTTGTTTTTTTTCTACCTTCAAGACTCTGCCTCTTCCTTCTCCTTCTTTAGCCTTTGCCTTCTCAAGCCCTCTACTTCTTTCCTTAGCTGCTCCTGCCTTCAGCCTCCTTCCTTCTTTCCTTCTTCCTTCCCTGCACACACGAGAGTGCAAAACCTACCCCCTACCCTCCCCACATACACTCTCTCTCTATTTCTCTCTTGGGTTCACTCTCTCAAAGCCAGCTGGGTAATCGGGTCAGGTTTCGCACCCGGGTCCAGGCACACTAGCGTGGGTGGTGCGCGAGGAGCGCGGGGTTAAACAGGTCGGTCAGCCAGGTTCACGGAGGCGTGGGTTGCGGATGAGGCGAGTGAGTGTGGGTGAGGGGACCTCACCCCGTGTACTTGAGGCAACCAGATGAAAGCACAAATTCAATATAAGTAACTCACCACGCTCCTGAGTTTCTGAGGTGGGACTAAAAGTCCCACTTGCTTCTTCGTGAGCCTGCAGGAGGAATGTTCGTCCAATTGACGCAACTGCAGTCACTGAAGCCCTCAATAGCTGGGTGCGAAAGGGTCGTGGAAGGATTCCACGCACCTATAGTTTGTCTGCCTAGGGCGATGCGGCCTCGCGCGAGCTTGCGAGCTCCTTGCTTGTGCTCCAATGGCAGAAAAGGGGGCCTAACCTGAAACTCACGAATATGGCCTTGCGGCCCCATTAGAACATACAGGTAGCTTCACTGTGGCACGACAAAGGTGCCTAGGTGCGTGGTTGGCCGCGGGGCGGCCTAAGCATGGGTGCCTAGGTCGCCCTGTGTCCGTGAAGGTGGGTTTGGTCGAGGGGTGCTTGTGAAGGTGTTGGCGGTCGATGGAGGGGCGGATGATGCTCAGTGGATGGTGGCGAAAGTTATGAGGTAGGTGGTGGGGCATGTGGATGGGTGGAGCAATGATTGCGCCTTCACCGGTGGTCGGCCGGAGATGAAGAAGGTGGTGGTGGTCTGCGACGTCGAGGGGTTTAAAGTGAAAAGAAAGAGAGGGGAAATGAAGAGGGGAGAGAGGGGAAGCGTTCTAACCTAACTAAGTAGACGAACGGGGATAGAAGGGCAGTTGGTGGTACCTACCGCCGCCGGAGAAGATGAGTCCAGTGGAGGGAGAATGGCAACGACGAAGGGGCTAGAGGCGCATGCGCAGGTATGGCGCAACGTGGAGGAAGGTGGTGAAGACGTCTCTGCCACTGGTATTGTGGCAGAGCGACGAGAAGGAGGAAGAGAGGTCGCCGGAGCCTGCTGGACACTTGGCCAGAGGAGAAGAGACGAAGTTGGAGGTGGTTCTCCGGCCAAGCCAAGCTGAAAATGTGTGGCCGGAGATGAGGGTTTCTTTATAGGTGCTGCCAAGGGCTCTTGTGCTTGGAAGACAAGCTTCCAAGTGCAAGAGTCCTCGCCGAAGAAGGAATTAGTGAGAGATACCCACATCTCTCGTGCATTCGCACGAGAGATTGGGTGCAAATCAGACCTTGGAATTGCGTTCAAATGAAAGGGAATTTCTCAGAGAATCTCCCTTAAAAATCTGAGAGGAGATCTCTGAGGAATCAAGGAGTAATCCCCCTCAATTCCTTGCCGGAGTAGGACTCCTCCACTTTAATGGTGGAGGGACCTAATTGCAAAGGATGGTGAGGAAGTTAGGGGGGTCTACGTAATAGTTTCCAAAAGTTAGGGGTCAAAATGTAATTGGGTGGGCTATTTTGCAAAGTAGGTCAAGGTGACCTCCCCTTAGGTCCAAATTTTGGTACAAACCTAATTTGGACTTAACGAATCCAATGGTAAAGTTGGATTTTAGGTTTGATTACGTTTGACTGGACATTTTACATAAAAACTCAAATTAAGTCAAGTAATTAGTTAGGACCCCTATTTAGGTCAAAATAGGTTCCAAAGGCAAAATTGAAGGTTCTAAACCCTAGGGGATATTTTTCCATGAATTTTAGAGGGTTTAGTTGATTTTTATCCTGACCAGAACCTTGTTGAATTAAGTGAGTCTGTTTTAGGATTGCAAGACGTCATTTAATTCTTAAATTGCACATGAACCCTTTTCTGGTTGAACCAACCCACTTTTTATCTTATTAAGACTATTTGACCTATGTTTAGCTCTTGAGAAATCCCATTGATGTACTGCAATGGTAAAATTACGGTTTTACCCTTTATTTCATGTTTTCTTCTCAGAACACTTATTCCTTGAATTAAGCCCTTCTCTAGGTTATGTAGGAGCTTTTATTCTCTTTCTTAGGTTAAAATGAGTTAGTTAGGGCTCATGATGAGGTTCTCATCACCTGCCCCCTTCGTCCTTAGAGTAGGTCAAATAATTCCTCTCTCCCTCCTCTTCCTGTTCCCCCTCTTTATTTCTTAAGCTATCCCTCGACGCTCGCAAACCGCCACCACCTTCTCCACCTCTGGCTAGACCTCTGGCAAGGTGTTCCCGCCGCTCCACGCCTCCATCCACCTCGCCAACCACCCTACAACCTCCGCAACACCTCACTGACCATTTCCCCCTACTCCAATCTCTCTGCCACTCACCCAAAAGCACCCGCAAACACACCCACTTATATGACCATAGTACACCCTAGATCCGCCATTACAGCCATTCCCGTGCCATGCCAACCACTGCAATACACTCGCCGTGCCTTGATGAATCCCCCTGGACGTTTTGACATGGCCGCAAGGCCGTACTCATGATTTCAGGTAAAGGGCACACCGGCTGCCATGAACAGAGAGCTTGAAGCTTGCATGCTGTGCTCCACTGTTGCTGCTCCAAGCGCGAGTCCCAGGTGGTGCGGACTTGAGACACAAACATGCTCAGGTTCCCAATTGGAGCCATAAGCCCTTACAGCTTCGCGAATTGGGAGCACCATCTGTTGCTACGGCGTGCGCAAGGGAGGTAGGGCATTTAGTCCCACCTCGGAAATGGGTGAGAAGGCATATGCACATAAATTGTGTTTGTGCATATGCCTTATCGCCTTAGTTACCGCGAGGTGAGGTCCCACTCACCCTTCACACGCCTCGTCCGTGACCTTGCCTCTGCGAACCTGGTGTAACCCGTTTACCTGACCCAGCACACCTTGCCCACCACCGCACGTCGGTGGGCCTGGTCTCGGGCACGTACCCGATCTGATTACCCGAGACGGTGGCTCTAGGAGAGCGAACCTAAGAGAGAAAGAGGAGAAGAGAGCGTGCGTGGGTAGGGGTAGGTTTTGCTCTTGTAGGGCAAGGAGAAGAAGAAGCCAAGGGTGAAGCCAAGGAAGAAGGAGGAAGCCGAAGAGGAAGTTAAGGAAAAGAAGCGAAAGTAGAAATCAGAAGAGAACTGAAAAGGAAAAGAGCCACAGAGTATCTAAGCAAAGAGGAAGAAGAAAGGAAGAAGAAAGAAGCTGAGGCTCGCAAGGCTAAGACCAGAAAAGAAGAAAGAGAAGAAAGAAGGAAGAAAAAGCCAAGGTAGGAAGGAACAGAAGAAGGAAGGAAGAAGAAGAAGAAGACAGAGAAGGTAAAGAAAAGAGAAGACAAAAAGAAGAAAGAATCAAAGCTAGAGAAAGGAAGAAGAAGAAAGATTGCAAGAAAAATCAGAGAAAGAAGAAAAATCAGAAGAAAGTACTATAGCATATGATTTTTCATATGTCCTCATTTATATTTTTAGCAACATTCTATTATTCATATACTCATGCTTTGCATTTTTCATTAGATTTTTGAGTAATATTATGTGTTCAAATTGCATTCATTGAGTTTAGCACATGAATTCCATTTACTCCCTGTGTTCAACCTCAGACTTAAACTTTGAGTAATAAAATTCATTTGTTTTCAAAGCGATTTCAGCTATATTACAACGCTTTATTTTAAAATCTGATTTCACCATGTAAACAATCAACGAAGAGCAAAATTTAGATTCTAAGATCGAAATTGAGCATTCTAAAACTAAAACAACATAGATCTAATCAAATGATTGTCCAGCTATTGAAATATATCTCATTCAAATCAAATTCACTTGTTCTAATCAATCAAATCCAAATTGAATGCAATTTCCTTAAAAATCACTTGATTGGCCATTAAAACCAGATCTAATCAAATCATCAAATCAACTCAAATTGAAACCATGGGAGGGTCATTTGCGAACAGGTGGAATGAGTGGAATGACCCTCATATGAAGTTTGGCACTCAAATCAGATCTAAATGCTCAAGGCATCAAATCTAATTTGATGCCTTGATGCGTGGGTGATTGACGATTTAAGATGCGAGGAAAACGTGCAGAAGTGAGTGTGAAGTGAGAGGGGAAGATTAGATGAACACGATGAAGGGGTGAATTCATCTCCACTGATATGAATTGATCAGAGGAGGTGGATTTGCATTACGCTAATCTACTTCTAATTGATCTACACTGTGCTAGCAAGCACTACAACTATCATGGAAAGTGTTAAATCCTACTCTAAGTGGAAGAATGGGTTGCCTGGATCCACAACGGGTTGCTATGGTGACGAAGGCAGATACGAGGGTCTCTGATGGGAACACCATCATGAGTCATAACTAGCTCAATTTGGTTTGATAAATTTGATAAAAGCTCCTACATAACCATTAGAGGGTCATATATGCAAAATGTTCTGTTTTGAGAAGATAAGAAACTAAGGTTATTTCTGTAATTTTAATAGCATTCCACAATTACAAAATGACCATGGGGTATTTTAGAGGTTTATTAAAGGTCATATGGTCATTAATGTCTAATAAGTGGATCCATGCATAACGAAACAGGCTTTCACGCATTTTAAGAATTAATGAACATCTGAAACCCTAAAAACAGACCCACTTAATTAACTGGGATTTTGGTCAGAATAAAACTCATCTAAACCTTCTAAAAATCATATAAAAATGTTATCTATGGTTTGGTACCCTTGATTTGACCTTCTGAACGCAATTTGACCTAAAATAGTCATAGACAAAAAACTGCCATAATTTAGGTTTCTATGCAATTTAACTAGTCAAACTTGGTCAAAACCTAAATCCGACTTCACCATCAAATTCCTTGGGTCCAAATTAGATTTCAACCAAAATGTGGGCCCAATCAGAGATCACCTTGACCAAGTTTGCATTTTGGTCCTGTCTAACTCTTTTTTATCACATAATGGCCCTTAACTTTTCAATTATTTACAAATAGGTCCCTAACTTTTTCATCATCTTCACATTTCGATCCTTGCTGCCATTGGTGTGAACACGTCCTCGCTCGATTCTCCACCAAACAATCCCAAATTTGAATCGAAGATTTCTTGTGAATTTCCCTTCCAAATGAGACCGGTCTTGGATCCCAATTCCTCCTCAAAAGCTCATGCGAACTCTTTGAAAGGAAGGGTATTCGGCTTGAGTGAAAAGCATGGAGTTTGCAAGCTTGCTTCCCAAGCTTAGAACTCCGTCCTGTGGCTTATAAATGTTCCTACATCAAGTTCCTCACCACCTTAGCAAGTTTTAGCTAGAGAACAACCCCTCTTCTACCCTCTCCAACCACCGAAAACTCTTGCTCTGGTCACCCTATCCGCCCTCCTCTTCCGGTCATCCAACCATCAAATTGGACGGCCTTCTACTTTCCTCGTTCTCTTCCGTAGCTCTCCAGACAAAGAGGGGCTGCCCTTCGCTTCTTTGTCGTCACTACCTTACTGGACTTCACCATCTTCTCCGGCTCCAGTCGGACACAACCGAAGCCCTTAGTCTATCTCCTTCCCCTCTAAGTCTCTCTATTCCTTCCTCTCTCCCTTTACTTTCTTTTCACTCACGAACAACTCACTCACAACCACTGCACCGCCCTCCCGCACTTCATCGTCTCCACGGCCAACCTAACTCTGGCGAGTTCACGCAACCTCCACACACCTCCGTTTACCATGAAATCATCTCCACAAGCTCCTCTCATTCACGCTCAATAAAACCCCTTAAGAAATTAAGGGGTTTGCCTTCCCAATCGCCCCACCGAGCCCCTCAGCCTGCACGCATCTTCCCCGAGTTCGCCAAACCTTCTTAGACACCCTCGCACTATGTTGAGGCCCTCATCACACTCACAATAGTCCGGCGATTGCCCTGAGCGATTTTAACAAGGCCATGAGGCTGTATTCTTGCTTTTCAGGTTTGACCGAAGCTCCACTACCGCCTCCAGCTTCTCCAGCCCCATTCACGACATTCAAAGTGTGTTCTTGAGAGCTCTCCACTCTATGCTTCGTGGCTCACTCCTAGGCATCCCTCTAGGTCCTCAATTGACGAAGCAAGCCTCATCTTCAACTTCAATCAGGGGTTTCACCACTTGCTGCTACCCGAAGAGAAGAGGTGGGCATCTTAGTCCCACATCATGGAAGACAGAAGCCGCGACCATGCATAAAGAAAATTTGTGCCTTTTCTGTATCACCTCCAAGAGCACCAGGGTGAGGTCCTGCTCGCACGCTCCATCGCACGTGCCCTCGCTCGCGCACACGCCACGTGGGTCTAGGCTTTGATCTAATTACCCGACTACCCAGGTCCGGTCTGGTCTACTTGTTCTGAGAGAGAAAAGAAGGAAAGAGAGGTGGGGGGGTTTTTCCCTTCACACCTTCTGCTCTCTATACTTAGTCGATTTGAAGATGCCTTTGCCTCTGTGTTGTGCTGTGCTTACTGGTTCCTTGAGGCATGAAGGAGAGACGAGGCCTTTGCCTCTTCTGTGGAGCTGTGTTCTACTGGTTCTGAAGCTACTGTTGGATCATTTAACTTGGTTGACATGGAATATTGGTTGATAATCATTGTTGATACATTTGATATATTTGAAGCTTAACATTAAAATGCTTAATTGGTGATTTAAATCACCATTTTAACCCATCATTTTTGCACATTAGTACTTGAATTATTGATATATCATTCTTGAATAAGTTTTGGTTGCAATTGCTTATATCTTTTACTTAGAATTGTGATCTTGAGATTGATTTGTTGATTGCTACCTGTGTTCGACCTCGGATTTCCATTCGAGCATAAATTTTATTTGTTTTCGTGCTTTATTGGCTATACTATAATGTATCATTTTTAAAACCCCGCTTCAGAGCGATAAACAGTCTCTAGCTGAGGAATGAGGTCTCTGGGCTACAACTGGTCACTACAATGACAAATCGGAGGAGGAGACACCGCCCCTATCACCGGCAATCGACAAAGGAGGAAGAGGAGCTGAAGATGTGGATGAAGGACCAACTCAAATGGGGAGGGAGCTGGTGACGCGTGCGCAAGGACTGAGGAGTGCTTAAGTAGAAGTTTAAGTGAATCAACTCATCGGTGAAGTGAGATTAGGCATTTAGGGCTTCAGCGGTGGGGATGATTAGATACATGCGCGGGAAGATTTTGAGTAAAAACCTACTGTAGGATGGGATCTAGAGGAGGCAAAGGTTCTTCTCCTAGATACGCGTGAAGGATGGAGCGAGATCCATCATTGGATTGGTGGAAAATAAGATCGACGGTGGCTATATATTGTGTTCTTGTTTGTGAACAGTGCACGAGAAGCAACTTAGGTGTATTGGGAATTTTGCACTCAAGGGTTTATACTAAACGGTGCACATTTCAGGAAAAAGCCCATAAGTGACTAAAATTAAGTCAGAGCAATCCACCAAGCCTAGCAAATAGGTCCTTGCGGCTTTCAAAGATGTCTTTGGAAGGTTTTTAGCTCAAGAGAATGTTAATGCATGAAGGACTTAAGTGTAAACCTCTAAATGCAAGGTACTCATGATGACCAAATGTAATGGAATTTTTATTGGAGCTTAATTGAAAATATTAGAAATTAATTCAACCTCGATTTGAACTTTTGAACTCAAAAATGTGTTCCATTGGCAATTGGATCATCAATTGTATTTGTGAATAGAATATCTCAGTAATTTGACCTAATTATGCGTTTTTAACCCTAATTTGATGTTTTAGGTCATTTTCCTTAAATCCTACACTTAACTCATTTATTATGTTAATTAGATAGTGTTTAACCTAGTTTTTAACTTAACTTGGGCATTTTAGCTATGATGAGTGACATGAGCCTGATGCGTTTATCTAAATAGGTTGTTGTAGCTCACGTTCGCAACGTCGGTTTTAAATGTAGAAACGGATATGAGTCCAAGTGTCGAACATAGGGAGGCGTGAAATCGACTTTTTCTGTCACTCAGTTGTCACAGAAATGGTGGGTTTTGCTTACGCACGAGAAAATGCGAGAGAGTAAAGAGAGTAAGAGAGAAAGAGAAAGAGAGAGAGAGAGTAGGGTTAGAGTCTTTTGATCATAGCATTCATGCAAATCAAGATAAGAAAAATCCGGTAAAAAGAGAGAGACAATAGCTATATAAGAAACGACATCAGTTAACATGCAACTTGAGTTTTACAAATACAATAATAGCTAAATGCTTAAACAAAAGTAAAGTAAAGCTAGAGTAAAGGGGGAGAGAGAGAGGGGGGAGAAGGCAAGGGGCCACGGAGGTGGAGGAGGGTTCCGTCGGCGGCTCGTCAACTCTGGCGAGTACAAAGTGTGCTAAGGGAAGCTAGGAGTGGGGTAGAAGAATTGCAAGTGTATTCAATGCCTTTACATAGGTAGTTGGAGGGGTTTATGTAGGAAGAAGGGGTTTCTAAATTAAGTAGAGGCTTTAGCGATGTCCAGGACGTCGCTAAAACCGCCGTAAAAATGTTGGTGAAGGCCCCTGTCTGCCAGTCTTCCGCACGCGCCTGTTCTTCCTCCCACGCGATCCGTGTGCATACCTTGAGGGTCGTCTGATCAAAGATCAGATGGCCGAAATTGCACGCGAAGCGCGCTTGCGGATCACTTGCTAAGACACACGTGCCCGATCACTTGCATCTATAGGTGCCATGTAGAGCTATCTCCACCATTCGCGTACTCATCTACAGTCCAATTTCTCTCACGCGTGCCTTCACCTCAGATTTGATACGCGATGCGGTTCGATCCTGCGTCGAATGCACGAGGGAGAAGCGTCGACCGCTGCGCTGTGTTCCGCGGATGGTCACGGAGAAGAATTTGCGCTCGACTGCTGCCGGTCGTTAGATAAATATCCAACGGATCTTCGTGCTGGGTCTCGGCGATGGTAGAGAGCGAGGGTGATGTGTGGCTCTTAGCCGTCCGATAAAGCGTCTCTCAGTGGTGCTATGCGATGAAGGCGTGCTGCGGGAGCCGTTCTTGGTCATCCGATCGAAGATCGAACAGCTGAGATTCATCCTACGGATGATGGATGAAGCGGGGTGGTGGCTTGTACATGCTAATATCGCGCCACATGGTAGCTTTGTGGCCGTTGATCATTAGATCAACAGTCAGAACTTCTTGGGCTAGTTGCAGGATCTCCGGATGTTGGATTTGGTCGGTTTTGAGGCCGTTGGACTCCGTTCGTCATTCTGAATCCATCCATATGGTTCGATCGCTCATCTGAGGCCTATTTTGACATGAACTTGTACAAATGGCCATTAACATTGATTTATAAGAAATCTCAATGTGCAATGCATGTAATGCTCCCATGCCCATTTATGATGTGTTATTTGTGCATGTTACCCTTAAGATAAACCCCAATTGATAGAATTATCGTCACAAAATGTAGAGTTATCATACCCCCATTCTCATTCCTTGCTAGTCCCTAGCAAGGTTCATCCCAACCGTTATTCTTACTCAGAATTTAGGAATTGATTACTTAGAAATTTTGTTACTTATCAATAGGAGGAAATATACTAAGAGTCTGATCTACAGAGACTAAATAGCACCCAGGTGTCTACCAAAATATGAATCACCTGAATCCTCGCTTTAAGACATACATAAATATTTTTTTTCTTTTTCATCTCCTCTTTTTTTTTGGATTTTTGGAATTGAGAGTGTGTCGGTAACTTTTTACGGCTATCCAACCCACCCAAAACTTGAAAAAGACTTTAAGTGCTAAGCATCTTAGTGTGAAGATCGCGATAGACTCACTCAACGGTAATTCAGACAAACCTCGGGTTTCTACGCCCCTAGGTGACCAGAAAAGAAAGTGTTTGCCTGAAGGTGTATCTGTCTGATTGGTAGTTTTCTCCCTACTTTTATTTTATTTGAGGCCAACACAAGGGTGTTTCTAGTGTATATCTCCCCGGATTGCTCTACTTCCCCGCTTCTTCCTTAAGTGTTTTGGATTTTTTTGTGCATTTAGTGAGTTGGGCTTTGGGCAACCGGCCAAGGGGCTGTTACTCACGACCACTTGCCAGCCATACTTGTGCGGTGAAGTGCAGCTTATTTTGTTATTTTTCTTCTTTCCCCCCTTTTTTTTAGTAGGTGGCTTCCTTGATCTCAAATTTACCTAAAGGTAATAAGAGAAAAAAAGTGGTCCTGTGGCTGGGCTCTAGACAACCGACCAATGGGTTGATACCCACGACAACTTGCCAGCCATACCACCCTAGAAGGTTCATTAGCTACCCAATTTCTATTAGAATCTCCAAGGAGTGAGTCAGTGCAATAATGTATGCAGATACTTAGACTAAAAGTCCCTCCGAGTCAGAGGGTGGGTTGATAAGTCGTATACTTATCACCCTATTTTATTGATGAATTAAAATAAATTAAGGTTGTGAGGATTCGAGGCTAAATCCATATTTTAACGGACACCAGGGCTGATTGAGCCTGAAGGCCTGAAAAGTCTAAGTGTTCAGGTTCTTTTCGTATTATTTCCCAATGTTGACAAGTTCCCAATGACTAAGTTTTGCTTCCTAAATTTATCATTTTTTTTATTTTATTCTATTCAAACTGATAAAATGAACTCAGAACATGAAATTACCACCCCCCATGCTTAAGTTGGACAATGTCCTCATTGACAAATAAATGGATGCAAAGGGTGTTCAGAAAGAAGTCCCCTTAGTGATGCCGTGTACCTGATCAGTTTGAATCTGTTGGGTTGCCTCCCAGGAAGTGCTGAGTTTAATGCCTCCAGCTGGGCGATGCTTCGTGTCAACCCTCGATGAGGGTGACAATCTCCTTTAGGGGAACTTAGGCAAGGAAATGCTTTAATCTCTGATCGTTTGCCGTGAAGGTGTGCCCAGTGTTCGGATCTGCAATTTCAACCGCCCCATTGGAAAAAGGTTTGACCACCCGATATGGTCCTGTCCACTTGGATCTGAGCTTCTCGGGAAAAAGTTTAAGTCGGGCATCAAAAAGCTAGACTTGCTGGTTAGGCTTGAAGGTCTATCTATGGATGAGTCAGTCGTAGATGGCCTTCATCTTTTTCTTGTAAAGTCGACCATTCTCAAATGCATCCCGACGAATTTCCTCGAGTTTGGAGAGTTGGAGCATCCTCTGTGGACCAGCTAACTAAAAGTCCATGTTACATTGCTTAACAGCCCAGTAAGCCCAGTGTTCCAATTCAACCGTAAGGTGGTAAGCCTGCCAAAGATTAGGTGATATGGTGACATGACTATCGGGATCTTAAAAGCGGTCCTGTATGCCCACAATGCATCATCCAATCGTGTGGACCAATCCTTCCTGTCAGGTCTCACAGTCTTTTGCAGAATATTCCTAATCTGCTTATTGGAGACCTCAGTCTACCCATTGGTTTGTGGATGATACAAGGTGGCGATGTGGTGAGTAACCTCGTATTTTCTGAGTAGGGCATGGAACTGAGCGTGGATAAAGTGACTTCCACCATCACTGATCATGGTCTTCCGTATTCCAAACCAAGAAAAGATGTTTTGCTTAACAAAATCCATGATAGACTTATGGTCACATCTACGAGTGGCGATGGCTTCAATCCATTTTGAGACAGTCTACTGAGACTAAGATGTAGTCAAAGCCATTGGATGGTGGGAAGGGGCCTATGAAATCGATGCCCCCAAATGTCGAAGATCTCGATAATCAAAATGGGCTGGAGGGGCATCACGTCTTTTCTGGTCATGGTCCCTAAAGTTTGGCAGTGAGAGAAAGTCTTTACAAAGCTGTGTGCAATCTTGAATAAGGCCACTAAAATCTGAACTGCAAAACCTTTGCAGCCGTCTTCTTCCCCGAAAAGTGGCCACCGCATGCTTGGTCATGACAAAAGGATAGCACACTTTGAACTTCTTCCTCCGGAATACACCTCCTGATAATTCGGTTGGCATAGAGGCGAAACAACATGGGATCATCCCAGAAATAATGCTTGGCTTCAGCCAAGAACTTATCCCATTGCTGTCTGGACCAGCTGTGCGGGGTCTATCCTACTACCAAATAGTTGACGAAGTCAGCATACCAGGGTAATTTCCTTTCGTGCACAGCCAGAAGTTGTTCATCAAGAAAGGTCTCAGTCAAGGTCAAGGAGGGCCCAATGTGGTCCGAGTGGAGTCTAGACAGGTAATCGGCCACGACATTCTTGCACCCAAATTTGTCGTGAATTTCTAGGTTAAATTCCTGCAAAAGCAGGATCCATTTGATGAGCCTGAGTTTAGCATCCTTTTGGCCAACAAATGCCGGATGGCCGAGTGGTCCGTATAAATGGTCACGTGGGATCCTAGGAGGTAAGATCAGAACTTTTCGAGTCCAAAAACTACGACAAGCAACTCTTTCTCTGTGACTGTATAGTTCCATTGGGCCTCATCCAACATCTTTCTCGTGTAGTAGATCACCATGGATTTCTTTTCTTGTCTTTGTCCCAGGACTACGCCGATGGCAAAGTCTAATGCATCACACATAATTTCAAAATCCTGGGATCAGTTCGCAGGTTGTAACACAGGTGCGATGGAGATTGATTCCCTGAGGGTGTTGTAAGCCTGGATGCAATCAGGTGTCATGTGAAACAGGGCATCGTTGGCCAGAAGGTCGGTCAAGGGTTTAGAGAGTTTGGAGAAGTATTTAATGAACCTTCGATAGAAACCAATGTGTCCTAGAAAAGATCAGATTTGCCGGGCTGAGCTAGGTGGCAGAAGTTTGGAAATCAAATCAACCTTAGCTCGATCCACCTCAATGCCCCTATGCGATACGATGTGCCCGAGGACAATCCCTTCTTGAACCATGAAATGGCTTTTTTCCCAGCTCAAAACCAAGTTAACCTCGATACATCGCTTCAGGATTTTCTCCAAGTTACTCAGACAATGGTCGAATGAGTTCCCAAACACTGAGAAATCATCCATAAAGACCTCCAGGTATTCAGCCACCATCTCTGAAAAGATGGCTAGCATGCAACACTGAAAGGTAGAGGGTGCGTTGCATAACCCGAATGGCATACGATAGAACGTGAATGTGCCATACGGGCAAGTGAATGTGGTCTTCTCTTGATCTACGGGAGCAATCGCGACTTGGTTGTATCCTAAGTATCCATCCAGGAAGCAAAAATATTTCTGCCTTGCCAATCGTTCAAGAATCTGGTCAATGAATGGTAGAGGGAAATGATCTTTCTCAGTTGCCTCATTGAGCTTCCTATAATCAATGCACACTCGTCATGCAGTGGTGGTGCGGGTGGGGATGGATTCTCCACACTCATTGGTGACAACGGTGAACCCGGCTTTCTTGGGTACCACTTGAGTGGGGCTCACCCAGGAGCTATCGGAGATTGGGTAGATGATGTCAGCGTCAAGCCACTTGATGATTTCCTTTCTAATCACCTCCCGCATATTCGGGTTTAATCGTCTCTACATCTGACTGGAAGGTCGAGACCCATCTTCCAGATAGATCTTGTGGGTGCAATAGGTGGGGCTAATTCCTCGCAAATCCGAGATGGTCCATCCAATGGCTGCCCGATGTTTTGATAGGGTCACGGTCAACCTGAGTTCCCGATCCTTGGTTCGATGGGCGTTGATAATCACCAGGAAGGTCTGGTCGGGTCCAAGGAAGATGTACTTTAGATTTTCGGGTAGTAACTTCAGCTTGGGTGTGGGTGGAACAACACTCGATGGGTAGAGGAAAGGCGGGAGTTGATCAACATCAATCTCCTCGAACAGTGGTTGCTGATGGTAATCAGCTCTACAGAGGTCAGCGTGCATAGACGAGGATGGGCCAGAACAGTCATCACAGGGTTGGGTCTGATGGTCTGATACAGAACTAAGGGTGAGGCATTCCTCAACCAGAGGCTCCACAGGATCATGCTCGTCAATCCAGTCGTAATCGAAAGACTTAGTTGCCCTGAAGATATCCAACTACATCTTTGCTCACAAGGCGAGATCGATGTTTAAAATGAAGCATTGTAATACAGTCGAAATTGCTTTGAAAACAAATACAATTTTTATTACTCGAAAAAGTTCCAAGGTCGAACATAGGGAGCTATATGGGATTTAGAAATCAAGATCACAATTCAGAATTAAAAGAGATTGCAATAATGTCAGTAGCAATGTGCAAAAATATGGGAGTAAAATGGTGATTTAGATCACCAAATACACCTACAATATCACCAAGGAACTCAATGTATGTATGCAATGAGAGTAAACTCCTGCATCTGATTTACAAATCAGACGTCTTAAAGTCTAATCTTTCTTTCTCTATCTTTCTCTGTCTCTCTGATTCTTCCTTTCCTCTTCAGTTCTTTCTTCAACCCTGCTTCTTCTTCTTCTCAGCTACAACCTCTCTAAGCCTTCTTCTTCTTTGCCTTTAGCTTTCTTCTTCCTTGGCCCTTAACTGCTTTCTCTTCTTCTTTAGTTTCAGGCCTCCTCCTCTTCTTCTCTAGCTTTCCTTCTGTCTTCAACCCTGTGAACCTTCTCTTCTTCCTCATAATTCGGCTAAGTGTCAGCCAAAGGTTCCTGTAGCAAAACCCTCCCCCTACCCATGCAACTCTCCTTTCTTTTTCTCTCTTAGGATCCGCTCTCCCAGAGCCACAGGTATCCGAGTTATCGGGTCGGGCACGTACCTGGGTCTAGGCTCACTGGCGTGCAATGGTGAGCTAGGAGTGCAGATCGGGTCGGGTCAGGCCAGATCCATGGGTGAGGTGTCACGGATTAGGCCAGGTGAAGGTGAGAGGGACCTCACCCTGTAGTAACCAAGGCGAACAGCTGATGGCACCTTTTCAATTTATGCAGGTGCGTGGCTTCAACGACTTCCGAGGTGGGACTATCCGTGCACCCCTTTTCTCGTGCACCTGCAGCAGGGACTGTCTCTCCAATTACAGCAGCTAATGAGGCTCTCGACAGTAATTGAGGACCCAGGTGCGTGCGCAAGAGACTTCCGCACGTCCTGGGACTTTAACTTGGGCGTGGCAGCACCTAGGGTAGCCTCAAGCAAGCTTCGAGCTTGCTCTCCAATGGCGGATAGGGTCTGATACCTGAAAACAACAGAACAGCCTTTCGGCCACATCAAAGCATTCAAGGAGAGTCGCCGGAGCACGGCGAATGTGATGGGGGTAGTGGCATGGAGCGAGAGTGACTGTGAGTGCATACCTAGGTCAAATTGTGTGCATGTGAGTGGGTATGTTCGAGGGTGCGTATGAGTGAGTGCGAGGTGAGTGAATAGAGGGGAAATGCTCAGTGAGGTGTGGTGATGATCGTGGGCTTGTCAGCGAGGGTTTTGGTGGCCTGTGGAGGTGGGATGGCCTCACCGGAGGGGGTGGCCGGAGATGGAGGTGCGAAGGGGCATTAGTGCTCGGCTTTGGAAAGTGAAGAACAGATAAGAAAGTAGAGGAGAGAGGAGACTTAGCTAGGAAGTCAATGGACGAAGGGGGTGAGAGAGGGTTTCAGGTCTGGTGTGGCCGACGCCGAAGATGAAGACGGCTCCGGTGAGGTGGGAATGGCGAGGATGGAGGAAGTGGCGTCTGCTGGTACGACGAGACACGGAGAAGAACAAGGAGGAGGAATCTGCCGTAGGTATGGTGGTCGAATGAGAAAGAGCAGAGGGGATCGCCAGACGTCGAGGAGCCTTCGGCCGTGAGAGGGAGAGATGAATTGAGGGGAATCATGGCTGAATTTGAGCGTGGAGAATGCGGGAGGATCCGGGCTTCTTTAAATAGGGATCTGAGTAGCGGTTAGGTCTTGGGAAGCAAGCTTCCCAAGCTTGGAAGGTCGCCGGACTTGGGAGCTGTTAAGATAACCAAATCTCTCATGTGTTCGCATGAGAGATTAGGAGGGAATCAGAGCTCATCAATGGGTTCAGACTGGAGAGAATTTCTCAAAGGATCTTCCTTCCAATTTTGGAAGAGATTCTCCAAGCAATCAAGGAGATATGCCTTGTCAGAGGTCGACGAAGTAGGTTTCCTCCGCGATAACGGCAGAGGGACCTAATTGCGAAGATGAAAAAGAAGCTAGGGGGCTGAATGCAAGGGTTTTTGAAAGTTAGGGGTAGAAATGTAATCAGACAGAACCTTTTTGCAAACTAGGTCAAGACAAGTTCCCCTTGGGTCCAAATTTTGGTACAAACCTAATTTGGACCTAATAAATCTAATGGTGAAGTTGGATTTTGGTTTTGACCACGTTTGATAGGGTAATTTATGTAAAAACCCAAATTAGGGTAAATATCTGTCTGAGACTCCATTTTAGGTCAAGATGGGTTCTGATGGTCGAATTGAAGATACTAAACCCTAGAGAATATTTTTATATAATTTTTAGAGGGTTTAAGTAAATTTTATCCTAATCAGAACCTTTGTTAATTAAGTGGGTCTGTTTTTAGGATTTCAAAAGTCATTTAATTCTCATAACACACACAAACCCTTTTCTGTCTAATCCAACCCACTTGTTATCTTGTTAAGACCATTTGACCTTTATTCAACCCTTGAGAAAACCTATGGTTATACTACATTCAAGATGTGCTAGTAAAATTACAGTTTTAACCCTAGTTTCTTGTGTTTCTCTTAGAAAAGTTATGCAATGAATTATGACCTTCAGTTGGTTATGTAGGAGAATTTATTAACTTCATTGGGTCAACATGAGCTAGTTAGGGTTCATGATGGTGTTCCCACCAATCTTCCTATCTCCAAAGGTGATTTCCATGCATCCCGTGTTACAATCGATGTTCGCCTTAGCCGTAGCTAAGAAAGGTCTGCCCAGGATGATGGGTGTGTTTTGTAGTTGTTCGGGGACTTCCATGTCAAGCACCAAGAAGTCGACTGGGAAGTAGAAGTCCTTCACCTGAACAATTACATCCTCGACAACCCTCTTCGGGGTCTTCACAGATCGATCAGCCAATTGGATGGTCACAGGTGTGGGCATCAATTCTCCGAATCTGAATTTGTGATACAGGTTGTTGGGATCAGATTGATCGAAGCACCTAAGTCCAGGAGCGCTCTATCAAATGTCCTGTCCCTGATATTACAAGATATAAGGGTTGCTCCTGGGTCTGTTCGTTTGAGTGGAAGGTTGCTCGATATCACGAAACTCGCTTGCTCTGAGAGCATAACCTTCCTAGGTGCTTGGGGTCGTGGCTTACACTTCGACATACAGGCGTCCTTTAGGAACTTAGCATAAGCTGGAATGTGCTTGACTACCTCAAGGAGCAGGATATTAATTTGAACCTACTTGAAAATTTCCAAAAGCTCCTCATTTTCCACAACCGCTTTCTTTCTCTTCATCTTCTCCAAGGCCTCGGGGTACGGTGTCTGGCTTTGAACTGGGTCAGTCTCCAAGTCCTTGGGTGTTTCTTTCTCATCTTCAGAGTGAGGTATCTCAGGGAGTAAGGTCACGGGAGGAGTCAGCCACTTGGGATCCTAGGTTTTAGTGCCTCTTCTCAAGGTCATCGCATTTGCAGAGGCATTGGTACCATGGGTTGATCCTTAAAAAGAAGAGGAAGAAGAAGCACCAAACCCAGGGGGTGTTTGTGGGTTAGGATGGACCATGTGGGCCTGCTCGGGATTGCCTTGGAACCCTTACGAATTGGGGCCTTTGTAAATCACGTTTCGCAGGTTCGGTTGTGGCTGAGAAGGAAGGGATCCCTGTTGTTTACAATCCAATAGCTGGCTCAACTGTCCCTTCACTAATACTATTTCCTCTTGGTGTTTCTAGTTCATGTCAGCCATCATTTTCATCAAGTTGTCCATTTGGTTTTGTGGGGGAGGGGCCGCCCTATTCGGATTATAGGAAGGTCTAACCAGTGGACCTTGCTGATAGGAGGGCAAGTTTGGCTGATGGTTTGGACTGGGCTGGTTATGAAATTGATTCGATTTCTGGTTCGTCCAAGTGAAGTTTGGGTGATTACGCCATCTGACATTGTAGGTGTTGGAGAAAGGGTCAGGTTTGGAATAACCTTGGATAGCCTGGACATCTTCAAAGATAGAAGGTGCCGAGGGGGAAGGAAGAGAATAATTAAGGGTTAAGGGAGCAAAGGTCCCTTCCTGGAACATGGTTAGGGGTTGTTCCAGGTGCATCTGGATTAACGGCTGAACTAGGTCGACATTGTGAGCTACCTTTGCTAGGGAGAGAGTCTATTGTGGGTTCCTAGTCTAGTTCAATAGTTCATATATCTTCTTATCCACCAATTCCACTCGATCCAACTTCTTGGCAATAATATCCATGTCAACTATTCCAGAATTTGCTTGTACCTCATAGATCCCACCACGAGGTTGACTGGATCAACTGAATTGGGTCATGGAGGCATTGTTGAGCGAATTTCGCTCATAGACTTGAAAAGCTCAAACGTGGTTTCCTCGTCTTTATTCAGAAAGTTTCCTCCGCATGAGGCATCAACAAAGTTTTGAAGGTTGCTATCCAGACCGTGGTAGAAGATATGCACCAATTCCCACCTTGGAACCTCATGGTGTGGGCATTTCCTCAACAATTCGTTAAATCTCTGCCACGCCTCATGGAATTGTTCCCCACCTTGGAGTGTAAAGGTGGTAATGGCTCTTCTGAGGGCATTGGTCTTTCATATGGGGAAGAATTACTTTAAGAATGCATGCCTCAGTTCTTCCCAAGTGGAGATAGGTCTTCCTAAAGTTCTAAGCCAGTGAGATGCTTTGTCTCTCAGTGATAAGGGGAACATCTTAATCAAAATAATGCCTAAGCTGATGTTCTTGGGCTTAACAGTCTGGGAGATCTGGTCAAGGGCCTCTAGGTGTTGGAAGGGGTCCTCATTTGAGCTCCCATGGAAGTGGCTTTGAATTAGACTCAGGTCATTAGGTTTTCGCTCAAAATCATCTCCCCCTTCGGGGACTCTAAGATGTGGTTTGATCCGTATAGCAGACGGATCGTAAAAGTCACAGAGGGGTCTAGGTTGGTTCTGGAATTATGGTGGATCAGGTGGTGGTTGCCCCTGCGGTTCTGCAAAGGTGGTGGTGGTTGCCCCTGCGGGCTCTGCAACCGGTGTATGGCTTGAATGATAGTGTGGATCTGCTGTTGTTGAAGCTGGTGGTTTGCATAAATCTGGGCCTGGATGATGGCCATCGTATCTGGTGGAGGTTGGTCCTTAACCTCATCTACTCTAGGTTCAGCCATATCTCTAGCAAGATCAAGTCTCCCCTGGGTTTCCCATCCTAAAACAAACAGCTCAGGATGAAGTGATCGTCTCCTGTGCATACATTAGAGAAGAACGGTGAGGGATGCGAAGAGAAACAGATGTGAGAAGCATGTGTGCTCAAACAAGCAGACAAGACTAGTCCTTATAGTGTATTCCTTAGGGGACCTAGAAATCTCAAAAGGAACGATCAAGTCTGTCGGCACGTAACCACCCTTCCCAAGGCTAATCTGGCCAGGTTGATTACGAGGGGATTGTAGGGAAGGTTCTTCCTTTGGCTTGCGTTGCCGATTCCGTAGACCCCACAACTGCGATCGTTTGGCACTTCCCCGCAGCCTAGTCACCAGATTTTACAAAGGGAATGAAGGCCAAGTGCCTAGCAACCAAAATCATGCCTTTCGAGACTTAAACCAGTCCTTCCTAGGGCACGTCTACTCTATTTTAATGAGGGCTTAGGTCAGTGCTTGTGCTCAAGACATGTGATAAGGCGTTGATTGGGGTGGTGCCTCTTGGTTATCCAATTCAAATGTGTGTGCACCTAATAAGACATGGTTTTCAAGCAAGGATTTAAGATGTAGTGTCTTTTAACGTTTGTCCTTACTTTAATGTCTTTTAGGGTTGAAGTGCCTTAGTATTTTCAAACAAGTTTCAAGTGGGCACGCCAAGTTTTACACAACGGGTGAGAGTGAATTTCCTTTAGAGTGAGGAGGCCCTAGAAAACAACCCTAATGTTCTCACCCTACTATTCATGCAATCTACCAGGTGAGTCGATTTTAAGGTGAGTGATGCGGCCCAAGTCAAGTCATGGTGGCTTCGCAAACATCACTCAAAAAGAAAAAGAACACTCCAAAGAGATTATGCCTTTCAAAATGTTAGAGTGTATTTTTTTTTTGTTGGGTGATGAGTTTAGGATGTGGATCAAGCAATCATTCACCACGCTAATTTTTTTCTCTGATTTTAATTTTTTTTAGATTTTTTAGCAAGCAAACAACCATGGGTAGAGCGATACTCACAACCAGTCTTTGCTGCATTTACTCCATCTCCACCATCACTAGTCGTGCTCCTTCGCCACCCAGGCATCAAGTTCCTGCAACCAATCAAGTAGAGGGAGAAAATGAGTTAGACTATGTGAGTATGGATGCAAAATGAAAGCGACAAAATAAATCCGTTGCCTCCCCGGCAATGGCGCCAAAAACTGACGTGAGACGGACGCGTTTGTCTAAATAGGTTGTTGTAGCTCACGTTCACAGCGTCAGTTTTAAATGTAGAAACGGATGTGAGTCCGAGTGTTGAACACAAGGAGGCGTGAAATTGGCTTTCTCTATCACTTAGTTGTCACGGAAATGGCGAGTTTTGCTTGCGCACGAGAAAATGCGGGAGAGAAAAGAGAGTAAGAGAGAAAGAGAGAGAGAGAGAGTAGGGTTAAAGTCTTTTGATCACAGCATTCATGCAAATCAAGATAAGAAAAACCCGATAAAAAGAAAGAGACAATTGCTATATAAGAAATGACATCATTTAACATGCAACTTGAGTTTTACAGATACAACAATAGCTAGATGCTTAAACAAAAGTAAAGTAAAGCTCGAGTAAAGGGAGAGAAAGAGAGAGGGGAGAAGGTGAGGCAGCCACAGCGGTGGAGGAGGGTTCCATTGGCGGCTCGTCAACTCCGACGAGTATAAAGTGTGCTAAGGGAAGCTAGGAGTGGGGTAGAAGAATGGCAAGTGTATTCAATGCCTTTACATGGGTAGTTGGAGGGGGTTTATATAAGAACGGGTTTCTAAATTAAGTAGGGGCTTTAGCCACGTCCAGGGCGTTGCTAAAATTGCCACAGAAATGTCGATGAAGGCCCCTGCCTGCCGATCTTCCACGTGCGCCTGTTCTTCCTCCCACGCGATCCGTGTGTGTGCCTTGAGGACCGTCCGATCAAAGATTGGACGACAGAGATTGAGCGCAGAGCGTGCTTGCGGATTGCTTGCTGACATGCACACACCCGATCTTCACCTCGAATTCGATACGCGGTGTGGTTTGATCCTGCGTCGGATGCGCAAGGAAGGAGCGTCGACCGCTGCACTACATTCCGTGGATGGTCGCGGAGAAGAATTTGCGCTCAACTGCTGCCGACCGTTGGATGAAGATCCAACGGTCGGATCTTTGTGCTGGGTCTCGGTGATGGTAGAGAGCGAGGGTGATGCGTGGCTCTCAGCCGTCTGATCTTAGAGCATCTCTCCGTGGTGCTGTGTGGTGAAGGCATGTTGTGGGAGCCGTTCTCATCCTGCAGATGATGGAGGAAGTAGGGCGGTGGCTTGTATGTGCTAATCTCGTGCCACATGGCAGCTTTGTGGCCGTTGATCATCAGATCAACAGTCAGAACTTCTTGGGCTAGTTGCGGGAGCTCCAGATGTTGGATTTGATCAATTTTGAGTCCGTTGGACTCCATTCGTCATTTTGAATCCATCGGTGTGGTCCGATCACTCATCTGAGGCCTATTTTGACATGAACTTGTACAAATGACCATTAACATTGATTTATGAGCATTCTCGATGTGCAATGCATGTAATACTCTCATGCCCATTTATGATGTGTTATTTGTGCATGTTACCCTTAAGATAAACCCCGACTGATAGAATTATCGCCACAAAATGTAGAGTATCAATGAGCCACACCACATCAATAGCCCATAGTAGCACTCACATAGGTGGCGCTCTCCAAGGATGCACTGCTCACATCCTGCTATAAGGCTTGAACCCATTTAGAGCCTTTTCTCTTCCAAAATTTGCACCTTAAGGCACTCAGGCTTCCAGGGATTGGACTCAAATACAAAAGCATCTAACAATTAGTGCCAACCAATTCCCCATATAGCTTGTTGTTACCACATTGAACCTACTTTGTGGGATCTCCACTCAATTAGGTTGGATTGCTACTGCAGGTGAACTCCCAATGGATCTCAGTTCCATCCTAAGCATGCACTTAAGAACTAAAGATCTATCAAGTCCTTTAGTAAATGGATCTACTGTGTTATCCTTGGATCCTATAAATTCCACATTAATCACACCTTGTGACACTAAATCCCTTATAGACTTGAGTCTAATTTGGATGTGCCTTCTTGTTTTTTTATTAAGCTTTGAACTCTTAATCTTTGTTATAGCATTCATGCAATCACAATGCAAAGATATTGCAAGAATCAGCTTACCCACCAAAGAGATTTCTGAAAGAAGTCCCTTTAGCCATTCAGCGGCAATTCTAGTGGTGTCCAAAGCATATAGCTCAGCCTCAAAGGTAGACCGAGCTAACATGGTCTGTTTTGCAGACCACTAGGAAACTACACCACCTCCAAGGGTAAAGGCATACCCTGTAACACCATTGCTCCCAAAATCCTCAATTTGACCGATCTAACTTGCATCACTATATGCTTCCAAAACTGAAGGATATTTACCGTAATGCAAATTAAGGGAAATAGTTCGCTTTAAGTACCTAAGTACTCGGTCCAAAGCATCCCAATGAGTATGGTCAGGACAGCTTGTGTATCTACTCAACTTAGACATAAAGAAAGAAATATCCAGTTTTGTACAATTAGCCAAATACATCAAGCTTCCTATTATCTGTGAATATCTAAGTTGTGACACAGATGTTCCACTTTTGTTCTTATAGAGAGTTTTTGATTAATCAAAAGGAGTGCTTAGAGACTTGCAATCTTGATAGCCAAATTTCTCAAGAACTTTCTCAACATAATGAGATTGAGAAATAGCTATCCCCTCTGCCGATCGAATCAATTTGAGGCCTAAATATCACATTTGTAACACCCATATCCTTCATCTCAAACTTTTTTTTTTTTTGAAAAACCAGGACCAAATTTTATTCATCCCCCGATCCTTAGAGGCCAAAAAGGGAAGGTAGGGGGACTAGACCAACACCTGCCCCTTACAAGAAAAGGACCACAACTCGTGGTCTAGTACGTAAACCAAGGACACTCCAAAAATAACAAGAGCATCAGCAAGACCAAGCACCAAGAAGCCAGTGTGCAAAAGGGAGGACGAAACCAACACCAATGTCTGCCAGGAAGAGTAAAACATTAACATAAGGGCATTGGATACTGTCAAGCTGTTGTATCCCCTTAAGATGGAATGGAAGGTCGGTCAACTCCTTATAAATCCTCCAATCGCCTTCAGCAGCATCTGCAATCTTGGAAGCCAAGAGATTAACCATATGATAAACATAAGATAGAGATTCAATTTGATTTTTCTTCTTTAAAATGCGGTTACAATCTCTAGAAGCCCTCCATGCAACCTAGACTTTGTCATTCCACCAGTAGTATAATAAAGTAGAATCCACTTCCACCTGCAAAGGAAAATTAACCAGAAGGAGGGAAAGAGCATGCAACAGGGATCTCAAAATACCTACTTCATGGGGGGTAATCAAAGTCTTGCAAGAGGCACCACAAATGAACTTCCCAGTATGATCTCTAATGACCCAACCCAGAGAAGAAGAAAGATTATCAGAATTAGCCGCCACATTAATCTTGAAGCCAGAGGAAGGGTGGGTCCAGGAGAGAACCAAATTCTTAGGCTTATGATTCCTAATCCAATTGGACATTTGGAAGTTACGCTAGCCGTAATCAAGGATATGTTCCAAGCTACTCCAGTGGAAATTACCATGACGATTTCTATTCCTGATCCACCAAGCATAATACTAGATAAAATAGATCGTGGCCTTAATAGTTTTACCTCACCTATGAGAAGAACGAGCAGCCATAATGGTGAAAAAGAGGTCAGGATCTATGGGAGGTAAGTAGATTTTGTTAAACACCCAGGTAGAAATTTTTTGGACCAGTTTGGTATTAGAGAAAACATGGATAAGAGTCTCAAGGGACATATTATGGAGACAATAGGAGCATTTAGAGACCAACAAGATACCCAATTTAGAGATTTTGTCATCAGTAGGGAGTCTATGGGAGAGAACGTGCCAGACACAAAGGGATATTCTAATAGGAAGCTTAAGACTCCATAAACTTTTGAAACTATGGTCTTCAACAATTGGTCCCACAATCGGAAGATACGCAAAAGAGACGGAGAAGGTGCCAGAGGAATGAGGAGTCCAAACAGGCTTATCTTTCATAACATCAAGTGAGATATCACCAATTTGCTCCTGAATATGAATGAGAATGAACACTCTGAGGGGACAAGATGAGAAAGAGTAGATGATATCTTTGGCAAGAACACGTGGAGCCGAGATATCCTTAGGGAGGAAGTCTTTGAGGGCAGATTTTCCAACCCAAATATCAAACCAAAAGTCCACCTATCCCTCATGAATCTCCCATCTGATAAAAGGTTTCATGTCCTCATAGGCTTGAAAAAGATTGCGAAATCTCATAGGGAGCAGAGAGATGTTTCCAGATTTCCAAAGATCACGGATCAAGCCAAAGTAAATGGAGTCATCAAGGATAATTTGCCAAACCCTCTTCATTCTCAAGGCCTTGATGAAAAGGGACAAGTTTTTAATACCTAAGCCCCCAGAGCAATGAGGGGAGGTAATAGTGCTCTAGGAAATCCAATGGTGGTGAGGGTCATCCACCGTATTACCCCAGAAGAAATTAACCATTATAGAGTTCAATTTATGGATGACAGAAGAACATCCATAACAACCATAATGTGAATAAGAATAGAGGTGAGAACATGCTTAATCAAGAGCATTCCAGCGGCTACAGAGAGAAGATTTGCTTTCCAGCCCGCAAGTTTAGATTGAACCTTGTTGATAATATTGGAATAATAAGAAATCTTAGCCCTACCCATGAAGATGGGACATCCAAGATACGTGAATGGGAAGGAGCTATTTTGGTAACCCACGAGATCAAGAAGGTGGGGAAGGTGACCCAAAGGAAAATTTTTCTTGACATAATAGAGGCTCTTCTGAAGGCTGACCTTCTGCCCAAAAGCAACCTCAAAATCAGAGATGAATTTGGAAAGATTATTAATGGAGTTGAGATTGCCACTAGTAAAGATGATGATGTCGTCAGCATACAGAAGGACGGTCGGGGGGGAGACATTACGGCAAAGGGTAAAAGGTTGGATTCTTCCTAAATGAATAAGGTGTTTCAGGTTCCTAATAAAAGGCCCCATGAAGATGTCAAAAAGGAAAGGGGAGATAGGGTCACCTTGACGAAGGCCTCAAGAAGCCTTAAACAAAGGGGAAGAACTCCCATCAATCAAAATAGAAGACCCCTCATGATAGACAAAAGCCCTGAACAAATTAACACAATCAGAAGAGAAACCAAAGGCTCCAAGGGTTTTGAAAAAGATATCCCACTCAACTCTGTCATACGCCTTTTTAAGATCCAGTTGGAAAATAACATTAGAACCATGAACCTTTTTATCGAGGCGTTGGGTGAGCTCAAAAGTGTTAGCAATATGATCAAAAATGCTTCAGCCCTTAATGAAACCAGCCTATTCAAGAGAAATAAGCTTAGGGAGGAGAGTTTCAAGATGTTTGGCGAGAACGCCCGAAGCTAATTTATAAAGAACATTGCATAAGCTAATCGGCCTATAATCTGCAAGCTTGCTCACCTCGGCCTTTATGGGAATAAGGGCGATGAAAGTGTTGTTGATTGAGCGAGGGGCTGAATGGGTTTCAAAAAAATAACTGATGGCTTGTATAACATCATTCTTGATAATATCCTAACAAAGTTTAAAAAATTCAGCATTAAACCCATCAGGCCCAGGGATCTTATTAGGGGGCATCTAAGACAACACATCCCAAATCTCAGCTTTGGACGGAGGCTTAATAAGACCCTTGCTGTCATCACTCGAAATGAGAGAAGGAATGTGTTGAAGAAAAGGATTATAACTAGAAGGAGAATTGGAGGCTAAAAGATTTTCAAACTAGCTAGTAGATCTTTGAATCGTAGCCAACCTAGACCCATTGCCAATTTTATCCACCACCGAAGATCTAGCACATTTGGCAAATTTCCTTTTGATAGAAGTAAAGAAGAATTTATTGCAGCCTTCCCCATTCCTAAGCCAATTAATTTTAGCTTTCTGCATATAAAGATCGTTGAGTTTGAGAATAGCATCATCAAGTTGAATGTGGATATAGTTGAGCTCAGCAGCGGTGTTGTCATCCCAGGAGGATGCAAGAGAGGCATCAAGGTCGTCATGGCAAGACTCAAGTTGTTCCACAATTTTCTAAATATCACTGAATGTTGATCTATTCCAGCTCCTCAAAACCCTCTTAAGTGAAGCTAATTTCATGTAAAGATGAGAGATAGGGTCTACTTGACACTCCAGCAAAGGTTGGAACTAGATAGACTGCACCATCCCTTTAAAGTTGTTGTCCCTTAACCACATGTTTAAGAAACGGAAAGGTCAGGGACAAGAAGAAGGAGCCACCTGAAGAGAGAGGGCCATGGGGGCATGGTCAGAGTCACATCGAGAGAGATAATTCCCATAAGGGGAAAGAATCATGGCTTCAAAGTTGGTAAGAATGAGGTCCAATTTCTGGTAAATATGAGAACTCCCTCTCCGACCATTACACCACAAGAATTGGTTCCCACCCAAAAGCAAGTCAATTAAGGCCAACTTATTAATAAAAGATTGAAAGTCAACAGATTGGGAGTCTCAATAAGATAAACCACCACTTTTCTCAGAGGACTTTAGGACGCAATTAAAATCACCGTCGAAGATCCAAGGGGAATTATTGGAATTAGCAAGAAGAAACAGATGGTTCTAGAGGATGCTTCTCAGGTTCGCTTCACAAGAGGCATAGATAGAAGAGATAGTGAGCTTACTAGATTGAAAAAATGTAATCCACAATTAAAGACTAAGGCATAGCGCTTCTCAGGGAAACAAACAAATGTTTCTTCCAAAAGCACCAGATATTGGGAGAAGGGTCTGTTAGTTCAACTACTCATATATAATATTTTGATGATTTTACAAAATGAAGAAAATGAAATAAAAAATAAGCATAGCATATTGTTTCTCTCTGTAATAACATAATTGCAGGTTTCATAAAGTTTTCCAAGATGGGAGATTAAAAGAGTGAAGACAAATAGCATAAGTATTAGGTCATAGGCTTTTTCATGTAAACTTTCAAATGTTGTAATTTTCATTTTATTTGAGTCTAGAAATGTTGTAAAGAGCCCCCAAACATAACCTATAAATAGCTAACTTAGGCTCTCTACATTTAGGATAAATTAGAAACAAAAACCTAACACTAAGACTCTTATCAGACGTCTAGAACAATTGTCAGATGTCTGATTTTCCACTTTAAGACGTCTGACAAGTGTCTCAGACGTCTAACTACCTATAGTTCTGCCTTTAGTTTCTGTCTTCATAAACATCAGTCGAAGCACTCCTCTTTCAGATGTCCATAACCTCATCCAGACGTCCGATGCTTTACCTGGACGTCCTCCATAGAGCCGTTAGACTAAGCACCTATCTTCGCTGAAAAGATAACGGGCAAAAATGTATTTTCAGACGTCTGGAGATGCTTCCAGATGTCTACCTTTGGACCGTTGCCCATGTATTTCTGTGCGTATCTCATTACGAACATAAGATCTTTTGTCAGATATCGTAGCCAAGTCTTTTTAAGTTTCCAGACGTTTGGTGATTCCATCAGACGTCCATAACGACGTCTGATTCTTTAAATCTAGAACTCTACTTACATCTGATTAAAACAGGAACGAATTCACCCTTTATTAGACGTCCAATAACTTAATCAGACGTCTTATGTGAAAATATCAGACATCCTTCTTTCAAAACAATGAAGTCAATTCAGGATGGCCTACAGTATTAGACGGCCAAAATTATAATCAGACATCCTATAAGACATCTGACCCTAAAATTAGTCGTCTGATATTGCTGTCAGACTCATCATTACCCTGATTTGTGATGGATTTCATCCCATTCTCATGGGATTTGTCTCCAACGGCTAGGAGAACTCTCCTAAGTGTTCTTGAAGGTTCCAAACTTGCCTATAAATAGACTACAACCCCTCTTAGGCAAGATACACCCCTTGAGATTCAATTCCCTTAGAAAAATCACTTGCTCACTATTCTAAGCTTCATCTTGCCCTTGTGCTGTGCCAACACTCTGATCAAAGGGCAAATCCATACTCTCGACTCACTCCGTTCTGCAAATCCTAAGGGAGTTCTTTTTATGCTTAGTAGATAAGAAAGTAATTAAAGTATTGGGGTGCCCTATAGGTGTTGTTTTACTTCTTATTTTTGTACTTTGGGTATCCTGCCTATTGGGTCCCCGTCTCTCCATTTTGAAGGGAGAAACCTCCATTTAGGGATCGGAGGTGGGATTTGTAATTGAGGTACATTACCCTCGTTTTAGTGTGGTTAGTGGATTGATCACCTTGTGATAAAAAATCCTAAGTCAAGGGATTGGCTTAGGTGGTGGTTTTCACCCATCTTTGGTTTCCACCTAAAAATATGGTGCCACCTTTTGTGATTGAATTTTTTATATTACAATATTATATAATTTCACTATTCACCCCCCTCTAGTACAATTTCATTTGGTATAAGAGCAGGTTTTCCGCCTACAGGAGTAACATCCGTGAAAAGATCACATGGAGGGGAAAGTCATTTCCACGGGCAGATTGAAGGGGCAATCCACCACTCGACCACCACTCTTCGAAGGGACAAACTACACCTACTGGAAGCTGAGAATGAAGATGTGGCTTCAAGCCAACGATTTCTCCATTTGGGAGAAATACGAATCCGCATACATCATTCCCAAGAAACCAGAAACAGGATACACAGTAGAGCAAATTCATCACCTTGGACTAAATGCTATGGCAATGAACTCACTCTACTGCGCACTCAGCTCAGAGGAATTCAACCGCATCAGGCAATGCAAAACCATCCACAAGATCTGGAGAACCTTAGAGGTAACTCATGAAGGTACGTCTAGAGTTAAATCCTCAAAGATAAATTTGTTATCACAGGAATTCGAAGCCTTTTTTATGAAGGAGAATGAAAGACTTGGGGACATGTACACCCGATTCACATTAATCGTGAATAGCCTCAAGTCACTAGGAAAGACATTTATAAAGAGGGAGCTTCAAGGGAAGCTCCTTCGCTCCCTTGGACCCAAGTGAGAGCAAAAGGTAGAAGAAGCCAACCAAGTAGAGGATCTAGACATGGAAATCTACTTGGGAATCTCATGGCTTATGAATAAAAAATGGAGCAAAAGAAGAAATCAATCTCATCGGAGCCAAAGAAGAAGACTTTAGCCTTCAAAGCTACTTCAGATGATGAGGTAAGTACCGATGATGAAGAATTCATTTTATTAGCTAAAAAGTTTAAAAAGTTTCTTGGAAATAGAAAAGAGATCAAGGGAAGGAAAAGAGAGGAAGAACCTCTAATTTGCTATAATTGCAAAAAGAGAGGTCACATAAGGAAAGATTGTCCCTTACTCAAAAGGGATGATGAGGAGAAACCCAAGAAGCCTTCCGACTACAAGAAGATCTCCAAGCCGAAGGGATTCAAGAAGAAGGCGTTTCAAGCAACGTGGGATGACTCCACCTCCGAAGAAGAAGAGGAGGAGGAAACAAATGAAGAAACGGCATGCTTGAGATTAATGGCAACAAATGATGCTTCTGAGTCTGAATCTGAGGAACCTGAGGTAAGCTCCTATTCTTTAGATGAATTACAAGATGCTTTTGATTCACTATATGTAGATCTTAAGAAAACAAAAACCCAAGGCAAGGTTTTAAAAGAAGAAAACTTAGAAAATAAGAAATTAATCAATGATCTTAAAGACAAGAATCTAATTCTTACAAAAGAAACCACTGCCTTAAATATGCAAATAAGAAATCTAATGATTGAGAAAGAGTCATTAACAAATTATTTGTATACGACAATGAGTGAATAAAAATTTCTAGATAGAGAAGAATTACTTGACAAAATCCATATGCTTGAAAAATCAAACTCCTTTAAAAATGATGAAAATAGCTTACTTAGAGTAGAGATTAGGGCACTAGAAGATAAACTAGACATAATGAAAATAGAGATAAATCACCTCAAAGAAAAATCAAATCAACTTCTTGAGGACCTAGCCAAATTTACAAAGGGGAAAGATAACTTGGACAAGCCCATTGCCCATCAAAAATCTTTCTCAAGTAAATTTGGACTAGGCTTTTATGAACCTAGCCAAAGTAATCCAAAAAAGGACCCTCCTCTAAAGGAGACCACTAACAAATACGAATCCATATTACAATGGATACTGAAAAGACAACTCTCACTTTATTTTGTAGGGATGAAAGGACATCATAATGTCAAAAATTGGATATACAAAATGAAGGATGGACAACTCAAATTAGAAAGACCTATAGAAACACCAAGTCACCAATGAAGATCTTTTGTAGGAAGAAGGAGGTCTACAAGAAAGAAGATAAGGAGACCACCGCCATCAAGGAAGCCGATGGGTGATGGACTCCGAATGCTCCAAACATATGACGGGAGGCAAGCATCTATTTTTGGACCTCTAACCTACGGATGGAGGAACGATTACATTTGGCAACAACCACAAGGGCCATATTATTGGCCTTGGTAAAATAGGTAACCCTCTCTCTCCCATCTCAAATGTTTCTCTAGTTAAAGGACTAAAACATAATCTTTTAAGTGTTAGTCAAAGTTGTGATAAGGGCTTTAAAGTAGTGTTTACTTCAAAAATGTTTGAAATTATGCATGCATTAACCAATGAAACCCTTCTTAAGGGAACTAGATTTAAAGACATTTATGTCGTAGAATTTGATAAACATAGCACTTATGAATGTCTTGTAGCAAATGATGAGTTAAGTATATGGCATAGAAGACTAGGACATGTTCATATGAAGCTAGTTCAAAAACTAGCTAAACATGAACTAGTTCGAGGTCTTCCTAAAGGAAAATTTTTAAATGAGTCTATCTGTGATTCATGTAAATTAGGTAAAATTATGAAATCTAGTTTTAAAAGCGAAGAAGTTATATCCACATCAAGACCTTTAGAGCTACTTTACCTAGATCTATTTGGACCTACAAAATATGAGAGCCTTAGTGGATGCAAATATTGCCTTGTAATTGTAGATAATTTTTCGAGGTTTTCATGGGTCTCCTTCTTGAGATCCAAAGGAGTGTTTTCCGTCTTTTTTATTTTTTGTAGAAAAGTTCAAACTGAAAAAGGCTACCAAATCACTCGTATCCGTAGTGATCATGGGGGCGAGTTTGAAAATCCCTTGTTTGATGATTTTTGTCAAAAGCATGGTATTGCTCATGAGTTTTCTTTTCCCCGAACACCTCAACAAAATGAGGTGGTTGAGAGAAAGAACCGTACTCTTCAAGAGTGTGCTCGAACATTGCTCATAGACTCAGGGTTACCGAAGTACTTTTGAGCTGAGGTAGTTAACACGGCTTGTTATGTGTTAAATCGCACCTTAATTCGATCCAGGTTGCGAAAAACTTGTTTTGAACTATACTATGGGAAAATACCCAAAATTAGTTATTTTAAAGTTTTTGGATGTCGACGTTTTATTTTGAATACCCGCTCTAATTTAGATAAATTTGATGCCAAAGGTGAAGAAGCCATCTTTATTGGTTATTCCTCACGTAGTAAAGCATATCGGGTCTTTAACAAGACCACATTAATAGTGGAGGAAACCCTCCATGTTTCCTTCGATGAATCTCCACACTCTTCCTCCATTGACCAAGTCAATATGGAAGATGAAGATGATTCTACTATTGATGTGCCTAACATTCCAAACTCCAATATCCATAATCTTCCAAAAGATTGGATATATCAAAAGGATCATCCCGAAAGCCAAGTCATTGGAAGTGTTTCCGATGGCGTTAAAACCCGATCTCGTTTTAGTTGCTCTTTTGGTCTCTCTGCCTTTGTATCTCAAGTTGAACCCAAGAGTGTCGAGGAAGCGTGCTCCGAAGAACCTTGGATGATGGCCATGCAGGAGGAACTCAACCAATTCCAAAGGAATGAAGTATGGGATCTAGTACCTAAGCCTGAAGGGCAAACGGTAACAGGTACCAAATGGGTATTCCGGAACAAGTTGAATGAATTCGGTATAGTTATTCAGAATAAGGCTCAGCTGGTGGCACAAGGGTACAACCAAGAAGGAATTGATTTTGATGAGACCTACGCCCCCGTAGCTCGACTCGAATCGATTCGCATGATTCTTGCTTATGTCGCCTTTCTTGGCTTTAAACTCTTTCAAATGGACGTTAAGAGCGCGTTTCTTAACGGATTCATTAAGGAGGAAGTTTTTGTAAAACAACCTTCTGGTTTTGAGTCTCATGATAAACCTCATTTTGTCTATAAATTAAACAAGACACTATGTGGTCTAAAGCAAGCTCCTAGAGCTTGGTATGAAAGGCTCAAAGACTACTTGTTAAATTCAAAATTCTCTATAGGAGAAGCTGATTCCATATTATTCATTAAAAGAAAAGGAAAAATATTTTATTAGTTCAAATATATGCAGATGATATTATATTTGGTGCTACTAATGAATCTATGTGTAGAAAGTTTTAAGAAATTATGCAGGAAGAATTCGAAATGAGTTTGATGGGTGAACTCAAGTTTTTCTTGGGTTTACAAATCACTCAACTCAAATTTGGAACCTTTTTGTGTCAATCAAAATACACAAAGGAGATGCTAAAAAAATTTGAAATGACCAAAAGTAAAGGGAAGAACACTCCTATGAGTGTCACAACTTCCCTAGACTTGGACGAATCAGGTACGCCCATAGATCAAAAGCTCTATCATTGCATGATTGGATCTTTACTGTATTTAACTTCCAGTAGACCTGACATTTTGTTTAGTACCTACTTATGCACTAGGTTTCAATCAAACCCTAAACAATCACACCTAAATGCTGTAAGACAAATATTTAGATATCTAGTTGACACATCTGATTATGGCTTATTCTACCCTAGGAGTCCACAATTCAACTTAGTTACATATAGCGATGCGGACTACGCAGGTAGCCCCACTGATAGGAAGAGTACTAGTGGGACGTGCCAATTCTTAGGCGAATCACTAGTCTCTTGGTTATCAAAGAAACAATCTAGTGTAGCTCTATCAACTACAGAAGCTGAATACATAGCCGTCGCACTAGCATGTTCCCAAGTGCTTTGGATGAAAAATACTTTGAAGGATTTTAACTTGATATTTAATAAGATAAAAATATTATGTGATAATATTAGTGCTATCAACCTCTCAAAAAATCTCATACATCACTCTCGCACAAAACATATTGATGTTCGACATCACTTTTTGAGAGATAATGTACTTAAGGGAGAAATCGAGGTTGAATTTATTTATACTGAATTGTAATTGACTGATATTTTCACTAAACCTTTGAATTATGATCGTTTTAATTATATATGTAGGAAACTAGGCATATGTAAGCTAAGTGATATTTGAATAATTTAGTGACTTAATGGAACTTCCTCTATCATGAGCATAGATGGAGCCTTGACTTTACTAAGTTAAGAGCCTTCATTCCCAGTTCAAACATCAAAATGCACATTCTGTGCCATATCAGATGTCTGATTAAACTATCAGATGTCTTATACTTAAAAATTCGTCGTCTAAAGATCTGGGACAAACGACGATTTTATATCTCAGAAGAGCTGATAAAAGAGCTATTTCAGACGTCCGTCATCATTCACAGATGTCTGGGTCGTCGTCCAGATGTGTTGGCAGACGTCTATCTATGAGTAAGAACATGTATTATGAGCCAGACGTCTGATGATGTGGTTAGACGTCGTATAGGTCGTCTGAACATGAAAACAGACGACGCTATAACTTTTGAGTAAAACCGAGGAAGGTCTATCAGTAGAAATCAGACATCTAATTTTTAAATTAGTCGCCTGATATATCGTCTGATGGTTAAAACAGACGACACCATCAAAAGGGTTAAAATCCCAAAAGTCCAATCCCGACGTCTGACAACGTCTCCAAATGTCTGATATGGGAAAAATCTGCAGCTCGCGTCTGTTCTCTGGATGGTTTGGAATGCAAATCTCCCCAACTTCAGGAGGAGACTTGCTCCAAGACCTTGGGATATAACATCCCCATCACAAGGTCCTACTCCCCTCTCTCAAATCCCTACAGCTCTCCCTCCCACCCGACGACCCACAATTGTAGTTGGCGACCTTCCTCTCACCGCCAGGTGACCGTCGCACCTCTTCGATGACTGGAGGAGCTGCTGCTCCCCTGCATGTATCCTCCCGGCTTCTCGACCATGCATCTGGAGGCCTCCCCCCTCCCGTGGGTATACTCTCTCAACTCTTAGGGCACCTCCACATTTTTTTTTGCCCACGATTACCTTTGCCCTAGCTGCATCTTGTTTTCCTTCTTGATCCACTCAGCCTACTTGCATATTTCATGCCATTGTTAGCCCTAGAACCTAAACCCTCGGACAAACCCTCTTGGAGCATAAAAGTTCTATGTTTTTGGCAAGGGTATTACCTCACGAGATTCAAGCCGACATTTTAGTGGCTTGAATCCAAAGGTATATTGCCACAACTTCATGGCAGGTTGTATTGCCTCATGGCATACTACCACACATTTTTATCGATGATGATTGCATATCTACTGGTTGAATCTGAGTAGTTGAAGTCTATTGGTTGAGTGTTGTTTGCTTGAATGTTTTTGTATGGATGTTTTTGCAGGTATTCTGTCCTCAAAACACCATCCTTTTCTTCCAAAACCTAACCACCCATTCCACCAAATATGCCTCCCCATAGGAAGCAAGCCGAGAGCTCTTCCACCTATTTGTCAAATCAACTGCAGACGACATCACTAGGCAGTGATTTTGTCGCTTCGTGAATGCCAAAGTTAAATGCCCTCGTTTTATTATTTGGAATGATTTTACTCATTTAAACCTTCGGGAACACTTCGAAACTCTCCATCTCTTCCAATATTTTGACCGTCAGTTCCACTCTGGCGTTGGAACTATTGGCATGTTCCCTGATCTTTGCCATCTCTTTTATGCCAACATCATTGAGGACTACAGCAACTATGAACTTGAACTCCATACCCGCTTATTTGGTCGCGAAATCCACATCACATCCGAATCTATTTCCAACCTTCTATCCATCCCCAATGAAGGAAATGACTTCAATGACATTTTGAGGCAATACGACTCAGAAGTCATCAATCAAGAATTAGTCCTCCCTAAAAAATATGTTGAAAATATTGGCACCCTACCTTACAAAAACCTCAAACCTCTTCCACGTCTACTCTCTCGCATTTTTGGGTGGGACCTCCTAAACAAATCGGGAGGTTTTGATTACATCTCGTGCCAACACAAGGTGCTCCTTTTTGTGATCGTCCATCATATTCCTTTCAATTATTGCCACCTCATTGTTCGCGTTATGAATGAGGACCATGGGGCATCACTTCCGTTTGGGTCTATTCTATCCAAAATTTTTTCAACCCATCGGATTTTCATAACTGACCAGGTTGTTGACAAGAAGATTGAGCCTTACAACCAGGCCACAACTGCCAAGATGCATATACCTAGGGAGCATCTTGAGCCAGCTGACGAATCCATTGAAGAAGAGTCCCTTCCACCCTTTCCTGATTTCCATGAAGCACGACCCCTTCAAATAGAAGCTCCCTGCTTGAGCTTTGAAGAAGCATGGGATCCGGCCATAGATTCCCTCTCCTCCAGCATCTCCCTCCTGCTGCATCGAATCGGCGAGATGTACACCTACATGGGAAGCATGAGTCACGACATCAACGAACTTAGATCAGACGTTCAAAATTTGCAAATGGGACATGGACCTGCTCGTCGCCTCTGCCACCAAGATCAAGAAGAATAGTTTAGTTCTTCTATTTTTCTTTCTTTTTTTCTCTCTTCCAAGTTTGTATTAAGGGGACTTGACCCCATACTTAATATTTTTTGGGAACAATAGCTAGTCTGTGCTTAAATGTTTCTATTCCTAATCAATTTTCTTTAATGCTTTGTCATCTTTTAAGCATGCAATTTTATTAATACACTCCACTTTGTAGATGTCACTCTTGTAGTTTAGGTTTCAACTCCCTTTCAGTACCCTTCATGATGATATTCAAAAAGGGGGAGAAGAACGTAGGTAAGAACCTAGGGAATAACATAAAAATAAAAAAACTTCTCAAATAGATATTGACTACTAAGTACAACTTTAATGGGGAGAAAATAAGAACCTACAGCTATATTTTGAAAATCATCAAAAAGGGGGAGATTGTTAATTCAACTACTCATATATAATATTTTGATGATTTTACAAAATGAAGAAAATGAAATAAAAAATAAGCATAGCATATTGTTTCTCTCTGTAATAACATAATTGCAGGTTTCACAAAGTTTTCCAAGACGGGAGATTAAAAGCGTGAAGACAAGTAGCATAAGTATTAGGTCATAGTCTTTTTCATGTAAACTTTCAAAGGTTGTAATTTTCATTTTATTTGAGTCTAAAAATGTTGCAAAGAGCCCCCAAACATAACCTATAAATAGCTAACTTAGGCTCTCTACACTTAGGATAAATTAGAAACAAAAACCTAACACTAAGACTCTTATCAGACGTCTAGAACAATTGTCAGAAGTCTAATTTTCCACCTTAAGACGTTTGATAAGTGTCTCAGACGTCTAACTACCTATAGTTCTGCCTTTAGTTTCTGTCTTCATAAACATCAGTCGAAGCACTCCTCTTTCAGACGTCCATAACCTCATCCAGACGTCCGATGCTTTACCTGGACGTCCTCCATATAACGGTTAGACTAAGCACCTATCTTCGTTGAAAAGATAATAGGAAAAAATGTATTTTCAGACGTCTGGAGATGCTTCCAGATGTCTACCTTTGGACCGTTGCCCATGTATTTCTGTGCGTATCTCATTACAAACATAAAATCTTTTGTCAGATATCGTAGCCAAGTCTTTTTAGGTTTCCAGACGTCTGGTGATTCCATCAGACGTCCATAACGACGTCTGATTCTTTAAATCTAGAACCCTACTTGGATCTGATCAAAATAGGAACGAATTCACCCTTTATTAAACGTCCAATAACTTAATCAGACGTCTTATGTGAAAATATCAGACGTCCTTCTTTCAATCCAATGAAGTCAATTCAAGATGGCCTACAGTATTAGATGACCAAAATTATAATCAGACGTCCTATAAGACATCTAACCTTAAAATTAAACGTCTGATATTGCTGTCAGACTCATCATTACCCTGATTTGTGATGGATTTTGTCCTAATCTCTTGGGATTTGTCTCCAACGGCTAGGAGAACTCTCCCAAGTGTTCTTGAAAGTTCAAAACTTGCCTATAAATAGGCTACAACCCCTCTTAGGCAAGATACACCCCTTGAGATTCAATTCCCTTAGAAAAATCACTTGCTCACTACTCTAAGCTTCATCTTGCCCTTGTGCTGTGCCAACACTCTGATCAAAGGGCAAATCCATACTCCTGGCTCACTCCATTCTGCAAATCCTCAGGGAGTTCTTTTTATGCTTAGTAGATAAGAAAGTAATTAAAGTATTGGGGTGCTCTATAGGTGTTGTTTTACTTCTTATTTTTGTACTTTGGGTATCCGGCCTGTCGGGTCCCCATCTCTTCATTTTGAAGGGAGAAACCTCCGTTTAGGGATCGGAGGTGGGATTTGTAATTGAGGTACACTACCCTCATTTAAGTAGTGTGGTTAGTGGATTGACCACCTTGTGATCGAAAATCCTAAGTCAAGGGATTGGCTTAGGTGGTGGTTTTCACCCATCTTGGGTTTCCACCTAAAAATCTGGTGCCACCTTTTGTGATTGAATTTTTTGTATTACAATATTATATAATTTCACTATTCGCCCCCCCTCTAGTGCAATTTCAGGGTCCATCATGTAGTAATCAAAGTTAATGGCAGCCATAACTTTTAAAGCGTCATGTTGAGATGCAAAAGGTTCTAAAAGGAAGATCAAGTTAAGGGAATGATCCAGGATGATAAATTTGAGCCGGTTGAGGGTAGGAGTATTCAAGATACCCCGGAGACACTTAATCATAAGAGGGATGAGGAGTAGGACCTAGAACAGCTACAAGTAACCTTAACTGAACCCTTGGCGGACCGACCCCCACGGGCTCCTCTAGACCTAGTGGTAGAGTGTGCCTCATATGCCAGCACAGTCTGGGATCTTGAATCAGAAAAATCAGAACAAACAAGAGTCTCGCCATCCGACCAAGATTTCTCCAAATTCCCATCATTACTCAAAATAGGGGTAGTAGAGGTCTAATCCTCAAGCATTTCCTCTATCCTCGAAGGTAAAGGATCCAGGTCAGGAGTCGGAAAAGGAAGATAAATGACTCACTTAAATCCAGCAGAAGGAGTATCCATACTGTTGTCAGCTGATCTCAGGTTAAAAAGATTTTTCATGGGAAACAGATTAGCCGTCAAATCCAGCAAAACTCTTTCTGTTCCCAACATTCCAGAAATCTCCAGAGAAAAGTGATCTTTTAAAATCACAACATCAGGGGAATCGCCAAGAGTTGTAGAAACAATTTGAGGGAGGTGATTCAAAAGCTTACGGTCCGGCAAAACCAAATTCGAGCTCAAACAGGATTCAGAGGGACAAGAACTGCCTTCAAGGAATTTCAAATCAATAGAACTATCAAACATAAAAAATGAGCGCACCACCATAGGGTAATCAGAAAAACCATCAGGCATATGAGAAACAACATTAGAATCATTCACCACCGAATTGGAACTTTTTACCTGAGTAGGATCAAGAAATTCTGGTGGAGGAGAAGCCAAAGTCTCGGATCCAATGGATCTGGGGTTGGAAGAGTGCGTCAATTGTTGAAACCGCACCTTACACTTTTTTTTCCACTTGTGTTTACTGAGGCCTTGCTGAGATGAGGCAGATCCCAGATCCCCCAAGAGGGAAGAGGAATTAATATTACAATCATCATTCAGCACCAAAAGCACTTCCTCGCCAACCACATCCGAAGAGGTTCGGCCTGGATCCAAAGGAGCCTACACCTCTCCAACATTAACAGGAGAAGGGTCTGAAGTTGGCACTTCAAGGTCCTTCATAGGAGAAGATTTCTGAGCCAAGAACTGGGAAGGAACCTCCAAATCCACGAGCACCTGCTTCGATTCCAGTCTGGTACCTATGGAAAAGGGACACGATGTACAAAAGTGACCAAATCTAAAATAGCTCTTACAGAAAAATGGGACTTTTTCATAAACCACACATTGCTTAACTCTGTCATTGCCATCGAAAATCCAAACTAAACCAGGTCAAGAAATCGTCAAATCAATTTTGATGTAGACACGAGGGTATCCCAGTTTAAAGCCACCAATCGTGCGATAATCCACACAAATAGGGTTACCAATATGAAAGTCCATAGAAAGCAATGCATTCAGATGCACTAAATGAAGGTTAAGCCCAGGGAACCTGATGTAAACATGTTTACACTACTTAAGATGTCTATTTATGCATGTTCTTAAGCATAGGATTGCATTGCATGCTATAAATATTGCATAACATGCATCATCTTGCATTTAGAGTAGTTTGAATAAAATGGAGGTTAATTGTCTCCTTTTATGTTCATGGAGAGGAAAAACTTTTTATCAGGGCCTCAGATTGAAGATCCAACCGTACAGATGTGATCAGATCGACGATTGGAGTTCAACGACTCCAAGATTGCCCTAATCAGACATCTGTAGCATCAGATAGTGACCGGGGAACCCTAGAAGATCAAGGGCCAAGATGGTGTGAATCCGCACTTCAAACGACAAATCCTACCGCACGGATGGATTCGGATCGACGATCGCAGCCTAACGGCGTGAAAATCGACTCAATCCGACACCCGTGGCACCATCTACATCATCCAGAAGATGGACGGCCAAGATGGCACCACGTGGCGCCATCTCAGCCATCCAACCGGCCCTCAAGACCGCCGCTACCTCTCCAAAGGAAATCCGACGCGCGATCTGGGCCATTGGATCTTGATCCAACGGCCATGAGCACACGCCGCTCAAAACATCTGCGCGACCATCTAGACGACGCAGCGCAGCGGGCGAGAGCTCTATCGGGAGAAAGCGGAGCGCGATCGATTCCTCACGAGCGGGCGAGCGGTGCAGGCGAGCAAGTGTGGTTGACCACTCAATCGCGATCGAACGGTCGCGCGCGCCCAATCCGCCCCACGCGCTATTGCACGCCCGGGCATGACGTGGGATTGTACACGGGCAGGCGCATGCTGAGGAGCAGGCGAAGGCACGATTTAAGCCGTCCGATCTCGCGATCGGACGACTAAGAGCAGCTGGATGTGTACGCGCGTTACACGTGTGGGTAAGAGAGCAGGCGCGCACGCGCCGCCCACTATGCCCACATTCAAACCTTTAGCAACGGTTTTATCCGTCACTAAAGGTCCTGAATTAATGTTTTTAGAGTTGTAATGACCAAATTGCCCCCACTCCGTGCAACTATAAAAGGAGACCCCCTCCACACGAAATTCTCATCCCTTCCTTCTCTTCTCTTTCTCTCCAAAGCTCAAGAGAAGCTTGTCCCACACCCGGAATGCTTCTCGCAAGATAAAGTCAATTTTTCATCCCCCTTTCGGAAGCGGATCCCGTGACGACGACGTGCTGCCCCGTTCCCATTCTTCCTGCTTCGCCCTCCTTCGTCCTTCTTCGTCCAGGCGTCGTCCTATTCGGCTCATTCTCCAAGCGACCATCGAGGAGGATATCTCTCTCCCTATTCTTTTTACTGCTTTCTAAAATAGATTTACTGCTTTATAGTGTAGAATTTTCCTGCTTTCTAGTGTAGCTGATTTCCTGCTTTCTAGTGTAATTCTTCTTTGGTTTTATTGTATAAACATTTTGAATTATTGAATGCATGTTTTCTCTCTCTCTCTCTCTCTCTCTCTCTCTCTAGTTTAGTCTGATTGTTAGTATGGCTTCATTGTAATTACATCGCCTCACTTTTTCAAGAAAAATTCTAAAAAAATATAATTGCGAATACAGATCGACGTAGCCTACCTGAGTTTGACCCAAGATTTCTATTCCGGTATAAATTTTATTTGTTGAACACGAGTTCTTCGCTTTCAAACTACAACGACAAGGTTTTCAAAATCAAACACGTTAGCGTAGCAATTCGTGCGTTCAACATTTTGGCACCATTGCCGGGGAGACAACGATTTCCGATCTACTTTTCGCATTTCTTGCACTTTATTATTTTCTAACTTACTTTCTCTTGTGTCTATTATTTTGCAGAGACCTCCATCAGGGAATCATCAAGCGGTAGACTGGAGTAAAGTGTAGTTGAAGACAACTGTAAGTGCTCCCCATTCTTTCCCCCTCCATAGATTTCATTCGCCACATTAAATCCAAATTCCAATTAATCTAGGTGTTTGCATAAATCCTAGGATTAGTTTGGTTGTTTGGATTTTCACTCACATTCATTCCACCCTCATTTATAAAAAAAAGAAACAACAAAAAGATAATCTTGTGGGGCAATTTTCAACAAACACACAACATACACCCACATTCAAGGCACCTAACATAATTGATTCATTTCTGCTCAACCGGGTTCTGATCTGTGGAACCGGTACACATAAAGCAACACATAAAAGAGTAGAAATTATTCTAGGTTAACCATCTTTGTGTGCCTAACTTAGTGGTGTATTTGTGGTCAGTTGTTTAAGTTGTTTGGGCCGCACCACTCTACTTAAAATCAACTCATCAAGTAGATCCTCCTTAGGGTTTTCAATCTAGGTCTATTCCAGGCGCTCCACTTTCTTTCTGGTTTTAAAGGAAAACAATCTTCACCCGTGTTTGACAACTTGGTTTGCCTAGAAACTTGATTGCAATTCACCTAATTTGAAACCCTAAAAGCTACTTAAGCAAGATTTAAACATTAAAATCCACGCATCACAAATAATCTTACTTGAAAATCCTGGTTGTGCACGTACTTACACAAATCTCAATCAATTATTAAGGGCACAACCTATTTTAAGGGCCCATCACATTCCATAAGCACCACAATCCCAAGCCTTAATAAAATTGAGTAGACGTTGGCCTTAAGGTCTGATTCACTCTTCAGGGCCTAGTCTAAGATTGTCTTTGATTAACCTACTTGTACTAATTAATCTGATGTCTAGTTAGGGGAGTAGCGTCAAACGACCGCGGCTGAGGGGTACACTAGGAACCGGAGGTGAAAGCCAAAGGCAGAACCTTCTCCCCAGTCCCTCCTTCTAACTGGTTGGATTGAACAGACGCAAGTAGAGTAAATCATTTACAGTCTTAAGATAGGTTTTGGGAGTCAGTAGATCCTTAGGCTACCCCACTTAAGGACAGCCTTGTTTTATTGTGCTATAGGGTCCCTATCCCCAGTCCTTCCGACCTTCTCCTAGTTTATGCTGGGAAGACGGTCATTGAATCCACGATTGGAAGGACCATTAGAGTATTCTAAGAGGCGCAAATTGGATTTTGGTCAAATTGATCCCATGGCCGACCAATAGCCTCCTCTGCTTGGAAATCCACAGGAAGAATTTCGAAGGCAGCTGGAATAAATGCAGAGAATGCAGGAATGGTTCCAGAGAATGCAGGGCGCTCAGCCCTTGAAGGATTTTTATGATCCTTCAAATTACGGGGAATGTCTTGGCGTTCAGATTCCAGCCGGTGACGTAGAAATCAAGCCCCAGGTGTTAAGCCTGATCAAACATTATCATGGGCTTGGCTTCGAAGATCCGTTTCAGCACTTGGAGGACTTGACCACTTTGGTCCAGACCACCAAGGCACGAAACGTAAACGAGGAGCAAATGATCATGAGGCTCTTCCCCCACTCTCTTAGGGATATGGTCGTGCATTGGTATAGGACAATAGGAAGACCAATTACAACTTGGAATGAGTTGAAATCAGCCTTTCTCAAGAAATTCTTCCCAGTCAGACGTACCAATGCTTTGAGACAGGCAATCACTACCTTTACCCAGTGGCCGGGGGAGCAGTTTCATGTGGCCTGGGAGCGATTCCAGGACCTATTGCGGAGGTGTCCACACCACGAGGTGCTGAAATGGCAACTCATGTAGATCTTCTATCATGGGTTGACTGAGCAACTCAGAAATCATGTGGATGCTTCTTGCAGAGGCAATTTCCTCAATAAAGATGCAAATAGTGCGCATGATTTATTTGAGGAAATGAGTGAGAATTCAATCAATCATGCCTCCATGGATACATTTAACCGATCCCAGTAGCTCAGATCAAATGTCAATGAAGTCCATGACTCTCATTCATTTGATATGGAATTGATTTGTAACAAACTTGATAAGGTGGACTTGGTTGCTAAGAGAATGGAAGAGTAGATGGTTGACAATTCTATGAACAACTCTCAATCCACTCAATCCAAAAATTCGGGATTCCATTCTTCACGAGCTCCTTCTGGACGGGAGTTCGTGAATCAACTCGATGCGGCTCAACCTGTGAGTCAGCATTTTTCAGAACCCCACGGGTTCCAAACTGGAGCCTTTGATCCCAGTTTTTATGATCCTTCCCTTTCTTTCTCTCCATCCTCACCTTATGAGGATGTCTATGCTGTACAAGAGAATGTTAGATCCAACCCCTACTCTAATGCTTATAATCCGGGTTGGAGAAACCACCCTAACTTCTCTTGGAAAAACAAGGGGCAACAGACTCAATTCCAACCTAGCAACTATGCTCCGCAACGACCAATGGGTCAGGGTCATGTATATACTCAGTTGCCTCCAAATCAGGTCAATCAGCCAGCTTGAAATGCCCATCAACCTGCAGGGTAGGCTGATTTGAACTGACAAATGGTAGAGATGCAAGGATCCATGCTCCAGCTCATGCAGCAAATGAAAACATCGCTGGACAACTTGCAGTTCGGGCTCATTGCTAACTCTCGTCAACCCGGATCTCTACCATCCCAACCCGTACTCAACCCGTGAAATATTATGAATTCGGGCAACCAAGCCCATGGGTACAGAAATTAGAGGGACCCACACACACATGCTCAGGTAGTTGAGCAGGGTTCCTCGTCCTCTTCTTCTTCTTATGCAAATCAACAATTCATGGCTAATCAAGCCCCTCCAATCATTCCTAACCCTCCTCAAGACCCAAATTCTTATGCATCTGCAAATTCTGTCACCTTGAGGAGTGGTAAGCAGACTCAAGATCCACAACCACACTATTCTGATCTTCTGAATCCTGAAGAACCTGAGGAGAGAGAGGAGAATTCTGGAGGAGAAATCAAGGCTCAGGAACCTGATTCCAAAGATCTGACTCATGTTCCTTTTCCTGAAGCCTTGATCAAATCAAAGAAGAAGAAGTCTATTGATAGCAATGAGGAGCTTCTGAATCTATTTAAGAATGTTGAGATCAATATCCCGCTCCTTGATGCTATCAAGCACATACCGGCTTACGCAAGATTTTTAAAGGAATTATGTACACAAAAGCGTAAGTCGAGAGAATCTATTCCGAGGAAGGTGGTACTCTCTGAGCAGGCTAGTTCTGTTATCCTGCACCACCTCCCTCAGAAAAAGACAGATCCAGGTGCTTCGTTGATTTCTTGCGTCATCGAAGATTACACATTTGATAGAGCACTTTTGGATTTGGGTGAATCCATCAACCTAATTCTGACTTCTCTTTACGAGAAGTTTGGATTTGGTGAACTTCGGCCAACTTCAGTAACGCTATAGTTAGCGGACTGCTCGGTCACAAATCCGCGAGGCATTATTGAAGATGTTATAGTTAAGGTCAAGGATTTCTATTTTCCTGTAGATTTTCTTGTCCTTGACGTGGATGTACCTGATAATCTGAGGAACACGCCCATCATTCTGGGGCATCCGTTCCTGGCTACTGCTAAGACCAACATTAATTGTAAAAGCGGTAGCATGGAAATCTCCTTTGGGGATCAACGAATGAAATTGGATATTTTTAAGGCGATTAATAAATTTAAGGATTGTGGATTTATTGAGGAACTTGAGGAGGATAATGGAAACATTGAAACTTGTTTGATGGTTTCTTCAATCGAAAGTTCCTCCTTTGATGACAAATTCGACCCACAACCCTTTATGGCTGACTTGCCATTTTCTGAAGAGGTTATTGATTTTGTTCACTCACAACCTCTTCCCCTTGTTGAATCTTCAGCATCTACCCTACCATCAATCATCAACCTGCCCCAGCTTGAACTAAAACCATTGCCTGAGAATTTGAAATATCAATTTTTAGGACCTCAGAAGACGCTCCCTGTGATTATCAGTGCTAAATTGACAAAGGAGCAAGAAATTAAATCGATCAAGGTCCTGAAGGAACATAAGGAGGCAATTGGTTGGACCATTCATGACCTCAGGGGGATCGAGCCATCTTACTGTAATCATAGAATATTCTTGGAAGATGGATCCTTCCCTTCTCACCAGATGAAGAGGAGATTAAATCCAAATATGCGAGAAGTGGTCAAAAAGGAAATCATCAAGTGGCTCGATGCAGGAATTATTTATCCAATCTCTGATAGTCCCTGGGTAAGTCCCGTGCAGATTATTCCAAAGAAAGCCGAAATTACCGTTGTGACTAACGAGAGAGGAGAATCTGTCATAACTCGTTCAGCTTCCTCTTGGAGGGTTTGTATTGATTATAGGAAGCCGAACACTTCCACTAAAAAGGATCATTTTCCCCTGCCCTTCGTCGATCAAATCTTGGAAAGATTAGCTGGGCAAAAGTACTTCTGTTTTCTTGATGGTTACTCGGGATACAACCAAGTTCCTATCCATCTCGAGGATCAGGAAAAAACTACTTTCACCTGTCCCTACGAAACATTTGCTTTCCGTAGGATGCCTTTCGGGTTATGCAATGCACCTGCGACTTTTCAAAGGTGTATGCTAGCCATATTTTCTTACATGGTGGGAGAGTTTATGGAAGTCTTCATGGATGATTTCTCTATTTTTAGAGAATCATTTGACTCTTGTTTGGCTAATTTGGAAATGATTCTTAAGCGATGTATCAAAACACGATTGGTCCTTAGCTGGGAAAAGAGTCATTTCATGACCCCAGAAGTCATTGTTTTGAGTCATGTAATCTCTGAACGGGGAATTGAAGTGGATAAAGCTAAGGTTGATGCTATCGCTAAACTTCCTCCTCCTACATCTGTTAAACAAATCCGATCATTTCTTGGTCATGTGGGATTCTATCGAAGATTCATCAAGGATTTCTCGAAGGTTGCTCGTCTCCTAAGCAATCTTCTTGTCAAAGAAACGCCGTTTGTTTTCGACGAATCATGCCGAAAGGCATTTGATTTCCTGAAAACGGCAGTCACTCATGCTCCAGTTTTGCAACCACCAATTTGGACAACCCCTTTTGAGATCATGACCGACGCTTCTGATTACGCTGTCGGGGCTGTCTTAGGTCAAAAAATTGATAGAAAGCCCTCTGTCATCTACTACACTAGTAAAACTCTGGATGAAGCCCAGAGGAATTACATTGTTACTGAAAAGGAATTACTAGCTGTAGTGTTCGCTTTAGAAAAATTTAGGGCTTATCTCTTAGGGTCTCATGTTATCATCTATACCGACCACTCAGCCTTGAGACATCTCTTGGCCAAAAAGGATGCTAAACCCCAGCTTATTCGTTAGATTCTTCTGCTTCAAGAATTAGATCTTGAAATCAAGGATAAAATCGGGGTACAAAATGTGGTAGCAGATCATTTGTCGAGACTCCTATGTGATTCCTCTCGTCCAAACATTCTGATTACTGACACTTTTCCGGACGAAACTATTCTTACAGTTTTAGGTGTCCACACCCCATGGTTTGCTGACATTGTTAACTATTTGGCCGTTGGTCAAATCCCCCAGGATTGGACCAAGCAACAACGGGATAGACTCAAATCTAAGGACAAATACTACTTCTGGGAGGACCCTGAGCTGTACTGCATCGACTCTGATCAGATTATTCACCGATGTATACCGGAGAATGAATTCAACAGTATACTCGAGTTCTACTATGCATCTGGGTGTGGTGAACATTTCTCCGGGAAAAAGACGGCCACAAAAATCTTACAATCTGGCTTCTATTGGCCGTCTTTAAGGATGCCCAGGATTTCTCAAGGTCATGTTCTCGATGTCAGGCACTCGAGAGCATAACTAAGAGAGATATGATGCCCCTAAACCCAATTCTTCCTGTCGAAATTTTCGATGTTTGGGGCATCGATTTCATGGGACCTTTTCTCCCTTCATTTGGACATTAGTACATTCTTATTGCTATTGATTATGTGTCCAAATGGATTGAGGCGATTCCCACCCGAACCAATGACCATAAGGTGGTTATTGATTTTGTCAAGAAAAATATCTTCAGTAGGTTCAGGATTCGGAGGGCCATTATCAGTGATGGTGGCACTCATTTTACTAATGTCCAATTCCGGAATTTGTTGGCCAAATACAGGGTTAATCATCAAATTTCCACACCTTACCATCCCCAGACGAATGGACAAGCCGAGATCTCCAATCGGGAGATCAAGAACATTCTGCAAAAAACGGTTAGGCCTGATCGCAAGGACTGGACTCAAAAGCTTGAGGACGCTCTTTGGGCCTACCATACGGCATATAAAACACCCATCGGCATGTCTCCATTCCGTTTGGTGTATGGAAAGGCATGCCATCTACCCGTAGAGATAGAACACAGGGCATTCTAGGCAATCAAACAATGCAATTTAGATCTGAATTTAGCTGGGAAGACCAGGAAAGTTCAACTATCTGAGTTGGAGGAGCTTAGAAATGATGCATATGAGAATGCCAAGATCTATAAGGCTCGGACCAAAGCTCTACATGATCAACTGATTTCCCGCAAGAGCTTTAAGCCGAACCAGAAGGTCCGGTTATTTGATTCTAAACTTAAGCTCTTTCCTGGCAAACTTAGATTTAAATGGAATGGCCCATTCATAATTGACCAGATTTTTCCAAATGGAGCCGTTCAGATTTCTGACCTAAAGACGGGTAACACATTTAAAGTCAACGGTCAACATCTAAAGCCTGTTATTGACCGTATTCTTCCAGAACCCGTCTCAGACACAGTTGTCCTAGCCATTCTGTGACTTCTTTGGCTGGACTTCGCCTAGCTGACAGCATTAAACTCAGCAGTTGTACATATGACACAAAGCTGATACGAGTTTCACATTCAGGTGATATCTTTCATACTCTACCCTTTCTTTCATGTCTCTTTTTCAATGTGGACATTGCATTAGCTAGGCATGGGGGGTGGATTCATTTTTTAATCATTTGGTCAGCTTTGTGAAATTCATGTAAATTATTTTTCTCTTCTCATTTATACATTAAAAAAAAAGGAAGGAATAGTTGGACATTAGGACTTTTCAATCTTAGGAAATTTTACATTAGGATCTGAACACAAAGACCCTTCAGGTCTTTGGACTTAATCAGCTCGTGTATCCACTAAAATGTGGATTTGTTTCTCGAGTCCTCGCCAACCTAAATTCTATTTTAATTGAAGTAAATAAGTTTGGGTGATAAGTACACGACTTATCAACCCGCCCTCTGATTTGAGGGAATTTTGAGTTTTAATCATCTACACTATCTTGTCACTGACTCGTTGTTTGGTGATTCTAACGGAAATTGGGTAGTTAATGAACCTTCTAAGGTGATATGGCTGGTAAGTTATCATGGGTAACAACCCATAGGTAGGTTGTCCAAAGCCCAGTCACTGGACCTTTCTCTTTTTGCTGCCTTTAGGTAAATCTTAGACCAAGGAAGCCACCTACTTAAAAGGAAAAAAAAAAAGAGAAAAGAAAAGGAGAAAAAAAAAAGAAAAAAAGAAATAAGCCACACTTCGCTGCACGAGGATGGCTGGCAAGTTGTCGATGGTAACAGCTCATCGACCAGTTGTCCAGAACCCAGCTCAATAAATGCATTGAAAAATCCCAAAACACTTAGGAAGAAGTGGAGAAGTAGAATAAACCGGGGAGATATACACTGGATTCACCCTTGTGTTGACCCGATAAAAAAAAAAGTAGGGAGAAAGCTACCGGTTGTAAAGATACACCTTTAGGTAGAATTTTTTTTTTAGGTCACCTAGAGGCGTAGAAATCCGAAATCTGTTTTAACTGCCGGTCAATGAGTCTATCACATTCACAATAAGATGCTTAGAACTTAGGGTTCTTATCAAATCTTGGGTGAGTTGAATGGCCGTAGAAAGCCACTCTTAAACCCTAAAGCTTGAAAAATCCAAAAAAATTAAAAAAAAGAAAAAGAGAATAATAAATTTTTCTTTGAATAAGGCGAGGGCTTGAGGCGGTCTGCATTTTGGCAGATACTTGGGCACTATTGTGTCTTTGAAAGTTCAGATCCTAAGTAGACAATTTCTCAATGATTGAAAATAACTTATGTCCAAATAATCCAACCTAATTCTTTTAGTTTTTGCTAGGGACTAGCAAAAGATAGGCATGGGGGTATGATGTAAACATGTTTACACTACTTAAGATGTCTATTTATGCATGTTCTTAAGCATAGGATTGCATGGCATGCTATAAATATTGCATAACATGCATCATCTTGCATTTAGAGTAGTTTGAATAAAATGGAGGTTAATTGTCTCCTTTTATGTTCATGGAAAGGGAAAACTTTTTATCGGAGCCTCGGATCGAAGATCCAACCGTACGATGTGATCAGGGCGAGGATTGGAGTTCAACGACTCCAAGATCGCCCTAATCAGACATCTGTAGCATCAGATAGTGATCGGGGAACCCTAGAAAATCAAGGGCCAAGATGGTGTGAATCCACACTTCAAACGACAAATCCGACCACACAAATGGATTCGGATTGACGATCGCAGCCTAATGACACAAAAATCGACTCAATCCGACACTCGTGGCACCATCTACATCATCTAGAAGATGGACGGCCAAGATGGCGCCATGTGGCGCCATCTCAGCCATCCAACCAGCCCTCAAGATAGCCGCTGCCTCTCCAAAGGAAATCCGACGTGCGATATGGGCCGTTGGATCTTGATCCAACGACCATGAGCACGCGCCGCTCAAAACATCCGCACGACCATCTGGACGATGCAGCGCAGTGGGCGAGAGCTCTATCGTGAGCAAGCGGCGCGCGATCGATTCCTCGCGAGCGGGCGAGCGGTGCGGCCGAGCGGGCGCAATTGACCGCTCGATCGTGATCGAACGATCGCGTGCGCCCAATCCGCCCCACGCGCCATTTTACGCCCACGCATGACGCGAGATCGTACGCGAGCAGGCGCACGCTGAGGAGCGGGCGAAGGCACGATCGGACGGCTGAGAGCGGCTGGATGTGTAAGCATGCTACACGTGCAGGCAAGCGAGGGGGCACGCGCGCGCCGCCCACTACACCCACGTTCAGACCTTTAACGACGGTTTTATCTGTCAGTAAAGGTCCTGAATTAATGTTTTGAGTTGTAATGACCAAATTACCCCTACTCCTTGCAACTATAAAAGGAGACCCCCTCCACACGAAATTTTCATCCCTTCCTTCTCTTCTCTCCCTCTCTAAAGCTCAAGAGAAGCTTGTCCCACATCTGGGATGCTTCTCGCGAGATAAAGTCAACTTTTCGTCCCCCTTTCGGAAGCGGATCCCACGACGACGACGACGTGCTGCCCCGTTCCCGTTTTTCCTGCTTCACCCTACTTCGCCCTTCTTCATCCAAGTGTCGTCCCGTCCATCTCGTCCTCCTAGCGACCGTCGAGGAGGATATCTCTCTCCCCATTCTTTTTATTGCTTTCTAGAATAGATTTACTGCTTTCTAGTGTAGAATTTTCCTGCTTTCTAGTGTAGCTGATTTCCTGCTTTCTAGTGTAATTCTTCTTTGGTTTTATTATATAAACATTTTGAATTATTGAATGCATGTTCTCTCTCTCTCTCTCTCTAGTTTAGTCTAATTATTATTATGGCTACATTATAATTACATCGCCTCACTTTTTCAAGAAAAATTCTAAAAAATATAATTGCGAATATAGATCGACGTAGCCTCCCTAAGTTCGACCCGAGATTTCTATTCTGGTATAAATTTTATTTGTTGAACACAAGTTCTTCACTTTCAAACTACAATGACAAGGTTTTCAAAACCAAACACGTCAGCGTAGCAACTCGTGCGTTCAACAGAACCCCACCCAAACCAGAGCTACCGAAACCAGAGCATCCTAAGGTGGTGGTCCATCGGATAAACTGAACCAACATATTAGCTAGAACCACTAAATCCAAAGCATATATCTGGCAAAATTCAGCATAGGAGGCGCAAGACAGTAACCAATGTCTCAGATCGAGCAAGGTAAGGGAGAAATCCTCCATCAAAACCACTTTCCTAGCAAGAAAGTTTCTGATAACCTGGGAGTAAGGCTTAGGGCCCCACGCTTGAATAACAATAGCAAAAGAAAAGTTACTCACCAACTCAAAAACTTCGTCAGGGGAAAAGTGTGTCCCCATGAGGCCATCAACCACCTCAGGCTTGCAAACTTGGAGAGCAAGTTCTTGAAAGGGGGCAGCAAGGGGGAGCTAGAGCCCACAACCACCGAGGCCAAAGAGGGCTTCACTAGGGAAGGAGGATCGACTCCTCTAAGAGAGGGAGAAGAGGACAAGGACCCCGAAGGGTGGGCCATACCCCCAGAGAAGAGAAGCCCGGCCCCAAAACCCAAAGAAGCAAAACTGCAAAGCCCCAAAACAACAGGAGGGAAGCACACCAGGGTAGTAGTAGAGAGCCCCACGAAAACCCTACATCGGAAAAACCATAAGAAAAGTAGCGAAGGAAAGCCCAAACACTAAAGTGAGACAAAAACTTACTACTCAAGAACAACTTAGTTTCATTCACAATTCTAATGTCTGACCTAAATAATAATATATCATCTACATATAGGCATAGGACAATACTCATATCACCCTTAGCCATAGAGTAGACACACCTGTCAGATTCATGACTTGCAAAACCAAAAGACTGTGTAGTCTTATCAAACTTTTCATGCCATTGCTTGGGTGCTTGTTTCAAACCATAAAGAGATTTAACAAGCTTACAAACCTATTTCTTATTTCTAGGAGCTACAAATCCCTTAGACTAATCCATATAGATCTCCTCCTTAAGATTGCCATGAACAAAAGCGGTCTTCACATCCATTTGGTGGATAGTAAGATCATAAATGGAAGTCAATGCAATAAGCATCCAAATAGTAGTTATCCTAGTTACCGGAGAATAGGTATCAAAATAATCGATACCTTCCATTTGCTTAAACCCTTTGGAAACAAGTCTAGCTTTGTATTTCTCAATAGATCCATCAGGCCTGAGTTTTCTCTTAAACACCCACTTGCACCCAATAGTAGAATGCCTTGGAGGTAAATCAACCAACTCCCAAGTGTCATTAGAGATGATTGAGTCAATCTCATTCTTAATGACATCTTTCCAATGCTTTTCTTCAAAAGAAGCCATAACATCATGATAAGTGGAGGGATCGCCCTTGATTTGGTAAGCAATAAAATTGTTTCCCAAATCCTTGGCAATTCTTGATCGTTTACTTCTCCTAGGTTCAAAATCCTCTACTTCATTGGGTTTAGAATGGGAAGAGTTAGTCCCCACACTAAACATCCTTTCGACATGTGTAACGAACGCGTGCCCCAGACGTCTTTTAAGACGTCTGGGAGGTGGCCCAGACGTCGGACCAGACGTCTGGGATCGTTTCCAGACGTCTGGAAATCCGTTATCTTCCACACGCGCGGGTCGTCTGCGTGCCTGAGCACGCAGACCCGAATATTCGTTTATTACCTGCGGCTGCAGATGCCCTGCCGCGTCCTCTCTCCTCCTCGCACGGCCTTAAAAGGCCACGCCTCCCCTCACTTCCGTCACCACCGTCTCCTCCCTCTTCTCCTTCAGCCAGTGAGCATGAGCGCGAGTGCGAGGGCGGCAGCGGCGGCCGCAGTGAGCGCGGAGGAGGTGCTGCGTGCGAGAGCGGAGCTCTGCCGTGAGGGCGAGCTCGCCGGGGCTGCTAGGGCCGGCCGGCGGAGGGCGCAAGGGGCACGGAGCGACGCGGAGGGGAGACTGCTGCGATCTGAGCAGCAGGCGCGCGAGGTGTGACGCGGGCGGCGTCGCGAGCGGAGGCCGAGTGGCGCCCTGATTCTGGAAAATTTTCCAGAATCAGACGTCTGGGTTGATAACCAGACGGCGAGGGCGACGTCTGGAAGACCATCCAGACGTCTGAAAGGTGAGTTTTCCGTCTCCTTCTTCCTTCCTGTCGACTGACCGTACTGAGGGAGGGAGATGGGTGTGCGCAGGCTCGGTGATTCGCCATCCATCGCGAATCAGACGTCTGGCAGTAGTACCAGATGGCGGAAGCGACCTCCAGACGTTCGGGGTGACCATCGGACGTCTGGGAGCTAGGCCAGACGTCCCCGCAGACTTCTAGATGTCTGGGAAACCACGCTGAACAAGGTAATTCTCTTATCCACTTTTTAAGACGTCTGGAAGAAGTTCCAGACGTCTGATTTTGCACAGTGTCGTCGTTTTTGACCCGTTTAGGGCCCGTTCGGGTTCCGTTTTCCGCTATTCGAGTTGCGTTCTTTTCAGAATTAATTCCTCTACCCGTCTACAGTAGCTATACACTGTTTTGAGACACTCCTTGTGTTTGATCCTTGTGATAGGACCCCGTTCTGTTGCAGTCTCAGGGGTCGCGGAGGCACGCGGGATTCCCGACCACACCCCCATTTCTCCCGTTGTACCTGGTAGAGTGGCTTTAAGTTATCAATAAAATCTGTTAAATTATGGAACCATAAATAGAACCTAGGACATTGCATGAATCCTAGGAATGAGAAATAGATGGAATGATAGCTCCTAGGTGTTGCATGAATCCTAGGGCTGGAAAACTAGATTGTATGATAGATCCTAGGATATGGCATGAATCCTAGGATGGGAAAACTAGTGGAATGTATAATACTGCAGTCTTGGAAAATGGAAAGAGGTATAAAGCTGCCTGTAATTTGAATTAACAACTGCCTGTTGTGAATAAATAACGTGGTTGAGAACATGGATTGTAAGAATGTGAAACTGGAAAGTGAAACCTGGATGTTTGAGTAAAAAGGATGGAACCCTACAGGGAAGTAGGAGTAGAACTCCTGGAAAGTGAATGGAATAGTATTGGGGAAGTGAGCTGGCCCTTGAGTACGGAGTACCAAGGAGAGCGACTGTCCCCCTGTTTAGTGTAGAGCGGAGCCAGCCGCCCCAGGGACCCGGGGTTAGGACTGGCCACTCTGTACCGACTTGCCGGCCCTCGCGTACGTAGTACCGAGGAGAGCTACTAGTGTAGGGAGGTACTAGCTACCCCACGGGCCCCGGGGTTCTACTAGCCTCCCACACTAACTTGTTAGGCCCGCTGGGGCAAACCAGGGTAGTCAGGCGAGGGTGCGCGGACTGTGGAGGGGCAAGGCCCCGGTTTGGTTACTGTGGAGGGGTTGGACCCCTGTTACTGAGAGGGCTTTGCCCTGGACTGGTTCCGTGCTATGCTTTGGGCGCACCTGTTAACGGAAACGACTGACCGCGTGCCAGTACAGGTTAGCTACCTGTGCGTTTATCGTGCGTGCCGTAGTCACCGTTACGTCTGTCAGTGACCTTGGGGTGGTTGATTGAGGGTAGGATCACCACAGGGGACTCTCCCGGCCAGGAGAGCACCACATGCTACTTCTACTTTTTGGAAAAGACTGCAATCAAGATCGTTCCCACGAGGAACATTCAAGATCAAGAAAAAGATCTGAGGAATAAATGAAATAGTGAGACAATTGAAAGATGCGAATAAAGAAAGTAATCGAACATAACAGCTACTGTACACTCTACTGTTGTCTTTAGTTTAATTGCCACTCTACTCAGCGTTTTGCTGACGTGTTACACTCGTTACCCTTTTCAGGACCAGTTGTTGAGCAGCCAGGGTCAGCGGCTGCAGAGGACGCTGGGCCGAGTAGGGTCCAGTAGAGTTACCACTGTCTCTTGTACCTCTTTTTGTTACGTTGTAGTGAGTAGTTCTTGTTTCCGCTGTACTTTCTTTACCTGCAGTTCAAATTATATTATGAATGTTGTTCTACTGTTGTGGTGGTACATACTGTGGTAGTTTCTTTCCTTACTGTTGTACTTTCTTACTGTTAGTTATATTCATGCTGAATGTGGTTTATTTTACTGCTCTTTTGGTTACTTCCTCGTTGGACGACTAGGTCTTGGGATTAGTTGAGTCGGTCCAGTTCTCGTGTCTCGTAGGGACTCGGGAACTGGGTCGTTACAACATGATTAGGAATAGAACTAGTTGTGGTGGCTAGATTATCTGAGGCCACATTTTGAGGTAATCATGCCTTCATAAGGAAGACATCCTCAAAAAATATAGCATCGCGAAGCTCAACAATGGTGTTGCCATCTATGCCTGAAATCTTAGATTTTATAATAAAAAATCTATAGGCATAACTGTTATCATCATAACCCAGGAAGATCGTGTTAACTGTCTTAGGTGCAAGCTTCTTTCTCTTGTATCCTGAGACAACTACCTTTGCAAGACAGCCCCACACTTTGAGCTATTTTAAACTTGGTTTCCTATTTCTCCAAATCTCAAATGGACTACTTTCCTTATGCTTGAGGGGAATTCTATTCAAAATATGGCATGTCATATTCAATGCTTCCCCCCACATGTAAGTAGGTAATCCTAAGCTTTGCAGGAGAGTGTTGATCATGTCAATTTGAGTCGTATTCTTTCGCTTTGCTATACCATTAGATTACAAGAAATATGGGGCCGTCACTTCATAAACTATGCTAAAAAGTTGGCACTATTCATCTAATAAGTTAGATGTATATTCCCCTCCTCTATCTAACCTCAATCTCTTAAGAGTTTTCCCAATTTATATTTCTGCTTCTTTTTTGAAGATAAGGAATTTACTTAATGCCTCATTCTTAAACTTAAGCAAATACACATAGCAGTATCTACTACTATCATCTATAAAGGTGATAAAATACTTTTTATTGTCCCTAGTCAACACATCATTAAACTCATATATATCAGTATGCACCAAATTTAGAACCTCAGTATCTCTATTAATAGAGTGAAAAGGCTTCCTAGCTTGTTTAACTTACACACATATCTTGCATTTCTTAGTTTTATCTATGATGTGTTCAGGAATCATATTTTTTAAAGAATTGAAATTTACATGACCCAATATATCATGCCATATATCACAAGATTCAATATTATTGCAAACAGATTGAATCAAATGAAACCTAACGTTGTTTAGAGCATTTCTAGATGATATATCCACATCACATCTCACTCTAAATAATAAATCAAAATCTACCAAATATCGTTTTCCATAAAATATTCCATGTCTCAACATAACAACTTTTTTACATTTAAAGTTTAACTAAAAACCCTCTCTAACCAATAATGAACCAAAAACAACATTCTTCCTCACAGTAGAAACATGCAGCACCCTGCGTAGTATCCAGACTCACTTTGAGGAAAACCTCAAGTCCATACGTCTGAATCCCAACACCTCGATTGCAAAATCGTTCCCCATCTTCACAGTCCTACCACCACGGGCTTAATAGGAAGAAAAGAACAATCTATCAATACAAATATGTGCATTGGCTCCAGTATTCACAAGCCATTTTAGTAGGATTGTGAATAATATAGAGTTCGGGTTTTATTAAGATATACCCATTGCTAGGCCCAGCCTTTTTGGTGATCACATTCACCTAAGGATACACATCTGTGGTCTTCTGCTGAGCTTTATTAGAAGGACAATCCTTCTTCCAATGCCCAACCTGCCCACAATGCCAGTATAATCTGTTCTTGGATTTCTTCTGAATCTTGGGTTTGGCCTTCATTTTGCTTTTATTGTTCTTTTTATTCTCCTTGCCCTTAGATGTCATGACATTCACCTTAGATTCCACAAGCACTACAGGTTTCTGTTTCATATGCTCTTTCTCAATAGCAATGGCCACCATCAAGTCATCAAGAGAAGTCTTTTCCTTCCTATTCTTGAGAGTCATCCCGAAATCCTCGCAAGATTTAGGGAATTTCTCAATGATAAACATGACTTGAAACTTCTCAAGAAGTTTCATTCCAACCTCTGCCAATCCATGGAGCAATAATAGAAATTCGTGTGCCTGCTCTGATATCGATTTATCCTCAGCCAATTGAAATTTAAGATATTTTGCAACAGAGTATTTTTCAGTACCAAAAACCTTGGTATTATACTTGTCCAACTCCTCCCATAGCCTCTTCACGGTGAACGTGAATGTACTATGTACATCAAATAACACATTAGACGAAGCTAATAAGATGCAACCATGACAATACGGTTGCATGCATTCCACTCATCGACCACCTTTTAACCTTCAGGAGTGGGTTTTTCCTTATCCAAAACTAGGCATTCAATTTTCAATGCCAAGATCAAACTAATGGTGGTCAATCAAATTCTTATGCATTATTGCCAACGTTTGAAATTTTACCCATCGAACTTCTCGAGCACACCAAATAAGTCTACACGTGATTTAAAAGTCATTTCTGACATCCCAAATATTTTAAATATAAGCAATACATTCTCTACGATTGTTAAAATAAACGCATATAAAAAATAAATAAATAAAAACATATGCATTTCCAATGATTTCGTATATATCAAAAATATTAAATCAAGTTAAACATGATTTAACAAGATCCAAAATAAAATAAAAAATAAAGAGCATGCAATAATACAAATAAATAAAATGTGAAGGGATTATATTTTACTTCAATCAAAGCACCCATTAAGTTCTTCCCTTAGAGAAGGTATCATCTCCCACAATATCGATGCGTCGGAGTTTGATGAACTTTTCCTAAGATGCGACAATTTACCTCTAAGATTCGGAGCACTCAGATGTAGCTTGGACATCTTCGAAAACCACCTTAAGAGAATGAAGCCAAACTAATTTAGTTTGTCAACTAAATTCTCAATTGATCTACCAATTAATTGGTTTGATCAATCAAAAACCTCTCATGAATCACTCTCAACCTTGTGCAAGATCGACAAATCGATTGGAGATTTTTCTACCAATCTCACATCAAAAGAACGTATCAAGAAAGAGATAAGAATGAGAGAAGCAGAGAGAGAGGGCAAAGAGCTTTTCTACTCTTGTTGTGTATCAAATAAGAGTCCTCTTGTAGCCCTTATATAGAGCTCACGACCCAATGTTTATGGAAATTCCCATTTTATAAAAATATGATAATTGATCGACCAATTTAGTCTCATTGATTGATCAAACTTAATTTTTTAGTTGACCAAACTAATTGATCAACCAAAGTAAACCCATTAATCGATAAAAAGTAATTGATCCATTAATTTTATTTTTTTATCAAACAATCTAGATTAAAATCGTGAGACTAAAAATCTATAGCAAAAGAGTCCTAGTTCCAAATTGATTTTCACCCAAGCTCGAGTTAGGTTGGGACGAAGCACACGCGCGTGCGTGATCTCCAGCCCTACCTCTCACTCTTTGCCGCATAAGCTATGGGAGGCAGTAGACTTTTACGTCGACCAAGAGATTTGTCCGCTTCTAGTATGAGGCTAAAAATTTCTCCCAAATCTCACTAATTTCAACATAAATTTCCACATCACCATATAGCAATTACATCTCAATTGATACAATTAGACGTCACCATATAGCAATTACATCTCAATTGATACAATTAAACTCTCAAATCCAATAGTTGACTACCATCCCCGACTTAAAGAGAGACTTGTACAAATAGAAAATAAATATAAGGAAATGAAACATAATATATTGAAAACTAAGTTAAGTAACAAATATAATTTTTTTCGTTGGAAGATTACCTAATTGAATATAGCCAAATCTAGCCAAATTATGCTTAAATGTTAAAAGTTAGACACCCACGTCCAACCTCATTTACTATTAGGTTGGTATAATACCCTGAAAATATAAGGTAAAGTGCCCAAAACTTTCCAAGATAAAACATAAAAATATAAATGGCAACTATTTTATACCTATGTAATTTCACTTTATACAAATGCAAAATGGTTCAGAATCAAATTTGGCATTTTACACCTATGTGATTTAGTTCAAACTATCTTGCATCGATGCAAATTATCTTATATCTGTGCAATTTTATTTTGCATTGATGCTAAATAATTCAAAATTAACTTAGTTTTGTATTGGTGTAAAATAATTTAAAATAAAAAATCATTGATGTATTTTGATTCAAAATAAAAAACACCTAAAACCCATTCAAAAAATAAATCACTGGCACAAAACTATTGACAATCATTTCGATGCAAAATGGTTCAAAATCAAAATTGCAAACATGTAATTTGTCATTTTGCATTTGTACAATTTGATTCTAAGTGTGTAATTTGATTTTAAATCATTTTATACTTATATAATTTTATTTTACACTGATATAAAATAATTTAAAATCAAATTGCATCGATGTAAAATAGTGTTAAATCAAATTGTACTAATGTAAAATGATGCAAAATCATATTTCACAGGTAGAAAATGATTCAAAATCAAAAGCAATGATGTATTTTGATTCAAAATAAAAAATCATGTTAAATCCTATTAAAAAAATTACCAATATAAAACTAAAAATCAGCAATATATTTAAAATTATTTCTATTTTGAATATTTACATAGAATGGAACATAAAAATTTTTATTAAAAATAAATATAAATATATTTATATATATATATGTGTGTTTTTTTTTATTTTTACAAAAAAAAATATAAATATATATTAGTACTTCTAAAAATTTCTACAATAACATATTATAATATTGATGTACTTGCTCATACAAAGGGCGAGGATATTGGCACTAGTTGCTCTTAAATGATATGCTTCTCAAGTTGGTTCATATTACTGTATTAAGCATGAAAGAATCCTGTCGTTGCAACGTCGGCCTATAAAGCATGTAGCTAAGCTCAACTCAACTATGAGCCACACGGATGAATTCTGGCAATTACATCACTCCTTGCCTCTTGTCATCAACGTACTGTAACCTATATTCAAAATTGAAATCTATTCGATTATTATACTTCTTCGTAAGTCATGACTCCCTCCTAACATATTAGATGTGTCAATTAATTTTTTTCTGAAAGATTTGGATTGGCTAAAAAAATTTTTAGCAATACATCCAATTTTACACCATAGTATACGGAGAGCATGTCATATTATGATTTGAAGGTTCTATACAAATGTGATGTTATACTCATCTTGTAATGTATCATTTACCCCTTTCTTGAAGGTTGAACGCAATGTTTCATTCTATGTTTTATATGCCATAGTACAAGAATTTTCAACCTTGCTGGTTGATGATAACTTTCACATAATGCAAGAATTTTCAGTCTAGCTAGTTGATGATAACTATCACATAATATTTTGTAGCTCCTCGTTAAGGGTTACATATATTTAGTGAAAAAGTAAAAAACTATAAATGTGCGATGATTTAAATTGATATATTTTAAATTTTATTGATAAAGATTATTTTTCATAGTTGGAAATTTACTTTTCAAATTAAAAATCAATTTTTACGGGTGAGAAATACTTTTTATATGAAAAATTATTTTTTTCGATGAAAAATCAAATCATATCGATGTATTTTAATTTACAATCAATTATCTTAATTTTTAATCGGTCTATTTTAATTTTAAAATGATATATTCATAATTCAAATCAATATATTTTCTTTTCTTTTGTTAAGCAAGGATGTAAGAGAGTAGCAAATTGCAAGACATTACAACATACATTTTGTATTCCTACCCCTATAACACCAACATATTTGATATCGAGTTGTAAATGACATTGCATATGTTTCGCTAGGAAAAATTAGGTCCGAAACAAAGGCGTTGAGTTACAACACAACGCGTGGTGGCATCGGCGGATGGCCATTCTTGATAAAATATCACAGTGCCCATCTAAAGGTTAAAATGCTATTTCAAATTGAGCAGGAGCGTAATTCGTCCGAAAACTTTTACTCAAGAGAATCGAATCAATTCATGTTCCATAAAGACCTGACAAAATGTTGGTTCAAACTGAATCGAACAGATTTGAACCAATTACCTACGTTCTAGAACCTTAGGAGGTTAAGAGATCCAATTCGTTTAGCAGTTTCGGCTGGTGCGCATGTGGTGAGTGTGTGTGCCTGCAAATTAACCTTTTTCAAAATTAAATGGAAAAATAAGTGCTTACATGCTACTTTTTTTATACCGGCGCTACTCCCAGTAAGAGTTGCATCTATTTTATGCATACTGAGGGGTCAGCAAAAATTTTCTCCGGATAATGACTTTCATTCTAAGTGGAGATAAATAATCCACAAATTCATCGCTCAAGTTAATCCGAATTCAAATCGGAGCCTACCATTTTTATTTAAGTAATATAAACGTATTCACCAGCTACCGATAGACTCAAATTTTCCTCGTCAATATTGAGGAATTTTCTAACTTACCTGTAATCGCATTGATCGGCCAAGTTGGAGTGCCGAAAGCCTTGATTTCCCTCACGTACCCAATCCTGTATGAATTAATTTACGGAAAACTATCAGCGTATCCGTACGTATTAATTACTCAATCCTCTATTAATAAAAAAAGATGTTAGATCAACTTAGGTTTTTTTTTTATATAAAAAAAGTATTACACAGAGTGAAGTTTATCATTATTGAAATTAACAATAAATTATTTTGGTACGAATGTAAATCACTCAAATCACCTTTGAAATCACTTTACTCAGATGTAATCTTATTTTTCACATGTGTAAAATCACTTTGTAACATTAAAATAATTTTATACGGGTGCAATCTTACTTTATACTACTTTACACAGGTAGAATCTTAGTTTGCATGAGTATAAAGTAAGATTGCACATTGTAAAATTAAATTCCAAGTATTTCTTCACCTATGGCAGGTGATTTTACATTTAAAAGGTAACTTTTCACCTTATGGTTTAGGATTTAGTCTTTAGTGTCCTAAACGCTAAACTCTAAAGTGAAAAATTACCTTTCAAGTGAAAAATCACTTTTCATACGTAAAATTACTTTCCATAAACCTAAATCCTAAACCCTAAGTTATAAACTCATACGTCAAAATCACTTTGTATAGGTGCAAAATTACTTTAGACAAGTGAAACTATATTTAGAATAATTTATCGTAAGTATAAAATGAGATTGCATCGATCTAAAGACACTGTAGAATAATTTATCATCGGTGTAAAGTTATTTATTAACTATACTTTTTAGGTTAAACTTGTGTGGTGATTTTTTTAGATATGGTGGAGATCACTACGTAATAAACTTTATATTTTTTTATTTCTTTACATTAAATATCAATTATCAAGTGGATCTACATTCTTAATGTTATGTGAAATATGTAAATAGCACTCTACATCATTTTTTATATTAGAACCTACATTACTCTACTTTTTTACAAAAGAAAATACTCTACATCTTATGTTTTGGATAAATCTTGAGAATCCAATGATGCTAACTAAGACTTCATTTGGAAGGAAGTTTGTAGGATGAGATAGGAACTTAAGAGTGAGATAAAAGTGAGTTAAAGAAATTTTTTTAAGAAAGTATTATAATTTTTTATCCATATCACATCAATATTATTTTTTTTATTATATTAATATCAACATCCACTTATAATAACTTTTATAATATCAAAATATAGCCACTTATAATAACTTTAATATATATTAAAATATATTTACTCTACTATAATATACTCACCCGTAACATATTATAAAATTAAAATATTACATACTAATATAATATCACCATTTAATCATTACAAATCCTTAATTATTACGCATCGTTCAGCTCAAATCTTCTGCCAAATACTGCCTAATATAGGTGTTGAGTTTGGGTGGGACACTGAATAATATCTCAACCGATGTCGTTAGTACGGTTCTAACAAACGAGCGCCGCTATTAAATGCTAAAAATTTGCTGATTTCATTCTTGTCCGTTTGCCCACGTATTGCTCAAGCGACGGAAAAATAAATAAAAAATTGAATTGTTATGTTTCGATGTGGTATGACAATTGGCAGAACCTATGAGTTCATTTGAAGATATGTAACCATTTGAAGAAAAATTGGCAATTTTTCATATTTTTAACTTTTATATATATATATATATATATATATATATATATATATATATATATATATATATAAGATTAGTATACTTAAGATGTTAACTCCTCTTTAAGAGTATTAATCATTATTTATACGAGGGATTAATATGTAAAATTTAATATTTAATCTAGAGAGTTAATACCTATTTGACTGTGAGATGTAAATAAAATACATATTAATTTGTAACATTTCTATATTTATATTTTCTTCTTTAAAATTGATATTAATATTGTTTCAAGTAAATATTAAAAAAATTAATATTATAAGTTGATATCAATTTAAATAAATAAAGAGTGATGTTAATATTATTTTACAAATAAATTTAAATAAAAATTAACATTAATTTTATATTTCTTGTAACGTTATAAGTAAACTAAACCTAAAAACTTGCGAAAGAATGTCACTTGCAATCAAAATAAAAATACGGTGGCGGTAAGTACCTGGACAAATAAACGCGCATTCCAATCATGCTCATGTGATAGATTGCATTTAAGAAGCTCTCCCCTTTCCGGGGAAACACTTGGATTCCCCTTCCAAAAGGCATACGCCTCCCTATCCATCCATCTCTTCCTTTTGTTTGCATCCTTCAGCTCCTCTTCCAGCGTCACCCACGGCTTGATGTTTACGTCTGGCCTACGTGGACAACAAGCACCGGCAGTTAAAACATCGTAAAACAATGCTTCACCGGTTGTATACAAGATGAAGACATGACAATTTATAATTTGATGGCTCAAAGATCCACTATTTTCCTCTTCATCCATTCCAATGTTTATCATTAATTGCTATTTTCAAGGGCTAGCTATAGGTTACTACCGTAAGAACCTCTTGTCCCGTTTGGTTGAGGGTTATCAAGACATAAATCTCATATTGCATTTCATTAACTTAACTTCAATGTCTATTAAAATATAATATTATTAAACTATCTCATTATATGATATTGACATCAATATATATTAAAATATATTTACTTTAATATAATATAACCCTACACTAATATCATGAGATTAAAATATAATCTAATAACTTTATCTTATCCCTCCAAATAAAATACCTTACATAATTTATTCCATTCAAATTCTACCTCAAAACTAAGTAATCTCACAACCAAACGTAGCCTTAGGTAAGATTCAAAGTTATAATTTTGCTTAGTGACCACATTTCTTATTTAGCAAACTAAATTTCAAAATATACTAATTTTGGAATTGGATTATCTTAGTTACATCATAAATTAATTCCACGTCAGAAAGAATTGATCTATCTCTTCCAAAACTTTATCTAATTCCATCAACTGGAATTTATGACACTAAAACACCCAAAAGTCCCCTAATTCTATTTTAAAAAATAAAAAACTAATCTAAATCCATTCCCACACCCATTTTCATATAAAAGCATCACCACCGTTCACTATCCAATCGTGAATGTGTCTCCTTTTTTTTTTCTCTTCGACGAAGGAGGACATGAGGAAGGATGTAGGGATGAATTTGAATTTTCACCTTTCATTCTATTTTTTTGTTAATACATGTGACAATTATATATGCAATCCTAAGTCTCATAGAAGAGTACATTAAAGTTATGCTTGACAGGGGATTTGAGCTATCTCAAGATAGAATTAAAATGAAATAAGATAAGGAGATGTTTGATTAGAGGAATTATAATAATTAGAGGCTTGTAATATTTGGTATGATGGTATCATAGTAGTGGATAATATTTTAATATTATAATATAATGTAAGTGGATATGTTATATTAGAGTTGATATATTTTAATATATATTGATGATTTTGTAGGTGGATATATTATGATGTGAGTGTGTATTGATATTTATATGATATAGAACATAGTGTTTATGTGATATGGGTGAGTAATTGTGAAATTTTTTTAGATTTTGTTTGGAGGGTGGATAAAATAATGTAGGGATAGATTAAAATGGAATAAGTGAGGCTGGGTGTTTGTTTGATGATGGAATAATGGGAGAGTTAAGTAGAGTGTTAAAATGATTAGTGTAATGATGTGATGTTAGTGTATATTTATTTAATAGTATAAGTAGGAGTGAAGAATATTAGTGAATATTTATTTAATATTAAAAGTAAAAGTAAAGAATGTAGTAGGTATTTTTTAATAACAAAAGTGAAAGTAAATGTTATTATAATTTGATTGGAATGATCGAAAGTAATTATATAAAAATTTATGTTGAAATAATAAAAAATTTTGAATAAAACTTGAAGGTCAGGAGAAAACTCCCTTGACTGCAGGTTAGAATCAATCTTTAGAGAAATTCTTAACCTATTCGCATCCCGCGGACAAGCCTCTGTCTCATCTGTTAATCCTCTGCCCCCAGTTAGATTGAAATCAAAGTAACGTTAATGGGAGAAAAAGCAAAAGAAAAATAGAGGGGAGGGGACGTAGAGTAGGGGTGTTAACTAATTAGGAGCAGTAGCATACCATCCCCAGAAGGACCAATCAGGGAAAGGAATGTTGAGTGTGTTGGCATTCTTGCAGTAGCCAAAGAGAGGTGGGGGTGTCCGTGTGGTGCTGCTTGGGAAGAACAATGTGGCGTGTGGATGGCGATCACGTTGCAGCTGCACGACGGGCATGTCGTCGCAGTCAAACATGAGGTCGAGGTCAGGGAGGCGTCCAGGGTACTTCCTCAGCAGCTGCACCAATCCCCACCAACCGGAGGTATCCCTTGTCTGGAAAGCCCTTGAGTACGACTCCACGTAGAGCCTCCCGTTCACCACCAGCAGCCGGAAGTTGGCAGTCCTCCCACCCCTCTCCACCATCCTCCTCGTTATTCCCGTCCTCTTCCAGGGACGTAGATCCTCGAGTATCCAACGGAAATACTCCGGGCAATAAGACTTGAAATTGGCATTGGAATTGGAGGGGGAATCGACACCTCCACCTCCAGGCTTCGATGACGGGGGATGGCAACTGATATTAGTAATATTCTCGTATTCAGCCACGGCACATGGGAATGGGGACCGAGGTAGCGTTCGCCCTTCCCTTTTCATGGAGGGGCAAGTGGGCGTGGACGAGGACGACCCCGTCCATGAGTTGAGCACTGCTGCTCCCTTGAATATCGACTGCAAGTTGCCAAACATGAGTACCATTAATTTTTTGTCTTCTGAATCAAACAGAAAAGCCGAAACTCCCACGCATCGATTAATTCATCGTTAATGTTTGCTTGCTTTATCCATGGATGGTACATCTTGAATTAATAATAAATTATAAAAATTTGTATCATAACGTGTTTTACGTGATTAAAACCAACCGATTGAAAATTAAAATTAATAGTTAAAAATAAAAATATATTAATTAAAAATTAATTATATCTACTTAAAATAAAAATATATTAATTAAAAATTAAAATACAGTATATTTTACTTTTTGATTGATGATAAATAATTTTTTACATATAAGAAATAATTTTTCACTCAAAAATTAATTTTTTATTTATTAAAAATAATTTTCATTAATAAAAAATTAAAATACATCAATTAAAATTTCACTCTCACTTTATACATTACAAAATATATTACAACGTACGTTTATTTATTTTTTAACTAATATTTTATATTTTTTCTTCCCTTCATAGGTTTTCTCATTATATATTAGTTTGGCAAGTTGATAATTACATGTATATAGAGCCGATCGTCGGAGAATATTTTGAAATTGATCAAACGACGAAATTCATATATATTGGTTCCAATTTAACGCTATATATGCCCAAGTAAAATATATAGTTCCAAACAGTTTATATCATTAAGTTAATATTTTAAGACACATGCATTTAGTTATCAGAATATGGAGTTCTAAATTACCCACAAGACATACAGTTCTGATAAGTATGTCCTTAAATTTTTTTTTTCTTGACTCGTCCAGGAAGAATATTATTTTTGAAGTATTTTCACAACATTACAAATAATTAATTATCATGCTCATAAGATAGGAACGTATACGATGGGTCTTATTAGAGGACAACAACTAAAAGCTCCTGATAATTGGTGCAGTAAGAGTTATAAAATAAGGTAAAAGGTACCACCTCCTAACGTACGTTTGTACGTGTGTGTTAAAAAATGTCGTTATAGTCGTACTTAGAACGTCGATTTTAAAGTAAATAAATGGAGGTGAGTCCGAGTGTCGGTCTCAGGGAGACATAAAAATCGGATTTTACTTATCACTTGTTGTCACGGAAAGTACGGAGTTTTGCTTGCGAAAGGTGCGGTTTGAAAAGCGAGAGAGAGATAGAGATTAGAGTTAGAGTTGTTTCTTGTTTGATCATGCAACTTAAACAGGAATTAAAATAAACAACTGAACGGAAAGTACTTCATTAATCATGCAGCTTTAATTCATAACTTACAACATTAAATACATGCTCAAACAAAAGTAAAGGAAAGCTTAAAAGAAAGGAAGAGAGAGAGAGGGGGGGAGAGCGGCGAGGCAGCCACGGCGGTGGAGGAGGCTCCGTCAGCGGCTCGTCGCCTCTGACAATTACAAGAGGGCCTAAAGCTAGCTAAGAGAGGGGTAGAGTAGTTGCAAGGGAAGTGCATGCCTTGAATGAGTGGTTGGAGGGGGTTTAAATAGGGAGAAGGGCTTTCTAAAAGAAGAAGGGCCTTTAGCGACGTCCGGGACATCGCTAAAACCATTCCAAAAGCGTCGATGAAGCCCTCCAGCCCACCGGTCAACCGCCTGCGCCGTTCTTCTTCGCACTCGATCCGCGGCCACTGCGAGAGAGCCGTCCGATCGTGCCTCAGATCCACCGGCTGAGATATTCCCTTGGAGCGCTCAGATCGCGCCTCGGGCACGCATGTGCGTGGGCGTCGTCGCCAGACGTGCGTGCGAGCGTGAGTGCTCACGATCTGAGCGCGCGCCACGTGGCGCGATCTTGGCCGCACGCTGCTGATCGGGGGGCCCAATTTCACCATGCACTTCCTTTGTCTTCAATTTTACGCACCGCGAGACTCGAACCCGCGTCGCGTGCGTGTGGGCGTGCGCGCTAACCGTTGCGCCACGCCCGCGCTTTGTCGCAGCGACTGCGAGCGGGCGCGCAGTTCTCGGCCATCCGATCAAAGATCGACGGCCAAGATTTGATATCAACTAAAGGAAGAGTGGCATGCGGTGGAGCGGGGGTGACGTGGCGCAACGAGGGCCGTTGATCACCAGATCAACAGTCAGAACTTCTTGGGCCCATTGTAGGAGCTCCGGATGTCGGATTTGGCCGATCTTGAGTCCGTTGGACTCCATTCGTTATTCTAAATCAATCCGTGCAATCCGATTGCTCATTTGAGGCCTGCTTTGACAAGTGCTTACACAAATGACCATTAATACAGTTTTATAAGCAATCTTGGTACATGATGCATGCAATGCTCCCATTCTACTTATGTTGTGCCTTTTATTCTTAAGATGGGTCCTATTTAATAGAATTATCACCCCCATGTACAGTGTTATCATACCCCCATGATTACTCCTTGCTAGTCCCTAGCAAGGTTTATTCTAGCCTTTATTTTCTTTCAGAATTTAAGAAGTAATTGCTTAGACACTTTGTCACTTGTCAATAGGAGGAAATATACCAAGATCTTAATCTACAAAGACTAAGCAGCGCCCGGGTGTCTGCCAAAATACGAATCGCCCGAATCCTTGCTTTAATGTATATAACTATACATATGTATATGTATGTATATATATATATATTTTTTAGAATTTTTTCGGAATTCAGTGTGGGTTGGTAACTTTTTACGGCTACCCAACCCACCCAAAACTCGGTCAAAACCCTAAGTGCTAAGCATCTTGGTATGAAGATTGTGATAGACTCACTTAACTGTAATTCAGACAAACTTTGGGTTTCTACGCCCCTAGGTGACCGGAAGAGGAAATATATTTACCTGAAGGTGTATTTGTTCGATTGGTAGCTTTCTCCTTATGTTTGTTTTAATTGGGGTCAACACAAGGATTTTTCCAATGTATATCTCCCCGGCTTGTACTACTTCCCCGCTTCTTCCTTAAGTGTTTTGGTTCTTTTTGTGCAGTTATTGAGCTGGGCTCTGGACAACCGACCAATGGGTTGTTCCCCCGATCACTTGCCAGCCATACTCGTGCGGTGAAGTGTGGTTTATTTTCTTTTCTTCTCCCTTTTTTTTTTCGTAGGTGGCTTCCCTGATCTCAAATGTGCCTAGAGGCAATGAAGAAGAAATGGTCTCGTGGCTGGGTTCTGGACAACCTGTCAATGGGCTGTTACCCACGACAACTTGCCAGCCATACCACCCTAGAGAGTTCATTAGCTACCCATTTCTGTCAAAATCTCCGAGAAGTGAGTCTATGCAAAAATGTGTGCAGATGCTTAGACTCAAAGTTTTTCTGAGTTAGAGGGTGAGTTGATAAGTCGTATACTTATCACCTTATTTAGTAGGTGGATTAGAATAGCTTAAGGTTGCAAGGATTCGAAGCTAAATCCATATTTTAACGGACACTAGGGCTGATTAAGTCTGAAGGCCTGAAAAGTCTAAGTGTTTAAGTTCTTTTTTTATTATTTCCCACTTTTAACAAGTTTCTAATGCCTAAGTTTTCTTCCTAAATTCAATTTTTTTTTAAAAAAAATTATTTTATTCAGACTGATTAAATGAGCTCAAGATTATGCAATTTACCACCTCCATGCTTAAGTTGGACAATGTCCTCATTGGCAAGTACATGGATGTATAAGGGTTCAAAAAGATAGTACCTGAGTGACGTAAAATACCGGATCAGTCTGAATCCTTTGGGTTGCCTCCCAGGAAGCACTGAGTTTAACGCCTCCAGCTGGGCGGTGCTCCATGTCATCCCTCAACAAGGGTGGCACTCTCCTTTGGGGGAACCTGGGCCAGGAAGTGCTTCAATCTTTGACCATTAACTGTAAAAGTGTGCCCAGTGTTAGGATCAGCGATTTCAACCGCCCCATTAGAGTAAAGCTTAACTACCCGAAATGGTCCTGTCCATTTGAACCTGAGTTTCCCTGGGAAGAGTTTTAGGCGGACGTCAAACAGCCAAACTTGCTGGTTAGGCTCAAAGGTTTTTTATGAATGAGTTGGTCGTGGATGGCTTTCATTTTCTCCTTATACAGTCGACTATTGTGAAAGGCGTCCTGACGAATTTCTTCGAGCTCAGATAATTGGAGCATTCTCTGTGCACCGGCTAACTGGGAATCCATGTTACATTACTTGATAGCCCAATAAGCCTGGTGTTCCAATTCAACAGGAAGATGGCAGGCTTTTCCAAAGACCAGGCGATAAGGCGACATGCTTATCGAGGTCTTGAAAGCGATCCTATATGCCCACAGGGCATCATCAAGTCGTGTGGACCAGTCTTTCCTGTTAGGTCTCATAATCTTCTGTAAAATGTTCTTGATTTGTCTATTTGAGACCTCAATCTGCCTGTTTGTTTGCAGATGATATAGGGTAGCAATGCGGTGGTTCACCCCGTATTTTCTAAGTAGGGCACGGAATTGGGAATGGATAAAATGGCTTCCACCATCACTGATCATGGCCTTGGGTATTCCAAACTGGGAAAAGATGTTCTTCTTAACAAAGTCCATGACAGTCTTGTGATCGCATCGGCGAGTGGTGACGGCTTCAATCCATTTGGAAACATAGTCTACCGAGACCAGGATGTACTCGAAGCCGTTGGATGGTGGAAAGGGGCCCATAAAATCGATACCCCAAACGTCAAAGATTTCGACAATCAAAATGGGCTGGAGGGTTATCATATCTTTCTTGGTCATGGTCCCTAGCGTTTGGTAGCATGAGCAAGTCTTGGCAAAGTTGTGTGCATCCTTAAATAGGGACGGCCAGTAAAATCCAGACTGCAAAACTTTTGTAGCTGTTTTCTTTCCAGAGAGTGGCCACCACAAGCCTGGTCATGACAGAAGGAAAGCACACTCTGAACTTCGTCTTTGGGGATACACCTCCTGATGATCTGGTCAGCACAGAGGTGAAACAACATGGGATCATCCCAGAAATAGTGCTTGGCCTTAGCCAAGAACCTGTCCCGTTACTGTCTGGACCAGCTATGCGGGGTTTGTCCTACAACTAGGTAGTTGACATAGTCAACATACCATGGCATTCTCTTGTCTTGCACAGCCAGAATGTGTTCATCAGGGAAGGCGTCAGATAGAGGTAGGGAGGGTCTAATGTGGTCTGGATGAAGTCTAGACAAGTGGTCAGCCACCACATTCTTCTATCCGGCCTTGTCTCGGATTTCCAGGTCAAACTTCTGCAAAAGCAGCATCCATCTGATGAGCCTGGGCTTTGCGTCCTTCTTGACCAACAGGTGCCGGATGGCTGAATGGTCAGTGTAAATCGTCATGTGGGATCCCAGCAAGTACGATCAGAACTTTTCAAGTCCAAAGACTACATCGAGCAGCTCTTTCTCTATGACCGTATAATTCCGTTGGGCCTCATCCAATGTTTTGCTCGCGTAGTAGATCACCATGGGCTTCTTATCTTGCCTTTGTCCCAAGACAACGCCTATGGAAAAATCTGATGCATTACACATAATCTCAAAGTCCTGGGACCAGTCTGGGGGTTGAAGTACAGGTGCGGTGGAGACTAAGTCCCGGAGGGTGTGATAAGCCTGGATGCAATCAAAAGACATGTGGAATATGGCATCGTTGGCTAGAAGGTCGGTCAAGGGTTTGGAAAGCTTGGAAAAGTCTTTAATGAACCTTCGGTAGAAGCCAACATGTCCTAGGAATGAGCGAATCTGTCGGACCGAGCTAAGTGGAGGAAGTTTGGAAATCAAATCAACCTTAGCCCGATCTACCTCGATGCCCCTATGCGATACGATGTGACCGAGGACAATTCCTTCTTGAACCATAAAATGGCTCTTTTCCCAACTTAACACCAGATTAACCTCGATGCATCGTTTCAGGATTTTCTCCAAGTTGCTCAGACAATGGTTGAATGAATTCCCAAATACAGAGAAATCATCCATAAAGACCTCTAAGTATTCACCCACCATTTCTAAAAAAATGGCTAGCATGCAATGCTGGAAGGTCGCAGGTGCATTGCATAACCCGAACGGCATTCGACGGAATGCAAACGTGCCATACGGGCAAGTGAATGTGGGCTTTTCTTGATCCTCCGGAGCAATTACGACTTGGTTATATCCTGAATACCCATCCAGGAAGCAAAAATACTTCTGCCCTGCCAATCTTTCAAGGATTTGGTCAATGAATGGCAAGGGGAAATGATCCTTCTTAGTGGCTTCATTGAGCTTCCTATAATCAATATACACCCGCCATGCGGTGGTGGTGCGTGTGGGGATGGATTCACCATAATCATTGGTGACAACGGTGAGCCCAGCTTTCTTTGGAACCACTTGAGTGGGGCTCACCCAGGGGCTATCGAAGATAGGATAGATGATGTCGGCGTCAAGCCATTTGATAATTTCTTTCTTAACGACCTCTCGCATGTTTGGGCTTAAACGTCTCTGCATCTGGTGGGAGGGTTGTGCCCCGTCTTCCAGGTAAATCTTATGGGTACAATAGGTGGGACTAATTCCTCTTAAGTCAGAAATGGTCCAACCAATGGTGGCCTAGTGTTCTAAAAGGGTCGCAATCAATCTGAGTTCCTGATCCTTGGTTAGATGCGAATTAATAATCACTGGGAAGGTCTGGTCAGGTCCCAAGAAGACATACTTGAGATTCTTGGGCAATGGCTTAAGTTCAGGTGCGGGTGGAACCATAGTCGATGGGAAGGGAAAGGGCGGGAGTTGATCAACATCGATCTCCTCAAATGGTGTTGTGTGATGGTACTCAGCCTTACAGAGGTCCACAGGTAGTGACGGTTCAGAACAGTCATTACGGGTTTGGTGGTCTGATATAGAACTGAGGGTGAGGCATTCCTCGATCAGAGTTTCCACGGGATCATGTTCCTCAATGCAATCGCAATTAAAAGACTTTGTCGCCCGGAAGATATATAATTGCATTTTCCTGTCCCCGAAGGCGATTTCCATACATCTTGTGTCACAATCAATGTTTGCCTTAGCTGTAGCTAAGAAAGGTCTGCCTAAGATTATGGGTGCGTTCTGTAATTTTTCAGGGACTTCCATGTCGAGCACCAAAAAGTCGACTGGGAAATAGAAGTCCTTGACCCGTATAATCACGTCCTCGACAACCCCCTTCGGGGTTTTCACTGATCTATCAGCCAGCTGGATGGTGACAGGGGTTGGTGTCAACTCTCCAAAACCAAATTGGTGGTACAGGGTTGTTGGAATCAGATTGATAGAAGCACCTAAGTCCAGGAGCGCTCTATCAAATGTCATATCCCCGATATTGCAGGAAATCAAGGGCTCTCCTAGGTCAGTTCACTTGAGTGGAAGGTTGCTTGATATTACAGAACTTGCTTGTTCAGAGAGCACAACCTTCCTAGGTGCTCGAGGTCTCGGCTTACGCTTGGGTGTACAGGCATCCTTTAAAAACTTGGCGTAAGTAGGGATGTGTTTGACGGCTTCAAGGAGCGGAATATTAATCTGTACTTACTTAAAGATTTCCAACAGCTTCTCAGTTTCCACAACATTCTTCTTTTTCTTGATTGTTTCCAAGGCCTCAGGGTAGGGTGTCTAAATGTGGATTGGTTCTATTTCTGGGTCCATGGTTGGTGCCTCTTTTGAGTCAGGTATTTCAGCAGGTGAAGTCTCGGGGAGAGTCGGCCATTTGGGATCCTGGGTTTTGGTGCCGCCTCTCAAGGTCACCTCATTCACAAAGGCATTGGGGCCCTGGGTTGATCCTTCAGAAGACGAGGATGAAGAAGCACCAAACCCATGGGGTGTTTGAGGGGCTGGCTGGACCATGTGAGCCTACCTGGGGTTGCCTTGGAACCCTTGCGAATTGGGGCCTCTGTTAATTATGTTTTGCGAGTTCGGTTGTGGCTGGGAAGGTAGGGATCCTTGTTGCTTATAGTCCAAGAGTTGGCTTAACTACCCCTTTACCAAGGCCATTTCCTCCTGATGTTTCTGGTTCATGTCAGCTATCATCTTTATTAGGGTGTCCATTTGATTTTGTGGGGGAGGGGCCACCCTATTCTGATTATATTGGGGTCTAACTGGTGGTCCTTGCTGATAGGGGGTAAGTGTGGTTGCTGGTTTGGTCTGGGTTGGTTTTGGAATTGCGATGGTTTCTGGTTTGTCCAACCAAAGTTGGGGTGGTTACGCCAGCCAGTGTTGTAAGTGTTGGAGAAAGGGTCCGGTTTCGCATAACCTTGGATAGCTTGCACATCTTCAAGGATAGCCGATGTCGATGGAGAGAGAAGGGAGTAATCAAGGGTTGAGGGAGCAAAGGTCCCTCCCTAGAACGTGGTCAGGGGTTGTTCCAGGTTCAGTTGGGTTAAGGGCTGGACCAGGTCAACATTATGCACTCCCTTTGCTAGGGAGAAAGTTTGTAAGGGGTTCCTGGTCTGGTTCAGTAGCTCATCAATCTTTTTGTCCACCAATTCCACTCAATCCAGTTTCTTGGCAATGATGTCCATGTCAACCATTCCAGAATTGCTTGTACCTCATAAATCCCACCACGGGGTTGACTGGACCTGTTAAACTGGGTTATGGAGGCATTGTTGAGCGAATTCTCGCTCATAGACTCAAAGAGCTCAAACATGCTCTCCTTGTCCTTGTTTAGGAAGTTCCCCCCGCATGAGGCATCGACGAAGTTCCGTAGGTTGCTGTCCAGACCGTGGTAGAAAATCTAGGCCAATTGCCACCTTGGTACTTCATGGTGTGGGCATTTCCTCAAGAGTTCATTAAATCTTTTCCACGCCTCATGAAATTGTTCCCCACCCTAGAGTGTAAAGGTAGTAATAGCTCTTCTGAGGGCATTGGTCTTTCCTATAGGGAAGAATTTCTTTAAAAATGCATGCCTCAGTTCTTCCCAGGTGGTGATGGGTCTACCAAGGGTTCTAAGCCAATGAGAAGCCTTGTCTCTTAATGAGAAGGGAAACATCTTGATTAGAACAATGTCAAGGCTAATGTTCCTAGGTTTCACAGTTCGTGCTATGCGGTCGAGATCCTCTAGATGTTGGAAGGGGTCCTCATTTGAGCTTCCATGAAAGTGGTTCTGGATCAGACTTAAGACATTCGGTTTTAGCTCAAAATCATCTCCCCCTTCGGGGATCCTAAGGTGTGGCTCGACTCTAATAGCGGAGGGATTGTAGAAATCGCTGAGGGGCCTCGGCTAATCCTGAAATGGTGGTATATCGAGTCGTGGTTGCTCTTGTATGCCTTGGAAAGGTGGTGGTGGTTGTTCTTGTGGGTTCTGTAACCGTTGTATGGCCTGCATGATGGTGTGGATTTGTTGTTGCTGAAGCTGGTGGTTTGCATTAATTTGGGCTTGGATGATGGCCATTGCGTCTGGTGGGGGTTGATCCTCAGCCTCATCTACCCTAGGTTCAGCCATGTTTCTAACAGAATTACGTCGCCTAGATTCCTACCCCAAAACACACAACTCGGGATGTAGTGAGCGTCTCCCGTGCATACACTAGAGAAGAACAGGAGGGGATGCAGAGGGCGACAGATGTGAGAAATGTGTTTCAATCAAGCACACAAGCGTAGTCCTTATGGTGTATTCCTTAAGAGACCTAGAAATCTCACAAAGGGTGATTAAGTCCGTAAGCACTGGACTCCCCTTCCCAAGACTAATCTGGCCAAGTTGATTACGAGGGGATTGCAGGGAAGGTTCTTCCTTTGGCTTGCACCTCCGGTTCCGTAGACCCCACAACCGCAGTCGTTTGACACTGCCCCGCAGCCTAGTCACCAGATTCTACCAAGGGAATGAAAGCCAAGTGCCCAGCGAACAAAACCTCGCCTTTCGAGACTTAACTCAATCCTGCCTAAGGCATGTCTACTCAGTTTTAAAGGGCTAGGATAGTGCTTGTGCTGGGGTTATGTAATGAGGCGTTGATTGGGGTGATGCCTCTTAATTTTCCACTTTCAAGGTGTGTGCTTCTATTAAAACATGGTTTTCAAGCAAGGATTTTTAAGATGTGGTGTCTTTTAGTGTTTCATCCTTACTTTAGTGCTTTTTAGGGTTGACGTGTCTTAATGTTTTCAGACAAGTTTCAGTGGGCACGTCAAGTTCTGCACACAATTCGGTGAAAGTAGATTTCCTTTTATTATGTAGATGCTCTAAAATTCTAATGTACTCATCCTAATGATCATGTAGCTTCTATTAGATGAGTCAATTTTAGGGTTGAGTAGTGCGGCTCAGGTCAACTCACGGTGGCTTCGCAAATACCACTCCAAAAAAAGAAAAGAACACTCCAAGAATTTATTCAGAATGTTAGAGTGTACATTTTTTTGTGGGGTGATGTGTTAAAGATGTGGGTCAAGCAATCATACACCACGCCAATTTTTTCAATTCTTACAATTTTTTTAGTTTTTTCACGCAAGCAACCAATCATGAGTGAAGAATTACTCATTATCGGTCCTTGTTGCGCTTACTCCCTTGTTACTGTCGTGGGATGCGTCGCTTCGCCATCCAAGCACTGAATTCCTGCAACCATCAAGTAAAAAGGAAACAAGCATTAAACGATGTGAGAATGGATGTGGAATGGAAGTGACAAAACAAATCCATTGCCTCCCCAGCAACGGTGCCAAAAACTGATGTGCGCTTGTGCGTGTGTGTTAAGAAGTGTCATTATAGTCGTGTAACGACCCGATTCCTGAGTCCCTACGAGACACGAGAACCGGACCGACTCGACTAATCCCAAGACCTGGTCGTCCAACGAGGAAGTAACCAAAAGAGCAGTAAGATAAACCACATTCAGCATGAATATAACTAACAGTAGGAAAATACAGCAGTAAGGAAAGAAACCACTACAGTATATACCACCACAACAGTAGAACAACATTCATAACATAATATGAAACTGCAGGTAAAGAAAAGTACAGCGGTAACAAGAACTACTCACTACAGTGGAACCAAAAAAAGGTACAAGAGAACAGTGGTAACTCTACTGGACCCTACTCAGCCCAGCGTCCTCTGCAGCCGCTGACCCTGGCTGCTCAACACCTGGTCCTGAAAGGTAACGAGTGTAACACATCAGCAAAACGCTGAGTAGAGTGGCAGCTAAACTAAAGAAACAGTAAAGTGTACAGTAGCTGTTTTAATTTTCTTTCTTCCTTTATTTACGTCTTTCTATTGTTTCAAAATTTATCTATTTCTCAGATCCTTCACTTGATCTCGAATGTTCCTCGTGGGAACGATCTTGATTGCAGTCTTTTCCGAACAGTAGAAGTAGCACATGGTGCTCTCCTGGCCGGGAGAGTCCCCCGTGGTGATCCTACTCTTAGTCAACCACCCCAAGGTCACGGATAGGCGTAACGGTAACTACGGCACGCGCGATAAACGCACAGGTAACTAACCCGCACTGGCACGCGGTCAGTCGTTTCCGTTAACGGGTGCGCCCAAAGCACAGCATGGAACCAGTACAGGGCAGATCCCTCTCAGTAACAGGGGTCCAACCCCTCCACAATAACCAAACAGGGGCCTTGCCCCTCCACAGTCCGCGCACCCTCGCTTGACTACCCTGGTTTGCCCAGTGGGCCTAACAAGTCGGTGTAGGAGGCTAGCAGAACCCCGGGGCCCGTGGGGTAGCTAGTACCTCCCTACACTAGTAGCTCTCCTCGGTACTACGTACACGAGGGCCAGCAAGTCGGCACAAAGTGGCCAGTCCTGACCCCGGGTCCCTGGGGCGGCTGGCTCCGCTCTGTACTAAACAGGTACAGGTACTTCCCTTGGTACTACGTACCCAAGAGACAGCACACTACCACGTCTTTCTTTCTCAGTTCCATTCATTTCTCTTTCCAGGAGTTCCACTCCTAATTCCCCGTAGGGTTCCAGTTCTTTTAACTCAGCACATTCAGGTTTCACCTTTCCAGTTTCACGTTCATACATCCCATATTCTCAGACATGCTCATTTATTCATAACAGGCAGTCGTTAAACCAATTTACAGGTAGCTATTATTTCCTTTCCACATTTTCCAAGACTGCAGTATTTATATATTCCACTAGTTCTTCCCATCCTAGGATTCATGCCATACCCTAGGATCTATCATACAATCTAGTTTTCCAGCCCTAGGATTTATGCAACACCCTAGGATCTACCATTCATTCTAGTTTCTCATTCCTAGGATTGGTTCTATTTATGGTTCCATAATTTAACAGATTATACTAATAAACTTAAAAGCCACTCTACCGGTTACAACAGGCGTACTGGGGGCGTGGTCGGGAATCCCGTGTACCTACGCAACCCCCGAGACTGCAACGGAACGGGGTCCTATCACAAGGATCAAACATAAGGAGTTTCTCAAAATAGTATACAACTACTGTAGACGGGTAGAGGATTTAATTCCGAAAAGCACGCAACTCGAAACGCGGAAAACGGACTCCGAACGGGTCCTAAATGGGTCGAAAACGACAAAATAGTGCAAAATCAGACGTCTGGAACCTCTTCCAGACGTCTTAAAAAGTAGATCAGAGGTTACCTTTGCTCTGCGTGGTCTCTCAGATGTCCAGAAGCCTGCGGGGGCATCTGGCCTAGTTCCCAGACGTCCGATGGTCACCCCGGACGTCTGGAAGTCGCTCTAGTAGTCTGGCACCACTACCAGACGTCTGATTCGCGTTGGATCCGAATCTCAGACCCTGAGCGTACCCATTCCTCGTGCTCAGTATGGACGGTCGAAGGAAAGAAGAAGGTACGAAAATAACTTACTTACCAGACGTCTGGACAGTCCTCTAGACGTCTTCCTCGTCTTCTGGTTGGAAGCCTAGACGTTTGATTCTGGAAAAATTTCCAGAACCAGGGCGCAACTCGCCCTCCGCCCGCGACGCACGGCCGCTCCGCGCCTCGTCCGCCTGCTGCTCGAGCTGCAGCAGGCCTCTCGTGTCACTCCGCGCCCGCTGCGCCCCCACCGGTCGGCTCCTGCTGCCCCGGCAGGCTCGAGCCCTCCTGGTCGACGCCTCCTCTTCTCGCGGAGCACCTCCTCCCGCACTCGCCGCGGCTGTCGCCGCCGCCGCTCGCTCGCGCTCGCACTCGCTGCAAGAAGAAGAAGGAGAAGCGGAGGTGGTCGGAGTGAGGGAGAGGGCGAGGCTTTTTAAAGCCTCGCAGGGAGGAGAGAGAGAGCGGGACAGGGGGGAGCGCCTGCAGAGGAGAGGAGAAAAAAAGGCACCCGCAGGTCTGCGCGCGCATGCGCGCAGACGCGACCGCGCGTGCCGCTGTAACCGAATCCCAGACGTCTGGTTAGACGTCTGGGCCACCTCCCAGACGTCTTAAAAGACGTCTGAAGGCACGTGTTCGTAACAATATAACAAACCCAAAGGAAGTTTCGTCCCCGAAACTTGCGCTAACTAGGGTGCGGGAAAAACGTCATAGTAACCATAACAAACTCAAAGAGGACCGAAGCCGGTCCGAAAAGACGTACCTACGAAGAGCTCCGGGTACCGCTCCCGCATTGCCGCCTTAGGCTCCTAGGTAGCCTCCTCGTACCGCTGGCTCCTCCACAAAACCTTTACCAGGGGTACTTGCTTTCGTCTCAAACTGCGGACGGCTCGGTCTAGAATCTACACTGGCCGCTCGGGGTAGGTCAGGTTGTCGTCCACCTCGACGCTCTCGTGACTCAGTACGTGACTGGGATCGGCTACGTACTTCCTGAGGTTGGACACGTGGAACACGTCGTGCACACTAGAAAGCTGGGGAGGGAGGGCAAGCCTGTAAGCAACGGGTCCAACACGCTCCAGGACCTCAAAGGGCCCCACAAACCTCGGCGCGAGCTTCCCTCTCACTCCAAACCGCTGCAGGCCCTTCATGGGCGAAACACGGAGAAAGATGTGGTCCCTAACCTCAAACTACACCTCTCTGCATCTCCGATCCGCGTAGCTCTTCTGTCTTCTCCTAACAGTGCGGAGTCGCCTGTGGATCTGCTCGACTACCTCCTGACTCTGCCGGATCAACCTGGGGCCAACCTCCCACTTGGTCCCCACCTCAACCCAACTCAAGGGTGCCGTACACCTCTGTCCGTACAGAGCCTCGTAGGGAGTGATGCCGATTTTCGAGTGATAGCTGTTGTTGTATGCAAACTCCGCCAGGGGCAGGTGTTCCTCCCAAGAGCCCCTCCAGTCTAGTACACAGGAACGCAAAAGGTCCTCAAGTGTCTGTATCGTGCGCTCGGACTGTCCGTCTGTCTGGGGGTGGTAAGCTGTACTAAACCTCAACCGCGTCCCCAGGGCATGCTGAAACTCAGCCCAAAACTGGGACGTAAAGCGGGTATCCCGGTTGGATACGATCTCCCGCGGAACTCCATGTAGTCGTACCACGTCGCAAATATACCTCTCTGCCAACTATGCTGGTCCCAAAGTGACTCGGATCGGCAGGAATCGTGCCGTCTTCGTCAGTCTATCCACAATTACCCAGATAGCGTCGTGTCCTCGCTGGGTAACAGGTAAGCCCACCACCAAGCCCATGGTGATGCTCTCCCACTTCCACTCTGGCACTGGAAGCGACCGTAGCGGCCCTGCAGGCCTCTGATGCTCGGCTTTCACTTGCTGGCACACTAAGCACTGCTGCATGAATTCACCCACATCCCGCTTCATCCCCCTCCACCAGAACTCGCGTCTCAAGTCGTGGTACATCTTCGTGTTTTCGGGATGTATGGTGAATCTGGAACCGTGTGCCTCAGTCAGGAGCTCTCTCAACAGCTCCTCATCTCTGGGAACGCACAACCGTCCCCTCAGGTGCAGCACCTGGTCTGTGAAAGAGAAGTCCCCTGGGTCTCCTGACAGTACTCTGTCGCGCAAGGACTGCAAGTACGGATCGGCCATCTGTCCTGTGATGATGCAGTCTATCAGCTCTGGCCTAGTCTGTCGTGTCACCGTCACTGCCCCACAGTGCCCCCGTAACTCCAGGGGTCGCCAACTGCCCACCTCCTCCAAAAGGCTCAAACTCTGTAACTGTAAACTGGCCAAGTGTGCAGGCGCCTTACGGCTCAAGGCGTCAGCCACCACATTGGCCTTTCCCGGGTGGTTGGAGATGCTGCAGTCGTAGTCCTTCAGGAGCTCCAACCAACGTCTCTGTCTCATGTTGAGCTCCTTCTGATCAAAAAGGTATCTGAGGCTCTTGTGATCTGTGAAAATTTCGAAGGTCTCACCATACAAGTAGTGCCTCCAAGTCTTCAGCGCGAAGACAACAGCTGCCAACTCTAGGTCGTGGGTAGGGTAGGTATGCTCATGGGGCTTCAGTTGCCGCGAAGCGTAAGCGACAACGTGACCCTTCTGCATGAGCACACCTCCTAACCCCTGCAAGGAGGCGTCTGTGTACACAACGAACCTGCCACTACTGTCAGGGATGGTGAGCACGGGAGCCGAGGTCAACCTCTCCTTCAGCTCCAGAAAACACACCTCACAGGCATCTGTCCAAGTGAAGGGCACGTCCTTCCAGGTCAACTGTGTCATAGGACGCGCAATCTGTGAAAAACCTCTGATGAATCATCTATAGTAGCCTGCCAGTCCCAGGAAACTGCGAATCTCAGTGACTGAACGCGGTCTCTCCCACCTAAGTACTGCCTCGACCTTGGCTGGGTCCACTGCCAAGCCGTCTCTAGAGATCACATGACCTAAGAAGGTCACCTCCCTCAACCAGAACTCGCACTTGCTGTATTTGGCGTATAGCCTACGTTGTCTCAGAGTGTCCAGAATCATCCGCAAGTGCTGTCCGTGCTGCGTCTGATCTCTAGAATAGATGAGTACATCATCTATGAAAACCACCACGAACTGGTCCAAGTACGGCCTAAACACATGGTTCATTAGATCCATAAAAGCAGCGGGGGCATTGGTCAGCCCAAACGGCATGACCAAAAACTCGTAGTGTCCGTACCGGGTGCGGAAAGCTATCTTGGAGACGTCGATCTCCCTGATCCTCAACTGGTGGTATCTCGACCTCAAGTCGATCTTGGAGAGCACCGTGGCACCCCGCAATTGGTCAAACAAGTCGTCGATCCTCGGTAGCGGATATCTATTCTTAATGGTGACCCTATTCAGCTGTCGGTAGTCCACACAAAGGCGTAGGGTACCATCCTTCTTTTTCACAAACAGTACCGGGGCTCCCTAGTGTTGGTGCTAAAGCACCACGATCATTTGTTTTGATGATAACAAAACACGTGTTATTTAACATTTGCAATTTGAGTCCTAGATTTCAGGTCAATTGCAAATGTGGACGTGTTTAGACGGAATTCGAGCTCTCATCCAGGACGGATTGGAGGAGCTTGACGGAAAACAGAGGAGGTTCGCGTGGAGCGACAGATTGGAGATAGAAGACAAGAAGAATAGGATAGATTCTTTTTAATCGTTTCATGTACTTTTATCTTTATTTTTCTTGCTCTTTATTTTCCTTAGAAATTATGTTAAAGAGCCTCAAAGAACCCTAACAGTAGTCCTAGGAACACCGGCACAACCTTAGGATACTTAGGTTTTCTGTAGAATACTTAGAAAACCAATATAGGGTTCAAACAGCACTTCCAGACGTCTAATTCCCAAATCAGACGTCTGATAATGTATTTTAATACGTCTGACTGTTGTTTCAGACGTCCGATAACTGTTAGGCTGGAGATAGTAGTTCTGTCTGATGAAATCAGACGTCCAGACCTTAGACCAGACGTCTTAGAAGACGTCTGATGGATTTGCCAGACATCCAGTTAGTGGACCGTTGGCTGGCTTAGCAGGCACTCAAAGATATGACCGTTAGAGCCTTATCAGACGTCCATAGGACTTTCCAGACGTCTGATAAATGACCGTTTTGCCTCGGCTGACCCAAAATCTCTTCTCAGAGATTTTCTAGTCGTTGCAACGTTTGGAAATCAATTCCCACAGTAAAAGTAGGTTTCCAGACGTCCAGACATAGTGCCAGACGTCCTATATGTCGTCTGATGGACTTGCGTAAAAACCCTGTTTAGATCTGATCCAAGTCAGGGAGAGACCCGCCCAAAATCAGACGTCTGACCTTTTAATCAGACGTCTTATAGTGAACTTCCAGATGTCTGATGATAGAATTAGACGTCTGATAAGCCTGTCAGAACAATGATTGTTCCTGATTTCGGGCTGATTCACTTGGGCTTTGTTCCCAACGGCTATAGAACCTTTCTTAAGCCTTCCAAAGCCTTCCTAAGGCCTCTATAAATAGAGGGGAGCCTTTACACACCTACATACAACAAGAGAAACACAAGAAACACTTTGCGATACACTAAGATCAAGTATTTCCACTCTCTTGTGTCCAAGAAGCTCTTGCTCTCTAAGCTCAAGTTCTACATCTTGAGAGCATCATTCCCTTCGCGCACCCGCTCTCCCGCCGTAGTTCACGAGAGCGAAGTTGCGCCGTCGCGTGGCTCACGCACCGCGTCATCGTCGACGCACTCCTTGCAAAGGGGAGTTTCCTAAATCCTATAGAAGCTTAGGTTTATTACTTTGTTGGCTCTATAAGTTGTTTATTTTACCTTTGTCTTTTGGTTGGGTATTCGCTTTGCGAATTCCCGTCTCCTTCGTGGGACAAAATCCTTCTCGTGGAGAGAAGGGGTTGAGGAACGCTACCCTCGTACTTGTAGCGCGGTTGTACTGAGGTTGAATCACCCTCGTTTTAAAGTGATTCGTTTAGTGGATTTGATCAACTAGGTTGATCGGAAAATCCTAACTCGAGAGGGTTAGGTGGTGGTTTTCACCCGGTTTGGGTTTCCACCTAAAAATTCCTGTGTACATTTTGTGATTGCTTATTTTTGTGAGATTGTTTATATTTTCAATTCAGCATTTTTTTGTCACGCTGATCTCACCCCTCCAAGTAGGAAAATTACACCTAGGGAGACGCACTGGGCCTGACGAAACCCTTCTCCAAAAGGTCCTGCAACTGAGACTTAAGCTCTCGTAGCTCAAGTGGTGCCATCCTGTATGGCATGGTGGAGATGGGACTGGTCCCTGGTACTAGCGAGATCTTAAACTCGATCTCGCGCTCGGGCGGTAGTCCTAGTAACTCGTCTGGAAACACGTCAGGGTACTCTCTGACCACCGGGATGCTCTGGAAGTCTGCCACAGGGCTGGGCTCTGCCACCACACAAGCTAGGAAGCCCTCACACCCCTGGCTCAAAAGTCTCGCCGCCCGAAGTGCCGAAATGCACCTGAAGCCTCCGTCCACTGGCTTTCCGTGAAACTCGAAAGAAGGCAACTCTGGCATGGAGAAGACAATCTTCCTCTCAAAACAGTCTACCAAGGCGTGGTAAGTGGACAGCCAGTCCATCCCCAGAATCACTCCAAAGTCCTCCATCTGTATCATAATCAGGTCAGCTGGCAGGCTATGTCCCCCGACGCTGACCTCACAATCTGTGTACACCTCCTCAGCTACAAACAGCTGACCACTCGGGCCTCTGATTATGAACAGATTCTCTAACAGTGTATAATCCTGGTCCAAACTAACTGCGAAACTGGCTGCGACAAACGAGTGCATAGCGCCGGAATCGAAAAGTGTGTAAACGAGTCTGTCGGAAACTGAAACCATACCTGCCACTATCGAGCCCAAAGCTCTGGCATCCCTGTGTGTCAGGGCGTTGATACGCCCCTCAGCTCTAGGTGCGGACGAAGCAGCCACACTCTGCGTCGGACGGGCAGGTGCTGGCCGGTACCCTCCTCGGGACTGCTGTCCTCCTCCTCGCACCTGGTAACCGCGGCCTCCTGCACGCCCTCCAGTGCTCTGCACGGGAAGTATCTGCTGACCTCCTGCCCTAGACGGGTAGTCCTCCTGATGTGGCCCGGCTGGCCACACTGGTAACTGAGGGGAACCCGGCTCCCGCCCTCAATGGGTCCCTGCTGTCGGCTGGGCGGGGGTTCGGTGCTGGCGACTGGCCCCTGTCGAGGGCCCCCAAAGGCCACTGATGGCCCTGTAAAACGTGACGGCTCTCCTGCAGACGCCACGTGTCTCCTCTCTCGCCGACCCTGTGAAAAGTCTGGCTGAAAGGGCCTCTTCCGCCTGCCGTCAGTGTCTCGCCTGGACGGGTTGGTCTCCTCGTAAGTTATGGCTGCCTCCACCACCCTCAAAAACGTAGGCAGCTTCAGGGGTTTGACATACCCCCGAATCGCAGGCTGGAGCCCCTCGGTGAACCTCCAAAGGCGCTCCTCCTCAGTAGCTACCGCTGTCGCTGCAAAGCGGGACAGCTCTAGGAAACGCGTGCGGTACGCGCTCACGGTCATCATCCCTTTGCAGAGAGTGTGGAACTCCCGCCTCCTCTGGTCCTGCCATGTCTGGGGAAAGTACTTCTCGCAGAAGAGGGCGACGAACCGATCCCAGGTCGGCTTGTCCCTCTCCTGTCCCCGGACCACCCTCCACCACCTGTGTGCCGCACTCTCCAGCTGGTACATGGAAAAGGGCACGCGGCACTCCACCGGGGGGCGAAGGGTGTCGAAAATCTTCTCCAGCTGCTCGAGCCAGTCCTCTGCCTCGGTCGGGTCCTCATCCCCCTTGAAGGAGGGGGGCTTCAGCTTTTGGAACTGCCCGAAGAGCTCAGAGTGGCGCTGCAGTGGGGATGCTGGTGCACCTCCAAGCAATGGTGCCTCGTGCACAGAAGTGTCGGAGGAAGGTGGGGGCTGCGGTGGCCCATCCCCTCCCCCGCGACCAGCGCCGCGTCCGTCGGGTGGTCCCACAGAGGACTCCCCCTCCGCAGCCCCAGGGGGAGGCGCTCGGGGCGGTGGGTGGAGCTCTTCTCTCACAATATCCCGTATCAGCTGGGCGAGGTCCTGGGCCTAGACGCCCGGGAGTAGTGGCTGGTCCACTGAGGCGTCGGCAACGGCACGCCCACCTCGCCGACCTCGGCCGCGCCCGCGGCCCGCCTCACCAGTCCCGCGACGAGGCATCTCCTGCAAGGAGACGCGAAACAAAACGAAACACGTCACTACGGAACGATACCGAACGGAAACGTCTAAGAGCTCATGTCAAAAGATATGTTGTGGTGGCTACTCTAGTTATAGACATGTGAATTGGTTATTTTCCAGTCAGTTGATTCACTTCTCGGGACGACCTTGCTCTGATACCATATTGTAATGACCCGATTCCCAAGTCCCTGACTACCCTTGTTTGCCCAATGGGCCTAACAAGTCGGTGTAGGAGGCTAGCAGAACCCTGGGGCCCGTGGGGTAGCTAGTACCTCCCTACACTAGTAGCTCTCCTCGGTACTACGTACACGAGAGCCAGCAAGTCGGCACAAAGTGGCCAGTCCTGACCCCGGGTCCCTGGGGCGGCTGGCTCCGCTCTGCACTAAACAGGTACAGGTACTTCCCTTGGTACTACGTACCCAAGAGACAGCACACTACCACGTCTTTCTTTCTCAGTTCCATTCATTTCTCTTTCCAGGAGTTCCACTCCTAATTCCCCGTAGGGTTCCAGTTCTTTTAACTCAGCACATTCAGGTTTCACCTTTCCAGTTTCACGTTCATACATCCCATATTCTCAGACATGCTCATTTATTCATAACAGGCAGTTGTTAAACCAATTTACAGGTAGCTATTATTTCCTTTCCACATTTTCCAAGACTGCAGTATTTATATATTTCACTAGTTCTTCCCATCCTAGGATTCATGCCATACCTAGGATCTATCATACAATCTAGTTTTCCAGCCCTAGGATTCATGCAACACCCTAGGATCTACCATTCATTCTAGTTTCTCATTCATAGGATTCATGCAATGTCCTAGGTTCTATTTATGGTTCCATAATTTAACAGATTATACTAATAAACTTAAAAGCCACTCTACTGGTTACAACAGGCGTACGGGGGGCGTGGTCGGGAATCCCGCGTACCTCCACAACCCCCGAGACTGCAACGGAACAGGGTCCTATCACAAGGATCAAACACAAGGAGTTTCTCAAAATAGTATACAACTACTGTAGACGGGTAGAGGATTTAATTCCGAAAAGCACGCAACTCGAAACATGGAAAACGGACTCCGAACGGGCCCTAAACGGGTCGAAAACGACGAAACAGTGCAAAATCCCAAACGTCTTAAAAAGTGGATCAGAGGTTACCTTTGCTCTGTGTGGTCTCTCAGACGTCCAGAAGCCTGCGGGGGTGTCTGGCCTAGTTCCCAGACGTCCGATGGTCACCCTCGACGTTTGGAAGTCGCTCCAGTCGTCTAGCACCACTACCAGACGTCTGATTCGCGTTGGATGCGAATCTCAGACCCTGTGCGTACCCATTCCTCGTGCTCAGTACGGACGGTCGAAGGAAAGAAGAAGGTACGAAAATAACTTACTTACCAGACGTCTGGACTGTCCTCCAGACGTCTTCCTCGTCGTCTGGTTGGAAGCCCAGACGTCTGATTTTGGAAAAATTTCCAGAACCAGGGTGCAACTCGCCTTCCGCCCGCAACGCACGGCCGCGCCGCGCCTCATCCACTTGCTGCTCGAGCTGCAGCAGACCTCCCGCGTCACTCCGCGCCCGCTACGCCCCCGTCGGCTGGCTCCCGCTGCCCCGGCAGGCTCGAGCCCTCCAGCCGACGCCTCCTCTTCTCGCGCAGCACCTCCTCCCGCACTCGCCGCGGCAGTCGCCGCCGCCGCTCGCTCGCGCTCGCACTCGTTGGAAGAAGAAGGAGAAGCGGAGGTGGTGGGAGTGAGGGAGAGGGCGAGGCTTTTTAAAGCCTCGCGGGGAGGAGAGAGAGAGAGAGGGACAAGGGGGCAGCGCCTGCGGAGGAGAGGGAAAAAAAAGGCACCCGGAGTTCTGCGCGCGCAGACGCGCAGACGCGACTGCGCGTGCCATTGTAACCGAATCCCAGACGTCTGGGAGGGGTTTCAGACGTCTGGGCCACCTCCCAGACGTCTTAAAAGACGTTTGAAGCCGCGCGTTCGTAACAAGTCGTACTTGTAACGCCAGTTTTAAAGTAAATAAACGGAGGTGAGTTCGAGTATCGGTCTCATGGAGGCGTGAAAATCGGATTTTGCTTATCACTTGTTGTCACGGAAAGCGTGGAGTTTTGCTTGCGAAAGGTGCGGTTTGAAAAGCGATAGAGAGATAGAGAGAGAGAGAGATATTAGGGTTAGAGTTGTTTCTTGCTTGATCATGCAACTTAAATAGGAATTAAAATAAACAACTGAATGGAAAGTACTTCATTAATCATGCAGCTTTAGTTCATAGCTTACAACATTAAATACATGCTCAAACAAAAGTAAAGGAAAGCTTAAAAGAAAGGAAGAGAGAGAGAGGGGAGAGCGGCGAGGCAGCCACGGCGATGGAGGAGGCTCCGTTGGCGACTCGTTGTCTCCGGCGATTACAAGAGGGCCTAAAGCTAGCTAAGAGAGGGGTAGAGTAGTTGCAAGGGAAGTGAATGCCTTGAATGAGTGGTTGGAGGGGATTTAAATAGGGAGAAGGGCTTTCTAAAAGAAGAAGGGGCTTTAGCGACGTCCGGGACGTCGCTAAAACCATTCTAAAAGCGTCGGTGAAGCCTTCCAGCCCACCGGTCAACTGCTCGCGCCGTTCTTCTTCGCACTCGATTTGCGGCTGCTGCGTAAGAGCCGTCCGATCAAAGATCGGATGGCTGACATATTCCCTTAGATGCACTCGGATCGTGCCTTGTCGCCCGGCGCGCGCGCGCGCATGTGAGCGCTCGAGATCTGAGCGCGCGTCGCATGGCGCGATCTCAGCCGCCCGCTGTAGATTGGGCGGCTCAAATTCGTCATGCACTTCCTTCGTCTTCAATTTTATGCACTGCGCGGCTCGAACCCACGTCGCGTGAGTGCAGGCGTGCGCGCTAACCGTTGCGCCACGCCTGCGCTTTGTCGCGGCGACTGCAAGCGGGCGCGCGGTTCTCGGCCGTCCGATCGAAGATCGACAGTCGAGATTTGATCTCAGCTGAAGGAAGAGTGGCATGCGGTGGAGCGGGGGTGACGTGGTGCAACAAGGGCCGTTGATTACCAGATCAACGATCAGAACTTCTTAGGCCCATTGTAGGAGCTTCGGATGTCGGATTTGGCTGATCTTGAGTCCGTTGGACTCCGTTCGTTGTTCTGAATCCATCCGTCCTGTCCGATTGCTCATTTGAGGCTTGCTTTGACAAGTGCTTACACAAATGGCCATTAATACAGTTTTATAAGCAATCTTGGTACATGATGGATGCAATGCTCTCATTCTACTTATGTTATACCTTTTATTCTTAAGATGGACCCTATTTAACAGAATTATTACCCTCATATACAGTGTTATCACCTCCCCCATGACTTACTTCTGTCAAGCTTAGCCAAATGTTACTTTCGCGTAAAAGAGAGGAATGAATGGCACTAGAGCTGCCTCTCTCCTTCCCTCGTTAATTTCCCTTGCAGGCGACCGTTTTAAATTTTGTTTCTTCCATGAAATTCGAGGGTGATTATTCTTCTTCTTAATTTTCTACTTTATATATATATATATATATATATATATATACTTCCCACAAATTGTTGCAGAACTCAAGGATCGAAAATTTTACAAATTAAGGAAAGACGAATCGCAGCATGCACGACACTGGATATTATCTCCATTTCTCTCCCTCATGTGAAAAGCTGCGATATAAGTATCTAAATATATACATAGCTAATTAATTAATATATACAGGCGAAATGCAAAACCAACTAAACTGCCGCCTCTTAAATATGAAGAGAGAGAGAGAGAGAGAGAGAGAGAGAGAGAGAGAGAGGAGGTGACATACGCTATCGGCCGTAATCCAATGGCTGGAGTATAGGACGGCGGCAAAGGCAAAGGCGAGGAGGATGAAACCAGTTACCAAGCTCTTCTTGTACCTTAGCAAACCATGGGGAGGGGAGGACGACGATAAGCGGCCGTGAATGGGCGATGCCTCTTTCGAGTCCATCCCTAGCTATTCTCCTCCCTCCTCTTCCTCCACTGTCTATCTTTTGGTTATCTGGTATGTATGGCTGATCGAAGGGGATTGGCAATTGGCAAATAATTGAGCGCATCAGCTGCATCCCTCTCTTTTTATTTCCTCGCTGACAAAGTCTACCGACGGTCGTCTTAGTGCCTTTGATGAAACGTCAGCGCAATTTCCACGGGAAATCTTCTCTGCCGTTGGATCAACAACGAGTTGCCTACCCGTCAAAGTCAAGATCAAGCATTCCCTGTAGCTCACGTGGTGAGGACGTAGGTGGCAAGGTTGGATTAGCTCCTCTATATACATATGCTATCCTACTGACCTATGCTTCATATGTCGTTAGTTTATGTAGTTTTATATTTAATTAACTCATATTTGCTTGAAAAATAAAACATCTTGTATCATTGTAACATATTCGATTTATTTCTCATATATGTAATTTAATAAATAAAATATAAAATAACAAAACAAAAGTTATATTGGAGATAGATATAGATTATTTTTATAAATGATACATTAAGATTATAATTTATATAAGATTACGTGAGCACACTTGTAATTTAAATTTAAATAGAAAAAAAAAATATAGAGGTAAGAAGAGAAGGATCCTTAAAGGAATAACCAAAATATATTAAATATGTATGGAGATTTATTGAGTGATTTGAAATATATATATATATATATATATAGCAAGTATGGACAATACAACTTTTTTTTGATGTATAGATTACATATGATAAAGTTACATGATCTATCTTTTATAGTTTTCTTACAAATTACAAAGGATTTGTTACGCTAAGTCTAAATTGGTGAATTTTATATTTTACTCCATTCCTAGTGGCATACACGACTGTATTGCTATTGGATAAAAAAAAGAGATCGATAGTAGAGCATCTCATATATCCTAAATGTTTCCAAATAAGAGGATAAGTCATGCCATTACACCATTGGTATCATTGTTTCAGGAACATTGATAATCAATTTTTTTTCTTTTTACGTACAGGAGATGATAGTTTAATTGTATAAATAACATGGACTAGACATATGTCACCATACTTGCTGTAAATGTAATTAATGTTTATTGGAAAACTTCCTTTTTGAATTAATTGCTATTGTAATGGAAATGGATGACTAAATGGACCAAAGTGTAAATATTGCATTGGTATGTAAATTAGATCAAGGTATGGTGTTAATTTATTTAATTATTAAGAGAAAATCTTATGAGTCATTACTATTAAATGCTAACTTATTCACATAAGTACTTTGACTAATTATGATTATATCTTTTAAAAATGTATATGGATGTTAAGATTCTTATTTACGTAAGATATTTTTGTTATCTATTTATATCAAACTACGATTCAAGTATATAATTGATGAAGCTATCCTAATATTATTATGGAACATGTTAAGATCAAGGATTAAGATAAAAAGTATACTCTTATTCAATATTGAATGTGTATGAACTCAAGATTGGTGAATATGTTAAGGCACTGACTCAAAGGAGTCTCATGGACCCTAAGAGGGGTAACACCTTCCAGGGGCGCATGATTCTATCAACCACGGTGGCAAAAGATAAGCCTACCTCAGTTGTAGCTACACTGGCATGCATGTTATTATTTCATAAACTGCTTGCGTCGACGATTAAGCCATCAAAGTCACCTAATGATATATGAACTAAGACAAACGTCTCTATACAAGAAATGATTTAATAAAGTAAACCACTGCATGAAATTGTTATGAAATGCACAATGTGCACTAAAGCAAATGTCTATATGCAAAATAATTTAATAAAGTAAACCATTGCAATGAAATTGTTATTGAATGCTATGCAATAAATCATTGAAAATAAATAATGCCATAGAAATGCCATAGCATGTGTTATGGGATGAATTTCCTTTGAATGTGATTGAGAACTCATGGATAAGGTTATGGAATATTTTTATGCATGCAACATGGTCATTGGAGCATTGTTTGTATTAAAAATGAAGTACAATTACTCAAATTTCTATAAGGGAAAAGTTGTGGATTTTTTATATTTAAGTAAACTTTTGAAGAGTATAAGTTTATAATATTGAAGGATTGAATGATTACATGAATTATGACATTAATGGTGGCTTATTGCTTGTGTTATTGTGAAAGACTTATTTATGAAATAACGTCCTTGGTGTGCTATATGTTATCTTTTGCATGATAGAAGTTTAAGACAACAATGTAATATAGAAAAAAAAGGGAATGTAATTAGTGTAAAGCACCATTATGACTCGTGACTTTTGTGTAATGGAGATTAAGTTCGGATCAGAGATGGTCATTATATTTTGATAATGTACAAGTGGATATAGCAATATATCTATTGGAATTATAAGATTATGTTATTTAATTATGTTAAATGTTTTGGATCATTAATTGTTTCTTTAATGTTAGTCCACAACTCATACGTTTCATTTGAAACCCTACGGAATTGGGCACCGTAGGTTCCTTGCAGGATTTAGATTTTTTCTACAGTGTATCAGTTTAATTATACAAATAGAGTTACGTGGTTTTTGTCTAATTTGCACTTACTAGAACTTTACCTTTGGCTATTATTAGGTCATTGTATGTAACGTTCCACATTACTTGAATCGATAAATACAAACACTTTAGAAAAAGAAAGAATCTATGTAGATGTGGGTCATTACACATATAGTGGTAAATGTATTATTTGTAGAAAATGATTTTCTTGTAGAATTTAAATAGCATATAAATGGAATCTAACGTTCCATGATTAAAAAATGTAATTTGATTAGGAATTTTAAAACATAATCTAGACATTCAAAAATTGGGTTTCAATATTGACATTGGGATAATTCTCAAAGAACCTAATTTTTAGAGTGATTTATAGCAAGAATTTCCATTTTAGATGTGTCTCGCATAGAAACTGCAAAAAGGAAAATGCAACTTGAAAATTTTCGTAAATATCTTGGATTATATTCTTAGTTTTATAATATAACTATGTAAATTACCTACGCCCATTCCACTTAATGTAAACTAGAATAACAATGCATTCATAATTTCATATTATTGTGAGCTCATACATACATCCTTGATTAATTGTTAAATTTTAATCTAATTTAGCCATTCAAAAAAGAGGTAGTTAGTACCATGGTGCATGTCATAATTGATAAAAGAAAATGCTTGAAATAAAAAATATGTAGGTTAATTTTCATTTTGCACATTTTTCATTAAAAAATAGAAGTTAAATAAGAAAGATTTTTTCCTAATAAACATAGGAAATTTGGGATTTGATAGTGTGAACAAAATATAAATATAGATAAAATTAATTTTAAAAGTATTTATGTTTTATTCGATTGAATCGTACGAGAAGACATGATTTACAAAAATTTTTGTTCCAACTTAATTATAAATATATAATTAAAGTAGATCCGCCATTTCGATACAAAAACTATCAATGATTACTTTATCATATATATATTCCTTCACATTAAAATATAGCATTATTTTGTATTTTGAGAAAAAGTGGAGAGAGCGAGGGGAAGGGGGGAGGGCTAACACGTGGCTTGGGAAAATGTTCCTTTAGGGTTCATTTGGGACGCGGGATATATGATTGTACATCGCATTTAGGGCTTTGTAATCTGGGGGAAATAAATCCTGGAGGAAGCGACGGAATCCCGGTGGAACGGCAATCTCGTAGCAGCCACGGGATTGGATTAGTCCCATAGTTTATCCCTCATCGAAGATCCCGTGTTACCTATTCTGAAACCCTACCTTCTTAACCTCGTTCTCCTCATTTCCCCTCGCATTGCATCTGGTGTTTGTCTTTGGCGACGAGCATATCTATGGTGATAAGCATAGGTAGGTTTAGTAATATGTGGACGATGGTGAAGGAGAAGGGGCTCCATCGACCATGGAGGTGACAGGTATCTCCAGACGATAGTGAAGGAGGAGGACTCGGGCGGCAAGGTAGGGTGCGACATGTCCGGGTATGAGCATTTCGTACATTTTGGCCTTGTTTGCTTATCGATTTGTGGGAGATTCGAATGCCCTCCTGGTGGGTTTCAATCAATGTCTTCTTGAATCCGTGATCGTCCTTGTTGAAATGGGTTGTTTGCTTTCCCTGGATTTGCGCGAGTGGCAGTAGCTGTTGGTGCTAGAGCACCACGATTATTTATTTTGATGATAACAAAACACGTGTCTTTTAACATTTGCTTTTGAGTCCTAATTTTCAGGTCTAATTGCAAATGGAGATGTGTTTAGATAGAGTTTGAGCTCGCATCCATGGTGAATTGGAGGAACTTGATGGAGAAGAAGGAGCTTCGCAAGGAGCGAAAACATGAAGACAAGAATATGATAGATTTCCTTTTATCTTGTTCTATGTAATTTTGTTTCTCTATTTTTCTCTTTGTTTATTTCTTAGATTACTTGTTAATGAGCCTCAAAGAACCCTAACAGTAGTCCTAGGAACACTTGCACAACCCTAGGATACTTAGGTTTTCAGTAGAGAACTTAGAAACCCAGAATAGGATTCAAACAGCCTTATCAGATGTCTAATCTGGAAATCAAACATCAGATAGTGACTTTTAAGACGTCTGACTGTTTGATCAGACATCCAAAACATTTAGGTTGGACCTAATAGGTTCTGTCTGTTAGAATTAGATGTCCAAACCTTAGTCCAAACATCTTAGGAGACATCTGATGCCTTTATCAGATATCCAATTAGTGGAACGTTGGCTGCCTACGTTCGCGTTGAGGAAAATGACCGTTAGCCTTATATCAGATGTCTGTAGAGGACCCTAGACGTCTGATATGTGACCGTTTTGCCTCGATTGACCCAAAATCTCATTTAAGAGATTTTCTAACCGTTGTACTCTCTTGGAAATCTATACTCGCTGTTAACTTAGTTTCCAGACGTCTAGACCCTATGCTAGACGTCCTGTATGTTGTCTGATGGCCATACACTAGAACCCTGTTTAAGTCTGATTTAAGTCAGGAAGGAAACTCGCTTAGAATCAGACATCTAACTTAGTTCCCAGATGTCTTAAACAGGTTTTCCAGACATCTGATGCCTGGACTAGACATCTGATAACTCTGTCAAAGTCATGATTGATCCTGATTCTGACTTGATTTGCCTTGGATTTGCACCCAACGGCTATGAAAGCCTTCTAAGGCCTTCCAAAGCCTTCCTAGGCCCTTTATAAATAGAGGAGAACCCTTGCCTTGTAAAGACACTCCTTGCAAGAATATTTCCACTCATTTTGTGTCAAATTAAAGTAGAAGAAGCACTTGCTTTCAAAGGCTAGTTCCACATCCGAGAGCCTCATCCAATTTGCTCACCCGCTCTCCCTCCGCGATTAAGAGAGAGACAAAGCGCCGTTGCATGGTTTACGCACCCGCGTCACCGATTCGACGCACTTCCAAGCAAAGGGAAGTTTCTTTACCTATAGAAGCTTAGTTTAAAAATTACTTTGTTAGCTCTATAGGACTATTCTTGTATCTTTTACTTTATTATTTGATTAGGTATTCGCGTTGTGAATTTTCGTCTCCATCGAGGGACAAAATCCTCCTTGTGAAGAGGAGGGGTTGAGGAACGCTATCATTGCACTTGTAGCGTGGTTGTAATTGAGGTTGAACTACCCTCATTTAAGTAGTTCGTATAGTGGATTTGATCGACTAGATCGATCGGGAAATCCTAACTCGAGAGGGTTAGGTGGTGGTTTTCACCCGGTTTGGGTTTCCACCTAAAAATACTTGTGTACTTTGTGAGATTGTTATCTTTTTATTCCGCATTTTTTACATCACGCATATCTCACCCCCTCCAAGTAGGGAATTACAGTAGCATCTTCTAAGGCTGGTTGTGTTGAATGTCGCCTGGTTGGTTGTGTTCAATGGGTTTTTATTTTACCACCAACCCCTTTTTGCGATCGGCCCATCGGTCCTTCATAAAGTGGATGAGATGCTAATGCATCACATTAGTAGCCTCCTTTTCAGTCCTCCTGCTTCTTGTGTCTCTTCATGAAGCGAACGTCATCTTTTGCTTCCCACACCTCTGCCTTGACATTGAGGAGGAGGGGCTATAAAACCTCCCCTGATCTCCTTGTTGCTGGCATTCTCGTAGTGCTGTTCATCCTCGAGATGGGAAGGGAGGTGAATGGTGAGGAAACCTCCAGCAACTCGGATAGCGAAGAAGGTTGATTTTGTTGCCTTTACAGTAGGTTTTAAAAATGTCATTTCCAATCTAATAACATGGTATCTCTCTGGTTGACAACAATGGTATTGTGAGAAGGTGGAGGTGGACTTGGCCCCTAAATCTCTTCTTCCAAGTGCATCAAAGTCAATCGCTGTGTGGAGATAAGTAGTTCCATACTGATTAATTCACATTATCGTTGGTTAGATATTGTTGAAAATGTCATTGACATGGATCTCAATTTGGTATAAAATTAGGAAATGAGGTGAGGTATGTGTTTGGGGGGAAAAATGGCGGTGAAGGCAGACAATTGGTTAGCATTTGTATCTAGATTATCATTTCAAATTTATGTGTTTGCTGGTTGCTGGAAGTAGTTGTTCACATTGATGGTGTTTTAAGCTCTTTTTAAATACTTGTCTGCATTTCATGTGCACATGACCTTTGAATACTATAGAAGTAGTTTCGTACTGATTAATTGACATTACCGTTGGTTATAAATTGCTGGAAATGTCATTGACATGGGTCTCATTTTGGTATAAAATTGGGAAATGAGGTGAGGTATGTGTTTAGGGGAAGAAATGGTGGTGAAGGCAGATGGTTGGTTAGCATTTGTATCCAGATTATCATTTCAAGTTTATTTGTTTGCTGGTTGCAGGAATTAGTTGTTCACATTGATGGTGTTTTAAGCTCTTTGCAAATACTTATCTATATTTCCTATGCACATGACCTTTGAATACTATCCTTGTTAAAAACTTGGGCAAAGATCCATTTTAGAAATGGTTTCTGAGGTGAGGTTCAGTTCCTTCACAATTTCTCGCTACATTGAGTAGTGGTTTTTATAATGCAATGCCATGAAATTCGTTATAGGTGATGTTGTAATGGATTGATGGTAAGTTGTCACTTATATGCATGCAAAGATGCCACTGTAGTTATTGATGACAACATAATTTGATTTATGTGGGAATCAATGAGCATATTTAATACTTATATCTAATCAATATGTGTAGTGAGAAATTTATCTAAATGTATGTTGAAACTAACAAGTAAAATAGGAAAAGCACCTTTGCACACTTTATTCCACTAGGTAACTAACTTTCATACCAAATTATAGCATGATCCATCAGAATACCTGCAATTGCAAGTTCGATGATCTTTAACATCATGTGATGATCTTTTTTCTTGTTCAAAAAATAGAACTACTAAAGATGACTTTTGGAATGATTCTATAATAAGTAGCTTCATTGTTACAAGGAAAAATTAGAATATATGTTCCCATTATTGTTGTAATTTTATAGCAAGAATAAAAAAAATGCATGAAATTTCTTCCTACTATATCCCTGTTGTGTTCAAACTGACTTTCGATAAATGATTTAAAATTCAATGGTTATTTGCTTTTGTCCCATTATGTTTGAAATTGCAATGCTTGGTATTGTTATATATAGTTATTAAATTCCTTCTTATATGATGGGCATGGTTTTCTGAGTAATATATCTATGGATTACTGACTAATAGATATATCTCATTTTGTGTATGTCTATTGAGATATCTAAGCAATACATTTTCTTCTTGTTCTAAGTAACATATATTTGGTGAAGTTTGGTCAATAGCTAAATTATTATAGAAAATATCATGTGATCCATTATACTTGCCATACATATTGCTGAAAATTTCATTGACATGGGTGTCATTTTGTTTTAAAATGGGAAAAATATTTAATTCAGTCCGTGTATTATTTGAAATGGTATCTTCCAATACATGGTTATTTAGTCATAGGATACATGCATAACATATAATATTTAACGCGGTGATATGTAATGTTAAAATAATTATAAAGTATATATCCTCAAGGTGAAGAAAATTTCCCTCAAGGATAGAGAACTTCCCTTATGTGGCTTGGGTCTCGTAACATTTCCAAAGACACAAGCTATTAATACATCTTCAATTATAACAATATGTGCATGAAGGTTAATCCAGATTTTTACGAGTTATGGGGAGAACATAGGTTGATTTAAGGAAATTTTGGATTCATGCACTTCATCCCTTACGGAAGTCCTTTGTTTGTAGAATGAATACCTTCGACCAACTGATCGTCCTTGTGGAAAGTATCTAAATGTAAGAATTGTGATTATGAGATGACCATGGAGCTTCTTAAGATCCTCAGGAAATACTACGATGTTGGACATTGGGTGAAAGGATCATTCAACAAGACAACTTGGAATGAGATAGACCGACTTTGAAGTAGTTACTAATGCCAAGTACAAACATTTCCAGATACTGAATAGGTGGAAGAAGTTGAAGCGGAAACATGGTCAGTACACGCAATTGTTAGGGAAGAGTGGTTGAGGAATAGACCTGATCACAAGCTGTCCTGTTGACCCTTCGTCGGATGTCTAGGATGAGATAATCTCGACACGTACGTGCCACGGTTATTCCTTCAATCCGTTACCCACCTAAGAAAATTTTTAATCGATTTTCAATATTTTATCTGTGTAGCTACCTAGTGAACTTCAAAACCTAAGGAACAAGCCTTTCCCTTACTAGGACGAAGTTCACACAATCGTCAGAAATGATACCGCTACCAGGGAGAACGTAATGTCATCTACTAGGGAAGTGGATGTCACTGATCTTACAGTTGATTCGCCTGTGGAGGACGTTCACACAACACAACCTCTGCAATTTGAGTTTGGTTTTGCACCTTCTGATGATGTATAAGCCTACTTGCAGCAACCCTACAATGGTCCTAATGCATTTGCTAGCTCTGGTACAACAAGTACTTAGAATTCAAATCCAACTCAGACGACAGAATATGTACATTCAGAGGTACCTAGTGATGGAAGTGGGAGTAAGCATCCTTCGACATCAACGTCTGGTGGGGGGAAGAGATGGAGGTCCAGAGCGGTTGCAGCAGCAGCATTGGCTGCGAAAGTTGAGGAATTCACGGAACTTATGAGAAGCCTTGTGGACCATCACATCAACCCACCACAAAGACGGGATCCTGTATTTGTGGAAATTAATGAATGTCTAAGGCTACTTCAGTAACGCGTCCCTAGCATCATCGTGGAGGACGTGGTCACCCTGTCAGAGTTCATCCACAGAGGCCGTTGGGCTATTTTTAAGAATCCCCTTCCACATGATGCAGAGTTTGGGGCATTTCTCTGTAGACATACAGACAGTGACTATGGATTCTGAGTTTCTTCTCTACAATCCTTGGAGATTTCTTCTCCTTTTTCTCTACTCCATCTACATTATTTATGCATTTTGATTATGTAATATTTAACGGGAGAAATCACACTCCCGTCGAACATTTAAAACTATTTTAAATATTACTTTATTTAGTCAAACAATTTTAATTAGTTTGACATAGTTATCTTGCACCATAACATCTATTGTACGTCTACATTGTCTAAACTATTTACAGGTATGGATACCGATGAAGAAAGGTCATCCTCTAGTGAATTGGGTTATGAGGATAATAGTTGGGAAATTTCGACGATGGTATTGCCAATAGCATTTCAATTCCCACCATTTCATGAGATCCCAATCCCACGTCAACCACGGAATGTTAATCCAAAATTGACTGGCCACGGTTGGGTACATGAGATACTTGGCTGACACGAGGATTGATGTTTCGATGAGTTTAGAGTCACGAAGGAGGAGTTCACATCTATTATTGAGTTCTTAAAGGAGAGAACAGATTTGTATGATCCCTACAATGTCACAATTAGCCAGCAGCTTGCCATATTTCTCATGACAATCTCTCAAGCAGTGTCAAACCACCATCTAATCGAGAGATTCCAACATCCAGGTGAGACAATATCCCACTATTTTAACAATGTCTTGAATGCTATTTGTTCAGTAAGGAAGTTGTTCATATGACTTCCTGGTAGTAATGCCGAAGTTCCAATAGCAATCAGAAACAATAGGAAATTTTACCCATACTTCAAGGTATGTCGGTGATGATGTATAATGTGTGAATGACAATGATAACAATGACACCGATGATCCCCGGCAACGGCGCCAAAAAATGATGTTGATGATGTGTACAATGTGTATATAACACAATGGTTGTATGACAATGAATGATTATTGTTATGATCATGTCGTTGTAGTATAGGGTGTATAATATAACATTAAGAATGTTGTATAGTGGTGAGTATGGGTGAGTACCAGTCATTACAACCATTATTATCATTTGCTTATTTATCTAATTTTTACTGGTTTTGTTCCAAGTCGTTCACTGGGAGGCAATTTATTGAATTTAATTCGGTCACTCTTTGATCTCAAAATTATCCTCTAATTCCAAAAAGAAACTTTACATCTTATTAAAGAATGAATGAATGTGTTTTATTTTCTTAATTACTAAGAAATGCTTGCAAAAATACTAACTATGAACAAGCATCAAACAATCTATTATTATACTCTAAACTATGTATTTACAAGTTATCCTATTAGTACTAACATAATAGTATATAATACCTTAGGATGCAATGGTGTAGAGACTTAACTTATCAGTTTGTTATTTATAGTAACATATACAAAAGTTTCAGTGACAGATATAAGCGTCGCTAAATCTCAGAAAACACTATATACAACCTAAAGAAGCAAACTGAGGTCTTTAGCAACGTTTATAGTGTCATTTTATTCTGTTAGTAATTGTATAGATTTACTTATACGTATGTATATTACTTATTCTACTACTATATATACAGTAAGTCTCTATTCTTGTTATCTCTTGTGTTCTCTCTTTTTCTTCTCTTTGTGTTAACTTAACTCGTCTGTTCTTTTCTTCTATGTTAACTCTTCTGTCTTAAGATACTTCAGAGGTTGTGGTGGGGAGGGGGTTAGGCTAATGTCATTAGTTTAAAACGTGCTTAGTTTGCTGGCGCGCTTTCCAAGGGATACACAACACCCTTTCGGTGGGATCAGACCTCTACTAAGCGCACCCTAATCTCAGATTCGGTGGCTTAATTACGTTTTCATATCAGCGCAAGGCCTCAACCCAACGCCACATACTCACACGCTCGGGCCCCCGACCCCCACACACACATCGCAAATTAGACAGTACATGGTTAACGGGTAATCGGATCGAATGGAATAGGATGCTGTTTCGGGCGCCCGGCGCCGTGACGACTGGTGAACATATAGCATAATTAACTTATATGTGGCTGCACTTGACTTGCAGCACACGATGTGGTGCTATTCCAGTGCCACATCGTGCGCTGGAAATCAGGCGCAGCTTCGTCTGGGCACGTTTTTGGCCCTCGATTTGGGGGCCATAAATTATTAAAAAAAATAAAATAAAATATGGTAAATAAAATATTTACATAATACTACATAATTGATTAATTAATTTTGAATTTTAAATATGTTTACTATACAAATAAATTCGCTAAACTAGGCTGATTATACAGGTTGATTTAGGTGATTAAATAGTTAATTACTTATAAAATAATTAGTAAATGGTCTAATTGACCTTAAACAGTTTTAATTTACATACTTAAGTATTTAATACATATTTTTATTGTATTTTTACGAATTTATTTATGTTTTATTTAGGTTAAAATAGCTATTCTGGGTTGTTAAATTAAAACTAAGCTAATCAGTAAGCTATACTAGGTATAAATACACTTTAATTAGCTTAAATTACTTACTATAAATATTATCCTAAGTTTATAGATTTATTTAATTTAATTATAGCTCTAAATTATTAATTTAGCTAATTTATTCTATAGTATAGCTACTAAGTAAGTAAATATAAATCTGTACATATATAAACATAATTAAGTAAATATATACATAATAATTCAGTACTTATACATATATTTACATAGATTACATATGTATATAGATTTATATACAAGTTCATGCAGTATATCTATGTATGTATACTTACATAATCAGGCTGTATATTATAGTTATAATAGTATGGATATGTATATTTACAGTGTGAGAATTAAGTATATATAAGTAGGCTTTAGTAGGAAGTTAGGAAGAAGGGTTAATTAATTTTTTATTTCATTTTAAACAGCAGCTAAGCTACTGTCAGAGAAGATGGGAAGGGAAGAGAATGTGCTGTTCAGGGTGTTTTGTTTAGCAGCAGCAGTGCCTTAGCCCATTTGACAGTGGCTTAAGCCACTGTCAACTGGGCTAACTGCTGCTGCAGTTAGTCCACTTGAAGAGAGGGATGTATTCACAGATGAGAGGGGAATTGTAGAGAAGAGGAGAATTTAGAGATGGAGGGAAATGTAGCTGCTAGATGCAGCATGTTGCTGTGTAACTAGGAGTAAGATAAAATTCAAAACAAACTAAACATTAAAGAGTTGAAATCCAAATCTGATAGGGGTTTAAATCCCACGAAAATCTCATAAGAATTCAGTTCAAATACCCACAAGGAAAAAGCCCTTATCAAAAGCATCATTTCTGATCAAAACAACAAATGGCATTGAGTTAGCTCTTCCTAATGCTATAGACAGCATGAAGGAGAACTTAACTCAATCAATTAAAACCAAAAAAATACAATCCCAGTTTCTTGCAACCTTAAGGAGTATGGAGAACTCCTTAGGTTAGAGAATCACCATACAGAAATGATCATCAACACAAATACTGTATGGCAGTTCTGAAATAACAGACAAAACTTAAGAATGCATTAAGGAAAATTCATGGAAGCTGGCGAATGCATTCAAAACAAAGCATACACAGAATCATGAGAGGCTCTTCTGATTGGCTCTCTGTCACCAGAGAGCTTCTCAGAATCCTTGCGTACAATGAAAACCAAAAATCCCTTCAATTTGTCAGATCTGTCAAAACATTTCAGAGAGTAAAAATCCTTTAAAATCCAAATCAAAAGTGCTCTGACAAACTGAGGCAATCCATTTAAAACAGAGGGGCTTTTGTGAAACAAATGGAGTGAGTGAGAAGCCCCAAATGGTGCTTGTGACGCCAATTTCAGATCTGAGGTTGTAAACCACCAGATCTGAAATTGGATCCTGATGTGTGGGTGAATGATGAAAAATTCGTCGTTAAAAGAAACATAAATCAGAATTAGATGGTGGAAAAACAAAACATGAAGAGGGAGATAAATTGAACAATGAACAGATGATTCTTCCCCTCTGATCTGGACTAATCAGAGGAGGTGAGGGAGGGGATCTAATACTAATTCTACTCCTAAGACTAATCTAACTACAGCTAACATTAAACACTAATAATTAAAACTAAATCTATTCTAAACTACTGCAAACTAAATCTAACACTACTTGTGCAGAATTAAAAACCTAAACTAAACGGAAGAATGGGACCTATGGGTCCTTAGCCGACGGCTAAGGAGGAAGAAAGGAGGAAGGTGACTCCAGCGGAGGGAAGAGTCTGCTAGTGAGACTCCAGGGTCGTCCTCAGGTGCTACGAGGTCCTTAGCGACGAGGAGGGTCGAGAGCAGGCGACGATTCCACAGCCAAGAACTGTGAAATCAGGGGCTAGATGAGGAGGAAAGACTGGAGTGGAAGAATTGATCGCTAAGAGATGTAGGAGGGAGCGATCCCTTGCGCACGACACCACTGAGGTGCTTAAGTAGCAGCTCAGTGATTGGAATCATCGCAAGGGTGAGGTTAATCAAAATTAAGCCGGCGGTGAGGATGAGATGGGTAGAGCGTGCGGCGAGTCAAGAGATAGATCTGACCGTTAGATGAGATTTGGGAAGAGAGGTGAACGCACGCACCGAATCGCGCGAAGGTTCCATTTGATTCCAGCGCAGATCGAGATCAAAAGTGCGATGGACGGTTGAGAATGGCTGTGTTCTTCGCGTGCTATAGTGCGCGTGAAGAACACAGGCTTCTCTCTGAAATGAGGGAAAACTTGCAGGAAGACCCTTGAACGAAGGGGTAGAAGAATAGCGTGCAGGTCCAAAAGTGAAAAGAACTATAACTGGAAGGGCCTTGCAGTCATACAGAAGGGTCCCTGCGGCTTGCAAAAAGGTCCAAGGAGTTTTGAAGGGTAGAAATGTAATTCATGAAGGACCTAATTGTAATCTATTTATTTCTAAGCCTAAATGATGTCCAATTGCTTTCAAATTTTTACATGTGCTTAATTGAACATTTAAGACATTGATTTTACTTCTGATTTGGCTTTTCAAACTTGTTTATGTGTTCAATTGATGCATGGATCATCATTTGTTCTTTAACTTTTAGAATATCTCATTTTTGTGACCTAATTATGAAGTTTTAACACACATTAACAGTTTTAGGTCTTTTTCTTTAATTCCCACACTTAACCCTTTTTATATGTTAATTTGATATTGTTTTGCTTAGTGTCTAGCTTAATTTCGACCTTTTAGCCATGATGAGTAGCCACTCATCAGTCGGTACATACTTTGTTGTTATCAGATATCCAATTGCACATATCCATATCTAAGCGTTGTCCGTTTGTACATGAAAGGAAGTTCTTGGAGCAATAGATGGGTGCCATGTTTCAGCAATCGTTGCCCCATCTAAACAAGCTTGGTTTCGAAACCGTAAGGGATGGACTAGTCAAAACGTCATTGCGGCGGTTGATTTCAACATGCAATTTGTTTACATTGGAACGGGATGGGAAGGCTCCGCTGCTGACATGAGGGTTTTAAAGTGGGCCACATGCAATGGACTCATTGTACCCAAGGATGGAGGTATCTGGTCAACCTTGGATATGCAAACATCGACCGGTTCATTGTCCCCTTTCGTGGTGTCTCATACCACCTCCAGGACTACAGAAATCAGGGTACTAGGTATAGGAACTACAAGGAGTTGTACAACCACAGGCATGAAGGTTCCCTACTTGGAGGGGTGACGTAATAAATGCGGAAATAAAATATAAAGCAATATCACAGAATAGAAAACCACACAAAGTACACAAAGATTTTTAGGTGGAAACCCAAATCGGGTGAAAACCACCACCTAACCCTCTCGAGTTAGGATTTTCCGATCAACCTAGTTGATCAAATCCACTAACCGAATCACTTTAAAACGAGGGTGATTCAACCTCAGTACAACCACGCTACAAGTACGAGGGTAGCGTTCCTCAACCCCTTCTCTCCACGAGAAGGATTTTGTCTCACGAAGGAGACGGGAATTCGCAAAGCGAATACCCAACCAAATAACAAAGATAAAATGAACAACAAGTCCTATAGAGCCAACAAAGAAATTATGAACCTAGCTTCTATAGGAATAAGGAAACTCCCCTTTGCAAGGAGTGCGTCGAGTTGATGACACGGTGCGTGAGCCACGCGACGGCGCAACTTCGCTCTCGTGAACAATGGCGGGAGAGCGGGTGCGCGAAGCTTGATGCTCTCAAGAGAATGGAGCTTGAGCTTGGAGAGCAAGGGCTTCTCTTGGACACAAAAGAGTGAAACTATGTTTCATAAGTGTGTCTTGTGTTTCTCTTAGTGTGTATCTTGTATCTCTAAGTGTGTTTTTGTGTTGCAAAGGTTCCCCTCTATTTATAGAGGCCTTAGGAAGGCTTTGGAAGGCTTAGGAAATGTTCTATAGTCGTTGGGAACAAAGCCCAAGAGAATCAGGCCGAAATCAAGACAATGATTGCGCTTGACATGGTAATCAAACGTCTAACTCTGGCATCAGATGTCTGGAAGGCCACTTTAAGACGTCTGATTTCAAGGTCAGACGTCTGATTTTGGGCGGGTCTCTTCCTGACTTGGATCAGATCTAAACAGGGTTTTTGCGCAAGTCCATCAGACGACATATAGGACGTCTGGCACTATGTCTGGACGTCTGGAAACCTACTTTTACTGTGGGAATTGATTTCCAAACGTTGCAACGGCTAGAAAATCTCTGAGAAGAGATTTTGGGTCAGCCGAGGCAAAACAGTCATTTATTAGACGTCTGGACAGTCCTATGGACGTCTGATAAGGCTCTAACGGTCATATTCTTGAGTGTTTGCTAAGCCAGCCAACGGTCCACTAATTGGACATCTGGCAAATCCATCAGACGTCTCCTGAGACGTCTGGTCTAAGGTCTGGACGTCTGATTTCATTAGACAGAACTAGCTATGTCCAGCCTAACAGATATCAGACATCTGAAACAACAGTCAGATGTCTTAAAATACATTATCAGACGTCTGATTTGGGAATTAGACGTCTGGAAGTGCTGTTTGAACCCTATATTGGTTTTCTAAGTATTCTACAGAAAATCTAAGTATCCTAGGGTTGTGCCGGTGTTCCTAGGACTACTGTTAGGGTACTTTGAGGCTCTTTAACATAATATTCTAAGAAAAATAAAAAGAGCAAGAAAATAAAGACAAGAGATACAAGAAAGGATTAAAAAGAATCTATCCTATTCTTCTTGTCTTCTATCTTCAATCTGTCGCTCCACGCGAACCTCCTCTGTTTTCCGTCAAGCTCCTCCAATCCGTCCTGGATGCGAGCTCGAACTCCGTTTAAGCACGTCTACATTTGCAATTGACCTGAAATCTAGGACTCAAATTGCAAATGTTAAATAACATGTGTTTTGTTATCATCAAAACAAATGATCGTGGTGCTCTAGCACCAACAAGGCATGCATAGCTTTGAAATGTGGTTGAACAGTCATTCAGGGTTTTGAAGAAAAGGTTAAGATTTTGGAGACCAGACCATTCTTCCCTTTGAAAATCCAATGCTGAATTGTCATAGCATGTTGTGCTGTATACAACATGATTCGTCGATGGAATCTTGCCGATGAACTATTTGCCAACAATTATGACGACTATGTTGATGATGGTGACTCAGACGTTATGTGGCAGGATATTGACCAACAATCTGTTCGTGCTGGGGAGTTCATTAGAAAGCAGATTGCAAATGACATATGGGATGATCGTAACCATGCTCAAAACTACTAATGATGCTCCTTAATGAATTGTACTTTATCTTCGACCTTCATTTGAACTTCTATTCTTGCGTTGTTCCAATTTTTGAGACTGCATTTTCATTTAGGATACTATCAATAATTTATTTTAAATATTTAGTTAGTGTACTCCCTCTTCTAGAAGTAATGACTGACAACTCCCAGAGTTGGAATTTGCATCGAGATAGGGCCTTGTTGACCATTCTACACAACTTGAAGCTTCAAGGTCAATTTATAAATGGGGGTTTCACGAAAGCTGCCTGGTGCCAGTGCGTAGTTGAAATCAATGTACAATTGCAAATGGTGTACAACAAACGTGATGTCCTTCACAGATGGATGCATTTCAAGGCAATTTACAAAGCAATTCGCAGTTTACTTAATGATGATGAGTGGCGGTGGGACGAAACCACGGATACAGTTGTTCCTACAAGTAATCTCTTGTGGAATGAGGTAAGGGAAATGCTATCTACATAGGTTATGATGATAGATAACCTCTCGATTACATTTCTTAATCTCATTCCAAGTGCATCCTAGATTAAGGTGGCTTCGGAACTACCGTTTCCTGATGAAGTGGTTTTTGGATTCTATTTTTGAAATGATTTGATGGAGTCCACATGTCCTTAAGGAACTTCATCACTTCTGTAAATATTATCTTGCTTTCATTTGAACTAAATGTGATGAACTTCTACTATGATATTTGGTAGGCTTATGTACTTTGAGTAGACCTGATTTTAGCAAAATATGTTGAGTTTCACTGTAAGAGTTAAATGACTCATCCGTATTCAAGTAGAATATGATTGGTTTAATTTCAAGATGGTTTCTTAGTAACTATACAGAAGTGAAAGTATGGCCGATGGATTCATTACCATGACCCATGGTCGAAAATGTTATTGTAGGCTTCCTGCTAAGTTGACCTTGGAGTCATACAATGGAACTCAGTTCTCGACGATGGATCAAGTTTTCTACATTTGTCGTAGAGGGAATGAAGCAAGTATTCCTACCCAACAAGTCCTAATTCGTTCATTTCAATTAGGAAATTAATGGGAATATGTTATCAATAGGGTTGTAACTATAGGGTATGTTTTACATCATTGGAACCAACCATTGACTCTGCAAGAGCATAGTCTTACTTTCTGGGTGTGAGATACCGATTCCTAATGGTAAACCACATTCGTCTATCCGGTGATGAATAGGCGAATGAGGAGTACATTGAATGGCTCCTCAACAAGGTCAACGTTTTGGAAGGGGATTTGGAACACAGGGATAGTAAAATTCATCAGATGGAGTGATGGGAACACCATCATGAGCCATAACTAGCTCAATTTGATCTGATTAAGTCATTAAATGCTCCTACATAACCATCAGAAGGTCATAATTCATTGCAAAACCTTTCTGAGAGAAAGATAAGAAAATAAGGTTAAAACTGCAATTTTACCATCATATCTTGAATGTAGAACAACCACGGGTTTTCTCAGGGGTTAGATAAAGGTCAAATGGTCTTAAAAGTCTAACAAGTGGGTTAGAACAGACAGAAAAGAGTTTTTACGTGTTTTGAGAATTAAATAACTTTTAAAACCTTAAAAATAGATCCGCTTAATTAACTGAGGTTCTGGCCAGGATAAAATTCACCTAAACCCTCTAAAATTCATAGAAAAATATTCTCTAGGATTTGGTACCTTCAATTTGACCATCAAAACCCGTCTTGACCTAAAACAGAGTCTCAAATTGACATTTGCAATAATTTAGGTTTTTACATAAATTACCCAGTCAAACGAGGCTAAAACCTAAATCTAACTTCACCATTGGATTCCTTGGGTTTAAATTAGGTTTATGCCAAAATGTAGGCCTAATCTGAGATCATCTTGACCAAGTTTATATGTTGGTTCAATCAGACTCTTTTTATCTCATTCAGATCCTTAACTTTTTGAATTCCTTACAAATAGGCCCCCAACTTCTTTGTCTTCTTCACATAGAGGTCCTTACCACCATGAATCCTAATCCTACAACTCTGACGACCTTAAAATGGCATGTTCTCCTTGATTCCTTGACGAATCCCTCTCAGATTTGAAAGGGAAGTTCGTCAAGGAATTCCCTTCCTTTTTAGCCAAATCCCAAGCTCTAAAACCTTCCCAATCTCTCATGCGAACGCATGAGAGATTAGGGTATCTTGGAATTCCTATCACTGACGAACATTCCAAGCTTGGGAAGCTTGCTTCGCAAGCCCAAAACTCCCTCCAAAGGTCTATAAAAGGACCCCCAGATCAGGCCGAACTTCTCAGACTTGATTTCAGCCAGTGTTGAAGCTACGGGTTACTGCGCTATCGTATTTGGTTTTGAAAAAACTTGTCGTTGTAGTTTGAAAGCGAAGAACTTGTGTTCAACAAATAAAATTTATACCGGAATAGAAATCCCGGGTTGAACTCAGGGAGGCGAACGTTTGATTAGAAATACGCGTTTGTTTTATTTGTCACGAAGCAAAATAACTGATCGGAAACTATCTATCTATTTACAATAAATAGAAGAGAGAGAGAGAATATTACAAACAAAAGCAAAAAGGGATGTAGAATGAACATGGATTTTATTATCAAAGAGGTTGTTCGTTACACTGCTCATTACGACTAGAAAGCAGAAAATGATTACACTAGAAAGCAGTAAATCTACTCTAGAAAGCATTAAAAAGAATGGAGAGAGAGATATCCTCCTCGATGGTCGCTTGGAGGACGAACCAGACGGGACGACGCCTAGAAGACAGGGAACGGAGCAGGAAGAAGGAGGACGAAGCAGAAAGAATGGGAATGGGGCAGCACATCGTCATTGTCACGGGATCCACTTCCGAAATGGGGGCGCAAATTTGACTTTATCTCTTGAGAAGCATCCCGGGTGTGGGACAAGCTTCTCTTGAGCTTTGGAGAGGGAGAGAAGAGAAAGAAGGGATGACAATTTCGTATGGAGGGGGTCTCCTTTTATAGTTGCAAGGAGTGAAGGCAATTTGGTCTTTTTAAGTTGAAAAACATTAATTCAGGACCTTTAGGGATGGATAAATCCGTCACTAAAGGTTCGGACGTGGGTGTAGTGGCGGTGCGCGCGCGCCCACTCATCTCCTCAAGGCGCAATGCTCATTCACGTCCTTCAAATCTCGGCTGTTCAATCGTGAGATCGAACAGCTGAGAGAGATCCTCGCCGCGCCTCCTCATCACTTGCCTACACGTGCGATCCAGCGTCTTCGCCGCACGTCTGAGGGCGCGTGGGCACTATCGGGAGCGCGTAGTCGCTCGATCGCGATCGTGCGCTCCTTACGCCCGCTCGCCCATGTGCCCCTCGGCTGCTCCTCATGACTCGACCCTGCGTCCTTCCTTCGCGAAAGCGCGTTTGACCAATGCGCTATCAGTGTGTTTGTGTCGCGCTCATGAAATGTGCGTGCGCTCCCCGCAGTCGTTGGATGAGCATCCAACAGCAAAGAAGCGACTCTCAGATGAAGAAGAGAAGGTGCGGTGGGTGCATGGGGCCGGTTGGGCGGCTGAGATGGCGCCACGTGTTTCCATCTTGGTTGTCCATCTTCTGGATGATGTAGATGGTGCCACGGTTGTCAGATTGAGTCAATTTTTGCACCGTTAGGCTGAGATCATCGATCTGAATCCATCCGTACGGTTGGATTTGTTGTCTGAAGTGCAGATTCACACCATCTTGGCCCTTGACCTTCTAGGGTTCCTCGATCTCTATCTGATGCTATAGATGTCAGATTAGGGCGATCTTGGAGTTGTTGAACTCCAATCGTCGCCCTGATTAGATCTGTATGGTTGCATCTTCGATCCGAGGCCCCGATAAAAGGTTTCCCTGTCCCTGAACATAAAAGGAGACAATTAACCTCCATTTTATTTAAACTAATTTAAATGTAAGATGATGCATGCTATGCAATATTTATAGTATGCAATGCAATTCTATGCTTAAGAACATGCATAAATAGATATTTTATGTAATATAAACATGTTTACATCACGCCCCATGCCTATCTTTTGCTAGTCCCTAGCAAAAACTATATGCTATTTATAAAAGAATTAGGTTGGATTATTTGGGCATAAGTTATTTTCAATCATTAAGAAAATGTTTACTTAGGATCTTAACTTTCAAAGACACAACAGTGCTCGTGTATCTACCAAAATGCAGACCACCTCAAGCCCTTGCCTTATTCAAAGAAAAATTTCTTTTTCTCTTTTTCTTCTTTTCTAATTTTTTTTGGATTTTTTAGTTCAGGGTTTAAAAGTGGCTTTCTACGACCATTCAACTCACCCAATATTTAATGAGAACCCTAAGTTCTAAGCATCTTATTGTGAATGTGATAGACTCGTTGATAGGAAATTAGAACGAACTTCAGGTTTCTATGCCTTTAGGTGACCTTAAAAAGAGAGTTCTACCTAAAGATGTATCTTTACAACTAGTAGCTTTCTCCTTACTTTTATTTGTACGGGGTCAACACAAGGGTGAATCCAGTGTATATCTCCCCAGTTTATTCTACTTCTCCGCTTCTTCCTAGGTGTTTTGGGAATTTTAAGTGCATTACTTGAGCTGGGTTCTGGACAACCGGTCGATGAGCTGTTACCACCGACAACTTGCCAGCCATACTCGTGTGGCGAAGTGTGGCTTATTTCTTTTGTTTTCTTCTTTTTATTTTTTTTCTTTTTCTTTTCTTTTTGACTTTCTTTTTCTTTTCTTTTTTTAAAGTAGGTGGCTTCCCTGGTCTAAGATTTACCTAAAGGCAACAAGAAGAGAATGGTCCAGTGACTGGGCTCTGGACAACCTACCTATGGGCTGTTACCCACGATAACTTGCCAGCCATATCACCCTAGAAGGTTCATTAGCTACCTAATTTTCGTTAAAATCGCTGAACAACGAGTTAGTGAAAAGAAAGTGTGTAGATACTTTAGACTTAAAGTTCCCTCAAATCAGAGGGCAGGTTGATAAGTCATGTACTTATCACCCAAGCTTATTTACTCAAATTAAAATAGAATTCAGGTTGGCGAGGACTCAAAAAACAAATCCACATTTTAGTGGATACACGGGCTGATTAAGCCCAAAGACCTGAAGGGTCTTCATGTTCAGATCCTAATGTAATATTTCCTATGATTGAAAATTTTCTTAAGCCTAAGTTCTCTTTCCTAATTCCATAATTTTTTTTATATATAAATAAAAGAAAATAAAATGAATCTACAGAGTTGACGAATAAATTCAGAGATGAATATCCACCTCCCCATGCCTATCTAATGCATTGTCTTCATTGTATTAAAAAGATATAAAACAGAGTGGAATAGAGTTAAAAGCACCTGAATTGCATGAATGTCGGGTCCGCTCCGAGGTAAACTAAAAAAATAGTATACGTGCTGAATTTAGTGCCTTCAGCTAGGCACACTATACAAAGAAGAGAAATAAAGAATTCACAAGTGCAGATCAGAATCAGAATAAAAAGATGAAACCTCTGACCTGCCAGCATATGTCCACAATGTGGACCAGATTGTGGTGCAGACCCATACCCCACAATCAAGAATATCTAAGGTTCTGGATAAAAATTACCCAAAAACTAAAATCAGTATGCAAGTGGGGTCAGGCCTGCGATTTATGAGGATGCAACCCAAGACCAAAGAGTCGGGTTACAGAGAATTCGATATCAAAAGGATAATCAATGAATGTGTGCTTGGGTTGAACTTCCTCAGAACAAATGTCGTAAGGGTCCTGGTTTGATGGTTTCAGATAAATTCGAACCCTTAGACTCGATCTTCTATTTCCTCCGGAGTTTGCTTCCCAAATCAAAATTTCCCAGCTCCTATCCTCCTCATTCTGAATGTCAAATTCTGGGACCTCCTACATATTAATCACCCCGTCTGAAATTTCCAAGTCTAAAAGATGTGGCTGAATTAGAATTGACTTGGGTCTAGTTATCTCAAAAATAAAATCGTTGGTAAGCTTAATGGGGTGTAACTGACAATCAGGGCATTGATTGAATCCTCCAGAATATGCGATTCTGGATCCCTCATGTGAGCCCCAATATGATCAGTTTCCTCAATTATTGGGCTATCAAATGATCTATCAGATTCCTCAAGCCTAATCGTCTCACAGAAATCGTGTTCTGCAAACTCATGTGAGACTTCGCGACTTAATTCTTCACCCTCAGACTCAAAGAAATTTAAATCCGTATTGATGTACGTCCCAAAATCATCCGTCATTTTCTAATCCATGGAGACATACATTTCCTCGTACCCCAACTCAAGGATTTCAGGTGAAGAAATCGGATCATCCTTAATTGGTTGCTCTAATTCAATTTGGTTAGTCTCGTAACACGTGTCCCCCCCGATAGGTGCCTGAGTGGGTTTTGACCTTGGCTCTCTTGCAGGGAGTTCGTCCTGGGAATCATCCCATGATTGAACTAAAGAAATCACAAATTTCATTCTTAATTTCACTAACTTCCCAAGTAGAAACTCACCCAGGTTTTTATCCTTAACATCTTGGGGCCAATCCAACAAATATTTATTCAAATCATCAATCATCTCAATCAGGGGCTCCAATTTTTCAACGCAAGGTATTGGCTGAACTTCTAAAGATTGTATGGTATTCCTCAAGTTAGCCAAAACCTTATCTCCTGGTTAACTTGAACCAAATGACTTGGTTCAGGGTTCGGTAGGTTTGGGATCAGTGCAGAGGAGTTAACGAATTGAGATTCGTGATACCCTTCCTGATAATAAGTCATTTTGGATTGTTCAAAAGGTGGTGATGACCTAAAGGCAGTGTAATCAGAGGATGGGTAAGGATTAATGTATCCTCCTTGATTGTAGATCATATTAGGTTGTCCATGAAAGGGTAGCGATCTATAATCAATGTGGCTCTGAGAAGGATAGAAATCATAATTATGGTGTTCAGGGTTAAACCCTAAACATGGAGGTTCAGAATTGTATCCCCAATCCGAATTATCCTGACTAACTGAAGTTGATTACAGTACGAGTCGGGATAATCGTCATGTTGAGGATAACTCATAACAGGAGGGAAAGAGTGGGAATGAGTATAAAATGTGGAAGGATTCATGATAGACGGGAGGAAGAAAGGTGCCCTGCAATACAAGTAACCAAACTTGTCCTTAAGTGGGTTAGCCTAAAGACCTATAGACTCCCAGAACCCATCTTAAGATAAAGAAACGATTTGATCTACTTTTGTCTGTTCAATCCAATCAGTTAGAAGGAGGGACTGGGGAGAAGGTTCTTCCTTCGGCTTGCACCTCCGGTTCATAGTGTACCCCCTAACCACGATCATTTGATTCTGCTCCCCTAGCTAGACATCAGATTGAATAGTAGAAACAGACTAATTGAAACTAATTTCGTTCTGGGCTCCAAAGAGCAAGTCGAATCCTTAAGGCTAACGTCTACACTATTTTATTTCGGGCTAGGTTTGAATGTGTTTTTGGAATGTGATCAACTCTTTATCTGGGTTGTGACCTTAATTATTGATTGATGTGTGTGTGCGTGCACAACCAGTGGTTTTCAAGCAAGATTATTTTTGATGCGGTGAATTTTAGTGTTCAAATCTTTCTTAGTAGCTTTTAGGATTCAACTTTATGTATTTTCAAACAAGTTTTGTTGGCACACTAGGTTTTGAAAGCATAGGTGAAGATGTTTTCCTTTACAACTTAAAAGAATGTGGAGTGCCTGATAAATCCCTAAGAGTTGAACCTATGTGGTAGCTACTTGATGAGTTGATTTTAATTGAAGTGGTGTGGCCTAATCAACTCAAACAATTGGCCTGTTACACCACTTAATTAGGCACACAAGTGATTACCTAATCTGATTTCTACTCAATTATGTGTTTGGATGTATGTATCGGTTCTAAAGATCAGTTTACCAATTGAGCTTGAAAATCAGATGAGGTTGTGTACCTCTGTGAGATTTATTTATTTTCTTTTCATTTTAAATGTGGGTGTCAAACAAACAAACAAAACTAACCTTGGAGTTTAAAAGAACACCTAAGTTGATTTATGTTTGTATTATTACGTGGTGAAATGAAAACTAATGGGTGGGAGGTAGGGGATAACTTACAGAACCTTCAACAGCACTTTGCTCCAATCTACCGCTTTTGCTCATCTCAAAAGAGTACCTACAATCACAATAAGAAAGGAGAGAAGTGAGATAAATGATTCATAAGTTGGAAAATGTGAAAAAAAATCAAAGAGCGTCACCTCCTCGGCAACGGTGCCAAAATGTTGAAGCTACGGGTTACTACGCTATTGTATTTGGTTTTGAAAAAATCTGTCGTTGTAGTTTGAAAGCGAAGAACTCGTGTTCAACAAATAAAATTTATACCGGAATAGAAATCTCGGGTCGAACTCAGGGAGGTGGACTTTTGATTAGAAATACGTGTTTGTTTTATTTGACACGAAGCAAAATAACTGATTGGAAACTATCTATCTATTTACAATAAATAGAAGAGACAGAGAATATTGCAAACAAAAGCAAAAAGGGATGTAGAATGAAAATGGATTTCATTATCAAAGAGGTTATTCGTTACACTACTCATTACAACTAGAAAGTAGAAAATGATTACACTAGAAAACAGTAAATCTACTCTAGAAAGCATTAAAAAGAATGGAGAGAGAGATATCCTCCTTGACGGTCGCTTGGAGGACGAGCCAGATGGGACGATGCCTGGAAGACGGGGAATGGAGCAGGAAGGAGGATGAAGTGGGAAGAACGGGAACGGGGCAACACGTCATTGTCGTCATGGGATCCGCTTCCAAAATGGGGGCGAAAATTTGACTTTATCTCTTGAGAAGCATCCCGGGTGTGGGACAAGCTTCTCTTGAGCTTTGGAGAGGGAGAGAAGAGAAAGAAGGGATGACAATTTTGTATGTAGGGGGTCTCCTTTTATAGTTGCAAGGAGTGAGGACAATTTGGTCTTTTCAAGTTGAAAATCATTAATTCAGGACCTTTAGTGACGAATAAATCCGTCGCTAGAGGTTCGGACATGGGCATAGTGGCGGTGTGTGCGCGCCCCCTCATCTCCTCAAGGCGCAACACTCATTCACATCCTTCAAATCTCAGTTGTTCGATCTGAGAGAGATCCTCGCAACGCCTCATCATCGCGTGCCTACGCGTGTAATCCAGCGTCTGATGGCGCCTGGGCGCTATCGGAAGCGCGCAGCCACTCGATCGTGATCGTGCGCTCCTCACGCCAGCTCACCTACGCGCCCCTCGGCTGCTTCTCACGACTCGACCTCGCGTCATTCCTTTGCGAAAGCACGTTTGACCAATGCGCTATCAGCGCATTTGTGTTGCACTCATGAAATGTGCGTGTGCGCCCTGCAGCTGTTGGATGAGCATCCAACGATGGAGAAGCGACGCTTAGATGAAGAAGAGAAGGTGCGGTGGGTGCATGGGGCCGGTTGGCCGGCTGAGATGGAGCCACGTGGTGCCATCTTGGCCATCCATCTTCTGATGATGTAGATGGTGCCACGGTTGTCGGATTGAGTCGATTTTTGCGCTGTTAGGCTACGATCGTCGATCTGAATCCATCCGTGCGGTCGGATTTGTCGTCTGAAGTGTGAATTCACACCATCTTGGACCTTGATCTTCTAGGGTTCCTCGGTCTCTATCTGATGCTATAAATGTCTAATTAGGGCGATCTTGGAGTCGTTGAACTCCAATCGTTGCCCTGATCAGATCTGTACGGTTGGATCTTTGATCCAAGGCCCCAATAAAAAATTGCCTTGTCCCTGAACATAAAAGGAGACAATTAACCTCTATTTTATTCAAAGTAATCTAAATGCAAGATGATGCATGATATGCAATATTTATAGTATGTAATGCAATTCTATGCTTAAGAACATGCATAAATAGACATTTTATGTAATATAAACATATTTACATCTGGGAAGCTTGCTTCCCAAGCCCAAAACTCCCTCCAGAGGTCTATAAAAGGACCCCCAGATCAAGTCGAACTTCTCAGACTCGATTTCGGCCAGAAACTCTCCAATTTCTCTTTCCTCATCCGACCGAATAGCTCCTCAAGCTCCGACGACTCCCTCTGACTCCTCTCATTGTCTGACCACAATACCAATGGCAGATTCATCTTCCTCACCTTCCTCTGTGCCACGCCATTCCAACTGGCATCCTCAATTCTCCGTCATCGTCGCTGTCCCCCTCTACCAGAGTATCTTCTTCCCTGGTGCTAGCCTACCAATGCTGGTGCCATTCTCCCCCTTTCATCTGATTAGGTTAGGTTAGATTAGTTAGTTTAGATCCTTAGGTTAGTTTTATACCCAAAAACAAGCCCTAGACTACGATGCTCATCCTCGTCTTCTTCATCTTCGACCGCTCCTCTGGCAAGGCGGTTCCACTGCTACACAACTCTATCCGCCTCGCCGACCACCTCATAATCTTCGCCTCATCCTCCCACACAAAAACCCTAACCTATCGCACTCCATTGTCCACCCCATCATGCCACCAAACACACCCCCATCACCGGTTACCTTCCCCAATCTCGACCGACCACAACAGACCACCGTCCTCTATGAAACCACCTCCGCTACACTTGTCGTGGTCCAGCGAAGCTCCTGAGGTATTCTAACGTGGCCACAAGGCCCTATTTCATGTTTTAGGTAGCAGGTCCTCTGCCGCCATTGTCGTAGCTTCAAGCAAGGCTTCAAGCTTGCTCCAAGATGCATTCACTCCAGGCATTTACTCCAGGCTACACGGATTCATCCCATGTCCATGTACAGGTCCTCAATTCAGGAATCCAATAGTATCACACCTCCAATTGGACGAAGAACCCTACTACTACGCTGTGTGAAGGAAGGGTGGGACATTTAGTCCCACCTCAGAAACAAGTGAAGAGGCATGCGTGAATAAATTGTTAAGACCCGAGACATCAAACACTTTTAAGACATCTGCGAGTTGGTCCAGACGTCTGGAATTAAATTTTAGTGTGCGTACGATCGCGAGTCTGCTCGCGTGCCACGAGCAGACTGCAACCCGCCGCCCTCTTCCTTCTCTCTCTTCCCTCACTGACCTACAGATGCCTCCCCCACACCTTCAAATACCCCTCCCCTCTCCCTCGTTCACCACCTCACTGTCTCCTCCTTCTTCCAACGTGAGCACGAGAGAGAGAGAGCGAGGGCAGCAGCTGCTGCCGGCTGCAGTGCGGAGAGGAAGAGGTGCAGCGAGAGGGAAGAAGAGGGAGATCTCCCCTGGTGCTGCTGCAGTTCGAGCAGTGGGCGAGCGGTTGCGTGGAAAGCTCACGTGCAGTGGGAAGAAGGTGAGGAGGTTCTGATTCTGGGAATTTTTCCTAGAATCAGATGTCTGGACCTACGTCCAAACGACATGGGCAACGTCTGGAAGGAGCTCCAAATGACTGAGAGGTATGAAATTTCTCCTCTACCTCCTTTTTACGGATACGGCCATGCAAGCTGTTCTGCCGAAGTGCTGAGACGTGTCGTGTTGAGGAGGCTTTCATCGTGTGTGTAGGTTTCATTTCGGGAAGGCGTGGAGACACGCCCTCCCATGCAGATCAGACGTCTGGGCACAACACCAGACGGCGGAGAGCATCTCCAGACGTTCGGAGAGGTGGTCGGACATCTGGAACTGGGTCCAGATGATTCAGCAGGATCTCTGGACGTCTGAGGAGTAGCGTAGAGTGAGGTATGGCCTGGACCACTTTTTAAGATGTTTGGAAGGTGTTCAGACGTCTGATTTGAGTAAGAATTGTCATTTTTGACCCGTTTAGGGTCTGTTCGAGGTCCGATTTCTGCGTTTAAGATTTCGTTCTTCTCATAATTAGTTCCTCTACTTGTTAAAATACTTGTATCCTATTCTAAGTGATTCCTTGTGATTGATCCTTGTGTTAGGACCTCGTTCTATTGCGGCTTTGGGGGTTGCGGAGGCACGTGGACCTACCGATCACGCCCCCATTACTCCCGATTTTGTGGGTAGAGTGGCTCCCCTTAGTTATTTACAAACATTAATGCATCTCTGAAATGAATGATAGATCCTAGGGTATGGCATGAATCCTAGGACCTGAAAACTAGATTGAATGATAGATCCTAGGGTATGGCATGAATCCAAGGACCTGAAAACTAGATTGAATGATAGATCCTAGGGTATGGCATAAATCCTAGGAACAGAAACACTGAAACGAATGTCTTAAATACCTGAATTGCAGTCTTGGATAAGTAGACAGAATAATGATAATTGCCTGTAATTGGATAACAGCTGCCTGTGAAATATAGAGTACTGCTGCTAGTAACTGCTACATGTATTTCCTGTTGTTTGGAAATTAAATTTGAACTGCTTGTATATAAATTGATTTTAAATGATGGAAACACAGGCTAAATGTGAATGAAACTGAAATGATGAAACCTAGTATGGCTTGGCCTAAGAAATATGAGCATGAACCCTACGGGGAATTAGGAGTAGAACTCCTGGAAAATAAATAGAATGGAACTGGGAAAGTGGATGGGGAAGTGAGCTGGCCCTTGAGTACGGAGTACCAAGGAGAGTGATTGTCCCCTTGTTTAGTGCAGAGCGGAGCTAGCCGCCCCAGGGACCCGGGGCTAGGTCTGGCCACTTTGCACCGACTTTTGGCCCTCGTGTACACAGTACCGGGGAGAGCTACTAGTGTAGGGAGAGAGCTAGCCACCCCACGGGCCCCGGGGTTCAGCTAGCCATCCTACACCGACTTATTAAGCCCACTGGGCAAACCAGGGTAGTCAGGCGAGGGTGCGCGGACTGTGGAGGGGCAAGACCCCTATTTGGTTACTGAGGAGGGGCTAGACCCCTGTTATTGAGAGGGCTCTACCCTATACTGGTTTCGTGCTGTGCTTTGAGCGCACCCGTTAATGGAAACGACTGACCGCGTGCCAGTGCGGGGTAGGTACCCGTGCGTTTATCGTGCGTGCTGTAGTCACCGTTACGTCTGTCAGCGACCTTGGGGTAGTTGACTGGGGTAGGACCACCACGGGGGACTCTCCCGACCAGGAGAGCACCACGTGCTACTTTTACTTTTCGGAAAAGACTGCAATCAAGATCGTTCCCACGAGGAGCATTTGAGATCAAGAGAAAGACCTGAGAAATAAATCAAGAAAGAGTAAATAGAGAAATAAAGAAAGAAATTAAAACAACAGCTACTTGTCCACCTTTACTGTTTTCTTAGCTAGTTGGTTGTCACTCTACTCAGCGTTTCGCTGACGTGTCATATTTGTCACCTTTTTCAGGACCAGGTGTTGAGCAGCCAGGGCCTGCGACTGCAGAGGGTGCTAGGCCTAGTAGAGCCCAGTAGTTGTACTTTGTTGTACCATTTTTCTATAGTAGTGAGTATTTCTATTTCACCTTGTACTCTCTTTTATTGTAAACTTCATATTTCTGTACCTGTTTTTAATTCTCTACTATTGTGGTGGTATGTACTGTAGTAGTTCTTTTTTTTACTGTTGTACTTTTGTTACTGTTAGTTACTTGCATGGTGAATGTTGTTTATTTTACTGCTTTTTGGTTACTTTCTCGTTGGACGACTGGGTCTTGGGATATGTCGAGTCGGTCTGATTCTCGTGTCCTGTAGGGATTCGGGAACTGGGTCGTAACATAAATTGATTTTCTGCTCTACGCTATTTGCCTCCGAACACGAGGGTGAGGTCCTCCTTACCCACGCACCCCTCACCCGCGACACCTAACCCGCAGGTTTGGCACATTCGATTACCTGCCTAGGCCTTGTTCATACCTTGCTCACCACCCATTGCCGGAGAGCCTAGTCCCGGGTGCACGTGTGCTCGTTTACCCAATAACCCAGACCTTGGCTTTAGGAAGGTGGGAAAGGAGGAAACCTAGATAGAAAGGAGAGAGAGCACATGGGGGTTAGGGGGGTTTTGCTTCCCTGTGTATTGGCTAACACTTAGCCAAATTTAAGAGTTTCCCCCTGTGCATAAAGAGAAGGAAGAAAGCCTTCGCAGAAGAGGAGAAAAGGAAGAAGGCCTGCAAGAGAAGCCAAGGCAAAGAAGAGGAAGAGAGCTACTGAAGAAGGAAAGCTAAAGAACTTGAGAGAAGAAGAGGAAGAAGAAGAATAGTGCTTCCCTAGCACTGCAGCATCTGTTGGTTAAGTTGTCTGGTCATCAGACCCGACGTCTGATTTGAGGCTTGATATTGTGAAAGCTTAATTTAGAATTACTGTTGAGATATTAAATTGGTTGAATACCTGAGATATATATTCTTAGAGAGTAATTGGTGATTTAAATCACCATTGTTTTAGCTTCTTTACTTTTTTATTGTTTCAAGATACATGAGAATTCATTGAATATCTAATGTGACAGATTAATATTTATTGAATATCATTATTTGGTTTAAGTTCTTGTGCTCTGTAATGATTCGTTACATTTTTAGCCATTTAAGACTTCTGGAGTTCCAGTCAGACGTCTGTCCAGACATCTGGACATGTTCCCAGACGTCTGAAAGTGAATTTTATCGTACTGCATTTTGCGCTCTACGCGCAGGCGGCACGCAGAGGCCGTTCCCCCTCTCTCTCCCTCACCCCCTGAACCCTAAACCTTACTTCCCCTCTTATTTATACCCCTCCCTTCTCCTCTCCTCTCCTCCTCACACCACAATCACCACCACCTCCAGCACCTCCTGTGCGGCAGTGGCGAGGCTCGACGAGAGAAGCGAGAGGGGGGCAAGTGAGGGAGAGTCAGAGAGAGGAAGGAGGAGAGCATGGAAGGTCGGAGGATCTTCGGGAGCTTGGCGGAGCTCGCACGGCCGACGGCGGGTGCAGGCGCACGTGGAGGATGCTGGTGGGGAGCTGCTCAAGCTCTTGCAGCTGCTGGAGCTGCCGCCGTGGCGGAGGACGAGTGCGGTGAGCGGCGTGAAGGGGTTCTGGTATTGGAAGTTTTCCAGTATCAGATGTTTGGCGTGACGTCTAGACGATTGGCGAGGAACCCGGACGTCCAGAGCTGGGGCCGGATGTCTGAAAGCGGGATATCGCGAGGTACGTATCTTCCTGTGCCATGCAAATCATAGCATAGGAGATGTCAGTTGACCGTGCCTGTGTTTTTGTATGCAGGTGCAGCTTTGGGAAGGCGTGCGGTACGTTTTCCCATGCACTTTTGGGCGTCTGATCACATCACTTGACGCCCAGAGGTGCTTCCAAATGATCGGTGAACTTGTCCGACGTCTGGAACTATCCTCAGCCGGTCGCAGAGGAGGTCTGGATGTCTGATCAACCATAGAAAACACAAGGTGGGTTTTGACATCTTTTAAGACGTCTGGGATTAGTCCCAGATGTCTGATTTTGATCAGAAACCACGTTTTTGGCCTGTTTAAGGCCCAAACGGAATCAGATTTCCGCAAACGAAGTACCGATGTTTTCTACTCGAGTTCCTCTACATATTCATATTGAGTACCTACTATTTTGAGCTTATCTAATGTACATTAGTCGCTGGTACAGGTTATCAGCCAGTGGCGTGTTCGGGGTCCGCGGAGACGACGAGATCTGCAGCACAGGCCCCCATTCCTCCCGCGATACCCGGTAGAGTGGTTTAACTTAGTTATTAATATTTAAATAAGAATGTGTTTGGTTGAAATAGCCGGATTGAACTCTAGGACATGGAATGAACCCTAGGGTAGAAATGAATGAGCTTCTTTGAGTTATACTGTTTACTTGCATGCATGGTTAAGATAAATTGCTAGCAAATGCCTTTGATAAAATTACGAGATGAATGTTAAAATACGAGCTGCCTGTATATAATTGAGCAATTTCCTGTGAAACCACTAGTTGCATGTTTTGAGAATGAAATTATGGAAATACGAGATGCTTGTATATAATTAAGGAATTGCCTATGAAACCACCTGTTGCATGTTTTAAGAATGGAATTATGGAAACACGAGCTGCCTATCTATAGATGAGGAACAAATTATGAAACATGAGATCTGGATCTAGATAAATGAGGTGAACATGAGCATGAACCCTACAGGGAATTAGGAGTAGAACTCCTGTGGATAAACGGAATCTAGAATGTAGACAGGAAGTGTGCTAGCCCTTGTGTTCGTGGTACCAAGGAGAGCAACTGTCCCCTTTTAGTGTAGAGCAGAGCTAGCCTCCCTTGGGTTGAGACCCGGGGTTAGGATTGGCTACTCTACACCAACTCTTGTTGGCCCTCGCATACGTAGATCGAGGTGAGCTACTAGTGTAGGGAGGGAGCTAGCCACCCCACGGGGCCCGGGGTTCAGCTAGCCACCCTACACAGACTTTGTTAGGCCCTCTAGGCAAACCGGGGTAGTCAGACGAGGGTGCGTGGACTGTGGAGGGGCGAGACCCCTGTTTGGTTTTGAGGGGCGAGACCCCTGTTCTGAGAGGGCAAGGCCCTACACTATTCTGTGCTGTACTTTGGGTGTAGCCGCTAGCAGAAACGACTGACCGCGTGTCAGTGCGGGGTAGCTACCCATGTGCTTATCACGTGTGCCGTAGTCACCGCTACGTCTTGACAATGACCTCGGGGTGGTTGACTGGGTGTAGGACTACCACGGGGAACTCTCTCGGTTAGGAGAGCACCACGTGTACCTTCTACTCGACGGAAAAGACTGCAATCAAGATCGTTCCCATGAGGAACATGCAAGATCAAGAAATACCTGAATACTTTGAGAAATAGATGAAACAGAAATACATAAGTGAGATAAATAGAAATGAGAAATAAATCTGTTGTTGCTTTTACTGTACTTGTATTTAAATAATACAAACACCACTCTACTCAATGTTCGCTGACTTTGTCTTTTCATAACACTGTTTAGGACCAGGAGTTGAGCAGCCTGAGTTTCCGGTTGCAGAGGGTGCTGGGCCCGGCTGAGCCCAGTCGTATTCGTTCTTCAGCACTTTCTTTTTATCTACTATTGTAGTAAGTAATGGAGACTTAGTTTACTGTTTCTGCTACTTCTGTTTCCTTTCTGCCTTCTGTTGTTGTTGTTGTTGTGGTGGCATGTACTGAGACAGTTGTTCTACTTTCTGTACTGCTGTGTACTTTTCTTCTACTTAGTTATATTGCATGTGTGAATGTGGTTTATTTTCTTGCTTTTGGTTATTTCTTGTTGGGCGACTAGGTCTTGGGATTAGTCGAGGCGAGCCAATCTCGGGTCCTGTAGGGATCCAGGAATCGGGTCGTAACAAGATGGTATCAGAGTAAGGTTGTCCCAAGAAATGAACCAATTAGCTTGCGAATAACCACTCACGTGCATATAACTAGGATAATCACCACAACGTATTGCTTTGATATTCGTTTCCGAGTCTTTTTCACGATGTAATCAGGTATCGTTGACACTCTTGTTCTATCTTTCACGTTTTCTTGCAGGAGATGTCTCATTGGGGAGTTCTCGAGGTAGGCCGTGGTCGCGGCCGTGGACGAGGTCAGAGGGGTTGACATGCTGAACCTGAGGTACCAGTTGACCCACCTCTTCTCCAAGGTGTTCAGGCCCGGGATCTCGCCTAGCTGATCAAAGACATTGTGCGAGAGGAGATTCACTAGCCTCTATGGGCACCTCTCCCTGAGGATGTGGAGGGGGAGTCCTCGGTGGGATAGAGAGACCGTTGCAGGCCAGGCGAGCAGGAGTGGGAGGGGGTGGTCCTCCACTACCCCCACCACACTCTGACACTTCCGAGCACGAGCTCTCCTTGCCTGGAGGCGTGCCCATTCCCCCATTGCAGCTGCACCACGAGCTTTTCGGACAGTTCCGGAAGCTGAAGCCCCCCTCCTTCAAGAAGGATGAGGACCCGTCTAAGGCAGAGGACTGGCTAGAGTAGATAGAGAAGGTGTTCGACACCCTTCGCCCTCCCGCAGAGTGCCACGTGGCCTTTGCCACATACCAGCTAGAGAGCGCAGCACACAGGTGGTGGAGGGCAGTCAGAGGCCAGGAGGGTGATTACGATCGACCACGGTTCATATAAAAAAAGAGAAATGTCATTGTTGTTGTAGTATGTGTCGCAAATACAAACCGTTATCACGTCAATTTTATTTAATTACCTAAATTTTTTACTAATTTATTCCAGGTCGTTCACTGGAAGATAGTTATTGATATACATCACTCTTTAAGTCCAAGATTATTCTTTAATTCTAAAAAGAGAAATTTTATGTTCAACAAAGAATGAATGAATGAATGGTTTAATTATGTACAAAGAATCAATTAAAATGCTTGCAAATGCTAATTACAAACAAGCATCAAACACTTCATAAACATACTCTATATTATCTACTTATAAGTTATATTACTAATACCTACATATATATACAATACTAATTAATAATACATACCATACTTAACCTAATATACTAATGTATACAATAACATATATAGTAGCTACAGCGACAGATATAAATTTCGTTGAACCCCAGAAAAATTATATACAAACTTTAAGGAAGAAACTAGGGTCTATAGTGACATTTATTTCACCTTCAGTGACGTTTTATTCTGTCAGTAAAAATATGAAGTTATATATATATATAAAGCTATACTGCTTATACAAATACTTATTATTTACCTTATACTTATTTATTTACAAATACTATCTATACGAATATACGTTATATATTATATATATACATATCTCCTTACTCTCTAACTTCTCAAATCTCCTCTGTGTTTCTTCTTCTTCTCTTCTAAATTTTCTCTACGGCTAACACTTAGGCGTTCTTTGGCTTACACTCTTCTCTGTGTTTAAGGCATCATTAGGGCCCTTAACAAAAATTTGGTCAATTTGCGAGCACACCTTTTGAGGGATACACAGCACCCGAAGACTGGGTGGGACCAGACCTCTACTAAGTGCGCCCTAATTTCTTAATTAGGCCGCTTGAGTATGTTTTGGCATAGATTTGGGCTTAACCAAGCCCTCGCACAGCACACACTGGTCCTCGGCCCACACACAGCTCAGTAACTCAAATGCTCATAATGCTCATAGGATGATTGGCTGTTCAGGTGCCCGGTGCCTATGGCGACTGATTGTCCTGTGTAACAAAAACAATAAAAAGCACCACGGGTGCTTCATAGCAACCGATATGGAGCTAATCTAGCGCCTGTGCAGTGTTGGAATTCCAGCAGCTGTGCACAAATTTGTGATTTTGGCCCTCAATTCGAGGGCTATAATTTATTATAAAATAAAAATAAATTATGGGATAAGAAAGTATTTACATAGTACTTCTTTATTGTACAATTAATTTAGATTTTTAATTATATTTATTGTATAAATAAATTCAATAAAGTATACAGTTTATACAAACAGAATTATAGGTTTTAATCCTTAATTACATATAAATTAGTTAATATATTGTCTAATTGACCTTATACAGAGTTAGTAAATAGGTTAAAGTATTTAATATATATTTTTATTGTATTTTACAAGCTTTATTTCTATTTTATTTACATTTAAATAATTCAATTTCAGACTATTTTGTGTATAAATTCAGTTTACATAGTATCATACATTATAAATGACTTAAATTAGCTTAACTTACTTAAAATACATTAGTGTAAATATACAGCATAGATTAACTTAGTTCTAACTTAATCTACTAATTTATTTTAATTTAATCTGATAACTTAACTATTAACTTAATAAATTAATTATTTATTCTAGATATATAAAAAAATTAAGGTACAGGAATTAATATGTTTATTATATACATATAAATACGTATATACAGTATTATAAATTAATATTGCTATTTATAGTGTTTATTACTTAATATAGCTTATTTGTACATATACATTAGTTTACTTAATAATTAGTTATATAATTAAGATATATATAGTATAATCTAACTTAGATATTTAGTTTACATACTACAATATATACATAAGTTATTTATCTTATAAATATGTAAAATTTACATTATAGCTAAGTAGGCTTACTAAATAGCTTAAATATATACTTATATACATATTATACAAGGGATTTTTAGTATTTTTAGAGTTTTTTTTATTTTTTATGTTTTTTATATATGTGTTTGAGGTAGGAGATGAGAATGAAGGAGATAGATGAGGAGAAAGAGATGTTTTTTCCCTTTTCAAATTTAGTTCATTTTATTAAGTTTCATGGTATACAGAACCGTCGACTGGTAAATTCTACTAAGTCAGGGGTTCTGATTACCATGAAACTTGGTGTACATTTAAAGAAATTCTTAATCTAAAATTAAACAGGTTTATTTTATTTTTTTAAAATTTTTTTCTAATTTTTATTGAATTCTAAATCTCACTCATCCTAAGCCTTTCAAAAGGTTTCTAATGAGTCCTAAAGGCTTAGGATGAAACTAAAGGGGTTCTAAAAGGCAGTCAATTGCCTCAATGGTCTTAACATATCATATAGACTAGATACAAATAGTTTAGCATGCAAATCAACATGGATTACAATTAATTGAGTTTGTGGACAGTTAGGTTTTCAATCTAGCTGACAAAAGAGTTAAAACTAACAGTATAAGAATTCAAAGAAGATCAGAAATTCATTTAGTTAAACAGGAAAGCTTGTATACAAGTTAAACACAACAGTATACATCAGGCAACTATTTAAAACCTAAGCTATTGTCCAAAGGTTTTTTTTTTTTAGACATAGAACTTCTGCTGAACAGCAGAAACAAGCCACCCACAACAGCAGCAGTAGACATCAGTAGAAGCTGCTGAACCTGACCCCATCATCAAACCAAGTCCCTCTTCAGATTTCTCAACTGCTGCTACAGTTAACTCATCTAAAGAGAAACAGGTTTGCAGCAAGAAGAAGGGATTAATTCCAACATGTATCTCCTGATTTAACCCTTCTTTTTCCCAGATCAGATTATGGATAGCCTGATTAGGGATTTAAAGGAGTTAATCCAGGGAGCATTGGACTGGAATTAAGGGGGGAAATGTAGTTGCTTCTGTAGCAAGTTGCTATACATCTGGGATTTAAAAACAAAATAAAAAATCACTCTAAAGAAAAACTCTGACAAGGATTTACATTCTCATAAAAATCACTCATGAATAGAAATTCAAACTCAAAATCCCTTGTTAATAAAATCTCATCATTCAAAACTGAAAGAGATCTGATCTAGCTCTTTCTAATGCTATAGACAGCATGTAGAAGGAGTTAGATCAGTCTATTTAAAATCTAAACTTAAATCTTAGATATCTGAAACTTGAAGGAGTATTGAGAACTCCTTAGGTTGAAAATCAGAATTCTATAAGCAAATAACTCATGAATACAGGATAGAACCTAAAATCACCAAAGTAATTTTCCTTAGCTCTATTGTGCATTCAAAGCATTGAAAACCTCATTAAAATCCAAATTAGATTATGGCTCCTTTGAGGTGAATTCTAACTTCTGAATCACCTCAAATTCCTAGCCAAACAATGAATCAAATAAGCAATAACTCAGTTTGCTAGATCAAAGAATTCAAAGCTCACAAACATCTAAATCCTTGAAATCTGAATTTATAAAAGAAGTCTAGCAAATCGGTTCCAATTTAAGCTCAGATCAGGGGCATTTGTGACACAACATGAGATGAATGGGAAGCCCCTTAAAATGAGTTTTGACGCTACTTTCAGATCTAAGGTTGTAAACCAATCAGATCTGAGATTAGGTCTAATGAGTGGGTGCATTGCGAGAAAAAAAATTGAGGAAATCAGAAGTGAAATGACAGTCCGTAGAGGGGGAAAATCATGAGCAATGACTAGGGGAAATCATCCCCTCTGATTTGGGATGATCAGAGGAGGTGAGAGGGGGAGAAAAATCTAATCTAAATCTACTCCTAATATATACTAACATGCACAGCAGATCAACATAAATTGTACATCTAATTCTATTGCTAAGCTATCTAACTAACACTATAGCTAACTACAAAATAGTAAAACTATTCTAAAAGGAAGAATGGGACCTATGGGTCCTTAGCCGGTGGCTAAGGAGGAAGAAGGGAGGGAGGTGAGCTCCAGCGAAGTGAAAAGCCTGCTAGTGAGACTTCAGGGTCGTCCTCAGGTGCTATGAGGTCCATAGCGATGAGGAGAGTCGGAGAGAAGTCGAGGATTTCACAGCCGGTGGCTGTGAAATCAGAGATTTGATGAGGTGGGGGAACTGGAGTGGAGGAAAGATCGCTAAGAAAGGAGAGAGCGATCCCTCTTGTGCGCGACCACTGAGGTGCTTAAATAGCGATTGCAGTAATTCTAGGCACCACGCGAGTGAGATTACTCGACAAGGGCACCGGCGGCAAGGATGGAAGGAGAGAACGCGTAGGCTTCCAAGTTGAAATCAGACTGTAGGATGGGATTTGGGGGTTGGGGTGATCACACGCGCCGCTTCGTGCAAAGCTTCGAATTAGATCGAGTCACAGATCAAGATCAATGAGAGAATAGACGGTCGAGGATGCACGTGTTCTTCACTTGGACAGTGCATGCGAGGGAAGAAGCTGCGCAAGTTTCTATTGGGTAAATTGCAGGGTGAGCACTTCTGCGAAGGGGTAGAAACTTTACACAAGAGCCCGTAAGTGGTAGGAAATAGTTACAAAGTGGTCATTCTGGGCTTTCAAAGAAGTCCCTGCAGGTTACAAATAGGTCCGGGAAAGTTTTTAATGAAGGAAATATGATGCATAAAAGACCTAAATGTAAATCTTCAATTCCAAGGCCTTAATGAAGTCCAAATGCCTCCAAGTTTTTATATGTGCTTAATTGAACATTTAAGAAGTTAATTATACTTTTGATTTGAACTTTTAAACTCATTTGTGTGTTTAATTAACACTTGGATCACCATTTAACCTTTTTCTCAAGAATATCTCATTTTATGACCTAATTATGCAATTTTAACACATAATTAAGATTTTAGGTCTTTTTCTTTGATTCCCACACTTAACCCTTTTTATGTGTAAATTTGATATTGTTTAACCTAGTTTCTAGCTTAACTTTAGCTTTTTAGCTATGATGAGTAGCCACTCATCAGGAGAGAGCCGACGTGGGACTAGTTCGTGGCTCTCTTCTACGAGCAGTACTTTCCACAGACCTGGCAAGATCAGAGGAGGCGGGAGTTCCATACTCTCCGCCAGGGGACGATGACAGATAGCGCGTACCGCATGCATTTTCAGGAGCTGTCACGTTTTGCCTCAACAGCTGTGTCTACAGAGGAGGAGCGCCTGTGGAGGTTTACTGAGGGGCTCCGACCTGCTATTTGGGGGTATGTCAAACCCCTGAAGTTGCCCACTTTCTCTCGTGTGGTTGAGGCAGCCATGACTTACGAGGAGACCAACCCGATTGTGCGAGACACTGACAGCGGATGGAAGAGGTCCTACCAGCTAAAGTACTCTCAGGGTCGTTGGGAGTGGAGGCACACGGCACCCACAGGAGAGTCGTCTCATTTTGCCAGGGCATCAGTGGCCTTTGGGGGCCCCATACGGGGACTAGTTGCCAGCACCGGACCCCCTCTCAACCGCCAGCAGGGACCTACGGAGGGAGGAGGTTGTGTACCCCTCTGCTACCAGTGTGGCCAGCCGGGCCACATAATGAGGGACTGCCCATCTAGGGCCGAAGCATAGTAGATGCTCCCTGCACTGAGTGCTGGAGGCCGAGTTGGTGGTCGTGGTCACCAGGCAGGTGGGGGAGGGCAGCAGTCACGAGGAGGGTACCGGCCAGTAGTTGTCCGCCCGACCCAGAGTGTAGTTGCTTCATCTATACCGTACCGAATGGCACCACTTGAGATGTGAGAGCTCAAATCATAGCTACAGGACCTGTTGGAGAAGGGCTTTGTGAGGTTCAGTGCGTCCTCGTGGGGAGCCCCTGTACTGTTTGTGAAGAAGAAGGACGGTACCCTGTGACTTTGTGTCGACTACTGACAGCTGAATAGGGTCACCATCAAGAACAAGTATCTGCTGCCGAGGATTGATGACCTCTTCGACCAGTTGTGAGACATCACAATGTTCTCCAAGATAGATCTGACGTCGGGTTACCACCAGTTGAGGATCAGGGAGACTGACATCTCCAAGACAACTTTCCGTACCCAGTACGGGCACTACGAGTTCTTGGTCATGCCGTTTGGGCTGACCAATGCCCCCGCTGCCTTTATGAACTTGATGAACCGGGTTTTCAGGCTGTACTTAGACCAATTTGTAGTGGTGTTCATCGACGACGTGCTCGTTTACTTGTGGGATCAGGCGTAGCATGGACAACATTTACGCATGATCCTAGATACCTTGAGGTGACGCAGGCTGTATGGTAAGTACAACAAGTGCGAGTTTTGGTTGAGGTAGGTGACTTTCTTGGGTCACGTGATTTCAGGGGATGGCTTGGCCGTGGATCCAGCCAAGGTTGAGGCCATACTCAGGTGGGAGAGGCCATGCATAGTGATAGAGATACGCAGCTTTTTGGGATTGGCAGGTTACTATCGACGGTATATCAGAGGATTCTCTCAGATTGCGCGTCCTATGACCCAGCTGACTCGGAAGGATGTGCCCTTTGCCTGGACAGATGAGTGTAAGGCATGTTTTCAGGAGTTGAAGGAGAGGCTGACTTCAGCTCCTGTGCTTACCATTCCAGACAACAGTGGCGGTTTTGTGGTTTACACCGATGCTTCATTGCAGGGGTTAGGGGGTGTGCTCATGTAGCTGATAACACTACACAAGGGGGTGATAATTATGTTGAATATGGCCCATCTTTAGAATAAAAGGCACAAAATAAGTAGAATAGGAGCATTGCATGCATCATGCACCAAGATTGCCTATAAACTACATTAATGGCCATTTATGTAAGCATTTGTCAAAGCAGGCCTCAGATGAGCAATCGGACCGCACGGATGGATTCAGAACGACGAACGGAGTCCAACGGACTCAAGATCGACCAAATCCGACATCCGAAGCTCCTACAATGGGCCCAAGAAGTTCTGACCGTTGATCTGGAGATCAACGGCCCATATTGCGCCACGTCATCCCCGCCCCACCGCGCGTCGCTCCTTCAGCTAGCCGAGATTCTCACGCCTGCCCGCGGTCGCCGCGACAAAGCGCGGACGTGGTGCAACGGTGAGCGCGCATGCCCGCACCCACGCGACGCGGGTTCGAGCTGCGCGGAGTGGAAATTGAAGACGGGCGACGGGGGCGGAGAAATTGGGCTGCCCGATCAGTAGTGGGCGGCTGGGATCTTGCCACACGGCACGACCGTGGCTCACGAGCGTCCACGCGCGTGCACACGTCGGGCGGAGACGCGTGCACACACGCGTGCCTGAGGCACGATCCCAGCGCAGCCGAGGAGGGTTCTAAATCGGACGGCTCTCGTTCAACATCCACGGATCGCGGGAGGAGAAGAAACGGGGCGGGCGGCTGGAGGGCTTCACCGACGTTTTTGGGAGTGGTTTTAGCGACGCTCTGGATGTTGCTAAAGTCCCTTCTTCTTTTAGGAAGCCCTTAACTCTATTTAAACCCCCTCCAACCACCATTCAAGGCATTCACTCCCCCTTGCAACTACTCCACCCCTCTCTTAGCTAGCTTTAGGAACTCTTGTAATCGTCGGAGACGACGAGCCATCGACGGAGCCTCCTCCACCGCCGTGGCTGCCTCGTCGCTCTCCACACAAACACACACACACTCTCTCTCTTTTAAGCTTTCTATTACTTTTGTTGAAGCATGTATTTAATGTTGTAAGTTATGAACTACAAGTTCATGATTAATGAAGTTATTTTCCGTTCCATTGTCATTTTAATTTCTGTTCAAGTTGCATGATCAAAACAAAGAGCTTTCTAACCCTAAACCTTCTCTCACTCTCTCTATCTCTCTCTCTCGCTTTCCAAAACCACATCTTTCGCAAGCAAAACTCCGCACTTTCCGTGATAACAAGTGATAAGCAAAAATCCGATTTTCACGCCTCCCTAAGACCGACACTCGGACTCACCTCCGTTTACTTATTTTAAAACCGACGTTGCAAGTGCGACTATAACGACACTCCTTAACACACACGCACAAACGCACGTTAGTTTTTGGCGCCGTTGCCGGGGAGGCAACGGATTTGTTTTATCACCTCCATTCCACATTCATTCTCACATCATCTAATGCCCTATTTTCCTTTTTACTTGACGGTTGCAGGAATTCGGCGCATGGACGGCGAAGCAACGCATCCCACGACGGTAGCAAGGGAGTAGGCGCCATGAGGACCGATAGTGAGTAACCTCTCTCTCATTGTTTGCTTGCATGAAAAAGCTAAAAAAAATTGTAAAAACTGAAAAAATTGGCGTGGTGTATGATTGCTTGACCCACATTTTTAACACATCATCCCACAAAAAAATGTACACTCTAACATTCTGAATAAGTTCTTGGAGTGTTCTTTTCTTTTTCTTGAGTGGTGTTTGCGAAGCCACCATGAGTTGACCTGGGCCGCACCACTCAACCCTAAAACTGACTCATCTAATAGAAGTTGCATGATCATTAGGATGAGTACACTAGGGTTTTTAGAGCCTCTACAGAATAAAAAGGAAATCTACTTTCACCGAATTGTGTGCAGAACTTGACGTGCCCACTGAAACTTGTTTGAAAACATTAAGACACGTCAACCCTAAAAAGTACTAAAGTAAGGATGAAACACTAAAAGACACCACATCTTAACAAATCCTTGCTTGAAGACCATGTTTTGCTAGAAGCACACACTTTGAAAGTGGAAAATTAAGAGGCACCACCCCAATCAATGCCTCATCACATCACCTTAAGCACAAGCACTACCTGGCCCTTTAAAACTGAGTAGACGTGCCCTAGGCAGGACTGAGTTAAGTCTCAAAAGGTGAGGTTTTGTTCGTTAGGCACTTGGCTTTCATTCCCTTGGTAGAATCTGGTGACTAGGCTGCGGGGTAGTGTCAAACGACCGCAGTTGCGGGGTCTATGGAACCGGAGGCGCAAGCCAAAGGAAGAACCTTCCCTGCAATCCCCTCGTAAACAACCTGGCCAGATTAGCCTTGGGAAGGGGAGTCCAGTGCTTACGGACTTAATCACCCTTTGTGAGATTTCTAGGTCTCCTAAGGAATACACCATAAGGACTAGGCTTGTGTGCTTGATTGAAACACATTTCTTGCATTTGTTGCCCTCCGCATCCCCTCCTGTTCTTCTCTAGTGTATGCACGGGAGACGCTCATTGCATCCCGAGTTGTGTGTTTTGGGGCAGGAATCTAGGCGACGTAATTCTGTTGAAAACATGGCTGAACCTAGGGTAGATGAGGCTGAAGATCAACCCCCACCAGACGCTATGGCCATCATCCAAGCTCAAATCAATGCTAACCATCGGCTTCAGTAACAACAAATCCACACCATCATGCAAGCCATACAACGGTTACAGAACCCACAAGAACAACCACCACCACCTTTCCACGACATACCAGGGCAACCACCACTTGATTTACCATCATTTCAGGACCAGCCAAGACCCCTCCGTGATTTCTATAACCCTTCTATTATTAGAGTCGAGCCACACCTTAGGATCCCCGAGGGGGGAGATGATTTCGAGCTAAAATCGAATGTCTTAAGTCTGATCCAGAGCCACTTTCATGGAGGCTCAAATGAGGACCCCTTTCAGCACCTAGAGGATCTTGACCGCATAGCATGAACGGTGAAACCTAGGAACATTAACCTTGACATTGTTCTAATCAAGATGTTCCCTTTCTCATTAAGAGACAAGGCTTCTCATTGGCTTAGAACCCTAGGTAGACCCATCACCACCTGGGAAGAATTGAGGCATGCATTTTTAAAGAAATTCTTCCCCATAGGAAAGACCAATGCCCTCAGAAGAGCTATCACTACCTTCACACTCCAGGGTGGGGAACAATTTCATGATGCGTGGGAAAGATTTAATGAACTTTTGAGGAAATGCCCACACCACGAAGTTCCAAGGTGGCAATTGGCCCAGATCTTTTACCACGATCTGGACAGCAACCTACGGAACTTCATCGATGCCTCATGCGGGGAAAACTTCCTAAACAAAGACGAGGAGAGCACGTTTGAGCTCTTTGAGTCTATGAGCGAGAATTCGCTCAACAATGCCTCCATGAACCAGTTTAACAGGTCCAGTCAACCCCATGGCGGGATTTATGAGGTGCAAGCAAATTCTGGAATGGTTGACATGGACATCATTGCCAAAAAGTTGGATCGAGTGGAATTGGTGGACAAAAAGATTGATGAGCTACTGAATCAGACCAGGAACCCCTTGCAGACTTTCTCCCTAGCAAAAGGAGCACATAATGTTGACCTGGTCCAGCCCTTCACCCAACTGAACCTGGAACAACCCCTGACCACGTTCCAGGGAGGGACCTTTGCTCCCTCGACCCTTGATTACTCCCTTCCCTCTTCATCAACATTGGCTATCTTAGAAGATGTGCAAGCTGTTCAAGGTTATGCGAAACCTGACCCTTTCTTCAACACTTACAACACCGGCTGGCGTAACCACCCCAACTTTGGTTGGACAAACCAGAAACCACCACAATTCCAAAACCAGCCTAGGCCAAACCAGCAGCTACACTTACCCCCTATCAGCAAGGACCACCAGTTAGACCTCAATATAATCAGAATAGGGTGGCCCCTCCCCCACAAAACCAAATGGATACCCTAATAAAGATGATGGCTGACATGAACCAGAAACATCAGGAGGAAATGGCCTTGGTAAAGGGACAGTTAAGCCAACTCTTGGACTGCAAACAACAAGGATCCCTACCTTCCCAACCACAACCGAATCCGCGAAACATAATTAACAGAGGCCCCAATTCACAAGGGTTCCAAAGCAACCCCGGGTAGGCTCACATGGTTCAGCCAGCCCTGCAAACACCTCCTGGGTTTGGCGCTTCTTTGTCCTCGTCTTCTCAAGGATCACCCCATGGCCCCAATGCCTCTGCGAATGCGGTGACCTTGAGAAGAGGCACCAAAACCCAGGATCCCAAATGGCCGACTCTCCCCGAGACTTCACCCGCTGAAATACCCGACTCAGAAGAGGCACCAACCAAGGACCCAGACATGGAACCAATCCACATCCAGACACCCTACCCAGAGGCCTTGGAAACAATCAAGAAAAAGAAGAATACTGTGGAAATTGAGGAGCTGTTGGAAATTTTTAAGCAAGTACAGATTAATATTCCACTCCTAGAAGCCGTCAAACACATCCCTGCTTATGCCAAGTTTTTAAAGGATGCCTGTACACCCAAGTGTAAGCCGAGACTGCAAGCACCTAGGAAGGTTGTACTCTCTGAGCAAGCAAGTTACGTGATATCAAGCAACCTTCCACTCAAGCGAACTGACCCAGGAGCTCCCCTGATTTCCTGCAATATCGGGGACATGACGTTTGATAGAGCGCTCCTGGACCTAGGTGCTTCTATCAATCTGATTCCAACCACCCTGTACCACCAATTTGGTTTTGGGGAGCTGACACCAACCCCTGTCACCATCCAGCTGGCTGATAGATCAGTGAAAACCCCGAAGGGGGTTGTCGAGAACGTGATTGTACGGGTCAAGGACTTCTATTTCCCGGTCGACTTTTTGGTGCTCGACATGGAAGCCCCTGAAAAATTACAGAATGCACCCATAATCTTGGGAAGACCTTTCTTAGCTACGGCTAAAGCAAACATTGATTGCGACACGGGATGTATGGAAATCGCCTTCGGGGACAGGAAAATGAAATTGGATATCTTCCGGGCGACAAAGTCTTTTGATTGCGATTACATTGAGGAAAATGATCCCGTGGAAACTTTAACCGAGGAATGCCTCACCCTCAGTTCTATCTCAGACCACCAAACCCGTTGTAACTGTTCTGACCCGTCACCATCATTGCCCATGGACCTTTGTAAGGCTGAGTACCATCACATGACACCATTCGAAGAGATCAATGTTGATCAACTTCCGCCCTTTCCCTTCCCATCAACTGTGGTCCCACCCGCACCTGAACTTAAACCATTGCCCGAAAATCTCAAGTTCGTCTTCTTGGGACCTGACCAGACCTTCCCAGTGATTATTAATTCTCATCTAACCAAGGATCAGGAACTCAGGTTGACTGCGACCCTTTCAGAACATCGGGCCGCCATTGGTTGGACCATTTCGGATTTAAGAGGAATTAGCCTCACCTATTGCACCCACAAGATTTACCTGGAAGACGGGGCCCGGCCTTCCTGCCAGATGCAGAGACGTTTAAACCCAAACATGCAGGAGGTCGTTAAAAAAGAAATTATCAGGTGGCTTGATGCTGACATCATCTACCCTATCTCCGATAGCCCCTGGGTGAGCCCCACTCAAGTGGTTCCAAAGAAAGCTGGGCTCACCGTTGTCACCAATGATCATGGCGAATCCATCCCCACCCGCACCACCACCGCATGGCGGGTGTGCATTGATTATAGGAAGCTTAATGAAGTCACTAAGAAGGACCACTTCCCCTTGCCATTCATTGACCAAATCCTTGAAAGATTGGTAGGGCAGAAGTATTTTTACTTCCTGGATGGATATTCAGGATATAACCAAGTCGCAATTGCTCTGGAAGATCAGGAAAAGACCACATTCACTTGCCCGTATGGCACGTTTGCATTCCATCAAATGCCGTTCGGGTTATGCAATGCATCGGCGACCTTCCAACGTTGCATGCTAGCCATTTTTTCAGAAATGGAGGGTGAATACTTAGAGGTCTTTATGGATGATTTCTTTGTATTCGGGAATTCTTTCGACCATTGTTTGAGCAACTTGGAGAAAATCCTGAAACGATGTATCGAGGTTAACTTGGTGTTAAGTTGGGAAAAGAGCCATTTCATTGTTCAAGAAGGAATTGTCCTCGGTCACATCATTTCGCATAGGGGCATCGAGGTAGATCGAGCTAAGGTTGATTTAATTTCCAAACTTCCTCCACCTAGTTCAGTCTGATAGATTCGCTCCTTCCTAGGACATGTTGGCTTCTACCGAAGGTTCATTAAAGACTTTTCCAAGCTTTCCAAACCCTTGACTGACCTTCTAGCCAACGATGCCATATTTCACATGTCTCCTGATTGCATCCAGGCTTATCACACCCTCTGGGACTTAGTCTCCACCGCACCTGTACTTCAACCCCCAGACTGGTTCCAGGACTTTGAGATTATGTGTGATGCATCAGATTTTGCCATAGGCGCTGTCCTGGGATAAAGGCAAGACAAGAAGCCCATGGTGATCTACTACGCGAGCAAAACGTTGGACGAGGCCCAACGTAATTATATGGTCACAGAGAAAGAGTTGCTCGCTGTAGTCTTTGGACTTGAAAAATTCCGATCATACTTGCTGGGATCCCACGTGACTATTTACACTGACCATTCAGCCATTCGGCACCTGTTGGCCAAAAAGGACGCAAAACCCAGGCTCATCAGATGGATCCTACTTTTGCAGGAATTTGACCTGGAAATCCGAGACAAGGCCAGATAGAAAAATGTGGTGGCTGACCACCTGTCAAGACTTCATCCAGACCACATTGGACCCTCCCTACCTCTATCTGATACCTTCCCAGATGAACACATCCTAGCCGTGCAAGACAAGAAAATGCCATGGTATGCTGACTACGTCAATTACTTGGTTGTAGGACAAACCCCGCACAGCTGGTCCAGAGAGCAACGGGACAGGTTCTTGGCTGAGGCCAAGCACTATTTCTGGGATGACCCCATGTTGTTTCGCCTCTGTGCTGATCAGATCATCAGGAGGTGTATCCCCGAAGACGAAGTTCAGAGTGTGCTTTCCTTTTGTCATGACCAAGCGTGTGGCGGCCACTTCTCTGGAAAGAAAACAGCTGCAAGAGTTTTGCAGTCTGGATTTTACTTGCCATCCCTATTTAAGGATGCACACATCTTTGCCAAGACTTGCTCACGCTGCCAAGCATTAGGGACCATGACCAAGAAAGATATGATGCCCCTTCAGCCCATTTTGATTGTCGAAATCTTCGATGTTTGGGGTATCGATTTTATGGGCCCCTTTCCACCATCCAACGGCTTTGACTACATCCTGGTCTCAGTAGACTATGTTTCCAAATGGATTGAAGCCGTTGCCACCCGACGATGCGATCACAAGACTGTCATGGACTTTGTGAAGAAGAACATATTTTCCCGGTTTGGAATACCCAAGGCCATGATCAATGATGGTGGAAGCCATTTTATACATTCCCAATTCCGTGCCCTACTTAGAAAATATGGGGTAAACCACCGCATTGCCACCCCGTATCATCCACAAACAAATGGGTAGACTGAGGTCTCAAATAGACAAATCAAGAACATTTTACAGAAGACTGTGAGACCTGACAGGAAAGACTGGTCCACACGACTTGATGATGCCCTGTGGGCATACAGGACCGCTTTCAGGACCCCGATAGGCATGTCGCCTTATCTCCTGGTCTTCGGCAAGGCCTGCCATCTTCCTGTCGAATTGGAACACCGGGCTTATTGGGCTGTCAAGCAATGTAACATGGATCCCTAGTTAGCCGGTGCGCAGAGGACGCTTCAATTATCTGAGCTCGAAGAAATTCGTCGGGACGCCTTTGACAATAGTCGACTGTATAAGGAGAAAATGAAAGCCGTCCACGACCGACTCATTCATAGAAAAACCTTTGAGCCTGACCAGCAAGTTTGGCTGTTTGATGCACGCCTGAAACTCTTCCCAGGGAAACTCAGGTCCAAATGGACAGGACCATTTCGGGTGGTTAAGCCCTATTCTAATGGGGTGGTTGAAATTGTTGATTTTAACACTGGGCACACTTTTACAGTTAATGGTCAAAGATTGAAGCATTTCTTGGCCCAGGTACCCCCCAAGGAAAGTATCACCCTCGTTGAGGGCTGACACCGAGCACCGCCCAGCTGGAGGCGTTAAACTCAGCGCTTCCTGGGAGGCAACCTAGAGGATTCAGACTGATCTGATAGTTTATGTCACTCAGGTATTATCTTTTTGAACCCTTCTGCATCCATGAATCTGCCAATGAGGACATTGTCCAACTTAAGCATGGGGGGGTGATAAATTGCATAATCCTGAGCTCAATTAATCAATCTGAATGAATAAATTAATTAAAAAAAAATTGAATTTAGGAAGAAAACTTAGGCATTAGAAACTTGTCAATAGTGGGAAATAATACAGAAAGAACTTATACACTTAGACTTTTCAGGCCTTCAGGCTTAATCAGCCCTGGTGTCCGTTAAAATATGGATTTAGCGGTGAATCTTTGCAACCTTAAGCTATTCTAATCCACCTAATAAATAAGGTAATAAGTATACGACTTATCAACTCACCCTCTAACTTAGGAAAACTGAGTCTAAGCATCTGCACACATTTTTGCACAGACTCACTTCTCGGAGATTTTAACGGAAATTGGGTACCTAATGAACTCTCTAGGGTGGTATGGCTGGCAAGTTGCCGTGGGTAACAGCCCATTCGTAGGTTGTCCAGAACCCAGCTACAGGCCATTTCTTTTTCGTTGTCTCTAGGTACATTTGAGATCAAGGAAGCCACCTACGAAAAAAAAAAAAAAGAAAATAAACCACACTTCACCGCACAAGTATGGCTGGCAAGTGATCGTGGGTAACAGCCTAATGGTCGGTTGTCCAGAGCCCAGCTCAATAATTGCACAAAAAAAACCAAAACACCTAAGGAAGAAGCGGGGAAGTAGTACAAGCTGGGGAGATATACATTAGAAAAATCCTTGTGTTGACCCCAATTAAAATAAACGTAGGGAGAAAGCTACCAATCGAACAAATACACCTTCAGGCAAAATTTATTTTCTTTTCCTGTCACCTAGAGGCGTAGAAACTCAAAGTCTGTCTCAATTACTGTTAAGTGAGTCTATCACAACATTCACAACAAGATGCTTAGCACTTAGGGTTTTGACCGAGTTTTGGGTGGGTTGGGTAGCCGTAAAAAGTTACCAACCCACACTGAATTCCGAAAAAAATTCTAAAAAATATATATATACGTATACATATGTATAGTTATATATACATTAAAGCAAGGATTTGGGCGATTCGTATTTTGGTAGACACCCGGGCGCTGTTTACTCTTTGTAGATTAAGATCTGCGTATATTTCCTCTTATTGATAAGTAACGAAGTGCCTAAGCAAGTACTTCTTGAATTCTGCAAGGAAATAAAGGCTAGAATAAACCTTGCTAGGGACTAGCAAGGAGTAAGCATGGGGGTATGATAACACTACACAAGGGGTGATAATTATGTTGAATATGGCCCATCTTTAGAATAAAAGGCACAACATAAGTAGATAGGAGCATTGCATGCATCATGTACCAAGATTGCTTATAAACTGCATTAATGGCCATTTGTGTAAGCATTTGTCAAAGCAGGCCTCAGATGAGCAATCGGACTACACTGATGGATTCAGAACGACGAACAGAGTCCAACAGACTCAAGATTGGCCAAATCCGACATCCGAAGCTCCTACAATGGGTCCAAGAAGTTCTGACCATTGATCTGGAGATCAACGATCCAGATTATGCCATGTCAGCCCCTCCCCATCGCGCGCCGCGCCTTCAGCCAACCGAGATCAAATCTCGATCGTCGATCTTCGATCGAACGACTGAGATTTGCACACCCGCCAGCGATCGCCTCGACAAAGTGCGGGCTTGGTGCAACGGTGAGCACGCACGCCCGCACCCACGCGACGCGGGTTCGAGCCGTGCGGAGTGGAAATTGAAGACAGGCGACGGGCGCAGAGAAATTGGGCCGCCCTATCAGCAGCGGGCGGCCGGGATCTTGCCGTGCGGCGCGACCGCAGCTCACGAGCGTCCTCGCGCGCTCATGCCGGGCGGAGACCCGCGCGCACACGTGCGCCCGAGGCGCGATCCCAGCGCAGCCGAGGAGGGTTCTCAGCCGTCCGATCTTCGATCGAACGGCTCTCGTTCAACAGCCACGGATCGCACGAGGAGAAGAAACGGGGCAGGCGGCTGACCGGTGGTTGGAGGGCTTCACCGACGCTTTTGGGAGTGATTTTAGCAATGCTCTGGATGTCACTAAAGCCCCTTCTTCTTTTAGGAAGCCCTTAACTCTATTTAAACCCCCTCCAACAACCATTCAAGGCATTCACTCCCCCTTGTAACTACTCCACCCCTCTCTTAGCTAGCTTTAGGCACTCTTGTAATCGCCGGAGACGACGAGCCGCCGACGGAGCCTCCTCCACCGCCGTGGCTGCCTCGTCGCTCTCCACACACACACACTCTCTCTCTTTTAAGCTTTCTATTACTTTTGTTGAAGCATGTATTTAATGTTGTAAGTTATGAACTACAAGTGCATGATTAATGAAGTTATTTTCCGTTCCATTGTCATCTTAATTTCTGTTCAAGTTGCATGATCAAAATAAAGAGCTTTCTAACCCTAAACCTTCTCTCTCTCTATCTCTCTCTCTCGCTTTCCAAAATCGCATCTTTCGCAAGCAAAACTCCGCACTTTCCGTGACAACAAGTGATAAGCCAAAATCCGATTTTCACGCCTCCCTAAGACCGACACTCGAACTCACCTCCGTTTACTTATTTTAAAATCGACGTTGCAAGTGCGACTATAACGACACTCGTTAACACACACACACAAACACACGTCAGTAGCGGAGTTGCGTTGTTGCTTACGCTTCTCGGCAACTGAAGCCCCATGAGCATAGATACCCTACCCATGACTTAGAGTCGGCAGCTTTTGTCTTTGCGTTGAAGGCATTGAGGAACTACCTTTACAGTGAGACTTTCGAAATTTTCACGGATCATAAGAGCCTTAGGTACTTATTTAACCAGAAGGAGCTTAAAATAAGACAGAGATGTTGGTTAGAGCTCCTAAAGGACTACGATTGCAGCATCTCTTACCACCCAGGGAAGGCCAATGTGGTGGCTGACGCCTTGAGCCAGAAGGCACCTGCCCACTTGGCTAGTTTATAGGCACAGAGTTGGAGACTCATGGAGGAGTTGGGCAGTTGCGACCTCAAGAGTCACAGGGGTATTGTGGGACAGTGACGGTGACACGGTAGACATGACCTGAGTTGATAGACTGCATCATCACAGGGCAAATGACAGATCCATACTTACAGACACTGCGAGACAGGGTGTTGACAGGGAACCCAGGAGACTTTTCCTTTTCAGACGAGATATTGCGCATGAAGGGATGCTTATGCGTTCCTAGGGACGAGGAGTTGCTGAGAGAGCTCCTGGCTGAGGCGCACGGGTCCAGGTTCACCGTACATCCTGGGAACACAAAGATGTATCGTGACTTACGACGTGAATTTTGGTGAAGAGGGATGAAGCGGGATGTTGGTGAGTTTGTGCAGCAGTGTTTAGTATGCCAGCAGGTGAAGGCCTAACATCAGAGACCTGCAGGGCCATTGTAGCCACTTCCTGTACCAGAGTGGAAGTGGGAGAGCATCACCATGGACTTGGTGGTGGGTCTACCAGTTACCCAGCGGGGACACGACGCAGTCTAGGTGATAGTAGACAGGTTGACGAAGATGGTGTGTTTTCTACCGATCCGAGTTACCATTGGACCAGCACAGTTAGCAGAGAGATACATCTGAGATGTGGTAAGCTTGCACAGAGTCCCACGTGAGATCATATTCGACATGGATACTCATTTTACTTCCCAGTTCTAGGCTGAGTTTTAGCAGGCTTTGGGGACACGTTTGAGGTTTAGTACTGCTTTCCACCCCCAGACGGACGGACAGTCAGAGCGCACCATACAGACACTTGAGGACCTTTTGCATGCCTGTGTACTAGACTGGAGAGGCTCTTGGGAGGAGCATTTGCCCCTGGCAGAGTTTGCATACAATACCAGTTACCACTTGAGCATCGACATGGCACCTTACGAGGCTCTGTATGGACAGAGGTGTACTGCGCCCTTGAGTTGGGTTGAGGTGGGGATCAAGTGGGAGGTTGGTCCCAGGCTGACCTAGCAGAGTCAAGAGATGATAAGGCAGATTCACAAGTGACTCTGCACTGTCAGGAGTAGGCAGAAGAGTTACGCTGACCAGAAAAGCAGAGAGGTGCAATTCAAGGTTGGGGATCATGTCTTTCTCCATGTTTCGCCCATGAAGGGCCTGCAACATTTTGGGGTGAAAGGGAAGCTTGCACCGAGGTTTGTGGGGCCCTTTGAGGTCCTAGAGCGGGTAGGACCCATTGCTTACCAGCTTGTCCTTCCTCCCTAGCTTTCTGGAGTACACGATGTGCTCCATGTGTCCAACCTCTGGAAGTACGTTGTCGATCCCAGTCACGTTTTGAGCCACGAGAACGTTGGGGTAGGTGACGACTTGACCTACCCCGAGAGACTAGTATAGATACTAGACAGAGCCGTCCAGGGTCTAAGACAGAAGCAGGTACCACTGGTGAAGGTCCTATGGAGAAACCAGTGGTACGAGGAGGCAACTTGGGAGCCTAAGGCGGCGATGCGAGAGTGGTACCTGGAGCTTTTTGAGGGTACACCTTTTCGAACCTACTTCAGTCCTCTTTAAGTTTGTTAAGCATTTTTACGTTCCTTTTTCCCATACCCTAGCTAGCTCAAGTTTCGGGAACGAAACTTCCTTTAAGTTTGTTATGATGTAATGACCTGTTACATTTTTAGCCATTTAAGATGTTTGGAGTTCCAGTCAGATGTCTGGACACGTTCCCGGACGTCTGAAAGTGAATTTTTTTATACTGTGCTTTGCGCTCTGCGTGCGGGCGGTGCACAGAGGCCATTCCCCCTCTTTCTCCCTCACCCCCCGAACCCTAAACCGTACTTCCCCTCCTATTTATACCCCTCCCTTCTCCCCTCCTCTCCTCCTCACACCACAGTCACCACCACCTCCAGCACCTCCTGTGCGGCAGTGGCAAGGCTCGACGAGAGAAGTGAGAGGGGGTGAGCAAGGGAGAGTGAGAGAGAGGAAGGAGGAGAGCGTGGAAGGTCGGAGGACCTTCGGGAGCTCGGCGGAGCTCACACGGCCAGCAGCGGGTGCACGTGGAGGACGCTTGTGGGGAGCTGCTCAAGCTCCTGCAGCTGCTAGAGGTGCCACCGCGATGGAGGACGAGCGCGGCGAGCGGTGTGAAGGGGTTCTGGTACTGGAAATTTTCTAGTATTAGACGTCTAGTGTGACATCCAAATGACTGACGAGGGACCCGGACGTCCGGAGCTGGGGCCGGACGTCTGAAAGCGAGATATCACGAGGTATGTATCTTCCTGCGCCATGCAAATCATAGCGCAGGAGATGTCGACTGGCTGTGCTTGCGTTTTTGTACTTAGGTGCAGCTTTGGGAAGGCACGCAGTACATTTTCCCATGCACTTTTGGACGTCTGATCACATCACCAGATGTCCAGAGGTGCTTCCAGACGACCAGAGACCTTGTCTGATGTTTGGAACTGTCCTCAGACGGTCACAGAGGAGGTCTGGATGTTTGATCATCGACAAGAAACACATGGTGAGTTTTGACGTCTTTTAAGACATATGGGATTAGTCCCAGACGTCAGATTTTGATCAGAAACTGCGCTTTTGGCCTGTTTAAGGCCCAAACAAAATCGGATTTCCGCAAACGAAGTACCGTTGTTTTCTACTCGAGTTCCTCTACATATTCGTGTTGAGTACCTACTGTTTTGAGCTTGTCTAATGTACATTAGTTGTTGATACAGGTTACCAGTCAGTGGTGTGTTTGGGGCCCACAGAGATGACGAGATCTGTAGCACAGGCTTTCATTCCTCCGGTGATACCCAATAGAGTGGTTTAACTCAATTATTAATATTTAAATAAGAATGTGCTTGGTTGAAATAGCTGGATTGAACTCTAGGACATGGAATGAACCCTAGGGTAGAAATGAATGAGCCTATTTAAGCTGTATTGTTTACGTGCATGTATGGTTAAGATAGATTGCTAGCAAATGCCTTTGATATAATTACGAGATGCATGTTAAAATACGAGCTACCTGTATATAATTGAGGAATTGCTTGTGAAACCACCAGTTGCATGTTTTGAGAATGGAATTATGGAAATACGAGCTGCCTGTATATAATTGAGGAATTGCCTGTGAAACCACCAGTTGCATGTTTTGAGAATAAAATTATGGAAACACGAGCTGCCTGTCTATAGATGAGGAACGAATTATGAAACATGAGATTTGGATCTGGATAAATGAGGTGAACATGAGCATGAACCCTACGGGGAATTAGGAGTAGAACTCTTATGGATAAACGAAATCTGGAATGTAGACGGGAAGTGTGCTGGCCCTTGTGTACGTGATACCAAGGAGAGCAACTATCCCCTTTTAGTGTAGAGCGGAGCTAGCCTCCCTTGGGTTGAGACCCGATGTTAGGATTGGCCACTTTACACCGACTTCTGTTGGCCCTCGCGTAAGTGGTACCAAGGTGAGCTACTAGTGTAGGGAGGGAGCTAGCCACCCCATGGGGCCTGGGGTTCAACTAGCCACCCTACACCGACTTTTTTAGGCCTTCTGGGCAAACTGGGGTAGTTAGACGAGGGTGCGCGGACTGTGGAGGGGCGAGACCCCTGTTTGGTTCTGAGGGGCGAGACCCCTGTTCTGAGAGGGCAAGGTCCTATACTGTTCCGTGCTGTACTTTGGGCGTACCCACTAGAGGGAATGACTGACCGCGTGTCAGTGCGGGGTAGCTACTCGTGCGCTTATCATGCGTACCATAGTCACTGCTACGTCTTGATAGTGACCTCAGGGTGGTTGACTGGGTGTAGGACTACCATGGGGGACTCTCCCGATCAGGAGAGCACCACATGTACCTTCTACTCTACGGAAAAGACTATAATCAAGATCGTTCCCACGAGGAAGATGCAAGATCAAGAAATACCTGAATACTTTGAGAAATAGATGAAACAGAAACACATAAGTGAGATAAATAGAAATGAGAAATAAATATGTTGTTGCTTTTACTATACTAGTACTTAATATAAACACCACTCTACTCAGCGTTTGCTGACTCTGTCTTTTCATAACACTGTTCAGGACCAGGAGTTGAGCAGCCTAAGTTTCCGACTGCAGAGGGTGCTGGGCCCAGCTGAGCCCAGCCGTAGTCGTTCTTCAGCACTTTCTTTTTCTCTACTGTTGTAGTAAGGAGTGGATGCTTAGTTTACTGTTTCTGCTACTTCTGTTTCCTTTCTGCCTTCTGTTGTTGTTGTTGTGGTGGCATGTACTAAGACAGTTGTTCTACTTTCTGTATTGCTGTGTACTTTTATTCTACTTAGTTATATTGCATGTGTGAATGTGGTTTATTTTCCTGCTTTTGGTTATTTCTTATTGGACGACTAGGTCTTAGGATTAGTAGAGGTGAGCCGATCTCGGATCCTGTAGGGATTCGGGAACGGGGTCGTAACATGCTCATTTACATATTAATTGAGATTAGCACTTGAATTCCTATTTGCTCCCTGTGCTCGACCTCAGACTTCATTTCTGATATTTGAGTTATAAATTTTACTTATTTTTCGCGCTGATTCAACCTATACTACACGCATTGATTTTAAAACCTGATTCAGAGCGACTAACATGGAGGCTGAAATTTTATCCTATCAGGAGGATCTTCAAAGGATGTGAGAGAGATTACATGACATTTAAATTTACCACGTCATACGGGTAGTTGAATTACAAGCCCAACATGCAGAAATAATTGACAAGCTTAAGGATTTATTCTGTTAGAATCCATGGTTATATGGTGACTTGCCTTCCGAAATTATGTTTGTTGTTTTATCTTTTCATTATGACATTTCATAATGCCTTCTCGATGCACTACTTCAATTTAATTAGCATCCTCTTTCATTTCAATGTCATGGCATGTTATATGTGGCGTAGTTGTAATGATGCTTCTGATAATTTCAGCTTTCTTTACTCTTAACGCTTACGAAATACCTTCATATCTTCAATATTAGGATGACCACTCCATTTGCTTGGTCTCCCTACGTGGATATCATGTTTCTTAACAACATGAAACATCAACTTTGTGGAGAGTGGATGAACAACACCCTCACTGGGAAAGGATGGAGAGAAGTTGTTAACTTCAACACTCAATTTAGCGTCAATTTCCCTATGAGGACATTTCATAATAGGTGGATGGAGATTAAATGGACCTACACCTTGATCTGCCAGTTGTTAGACATGGCAGGCTGGATGTAGGACGACGAGACAAGTCTCGTTGTTCCACCTTCCCCATAGTCATGGGATATTGTCGATACGAAGTTTCGTTATCACGTTAGGGGCAAACCATTTTCGCAATTTTCCTTCTAGAGGATCTTCTGGGTGAATGACTATTTTTTTACTTTGCTGACTACTTAATGCATCTTTCTCTTGGTACTTCATAAGTCGTTATGTGTAGGCTTTGTTATTTGTAATAACAATTTTGCGGATGTAGTAGCATCTTCAGTAAGTACTTACAAACTCATGTATTAAGTAACTTTATTGCTTTATGATGGTTTAATTTTTGATACACTATCAGATAGAAATTAAGAAATGTCCATTTATACATGGGTTACATGGTAAGGTTTGTAGCAGGTACAAATTTTCCCTTATCAAGGGCTTTTAGCATTTCGATATATAAATTTCTTCATTTAAATACATGAATTACTGCATTATCTTATGTTTCTTCATACAGGGATATTCCAAACAATCCATTAGGCGATAATGAAAGATTATACAAAGATAATTTACAGGGATAGATGCACCACATTTTGGATGGATGGCGTGAGATAATTTTCACGCAAACCCAAATTGTAGGAAAGTTAGGGTGTAAACAGGTTAAGGTTGGCACCACCGATGCTAATCCCTATTGTGGCATCCTAGCAATTGCGTTTGCATTCGATGACTATATTTCCCTATACTGTACAAATTTAATTGAGCCCACTTACATTCAATCACCAATGATTTCTACCTTCATACCATAACACAAACATGGTAAGATTCTTTTCATTCAAGTTATTTTAATTAACGTTCTATATGTAGTTATCAATTTCCATTTGAAATAACAAATTCCACTGTTTGTCGTTTGTAGGATTGGAAACTGATATTGTGAATCCTTGATTGTAGGCCTTCTTCCACTGGCATTTCTCTCCATAGATAAGTCCTCTCTCTTTCAGATATCATATCATTTCACTTATCTGTTGTCTATCAGCTACCTCATCACTGTGGCATGCTTTGTTGGGCTGGACTTATTGCCAGTTCAGTCTACACTATCAAAGCTCTTACCTTGTTTGGGGACTTGGACTTTTTGTTTTTTTTTTTGGGAAAAAGGAATGGACATTCTTTGAAGCATGATAACACAATTGAATTTCGTGATGGTCCCAAAAATGAAGAGAGGGAGAATCTGAGTAAAACGGTAAGATTCATCCACTAAAAGGAGGATTCCTGCCACAAAGTACTAAAACAAAAATAACACTTTTGGAGTGGTAGCCCTTAGTCCACTTGATTCTCATGGACAATGTGTAGGATAGGGTCACAAAATAGCACATTAGCTAAATATGTAATTAGGGAAAAAAATGAAAGAAACAATTATGGCAGTGGATGTTGGTGTTACCCTCTGGAGGCTCTATATCTCGTTGTTATTGTTCTGTGGTTTGGCTTCTGCAGCAAGTTGATGTTATAGAGAAGCACACAGACCTGAAAGTTGGGAGATTCTAGGGCGACATGGGAGTGGACTTCTGGGATCCCTCCATCTGGAAAGAGAAGCTGCAGACTTGCGAAGTATATCCATTTCGTTTTATCCTCTTTTAAAGTCAAATTTCATTCCATCTTCGTTAGAATGGTCTTGAACTTTCATTTTTGGGAAACATTCATGTAATTGGTCCGCTTTGTGGCTTTCTTGATTGAGTAAAGCTGGGTGGTTAGCAACTAGATAACCACCCTTATACCTTTTTTATTTAAAAGAAAAGAATGGTCCTTAACCGTTAGTTTTCAGATGTTTGTTATGACACCTATGATTCTCCTGAACAATCTTCGGCACAATTAATTATTGCCCTTGAATATTGATCTCACCCAAAGAAATTGAAGAAATAAGTTTCAATAACTTTGAAAATTTAGGTACAGAACTCCCAAATTAATGTCAAATTAAATGTGATGGCTACACTTCATTTGTCATTGTTGATGGTATTTTTCTTCTGTCACAGATGGAAGAATGCAAACATTCCTGAATATGATGCAGTTTACTAATTTCCGTGCCTTTTCTGAGAAGATCACAAGTGGGATGTAGGTAAACTTCTCAACGAATAGCAAATGGCTTTGCAGTTTCTATGATCTAAATGCCCCTGACACATAGACTTCCAGAAGGTCTGCCAAGAATCCACTACCACGCAATTATGTAGAACTGTTCATTAAGCTTTGTGCTCGCAGAGTTCATTTGGTAGAATTAGAGCAGGAAAGCACAAGAACATTATAATCAAATATCATATAGATGGATTTCCAACTCAAAATATATATACATGGTCAGAATATTTTGTTTTAACTTTGTGTCTTTAATTATTTGTTTTCGCACTTTAGGAGAGTCCATTTCTATATGCAATATTACGTTTTGGCAGGAGAGAGGATATTTGTGTATATGCAGGTAGTTATTCCCTGTATGATTTTATAACTAAGGAACTGAGACGTACTCGTCACTGTTCCTGGTTTTATCAAGTGAAATATCAGAACATAAAATAGCAAGTGCATTTATAATAATGAACATGACATGCTTTAAGTTGACAGAACCGATTACATAGTTTCTAGGGAGATGAGGGGCAGCATGGTAAATCTTGGGAAGGTGCAAAAATTACCCTTGAACTTGGGTTTATTTTTTCTAGCCTCTTACTCTACGAAACGACATTGCATCTGAGGGTCCAATGTCATCTTTCCATAATAGAATGTTGTTGTGTTGCCACCAGTGTGTACCAATGCCATTCTCTCCCATTTACGTGGGGTGGAAACTTAGGAATATTCCTAGTCTCCATTTATTTTTTCCTTTCAAAGTTAAGGGACTTCTGAATTCCTAGAGGGCCATTGCAGCATTTTTGCTTCTGGGTTTGACTAACACTCAATCAGGAAACAAGGGAAATGGGAATACTTCTGCATGACTAAATCTGTCCAGTTTCTCTGCGATGAAATGTGATAACTTTGTGATTAGTGAACTTTTTAGTTTGGAAATCTACCCATAATTTAGTGGATATTTGTAAGAGGACTTCATGACCATTGTAAGGCAACAACAAGCAACGTAGAGTCAAAAAACATCAAGAGGAGAGATCAGACTTAACAAATTTGTCAAGCATATGAATTGTATATTCTGATCTTGCAAATAGTTGCATATTTTGGTTTCTTTCGGAAACCATACTTACGATTTTCTACTTTGGAATGTAAGATCCCAATACTCCAAGATCCCTTAGCCTTATCACCTGCAATCTGGATTCCTTGTATGTGATTAGTTACTCCAGTTTACTGAATGTTTATTTTTTTGTAGAAAAAATGAAAAGGGGTTAAGGGATGACTATTGGAGGTCAATAGTCACTAGCTTCATTGCCACCAGCAAAATCAAAACTACTAAAGATGAATTTACGAACCCAATATTGTTGAAATTTTCTAAACCTGCATTCAAAACCTGTATTCAACATCTTTAAAGCTATTTTATTATCACCACTTGACATGTACATTTAGGCAAATAAAGAGCTTTTTGTGGTCTTTCACGATCAGTAGTCTTGTTGGTTGTGTTTGTATTGTGTTGCATTAAATTAGTTGAATCTCTTATTTTTGCATGTTTAAGTTCCAAGCTGAAAATGCATGTCCTCCATACCAGTTTTCTCTAGTTTATTGATCCTGGACTGAGGAAATTGCATAGGTGTTTCAGTAAGATAAAGCTTTTTGGTTGCAGTTTCAGTAATCTTCATGGGTAGTTTTGCTTCAGCATGAAAAATCAATGGCAAAGGCAACTGAAAGAACAATGACATCTCAGCCTGCTGCCTTTAAGCCTCGGTACGTAATGGATGCCAAGGATTAAAAGAGGCTAACCAAGCCCATCTGTCTCTCATTTGCAACTCTTGTTGATGCATTCAACTACACAGATCACTACCTTGGCTCCACATTTGCTCGTTACGATGGGAACATTCAATTTGACACTTTATGAAGGGGCCTTGAAGGATTCTCTAAACGACTCCATCGTGCCGGATGGCTACTCATAATATATCCACCCTTTGCTCAACCAATCTAGCAGGCATTTGAAGCTATGAAGATTTCATTGCTCAGGAACAACTCCATGCCAATTTAATTTTTGGACATATTAACAAGTTACTTTTATCAAAATGGGAGAACAAGGGATGCACGGGGCTGGGATTTAGCATCGTTGAGCATGTTGAGAATGCCATCTACATTCTTTATAGAAGGTTATTTATCATGTACCATTTAAGTAGAATATGGAATGCTATATACCATTCAGATTATGGTATATTGGAGGACTACCATAACGAACATTGTGCATCATTTACATGAGTTTTGAGAAATGAAGGTCTTCACTTATTGATTGTTGTTTGAGAATTGGTTTATTTGTTGTTTATACTAATATTTACTCATCCCAAATTGTTGGATGAATGGAGTTTGATGCGACATGAGTTTCATAAATTTTCTTCGGGATGCAGCTATCTCGATTTGGAAATATATTTTTCAAAAAGTATAGTATGCAATCTACGAAGTGTTGTATATATATATATTGGCCATAAAATGAGGTAACTAAATTCCCAAGTCAAAATAACATACTTTTGCTCATTATTTATTCACTTTAATTGCATCTTGAGACTAACTAATCCCCTAACCACATCATTGAAAGTTACGACTTTATTTATGGCTCTTAAATTCTTTCTTAGCACATAAAAGAGTTAAATCATTATTCCTTTAAGTCATATTATTACAAGTTATAACAAATTATTAAACCAATAAAACTTCATTATCATTAATCTACCAATTTAATTTTACTAACCATCAACAATGGAACCAAAGTGGCTAACAATATTGCATTTAATGATGGTAACGGATGATGAAACTCAATTTCATCAATTTCTCATATCATTAATGCCCTACTAAGTGTAACTTAATCAATTAATCCATAAGAAAAAGTCATACATAATATAACCATACATCTTACATTCATGGACTTTTGTTAATTACCTACTTTAGAAAAAATTACTAACTTTTTTTCTATCTTAGAAATATTAAGGTAAAGATTAGGGTAATATGGTCTATTTTCATCATTCTAACTAACTTTCTCTTCAAGTCAAACACATAACTTCCAACTTATCCTCCAATTCCATCCCCATTACCAAACGCTCATAACCTCCCAAACGTAGGATAACCCAAATTTATCCCATCATAGTACCCATTTATCTCCCAAACAACATTTCCTATTTATCACGGCATAATGGCATATTCCTTACACAACTAAATTTATCCCGTGATCAAAATGAGCTCTTAATGTAAAATTAGTGGATATACTCACACTTTGTAGCGGGGAAGAGATTGATATCATAGATATAAAATTGATATTATAAATAATCTTTACATGGTTACTTATTTTGCTACAAGTACTTGATACTTTGCAATAGCAACTAAAAAAGGTTGTTCATTATTCTCTTCCTTCTTTGTATCTACTTCAACGTTTAAAAGCTTGAATATAAGTAAATTGAAGTGACTTACAAATAGAATCTTTCTTCCTCAGTCAAATACGACAACACATTACATCCATTAATCCCAAACAAAGAATCATTTGCTCTATCATTCTCATTATAGGTCCCCAAGCGAGAAAACACCTATTTAACAAATTACACTATTAAATAAATGGGTCGACAACTAAAATTATATCTAACACATGATGTAGAAATCAAAAATATTATTTAACTAAAAAAAATTAAGAACATACATTGTCCAAAAATTTTTTCAGGTTAACTGCAAAGTATTTATGTTTTTTCATCTCTTAGCCTAACAACAAGGTATTAGGCATGTTTGTGAAAAATAATTTTTAGTTAACTTTGCAATTATATAAAACCAAATCAAAATATAAAAAGTACTTTGTGTTTATTTGCTAACTTATAAAAAAGCATATGCCAATCTATGAACAAACTTAACTAACAACATGCAGTTGATTTCAAAAAATAATGTCTAAATATCGAATGGATATATAGTATGAAAGGAGTCCCAAAATTAAAGAAATTATTTTTAATAATCAACAAATTGTAATATATAATAATAGAAAACAATGATTCCTTCCTATTCAAAACTAATCACTACACATCAACAAATCTAGTAAACTCATATTTAGAGTTGACATTTAATAAAAGAAAATGGGAGGGATTGCATGACAAATATCAGTTTATTATCATTCTTATGCCTTAAAACAGACCTAGCTTTTAGAATTTTAACTCTGCAAACTGATTTTTAGGGTGTATGTAGGCATCACTTAGGTTAGGCATGCATTGCATAATTTTATTATTTTTGACATGTTTATTTGAGTGTTAAGGATGAATAAATAGTTAGATCCCTAAAATCTTAGCATTCAAGAAGGCAACAGGTAAAGAGGAAGCTCAATTCAGCTGAACCATAGCTAAATCCAACTCATCATAGCTAGATACCAGCTCACTTGGGTTAGGGTTAGCTCTCTTAAGCTCCATTCAGCTCATCTTAGTTAGATGGTAGCTCAAGGTAGCTCAACTTAGCTCAACCTAGCTCAATTCAACTTAGATCCAGCTCAACTTAGTTGAGCTTAGCTCATCTTAGCTCTAATCAGTTCATTGGGAGCTCTAGCAAACTCAACTAAGTTTACAGGAGTCCACCTCAGCTCAGGTCCAGCTGCTTCTAGCTCCACTCAACTCAAGTCAGCTGAAGATGACCTCAACTAGCTTAGGCTAGCTCAAGTTTAGCTCTCGGAGACTCCACTTAGCTCAACCTAGTTGACCTAAACTATTTAACCTAAGCTAACTACTCCAGCTAGTTAAGTTATCTTCGGGAAAATCAGACCCAGCTCACCTCAGCTTAATTCAGCAGAAGCCAGCTTACTTTAGCTTGGCTTAGCAGCTAGCAAAGAACTAGCAAGCTAAGCCAGCTAAGATAGCTTGTTGCTGTTCTCTTCAACAACTACCAGCTCTAGTGCAACTCCAGATAGCTCTTCCTTAGCTCCTTTATCCAAAACCCAAGCTCCCTCTTACTTTTTCCACTACTACCTTAAACTAGCTTAGCTTAGGTCCACCTAAGCTCCCTAGTCATGGCTATCCACTGAACCCTAAATACCACCTAAGTTAACTACCTAAGCCTTCCTACTTTTGGCTCCAACATCACCTTCCTTGCAACCCTTCACCTTGGCGCCAAAAATGATGCCTCTTCACCCCTTAACCACCACCAAAAGGCACCTACTTTTGGTGACATTCTTTCCCTCAAAAAACCCCATCATCACCACCTTACACCTACCCTCTCAACACATCCTAACCCTCCACCTAACCATCTTCTAGAACACCCCCAAATTGGCACCAACTTGGCCATTGCCAACCACCTTGGACGGCCACCTTTTGGCCTATGATCACCCCCTTTACACCCATTGGGTTGGCACCAATCTATCCCCTTTTTAGGATCCTTCAACCACCTCCATCATGCCATCCTAGCCATCCAACCAAAGGCCACCAAACCCCCTTCATATCCCTTGGTTTGGTGCCAACTAACCTAGTCCTTAGGATCATCTAACCACCACCAAAAACTTATCCTAACCATCCATTACCATGCACGCCTACCCTACCCCCTTACTACTCTATATATACCCACATAACCACCACATAAAACTCACCTTTGGCTTCATTATTCCACCATTATTCCACCTACTATAGCCAGCCAAGAGAAGAAGAAGATTAAGGGGACACTCTGTCCCCTTGGTGCCTTCCCCTCTTCCCTTCTCTCTTGTTACGAACGCGCGCTTCAGACGTCTTTTAAGACGTCTGGGAGGTGGCCCAGACGTCTGACCAGACGTCTGGAACCACTTCCAGACGTCTGGGAATCGATTATTTTTGGCACGCGTGATTCAGGCGCGCAGACCTACGTACGCTCTCTCTCCCTCTCTTTTTCTCTCTCTCCTGCGGCCGCAGACCCACCCTATCCCGCTCTCTCTCTCCTCCTCGCTCGACCTTAAAAGGCCACGCCCTCCCCCTCACTCCCGTCACCTCCGCCCCCTTCCTCTTCTCCTTCCAGTCGGTGCGCGAGAGCGAGCGCGAGTGAGCGGCGGCGGCGACAGCCGCGGCGGGTGCGGGAGGAGGTGCTACGCGGGGGAGGAGGTGTCGACCATGAGGGCTCGAGCCTGCCGGGGCAGTGGGAGCCAGCCGGCGAGGGCGCAGCAGACGCGGGGTGGCACGGCAGGCTTGCTGCAACTCGAGCAGTAGGCGGAGCACTCGCAGCGCGGCCGTGCGTCGCGAGCGGAGGGCGAGTGGCGCCCTGATTCTGGAAAATTTTCCAGAATCAGACGTCTGTGATTCCAACCAGACGACTGGGAAGACATCTGGAAGACTATCCAGACGTCTAAAAGGTGAGTTATTTCCGCTTCTTCGTTTTCTTCGACTAACCGTACTAAGAGAGAGAGGAAATGGGTACGCGCAGGTTCTGAGATTCGCATCCAATGCGAATCAGATGTCTGGCTGCAGTGCCAGACGACGGGAACGACTTCCAAACATCCTAGGTGACCATCGGACGTCTGGGAACTAGGTCAGACACCCTTGCAGGCTTCTGGACGTCTGAGAGACCACACAGAGCAAGGTAACCCCTGATCCACTTTTTAAGACGTCTGGAATAAGTTCCAGACGTCTGATTTTGCACTGTTTCATCGTTTTCGATCCGTTTAGGGCCCGTTCGGAGTCTGTTTTCCGTGTTTCGAGTTGCGTGCTTTTCGGAATTACATCCTCTACCCATCTACAGTAGCTATGTACTATTTTGAGAAACCCCATGTGTTTGATCCTTGTGATAGGACCCCATTCCGTTGCAGTCTCGGGGGCTGCAGAGGCACGCGGGATTCCCGACCACGCCCCCAGTTCGCCTATTGTAACCGGTAGAGTGGCATTTAAGTTTATTAGCATAATCTGTTAAATTATGGAACCATAAATAGAACCTAGGACATTGCATGAATCCTAGGAATGAGAAACAAGATTGAATGATAGATCCTAGGGTGTTGCATAAATCCTAAGGCTGGAAAACTAGATTGTATGATAGATCCTAGGGTATGACATGAATCATAGGATGGGAAAACTAGTGGAATATGTGAACACTGCAGTCTTAAAAATGTGGAAAAGAAATAATAGCTGCCTGTAAATTTGAATTAACAGCTGCCTGCTACGAATAAATAAACGTGATTGAGAACATGGATTGTATGAACGTGAAACTGGAAAGGTGAAACCTGATTGTGTTGAGTTAAAAGAGCTGGAACCCTATGGGGAATTAGGAGTAGAACTCCTGGAAGTGAATGGAATAGAATTGGGGAAGTGAGATGGCCCTTGAGTACGGAGTACCAAGGAGAGCGACTGTCCCCCTGTTTAGTGCAGAGCGGAGCCAGCCGCCCCAGGGACCCGGGGTTAGGACTGGCCACTCTGTACCGACTTGCTGGCCCTCGTGTACGTAGTACCGAGGAGAGCTACTAGTGTAGGGAGGTATTAGCTCCCCCACGGGCCCCGGGGTTCTGCTAGCCTCCTACACCGACTTGTTAGGCCCACTGGGGCAAACCAGGGTAGTCAGGCGAGGGTGCGCGGACTGTAGAGGGGCAAGGCCCCTGTTTGGTTACTGTGGAGGGGTTAGACCCTATTACTGAGAGGGCTCTGCCCTGTACTGGTTCCGTGCTGTGCTTTGGGCGCACCCATTAACGGAAACGACTGACCGCGTGCCAGTGCGGGTTAGCTACCCGTGCATTTACCGCGCGTGTTGGAGTCACCGTTACGTTTGTCAGTGACCTTGGGGTGGTTGACTGAGAGTAGGATCACCACGGGGGACTCTCCCGGCCAGGAGAGCACCACGTGCTACTTGTACTGTTCGGAAAAGACTGTAATCAAGATCGTTCCCACGAGGAACATTTGAGATCAAGTGAAGGATCTGAGAAATAGATAAATTGTGAAACAATAGAAAGACGTAAATAAAGGAAGAAAGAAAATTAAAACAGCTACTGTACACTTTACTGTTTCTTTAGTTTAGCTGCCACTCTACTCAGCGTTTTGCTGACGTGTTACACTCGTTACCTTTCAGGACCAGGTGTTGAGCAGCCAGGGTCAGCGGCTGCAGAGGACGCTGGGCCGAGTAGGGTCCAGTAGAGTTACCACTGTTCTCTTGTATCACTTTCTTTTTGTTTCCACTGTAGTGAGTAGTTCTTGTTTCCGCTGTACTTTTCTTTACCTGTAGTTCATATTATGTTATGAATGTTGTTCTACTGTTGTGGTGGTACATACTGTAGTGGTTTCTTTGCTTACTGCTGTATTTTCTTACTGTTAGTTATATTCATGCTGGATGTGGTTTATTTTACTGCTCTTTTGGTTACTTCCTCGTTGGACGACCAAGTCTTGGGATTAGTCGAGTCGGTCCGGTTCTCGTGTCTCGTAGGGACTCGGGAATCGGGTCGTTACAAGATGGTATCAGAGCAAGGTCATCCCGAGAAGTGAATCAACTGACTGGAAAATAACCAATTCACATGTCTATAACTAGAGTAGCCACCACAACACATCTTTTGACATGAGTTCTTAGATGTTTCCGTTAGGTATCGTTCCGTAGTGACGTGTTCCGTTTTGTTTCGCGTCTCCTTGTAGGAGATGCCTCGTCGTGGGACCAGTGAGGCGGGCCGCGGGCGCGGCCGAGGACGAGGTCGGCGAGGTGGGCGTGCTGTTGCCGACGCCCCAGTGGACCAGCCACTACTCCCGGGCATCCAGGCCCAGGACCTCGCCCGGTTGATACGAGACATTGTACGAGAGGAGCTCCACCCACCGCCCCGAGCGCCTCCTCCTGGGGCTGCGGAGGGGGAGTCCTCTGTGGGACCACACGACGGACACGGCGCTGGACACGGGGGAGGGGATGGGCCGCCGTAGCCCCCACCTTCCTCCAACACTTCTGTGCACGAGGCACCGTTGCCTGGAGGTGCACCAGCATCCCCACTGCAGCGCCACTCCGAGCTCTTCGGGCAGTTCCGGAAGCTGAAGCCCCCCTCCTTCAAGGGGGATGAGGACCCGACCGAGGCAGAGGACTGGCTCGAGCAGCTGGAGAAGATTTTCGTCACCCTTCGCCCCCTGGTGGAGTGCCGCGTGGCCTTTGCCACGTACCAGCTGGAGAGTGCGGCACACAGGTGGTGGAGGGCGGTCCGGGGACAGGAGAGGGACGAGCCGACCTGGGACCGGTTCGTCGCCCTCTTCTGCGAGCAGTACTTTCCCCAGACGTGGCAGGACCAGAGGAGGCGGGAGTTCCACACTCTCCGCCAAGGAACGATGACCGTGAGCGCGTACTGCATGCGTTTCCTGGAGCTGTCCCGCTTTGCAGCGACAGCGGTAGCTACTGAGGAGGAGTGCCTTTGGAGGTTCACCGAGGGGGTCCGGCATGCGATTCGAGGGTATGTCAAACACCTGAAGCTGCCTACGTTTTCGAGGGTGGTGGAGGCAGCCATGACTTACGAGGAGACCAACCCGTCCGCGCGAGACACTGACGGCGGGCGGAAGAGGCCCTTTCAGCCGGACTTTTCACAGGGCCGGTGAGAGAGGAGACACGTGGCGTCCGCAGGAGAGCCGTCACGTTTTACAGGGCTATCAGGGGCCAGTCGCTAGCATCGGACCCCCGCCCAGCAGACAGTCGGGACCCATTGAGGGCGGGAGTTGGGTTCCCCTCTGTTACCAGTGTGGCCAGCCGGGCCACATCAGGAGGGACTGCCCGTCTAGGGCAGGAGGTCAGCAGATACTCCCCGTGCAGAGCATTGGAGGGCGTGCAGGAGGCCACGGTTCCCAGGCGCAAGGAGGAGGACAGCAGTCACGAGGAGGGTACCAGCCAGCACCTACCTGTCCGACGTAGAGTGTGGCTGCTTCGTCCGCACCTAGAGCTGAAGGGCATATCAACACCTTGACACACAGGGACGCCAGAGCTTCGGGATCGGTGGTAGCAGGTATGGTTTCAGTTTCCGGCAGACTCGTTTACACACTTTTCGATTCCGGCACTACGCACTCGTTTGTTGTAGCCAGTTTCGCAGTTAGTTTGGGCCAGGATTATACGCTGTTAGAGAATCCGTTCGTAATCAGAGGTCCGAGTGGTCAGCTGTTTGTAGCTGAGGAGGTGTACTCGGATTGCGAGGTCAGCGTCGGGGGACATTGCCTGCCAGCTGACCTGATTATGATACAGATGGAGGACTTTGGAGTGATTCTGGGGATGGATTGGCTGTCCGCTTACCACGCCTTGGTGGACTATTTTGAGAGGAAGATCGTATTCTCCATTCCGGAGTTGCCTTCTTTCGAGTTTCACGGACAGCCAGTGGACGGAGGTTTCAGGTGCATTTCGGCACTTTGGGCGGCGAGACTTTTGAGCTTGGGGTGTGAGGGCTTCCTAGCTTGTGTGGTGGTAGAGCCCAGCCCTGTGGCAGACTTCCAAAGCATCCCGGTGGTCAGAGAGTACCCTGACGTGTTTCCAGACGAGTTACCAGGACTATCGCCCGAGCATGAGATCGAGTTTGAGATCTCACTAGTACCAGGGACTAGCCCCATCTCCACCGCGCCATACAGGATGGCACCGCTTGAGTTGCGAGAGCTCAAGTCCCAGTTGCAGGACCTTTTGGAGAAAGGTTTCATGAGGCCCAGTGCGTCTCCCTGGTGAGCCCCGGTACTATTTGTGAAGAAGAAGGATGGTACCCTACGCCTTTGTGTGGACTACCGATAGCTGAATAGGGTCACCATCAAGAAGAGATATCCGCTGCCGAGGATCGACGACTTATTTGACCAGTTGCGGGGTGCCACGGTGTTTTCCAAGATCGACTTGAGGTCTGGATACCACCAGTTGAGGATCAGGGAGATCGACATCTCCAAGATAGCTTTCCGCACCCGGTACGGACACTACGAGTTTTTGGTCATGTCGTTTGGGCTGACCAATGCCCCCGCTGCTTTCATGGACCTGATGAACCAGGTCTTTAGACCGCACTTGGACCAGTTCGTGGTGGTTTTCATAGATGATGTACTCATCTATTCTAGAGATCGGAAGCAGCACGGACAGCACTTGCGGATGGTTCTGGACACTCTGAGACGACGTGGGCTGTACGCCAAATACAGTAAGTGTGAGTTCTGGTTGAGGGAGGTGACCTTCTTAGGTCATGTGATCTCTGGAGACGGCTTGGTGGTGGACCCAGCCAAGGTCGAGGCAGTGCTCAGGTGGGAGAGACCACGTTCAGTCACTGAGATTTGTAGTTTCCTGGGACTGACAGGCTACTAGAAACGATTCATCAGAGGATTTTCACAGATTACTCGTCCTATGACACAGTTGACCCGTAAGGACGTGCCCTTCGCTTGGACAGACGCTTGTGAGCCGTGTTTTCTGGAGCTGGAGAGGTTGACCTCGGCTCCCGTGCTCACCATCCCTGACAGTAGTGGCGGGTTCGTTGTGTACACGGACGCCTCCTTGCAGGGGTTAGGAGGTGTGCTCATGCAGAGGGTTCACGTTGTCGCTTACGCTTCGTGGCAACTGAAGCCCCATGAGCATGCCTACCCTACCCACGACCTAGAGTTGGCAGCTGTTGTCTTCGCGCTGAAGACCTGGAGGCACTACTTGTATGGTGAGACCTTCGAGATTTTCAATGATCACAAGAGCCTTAGATACCTTTCTGATCAGAAGGAGCTCAACATGAGACAGAGACGTTGGTTGGAGCTCCTGAAGGACTACGATTGCAGCATCTCCTACCACCCGGGAAAGGCCAATGTGGTGGCTGACGCCTTGAGCCGTAAGGCACCCGCACACTTGGCCAATTTACAGTTACAGAGTTGGAGCCTTTTGGAGGAGGTGGGAAGTTGGCGACCTCTAGAGTTACGGGGGTACTGTGGGGTAGTGACTGTGACACGGCAGACCAGGCCAGAGCTGATAGACCGCATCATCACAGGACAGATGGCCGATCCGTATTTGCAGTCCTTGCGCGACAGAGTACTGTCAGGAGACCCAGGGGACTTCTCTTTCACAGACTAGGTGCTGCGCCTGAGGGGACGGTTGTGCGTTCCCAGAGACGAGGAGCTGTTGAGAGAGCTCCTAACTGAGGCACACGGTTCCAGGTTCACCATACATCCCGGAAACATGAAGATGTACCACGACTTGAGACGCGAGTTTTGGTGGAGGGGGATGAAGCGGGATGTGGGTGAATTCGTGCAGCAGTGCTTAGTGTGCCAGCAGGTGAAAGCCGAGCATCAGAGGCCTGCAGGGCCACTACAGATGCTTCCAGTGCCAGAGTGGAAGTGGGAGAGCATCACCATGGACTTGGTGGTGGGCTTACCTGTTACCCAACGAGGACACGACACAGTCTGGGTAATAGTGGATAGACTGACGAAGACGGTGCGATTCTTGCCGATCCGAGTCACTTTGGGACCAGCACAGTTGGCAGAGAGGTATATCCGTGATGTGGTACGACTACATGGAGTTCCGAGGGAGATCGTATCCGACCGGGATACCCGCTTTACGTCTCAGTTTTGGGCTGAGTTTCAGCAGGCCTTGGGGACGCGGTTGAGGTTTAGTACGGCTTACCACCCCCAGACGGACGGACAGTCTGAGCGCACGATACAGACACTTGAGGACCTTTTGCGTGCCTGTGTACTGGACTGGAGGGGCTCTTGGGAGGAGCACCTGCCCCTGGAGAAGTTTGCATACAACAATAGTTATCACTTGAGCATCGGCATGGCTCCCTACGAGGCTCTGTACGGACGGAGGTGTACGGCACCCTTTAGTTGGGTTGAGGTGGGGACCAAGTGGGAGGTTGGCCCCAGGTTGATCCGGCAGAGTCAGGAGGTAGTCGAGCAGATCCACAGGCGACTCCGCACTGTCAGGAGCAGACAGAAGAGCTACGCGGATCAGAGACGTAGAGAGGTGCAGTTCGAGGTTGGGGATCACGTCTTTCTTCGTGTTTCGCCCATGAAGGGCCTGCAGCGGTTTGGGCTGAGAGGGAAGCTCGCGCAGAGGTTTGTGGGGCCCTTTGAGGTCCTGGAGCGGGTTGGACCCGTTGCTTACAGGCTTGCCCTCCCCCCGCAGCTTTCTGGTGTGCACGGCGTGTTCCACGTGTCCAACCTCAGGAAGTACGTAGCCGATCCCAGTCACATACTGAGTCACGAGAGCGTCGAGGTGGGCGACGAACTGACCTACCCCGAGCGGCTAGTGCAGATTCTAGACCGAGCCGTCCGCAGTTTGAGACGAAAGCAAGTACCCCTGGTAAAGGTTTTGTGGAGGAGCCAGCGGTACGAGGAGGCTACCTGGGAGCCTGAGGCAGCAATGTAGGAGCGGTACCAGAAGCTTTTCGCGGGTACGTCATTTCGGACCGGCTTCGGTCCTCTTTGAGTTTGTTATGGTTATTTTGACGTCTTTTCCGCACCCTAGTTAGCGCAAGTTTCGGGGACGAACTTCCTTTGAGTTTGTTATATTGTTACGAACTCGCGCCTCAGACATCTTTTAAGACGTCTGGGAGGTGGCCCAGACATCTAACCAGACGTCTGGAACCACTTCCAGACGTATGGGAATCGGTTATTTTTGAACGCGTGATTCGTCTGCGCGCCTGAGCGCGCAGACCTACGTACGGTCTCTCTCCCTCTCTTTTTCCCTCTCTCCTGTGGCCGCAGACCCACCCTGTCCTGCTCTCTCTCTCCTCCTCGCGCGGCCTTAAAAGGCCACACCCTCCCCCTCACTCCCGTCACCTCCGCCCCCTTCATCTTCTCCTTCCAGTTGATGCGCGAGAGCGAGCGCGAGTGAGCGGCGGCGGCGACAGCCGCGGCGGGTGCGGGAGGAGGTGCTGCGCGGGGGAGGAGGTGTCGGCCGTGAGGGCTCGAGCCTGCCGGGGCAGCGGGAGCCGGCTGGCGGGGGTGCAGCAGACGCGGGGTGGCACGGCAGGCCTACTGCATCTCGAGCAGCAGGCGGAGCACTCGCAGCGCGGCCGTGCGTCGCGAGCGGAGGGCGAGTGGCGCCCTGATTCTGGAAAATTTTCCAGAATCAGACGTCTGTGATTCCAACCAGACGACTGGGAAGACGTCTGAAAGGTGAGTTATTTCCGCTTCGTTTTCTTCGACTGACCGTAGTAAGAGAGATAGGAAATGGGTACGCGCAGGTTCTGAGATTCGCATCCAACGCGAATCAGACGTCTGGCTGCAGTGCCAGACGACGGGAACGACTTCCAGACGTCCTGGGTGACCATCGGACGTCTAGGAACTAGGCTAGACGCCCCCGCAGGCTTCTGGACGTCTGAGAGACCACGCAGAGCTAGGTAACCCCTGATCCACTTTTTAAGACGTCTGGAATAAGTTCCAGACGTCTGATTTTGCACTATTTCATCATTTTCGACCCGTTTAGGGCCCGTTCGGAGTCCGTTTTCCATGTTTCGATTTGCGTGCTTTTCAGAATTACATCCTCTACCCGTCTACAGTAGCTATGTACTATTTTGAGAAACTCCATGTGTTTGATCCTTGTGATAGGACCTCGTTCCATTGCAGTCTCGGGGGTTGCGGAGGCACGCGGGATTCCCGACCACGCCCCCAGTTCGCCTGTTGTAACTGGTAGAGTGGCATTTAAGTTTATTAGCATAATCTGTTAAATTACGAAACCATAAATATAACTTAGGACATTGCATGAATCCTAGGAATGAGAAACGAGATTGAATGATAGATCCTAGGGTGTTGCATAAATCCTAGGGCTGGAAAACTAGATTGTATGATAGATCCTAGGGTATGACATGAATCTTAGGATGGGAAAACTAGTGGAATATGTGAACACTGCAGTCTTGAAAATGTGGAAAAGAAATAATAGCTGCCTGTAAATTTGAATTAACAGCTGCCTGCTACGAATAAATAAACGTGATTGAGAACATGGATTGTATGAACGTGAAACTGGAAAGGTGAAACCTGATTGTGTTGAGTTAAAAGAGTTGGAACCCTACGGGGAATTAGGAGTAGAACTCCTGGAAGTGAATGGAATAGAATTGAGGAAGTGAGCTGGCCCTTGAGTATGGAGTACCAAGGAGAGCGACTGTCCCCCTGTTTAGTGCAGAGCGGAGCCAGCCGCCCCAGGGACCCGGGGTTAGGACTGGCCACTCTGTACCGACTTGTTGGCCCTCGTGTACGTAGTACCGAGGAGAGCTACTAGTGTAGGGAGGTACTAGCTACCCCACGGGCCCTGGGGTTCTGCTAGCCTCCTACACCGACTTGTTAGGCCCACTGGGGCAAACCAGGGTAGTCAGGCGAGGGTGCGCGGATTGTAGAGGGGCAAGGCCCCTGTTTGGTTACTGTGGAGGGGTTGGACCCCTGTTACTGAGAGGGCTCTTCCCTGTACTGGTTCCATGCTGTGCTTTGGGCGCACCCGTTAACGGAAACGACTGACCGCGTGCTAGTGCGGGTTAGATACCCGTGTGTTTACCGCGCGTGCCGGAGTCATCGTTACGTCTGTCAGTGACCTTGGGGTGGTTGACTGAGAGTAGGATCACCACGGGGGACTCTCCCGGCCAGGAGAGCACCACGTGCTACTTCTACTGTTCGGAAAAGACTGCAATCAAGATCGTTCCCACGAGGAACATTCGAGATCAAGTGAAGGATCTGAGAAATAGATAAATTGTGAAACAATAGAAAGACGTAAATAAAGGAAGAAGGAAAATTAAAACAGCTACTGTACACTTTACTGTTTCTTTAGTTTAGCTGCCACTCTACTCAGCGTTTTGCTGACGTGTTACACTCGTTACCTTTCAGGACCAGGTGTTGAGCAGCCAGGGTCAGCGGCTGTAGAGGACACTAGGCCGAGTAGGGTCCAGTAGAGTTACCACTGTTCTCTTGTACCACTTTCTTTTTGGTTCCACTGTAGTGAGTAGTTCTTGTTTCCACTGTACTTTTCTTTACCTGCAGTTCATATTATTTTATGAATGTTGTTCTACTGTTGTGGTAGTACATACTGTAGTAGTTTCTTTCCTTACTGCTGTATTTTCTTACTGTTAGTTTTATTCATGCTGAATGTGGTTTATTTTACTGCTCTTTTGGTTACTTCCTCGTTGGACGACCAGGTCTTGGGATTAGTCGAGTCGGTCCGGTTCTCGTCTCTCGTAGGGACTCGGGATCAGGTCGTTACATCTCTTGTGCCCATGCTAGCCAGAGGAAAAGCTAGGCAGGAGGACGTTCAGGAGGGGGTCTTTAGGGTGGTGCACATCCACCCTTGGAGGAGGTTTTTGGGTGGAATCCTTCTACACTTGGAAGAGCAAGGGCACACCCATCTAGGGCATGCCAAGGAGAAAGCAGCATCTTTGGAGGAGCACTTCAAGAAGGAGTTGAAGAAATCCTTTTCAAGCCTAGGAGCAGCTGAGCTTGGAGCAAGGATCTTCTCCTCTTCACCATCATCGCAAGATGATTTGTGTTTACATTTTTCTATATTTTTATTCATATAGTAGAAGCATTCCTCTACCATTCTTGTAAAACAACATTTCTTCCTTTATAAAAGTTGCCATTCCATAATTTTGTTGCATCTTATTTAATTGTCTTTTCTAACACTTTTCACTCCCTCCTCTAATTACCCTAGGTCACCATGTACCTTGGGTGAGCTTAGAGAGAGGTTACTTTTTGTCACTTAGGTGTTAACTATAGCAAATCTAGGTGTGGTCTTTCTTTGCACAATTTCGTAGCTGCCCGTTATTTCAAAATCCAAAAAAATTTTATATTTAAAATTCACAAAAAGAAAGTTGATTTCCAAATATCAAGTGAGAGTCTTTAATTTGCATTTCTGCCTCCTTTGGGACAACCTGAATACTTTCCCAAGTACTTGATTTTATAAATTTTAAAATCAATTGAAAGTGTGCATTACAACGATACAAACCCTAATTTCAAATCGTGCATTTTCACCATCACTTTCTGGCGCCATTGCCGAGGAGGCATAGTTTTGCATTTTCATATTTCTCTTGCTTAATACGTGAATCTCATCCCCTTCTCACTCTTTCATCTCATATGTGCAGGCACTACAGGAAGAAGGTGGGAATTTGGAAGCGAAAGCTTAAAGTCCCTTTTCTTCCCATAGATTTAAGGTTAGTGCCATCTTTCTTGTCACATAATTGCTCTTAAAAACTATCAAAGAAAAAAAATATCAAATCAGGCTTTCAGGATCAAAAACATTAAAAATAGGTAGAGTGGTGACTTAAAAAATTCATTATTTGCTTGTTTGAATCATTTAACACCACTCTACTTTAAGTGTTTGTGTTCTGATTTTTGGGTCCAGACTTCTGTTTGAATTTCTAAAATTAAGTCCTAACATCACAGGCCTCCTAAAATTTTCAAATTTCATCGAAAGATTATAAATCAAGTCAGGAACATCTGTTCTAAATTTCAGAGCATTTGGAATTGTAGATAATTTTTAAAAATTCACGGATCATAAGGGGGTCATCCCCTCTGATTTCATTATTTTGTTACAGTCCACGAATTTTAGGAATTTTTTGACTTACCCAATTTCGGTGAAATTTAGCTTTATTTTATCTTTGTGAAATTCTTTACAACATATAAAATCACAAAAAAATTTTGGTGGCCGATAGTGGTACTGAAATGTCCAAAAAACCCAAGGGTATCATTTCTGGACTTTGACACCAGCATAAATAAAAATCTCAAAAAAATATCAAATGAATTCTTAGAATAAGAAAAAATTTTTGGAATCCTTGTTTGATTTTCCTTTCAGTAGTGGTGTTTGCTCTATTTGGACCACTACTTAACTAGAAAAGCCTAAAACAATTTACTGATAGTAACTGTTGAACGCACGAGTTGCTACGCTAATGTGTTTGGTTTTGAAAACCTGTCGTTGTAGTTTGAAAGCGAAGAACTAATGTTTAACAAATAAAATTTATACTGGAATGGAAATCCCGGGTTGGACTCAGGGAGGCTACGTCGATCTATATTCGCAATCATATTTTTTTAGAATTTTTCTTGAAAAGTGAGGCGATGTAATTACAATGAAGCCATAATAACAATCAGACTAAACGAGAGAGAGAGAGAGAGAAAGAGAGAAAACATGCATTCAATAATTCAAAATGTTTATACAATAAAACCAAATAAGAATTACACTAGAAAGCGGGAAATTAGCTACACTAGAAAGCAGGAAAATTCTACACTAGAAAGCTGTAAAGAAGAATGGGTGAGAGAAGTTATTCTCCTCGACGATCGCTTGGAGGATGAGCCGGACGAGATGCCGCTTGGACGAAGGACGGAGTGGGAAGAAGGAGATCGAGGTAGGAGGAATGAGAACGGAGCAGCACGACGTCGTCGTCGCGGGATCCGCTTCCGAAATGAGAGCGAAAATTTGACTTTATCATGCGAGGAGCATCCCGAGTGTGGGACAAGCTTCTCTTGAGCTTTGGAGAGGTAGAGAAGAGAAGGAAGGGATAAGAATTTCGTGTGGAGGGGGTCTCCTTTTATAGTTGCAAGGAGTAGGGGCAATTTTGTCATTACAACTCTAAAAACATTAATTCAGGTCCTGTAGAGACGGATAAAACCGTCGCTAAAGGTCCAAACGTGGTCTTCGTGGGCGGCGCCCGTGCGCCCGCTCGCCTTCCGCTCCTTAACGTGCGTTCACGTACTTTAAATCTCGGCCGTTCGATCAGGAGATCAAACGGCTGAGATGCGTCCATCGCCCGCCTCAGCTGCGCGCCTCATCGTGTGTGATGCCGCATCTTCACCGCATGTCTAATGGCACGTAAGCACTATCGGGCGCATGCAACCATTCGATGATGATCTAATGCTCCTCGCGCCTGCTCGCCCATGCCCTGCGATTTGAATGCTCGCCCCTCCTTCACGCAGGTGCTCTCACCCACTACACTGCGGAGGGGAAAAGGGCACGCTGTTGAATTACGGTGCGGCTGCCCATGGCAGTTGGGTGGCGATCCAACGGCCACGATTCAACATGCAGTTGGCACCAAAATTAGCTGGGTCGGTTTGGGTGGCCGAGATGGCACCACGTGGTGCCATCTTGGCTGCCCATCTTCTGGATGATGTAGATGGTGCCACGGTTGTTGGATTGAGTCGATTTTCACGTCGTTAGGCTACGATCGTCGATCCGAATCCATTTGTGCGGTCGGATTTGTTGTTTGAAGTGCGGATTCACACCATCTTGGCCCTTGATCTTCTAGGGTTCCCCGATCTCTATTTGATGCTACAGGTGTTTGATTAGGGCGATCTTGGAGTCATTGAACTCCAATCGTCGCCCTGATCACATCTATACAGTTGGATCTTCTATCCGATGCCCCAATAAAAAGTTTGCTCTATCCTTGAACATAAAAGGAGACAATTAACCTCCATTTTATTCAAACTAATCTAAATGCAGGATGATGCATGTTATGCAATATTTATAGTATGCAATGCAATCCTATGCTTAAGAACATGCATAAATAGACATCTTAAGTAGTGTAAACATGTTTACATCATACCCCCATGCCTATCTTTTGCTAGTCCCTAGAAAAAACTATATGCTATTTATAAAAGAATCAGGTTGGATTATTTGGGCATGAGTTATTTTCAATCATTAAGAAAATATCTACTTAGGATCTGAACTTTCAAAGACACAACAGTGCCCAAGTATCTGCCAAAATGCAGACCGCCTCAAGCCCTCGCCTTATTCAAAGAAAAATTTCCTTTTCTTTTTCTTTTCTTTTCTATTTTTTTTTTGGATTTTCAAGTTTTAGGGTTTAAGAGTGATTTTCTACGACCATTCAACTTACCCAAGACTTGATGAGAACCCTAAGTTCTAAGCATCTTATTATGAATGTAATAGACTCGTTGGTTGGCAGTTAAAATGGACTTCGGATTTCTATGCCTCTAGGTGACCTAAAAAAAAAAAATTCTGCCTAAAGGTGTATCTTTACAACCGGTAGCTTTCTCTCTACTTTTATTTTTTTATGGGGTTAACATAAGGGTGAATCCAGTGTATATCTCCCTGGTTTATTCTACATCTCCGCTTCTTCCTAAGTGTTTTGGAAATTTTCAGTGCATTTATTGAGCTGGGTTTTGGACAACCGGTCGATGAGCTGTTACCACCGACAACTTGCTAGCCATACTCGTGCAGCGAAGTGTGGTTTATTTCTTTTTTTTCTTTTCTCCTTTTTTTTTTAAGTAGGTGGCTTCCCTGGTCTGAGATTTACCTAAAGGCAACAAAAGAGAAAGGTCCAGTGACTGGGCTCTAGACAACCTGCCTATGGGTTGTTACCCACGATAACTTGCCAGCCATATCACCCTAGAAGGTTCATTAGCTACCCAATTTCCGTTAGAATCGCCGAACAACGAGTCAGTGACAAGATAGTGTGTAGATGCTTAAAACTCAAAATTCCCTCAAATTAGAGGGTAGGTTGATAGGTCATGTACTTATCACCCAAACTTATTTACTCAAATTACAATAGAATTAAGGTTGGCAAGGACTCGAAAAATAAATCCACATTTTAGTAGATACACGGGCTGGTTAAGTCCAAAGATCTGAAGGGTCTTTGTGTTCAGATCCTAATGTAAAATTTCCTAAGATTGAAAAGTCCTAATGTCCAACTATTCCTTCCTAATTCTTTTTTTTTTAAATGTATAAATAAGAAGAGAAAAATAATTTACATGAATTTTACAAAGCTGACCAAATGATTCAAAAATGAATCCACCCCCCCATGCCTAGCTGATGCAATGTCCTCATTGAAAAAGAGACATGAAAGAAAGGATAGAGTATGAAAGATGTCACCTGAATATGAAGCTTGTATTAGCTTTGTGTCATATGTACAACTGCTAAGTTTAATGCCATCAACTAGGCGAAGTCCAGCCAAAGAAGTCACAGAATGGCTAGAGCAACCATGTCTGAGACGGGTTCTGGAAGAATACGGTCAATAACAAGCTTCAGACATTGACCGTTGACTTTAAATGTGTTACCCATCTTTGGGTCAGAAATCTGAACGGCTCTATTTGGAAAAATCTGGTCAATTATGAATGGGCCATTCCATTTAGATCTAAGTTTGCCAGGAAAGAGCTTAAGTTTAGAATCGAATAACCAGACCTTCTGGTTCAGCTCAAAGCTCTTGCAGGAAATCAGTTGATCATGTAGAGCTTTGGTCCGAGCCTTGTAGATCTTGGCATTCTCATATGCATCATTTCTAAGCTCCTCCAACTCAGATAGTTGGAGTTTCCTGGTCTTCCCAGCTAAATTCAGATCTAAATTGCATTGTTTGATCGCCCAGAATGCCCTGCGTTCAATCTCTATGGGTAAATGGCATGCCTTTCCATACACTAAATGGAATGGAGACATGCCGATGGGCATTTTATATGTCGTACGGTAGGCCCAAAGAGTGTCCTCAAGCTTTTGAGTCTAGTCCTTGCGATTAGGCCTAACCATTTTTTGCAGAATGTTCTTGATCTCTCGATTGGAGATCTCGGCTTGTTCATTCGTCTAGGGATGGTAAGGTGTGGAAATTCGGTGATTAACCCCGTATTTGGCCAACAAATTCCTGAATTGGGCATTAGTAAAATGAGTTCCACCATCACTGATGATGGCCCTTGAAATCCCGAACCTGCTGAAGATATTTTTCTTGACAAAATTGATAACCACCTTATGGTCATTGGTTCGGGTGGGAATCGCGTCAATCCATTTGGACACATAATCAATAGCAACAAGAATGTACTGCTGTCCAAATGAAGGGAGAAAGGGTCCTATGAAATCAATGCCCCAAACATCGAAAATTTCGACAGGAAGAATTGGGTTTAGGGGCATCATATCTCTCTTAGTTATGCTCCCGAGTGCCTGACATCGAGAACATGACCTTGAGAAATCCTGGGCATTCTTAAATAAAGACGACCAATAGAAGCCAGATTGCAAGATTTTTGCAGCTGTCTTTTTCCCGAAGAAATGTCCACCACACCCAGATGCATGGCAGAACTCGAGTATACTATTGAATTCATTCTCTAGTATACATCGGCGAATAATCTGATCAGATCCGATGCGGTACAGCTTAGGGTCCTCCCAGAAGTAGTATTTAGCCTCAGATTTGAGTCTATCCCATTGTTGCTTGGTCCAATCCTGGGGGATTTGACCAACGGCCAAATAGTTAACAATGTCAGCAAACCATGGGGTGTGGACACCTAAAATTGTAAGAATAGTTTTGTCTGGAAAAGTGTCTGCAATCGGAATGTCCGGACAAGAGGAATCACCTAGGAGTATCGACAAATGATCTGCTACCACATTTTGTACCCCGATTTTATCCTTGATTTCAAGATCAAATTCTTGAAGCAGAAGAATCCAACGAATAAGCCAGGGTTTAGCATCCTTTTTGGCCAAGAGATGTCTCAAGGCTGAGTGGTTGGTATAGATGATAACATGAGACCTTAAGAGATAAGCCTTGAATTTTTCCAAAGCAAACACTACAGCTAGTAATTCCTTTTCAGTAACGGTGTAATTCCTCTGGGCTTCATCCAGAGTTTTACCAGCGTAGTAGATGACAGAGGGCTTTCTATCAATTTTCTGACCCAAGACAGCCCCGACCACGTAATCAGAAGCATCGGTCATGATCTCAAAAGGGGCTGTCCAAATTGGTGGTTGCAAAATTGGAGCACAGGTGACTGCCATTTTCAGGAAATCAAATGCCTTTCGGCATGATTCATAAAAAACAAACGGCGTTTCTTTGGTAAGAAGATTGCTCAGGGGACGAGCAACCTTCGAGAAATCCTTGATGAATCTTCGATAGAATCCCACATGGCCAAGAAATGATCAGATTTGTTTAATAGATGTGGGAGGAGGAAGTTTAGTGATAGCATCAACCTTAGCTTTATCCACTTCAATTCCCCGTTCAGAGATTACATGACCCAAAACAATGCCTTCTTGGGTCATGAAATGACTCTTTTCCCAGCTAAGGACCAATTGTGTTTTGATACATCGCTTAAGAATCATTTCTAGATTAGCCAAACAAGAGTCAAATGATTCTCCGAAAATAGAGAAATCATCCATGAAGACTTCCATAAACTCTCCCACCATGTCAGAAAATATGGCTAGCATACACATTTGAAAAGTCGCAGGTGCATTGCATAACCCGAAAGGCATCCTACGGAAAGCAAAGGTTCCGTAGGGACAGATGAAAGTAGTTTTTTCTTGATCTTCGGGATGGATAGGAACTTGGTTGTATCCTAAGTAGCCATCAAGAAAACAGAAGTACTTCTGCCCGGCTAATCTTTCCAGGATTTGATCGATGAAAGGCAGGGGAAAATGATCTTTTTTAGTGGCTGTGTTCAGCTTCCTATAATCAATACAAACCCTCCAAGAGGAAGCTGAACGAGTTGTGACAGATTCTCCTCTCTCGTTAGTCAGAACGGTAATCTCGGCTTTCTTCGGAACAATCTGCACGGGACTTACCCAGGGACTATCAGAGATTGGATAAATAATTCCTGCATCAAGCCACTTGATGATTTCCTTTTTGACCACTTCTCGCATATTTGGATTTAATATCCTCTGCATCTGGCGAGAAGGGCGGGATCCATCTTCCAAGAATATTCTATGGTTGCAGTAAGATGGCTCGATCCCCCTGAGGTCATGAATGGTCCAACCAATTGCCTCCTTATGTTCCTTCAGGACCGTGATCAATTTAATCTCTTGCTCCTTTGTCAATTTAGCACTGATAATCACAGGGAGTGTCTTCTGAGGTCCTAAAAATTGATATTTCAAATTCTTAGGCAATGGTTCAGTTCAAGTTGGGGCGGGTTGATGATTGATGGTAAGGTAGATGCTGAAGACTCAACAAGAGGAAGAGGTTGTGAGTGAACAAAATCAATAACCTCTTCAGAAGATGGCAAGTCAGCCATAGAGGGTTGTGGGTCGAATTCCTCATCAAAGAAGGAACTTTCGATTGAAGAAACCATCAAACAAGTTTCAATGTTTCCATTATCTTCCTCAAGTTCCTCAATAAATCCACAACCCTCAAATTTATTGATCGCCTTAAAAATATCCAATTTCATTCGTTGATCCCCAAAGGCGATTTCCATGCTACCGCTTTCACAATTAATGTTGGCCTTAGCGGTAGCCAGGAACGGACGCCCCAGAATGATGGGCGTGTTCCTCAGATTATCAAGTACATCCATGTCAAGGATAAGCAAATCTACAGGAAAATAGAAATCCTTGACCTTAACTATAACATCTTCAATAACGCCTCACGGATTTGTGACCGAGCGGTCAGCTAACTATAGCGTTACTGAAGTTGGCCGAAGTTCACCTAATCCAAACTTCTCGTAAAGAGAAGTCGGAATTAGGTTGATGGATGCACCCAGATCCAAAAGTGCTCTATCAAATGTGTAATCTCCGATGACGCAAGAAATCAATGGAGCACCTGGATCTCTCTTTTTCTGAGGGAGGTGGTGCAGGATAGCAGAACTAGCCTGCTCGGAGAGTACCACCTTCCTCGGAATAGATTCTCTCGACTTACGCTTTTGTGTACATAAATCCTTTAAAAATCTTGCGTAAGCCGGTATGTGCTTGATAGCATCAAGGAGCGGGATATTGATCTCAACATTCTTAAATAGATTCAGAAGCTCCTCATTGCTATCAACAGACTTCTTCTTCTTTGATTTGATCAAGGCTTCAGGAAAAGGAACATGAGTCAGATCTTTGGAATCAGGTTCCTGAGCCTTGATTTCTCCTCCAGAATTCTCCTCTCTCTCCTCAGGTTCTTCAGGATTCAGAAGATCAGAATAGTGTGGTTGTGGATCCTGAGTCTGCTTACCACTCCTCAAAGTGATAGAATTTGCAGATGCATAAGAATTTGGGTCTTGGGGAGGGTTAGGAAAGATTGGAGGGGCTTGATTAGCCAAGAATTGTTGATTTGCAGAAGAAGAAGAGGAGGAGGAGGAACCCTACTCAACCACCTAAGCATGTGCGTGTGGGTCCCTCTGATTTTCGTACCCATGGGCTTGGTTGCCCAAATTCATAATATTTCGTGGGTTGGGTACGGGTTGGGATGGTAGAGATCCGGGTTGACGAGAGTTAGCAATGAGCCCGGACTGCAAGTTGTCCAGCAAGGTTTTCATTTGCTGCATGAGTTGGAGCATGGATCCTTGCATCTTTACCATTTGTCGGTTCAAATCAGCCTGCCCTGCGGGTTGACGGGCATTCCAGCTGACTGATTGATCTGATTTGGAGGCAACTGAGTATATACATGACCCTGACCCATTGGTCGTTGCGGAGCATAGTTGCCGAGTCGGAATTGGGTCTGTTGCCCTGGGTTTTTCCAAGAAAAGTTAGGGTGGTTTCTTCAACCCGGATTATAAGCATTAGAGTAGGGGTTGGATCTAACATTCTCTTGTACAGCATAGATATCCTCAGAAGGTAAGGATGGAGAGAAAGAAAGGGAAGGATCAGAAAAACTGGGATCAAAGGCCCCAGTTTGGAATCTGTGGGGTTCCAAACAATGCTGACTCACAGGTTGAGTCGCATCGAGTTGATTCACAAACTCCAGTCCAGAAGGAGCTCGTGAAGAATGGAATTGCGAATTTTGGGATTGAGTGGATCGAGAGTTGTTCATAGAATTGCCAGCCATCCACTCTTCCATTCTCATAGCAACCAAGTCCACCTTATCAGGTTTATTACAAATCAATTCCATATCAAATGAATGAGAGTCATGGACTTAATTGACATTTGATCTAGGCTGCTAGGACTGGTTAAATGTATCCATGGAGGCATGATTGATTGAATTCTCACTCATTTCCTCAAATAAATCATATGCACTATCTGCATCTTTATTGAGGAAATTGCCTCTGCAAGAAGCATCCACATGATTTCTGAGTTGCTCAGTCAACCCATGATAGAAGATCTGCACGAGTTGCCATTTCGGCACCTCGTGGTGTGGACACCTCCGCAATAGGTCCTGGAATCGCTCCCAAGACACGTGAAACTGCTTCCCCAGCCGCTGGGTAAAGGTAGTGATTGCCCGTCTCAAAGCATTGGTATGTCCGACTAGGAAGAATTTCTTCAGAAAGGTCGATTTCAACTCATTCCAAGTTGCAATTGGTCTTCCTATTGTCCTATACCAATGCACGGCCTTATCCCTAAGAGAGTGGGGGAAGAGCCTCATGATCATTTGCTCCTCGTTTACATTTCGTGCCTTGGTGGTCTGGACCAAAGTGGTCAAGTCCTCCAAGTGCTGAAACAGATCTTTGGAGCCAAGCCCATGATAATGTTTGATTAGGCTTAACACCTAGGGCTTGATTTCTATGTCACCGGCTTGAATTTGGAGGCTGGGACGTTCCCCGTAATTTGAAGGATCATAAAAATCCTTCAAGGGCTGAGCGCCCTGCATTCTCTGGAACCATTCCTGCATCTTTGCATTTGTTCCAGTTGCCTTCGAAATTCTTCCTGTGGATTTCCAGGCAGAGGAGGCTGTTGGTCGGCCATGGGATCAATTTGACCAAAATCCAATTTGTGCCTCCTAGAGTCCTCTAATGGTCCTTCCAATCAGGGATTCAATGACCATCTTCCCAACATAAACTAGGAAAAGGTCGGAAGGACTGGGGATAGGGACCCTGCAGCACAACAAAACAAGGCTGTCCTTAAGTAGGGTAGCCTAAGGATCTACTGACTCCCAAAACCTACCTTAAGATTGTAAATGATTTACTCTACTTGTGTCTGTTCAATCCAACCAGTTAGAAGGAGGGACTGGTGATGAGTGGCTACTCATCATGGCTAAAAAGCTGAAATTAAGCTAGACACTAAATAAAATAATATCAAATTAATAGATAAAAAGGGTTAAGTGTGGGAATTAAAGAAAATGACCTAAAACCTTTACTCTGTGTTAAAACTTCATAATTAGGTCACAAAAATGAGATATTCTGAAAGCAAAGTACAAATGATGATCCATGCGTCAATTAAACACATAAATGAGTTTGAAAGGCCAAATCAGAAGTAAAATCAATGTCTTAAATGTTAAATTAGGCACATATAAAAATTTGAAGGCAATTGGACATCATTTAGGTTATGAAATAGGCAGTTTACACTTAAGTCCTTCATGCATTACACTCCTACCCTTAAAAACTCCTCTTTGGACCTACTTGTAAGCTTCTGGGACCCTTTTGAAAGGCTGCAGGGCCCTTCCAGTTGTAGTTCTTTTCACTCATGGGCCTGCACGCTATTCTTCTACCCCTTCGTTCAAGGGTCTTCCTGCAAAATTTCCTTCATTTTAGAGAGAAGCCTGCTGCTCTTCACGTGCACTGTAGCGCGTGAAGAACATGGCCAATCTCAGCTGTCCGTCACTCTTTAGATCTTGATCTATGGTTGGATTCGAATGGAACTTTCACGCAATTCAGTGCGTGCGTTCACCTCTCTCCCCAGATCTCATCTAACGGTCAGATCTTGTGCTCAGCTCATTGTGCGCTCCGCCCCTCACATCCTCGCCGCCGGTTGCATTTTGATTATCTTCACCTGCGCGGTGATCTCAGCCACTGAGTTGCTACTTAAGTACCTCTGTGGTGTCGCGCGCAAGGGATCGCTCCCTCCTACACCTCTTAGCGATCAATTCGTCCACTCCAGTCTCTCCTCCCCATCCAGCCTCTGATTTCACAGCCACCGGCTGTGAAATCATCACCTTCTCTCGACACTCCTCGTCGCTAAGGACTTTGTAGCACCTGAGGACGACCCTAGAGCCTCACTAGCAGACTCTTCCCTCTGCTGGAGTCATCTTCCTCCTTTCTTCCTCCTTAGCCACCGGCTAAGGACCCATAGGTCCCATTCTTCCTGTTAGATTAGGTTTTTAATTCTGCATAATTAGTTTTAGCTGTAGTTAAGTAGTTTAGAGTAGAATTAGCATAATTGTTAATGTTTAATTTTCGCTGTAGGTTAAAGTAGCTGTAGTAATAGAATTAGGCTTAAATTCCCTCCCCTCACCTCCTTTGATCAATCCAGATCAGAGGGGAAGAATTCATCAAACCCTGTTTCAAATTATCTCCCTCTCCATTTTTTTTTTTCACAATCCAGTTCTGATTTTTTTTCACGACAGGTTTCTCTCATCTTTCACCCACACACCCTGATCCAATTTCAGATCTGGCTGGTTTACAACCTCAGATCTGAAATTGGCGTCACAAGCACCTAAGGGGCTTCTCACTCACCTCATCTTTGATCACAAAAGCCCCTTGATTATGGGTCGAATTGTTCAGTTTGTCAGATTTCTTTTCAACATGGATTTTAAGGATTTTTAGCTTTCTAGATTTACTGCCTGATCTGACAGATTGAAGCTGAGTTGAATTCCCTGTTGGCAAGGATTCTGAGAGGATTTCTGGTGACAGAAATCATCTCAGAAGAGCCATACTTAAATATGTTTTGATAAGCCTTGAATGCATTGAATGCAAGTCAGATCTGAGGATAATTACTGTGGTAATTTGAAGTCTGATCTTGCATTCATAAGTTTTTTTATGGATGTTTGGTTTGTCTGATAATTTCCTAACCTAAGGAGTTCTCAATACTCCTTAAGGTTGTAATAAACTGGGATTTGATCTTATGATTTTAATTGACTGAATTAATTCTTCCTTCATGCTGTTTATAGCATTAGGAAGAGTTAATTCAGTGATTTTTGTGGATTTTATTTGAAATGAGGTTTTTGATGAGGGTTTTTGGGCATCTGAATTGAGACATTTATTGATTTTCGTGAGAAATTGAACCCTTGTCAGATTTGGGATTTACTTAATTGCTTTTCAGTTGATTTTGATTGACTTTAATCCCAGTAACAGTAAATTGCTGCATCTTGTAGCTACATATTTCCTTCTTTCCAAACCGTTCCCTTCTCACCATTTGGATTCACCTTCCTTCTCAAATGGACTAATTGCAGCAGCAGTTAGCCCATTTGACAGTGGCTGAAGCTGCTGTTAGAAAAGAGAAAATTAAACACCATTCCCCTTCTCATCTCTTGGACAGTAGCTTCGACTGCTGTTAGAAAAGAAATTGAACATAATTAATCCTTCCTTTCTCACCTCCTATTGAAATCTAACTATAAGTATACTGAAATTTGATACTGTATATATACATATACAACTAACTATAACTATAATGTACATAATAACTATGTAAGTATATATACATCTATACTGAAATGTATGTGTATATAATTAATCACCTCTTGAACAGTATATATACATATAAGTTAGATAAATTAGTAATTTAGGGTTATAACTAAGTTAATTGAATATGTAGACTTAGGTTAATATATCTTAAGTAATTTAAGCTAGTTAAAGTATATTTATACCTTTTTTTATACTACTTTAACTTAGTTTATAAGTTAAACAGCCAAAAACTGCTACTTAAATATAAATAAAATAGAAATTAATTCGAAAGAAATATAATAAAAATATGTATAAAATACTTATGTATGTAATCTAACTCTGTATAAGGTCAATTAGACCATATGCTAACTAATTTATAAGTAATTAACCAAGAAAGCACCTAAATCAGCATGTAAAAATAGCCCACTTTAATGAATTTATTTATATAGTAAATCTATTTAAAATTCAAAATTAATTGAACAATTATATAGTATTATGTAAATACTTTATATTCCATAATTTATTTTATTTTTTTTAATAAGTTATGGCTCTCGAATTGAGGGCCAAAATCGCTTCCAGACAACAGTTGCGCGTGATTTCCAGTGCAGATGTGGCGCTAGAATAGCGCCACATCGTGCGCTGCAAACCGCACGCAGTGGTTTATATTGCTTTTCTGCATATGCCAAGCAGTCGTCACGGGAGCCGGGCACCCGAAACAACGGAATATGTCATGCATACCCGATTCGATTATGAGTATACGAACATTGTGTGGGGCCGGGGGCCCGAGAAGTGTGTGTGGCGTGGGGTTGAGACCCTACGCTGAGTTCGAAATTGTAATTAAGCAATCTAATGAAGATTAGGGCGCGCTCAGTAGAGGTTTGGTCCCATTGTTTGGGTGTTGTGTATCCCTCGAAAGGCGCACCCATAAATTAAACACATTTTTAATTGATTAATGAAAGCTAATGACGGTTGCTTAATCACCTCTCCACCGTAGCTAAAAAATCTGTTAAGGCAGAAACAAATGAAGTGCATCCGAAGAAGAACAACATAAGAAGCTTAGAGTAAGAGTAAGAGAGAGAGACAGAAGGTGTACATACAAATAGAAGACGTATACAAGAGTAAATACTAATATAAGAGAAGAATATAAACATATAAAAATATATATATGTATACATAGTATAGCCCATTACATTTGTATAAATAAACCCATATATTTACAAACAGAATAAAATGTCACCCTAAACGTTGCTACAGATCTCAGTTTGCCTCTTTAGGTTTGTATATAGTGTTTTCTGAGATCTAGCGACACTTTTGTCTGTCACTAAGACTGCTGTATGTGTTACTGTAGATAACAGACTAGTAAGTTAAGTTAATATATTATAACATCTTAGTCTATTGTATACTTCCATGTTAGTAGTAATACTATAACTTGTAAAGACATAGTTTATAGTATAGTAATAGATTGTTTGGTGCTTGTTTATAGTTAGTTTTTGCAAGCATTACCATTGATTCTTTTTGGGTAGATAAACAATGTCCACATTCATTCATTCTTTAATAAGATGTAAAACTACTTTTTGGAATTAGAGGATAATTTTGAGATCAAAGAGCGATGTAATTCAATAAATTACCTCCCAGTGAACGACCTGGAACAAAACCAGTAAAAATTAGATAAGTAAATAATAATAATGGTTGTAATGACTGGTACTCTCTATAACTCACCACAATGACACTCTTAGTGTTTCATGCTACAACAGTACATCAATCATCATATTGCAGTCATTTATATCCTTTCATTAACTGGGGAGAAGGTTTTTCCTTCGACTTTCGCCTCTAGTTCCTAGTGTATTCGCCAACGCGGTTGTTTAACGCTACTCCCCTAGCTAGACATCAGATTAATCAGTACAAGTAGGTTAATCAAAGACAATCTCAGACTAGGCCCTGAAGAGCGAATTAGACCTTAAGGCCAACGTCTACTCAATTTTATTAAGGCTTGGGATTGTGGTGCTTATGGAATGTGATGGGCCCTTAAAATGGGTTGTGCCCTTAATGATTGATTGAGATTTGTGTAAGTGCGTGCACAACTAGGGTTTTCAAGCAAGATTATTTGTGATGCGTGGATTTTAATGTTCAAATCTTGCTTAAGTAGCTTTTAGGGTTTCAAATTAGGTGGATTGCAATCAAGTTTCTAGGCAAACCAACTTGTCAAACACAGGTGAAGATTGTTTTCCTTTAAAACTAGAAAGAAAGTGGAGTGCCTGGAATAGACCTAGATTGAAAACCCTAAGGAGGAGCTACTTGATGAGTTGAGTTTAAGTAGAGTGGTGCGGCCCAAACAACTTAAACAACTGGCCACAAATGCACCACTAAGTTAGGCACACAAAGATGGTTAACCTAGAATGATTTCTACTCTTTTATGTGTTGCTTTGTGTGTACCGGTTCCACAGATCAGAACCTGGTTGAGTAAAAACAAATCAATTAGGTTAAGTGCCTTGAATGTGGGTGTACGTTGTGTATTTGTTGAAAATTACCCCACAAGATTATCTTTTTGTTATTTTTTTTTTATAAATGAGGGTGGAATGAATGTGAGTGAGAATCCAAACAACCAAACTATTCCTAGGATTTATGCAAACACCTAGGTTAATTGAAATTTGGATTTAATGTGACAAATGAAATCTATGGAGGGGGGAAGAATGGGGAGCACTTATAGTTATCTTCAACTGCACTTTACTTCGGTCTACTGCTTGTTGATTCCGTGATGGAGGTCTCTGCAAAACAATAGACACAAGAGAAAGCAAGTCAGAAAGCAATAAAGTGCAAGAAATGCGAAAAGAAGATCGAAAATCATTGCCTCCTCAGCAATGGCGCCAAAATGTTGAGCGCACGAGTTGCTACGCTAATGTGTTTGGTTTTGAAAACTGTCGTTGTAGTTTGAAAGCAAAGAATTCATGTTCAACAAATAAAATTTATACTGGAAAGGAAATCCCAGGTTGAACTCAGGGAGGCTACGTCGATCTATATTCGCAATTATATTTTTTTAGAATTTTTCTTGAAAAGTGAGGCGATGTAATTACAATGAAGCCATAATAACAATCAGACTAAACGAGACAGAGAGAGGGAGAGAAAACATGCATTCAATAATTCAAAATGTTTATACAATAAAACCAAATAAGAATTACACTATTTGGCCTCCCGTCCTCCTCCTAGAAACAACTATACTGCAACTGCAGTTATTCTGAGGAATGGGAAAACTATTCATGATCCTTTCCCTGCTTAAGAAACCCACCTAAGAGAAAAGCAGATCAACTCTTCTCCCTCTTCCTCTAACCCCGTTTAGGAACCCAAAAGTGCAAAATAGGAAAATTCTGTACCTTTTCCACGAGCACTTCACTCTATCCACACTAAGAAAAAGAAATCTGAGCCCACTGATAAGGAATTGGTGGATCTTTTTGGGCAAGTAGAAATAAACATTCCTCTCCTAAATGCCATAAAATATATCCCTTCCTATGCCAAATTCTTAAAAGATTTGTGTACCCCCAGAAGGAAACCAAGAAACCTAGGAAAGGTGATTCTTCCAGAGACAATAAGCTTAGCTGTGTAGAGCAAACTACCTCTGAAAAGAAAAGATCCAGGTGCTCCCTTGATTCAAGTGGTCATTATGACACTTCTTTTGATCGCTCCTTATTGGATCTCAGTGCCTCAATTAATCTCATCCCTACTGTCGTTTTTGAGGAATTTAAGATTGGTGAATTAAAGCCTGTCGAGGTAACACTTCAATTAGTAGACTGATCTACAATCAAACAAAATGGGATTGTTGAGGATGTCATCGTCTAGGTCAAAAACTGTCTATTTGCTGTAGACTTTTTGGTCGTGGATATAGTGGTACCAGAAGCTTTAAAGAATGCCCCCATAATTCTTGGAAGACCATTCTTAGCCACCGCCAAAGCCAATATTGATTGCGATTCTTGAAAGATGAAAATCATGTACGATGGTGAGTGTATTACCCTAGATATTTTCAAGCTTCTAGGTGTTTCCAAGAACCAAATTTCTTTGATGACTCAGATTCTAAGGGTGAAAATTTAGTGGAGGAAACAATGCAAATTTCACACATGGGTTCCTACTTTGCAGTTAACATGGTTCCTAAACAATCTGATTTAACCCACCCTTCGACCCTAACCACACCTTCTCCATTTGAATCTTCATCTAACTCCTTCCCCCTCACTTCACCCATGGATCAAAAGTAGAAATCATCTTAGAGCTAGGCCCCCAACTTCGGTTAAAACCATTGCCCGACTCCGTTAAATATGTTTTCCTTGGACCAAACCAGACCATGCCCCTGGTTATCAATTTCGGACATACTGGGGCACAAGAGGAAAAACTTCTCTAGGTTTGAGTAAATATAGAAAAGCTATTGGCTGGACCCTTTCTGATCTTAAGGGTATAAATCCATCCTATTGCACCCATAGAATATATCTTGAGGGCGATTGTTGTCCCTCCTGCCAACCACCAAGGTGCTTAAACCCTAATATGCAGGAGGTGGTAAAAAAGTAGATTATAAGGTGTCTTGATGGTGATATCATCTACCCCATTTCTGATAGCTCCTTGGTTATTCCCACACAGGTAGTTCCTAAAAAAGTTGTACTAATAGTTGTCACAAATGAACATGGGGAAAATATATCCACTAGGACTGCTTCTTCTTGGGGAGTGTGCATTGATTACCGAAAATTGAACACTGCCACCAAGAAGGATCATTTTCCGCTCCCATTTATTGATCAAATCTTGGAGCGATTAGTTGGACGTGATTACTACTATTTTCTAGATGGTTATTCCAGTTATAATCAAGTTGCGGTCCATCCTGAGGATCAAGACAAAACTACATTCACTTGTCCCTTCGAATCCTTCACTTTCCGAAGGATGCCTTTCGGTCTTTGCAATGCACCTACGACTTTTCAAAGGTGTATGCTTGCAATTTTTTTGGACCTAGTAGGTGAATGTCTTGAAGTCTTTATGGATGACTTCTCTATTTTTAGAGACTCCTTCGATCTTTATCGTATAAATCTTGAAAGGACTCTTCAGAAATGCATAGAAGTGAACTTGGTCCTTAGTTGGGAAAAAAGTCATTTCATGGTCTAGGAAGGCATCGTCCTGGGCCATGCCATCTCCAAAAAGAGAATTATGGTAGATCGAGCTAAAATTGATGCTATCTCTAAGCTCCCATCATCCACTACTGTAAAACAGATCCGATCTTTTTTGGGGCATGTGGGCTTCTACCGCCCTTTCATGGAAAATTTTTCCCAAATCTCCAAGCCCTTAAGTCAATTACTTACCAAAGACCAGCCTTTCGACATTAATGATCAATGCCTGGAGAGTTTAATAAGTTGAAGAAGGATGTCACAGAGGCACCAATTTTACAGGGACTTAACTGGAATTATCTCTTTGAGTTAATGACCGATGCCTCTGATTTTGCTGTGGAGGCCGTTCTAGGGCAAAGAATTGACAAGAAGCCCATTGTGATCTACTATGCCAATAAAACTCTTCATGATGCACAATGGAATTACATAGTAACTAAAAAAGAATTTCTTGCCATTGTCTTTGCCCTAGAAAAATTCTGCTCATATTTGTTGGGGTCACATGTCACCATATACACCAACCACTCAGGACTTAAATATTTGTTGAACAAGAATGATGCCAAACCCTGCCTTATCCATTGGATCCTACTACTTCAGGAATTTGACCTGGAAATTAAGGATAAGGAGGGGTCATAAAATGTAGTGGCCGACCATCTCTTTCATCTCATGACAAATGACATGTTGACACCTCTTGATGTGTTCCCTGATGAGACCATCTTAGCTGCCAATACCCTCCTTTGGTTTGCACCCATTGCAAACTATCTAGTAATAGAACGAATCCCCTCTGATTGGCCAAAAACCAAAAGGGATAAGTTCTTTCCTAACATCAAATATTATTTTTGGGAGGAGGCCAACCTTTTCCGCATCTGTGCTGATCAAGTCATTCGATGGTGTGTCCCTGACTTAGAAATTCATGATATTTTTACACACTATTATTCAATGGCCTGTGGCGGACATTTTTCAGGCAAGAAAACTGCAGCTAAGGTTCTTACTTCTGGTTTCTTTTGAACCAGCTTGCCCAAAGATGCTCATTCTTTTGGTCAATCCTATGTGCGCTGCCAGAGCATTGGCAACGTGACTCGGAAGGATATGATGCCCCTAAATCCAATATTAGAAGTTGAAATTTTCAATGTATGGGGCATCGAATGCATGGGACCATTCATCAACTCTTGTGGGTATTTATATATACTAGTTCAAGTCGACTATATATCAAAATGGATTGAAGCAATACCCACCCGCACCAATGATCACAAGGTTGTAGTCGAGTTTATCAAGAAAAATATTTTTTTTGAGATTCAGCATTCCAAAGGCCATCATCAGTGACAAAGGATCACATTTCACTCACTGATGACGACAGATTCGCACGTGGAAAGGATTCGATTTGGAAAACCTGTCATCGTAGTTTGATTCGCGAGAAAATTCGTTGATCAGATAAAATTTATAATCGAAACTCAAAAAGTGAGTTTCGGGTTGAACACGGGGAGGCGAATGTTTGGTTTTGAAATCCGTGTTTCGCTTGTTTTTGCCATTTTTGTATTTCTAATTTTTTTGGTATTTTTAGCAATTAAGAGATTAGGTTGATGAATTCTTATCTAACTAATTTACTTGCAAAATATAAGAGAGAGAGAGAAACAATCACATATATCTCAACAAGTGTTTCTACAACTATGAAAGCAGGAAAAACTACACTAGAAAGCTATAAAGATAGATGGAGATGAGAAGAATCCCCCTCGTGGTTGCTCGGAGGATGACTCGCTTTGACATTGCTTAGAGGAAGGTGGTGAGGAGTGGGATGAACGAGGACAAAGCAGGAGGAGGGAGGGTGGGGTAGGACAGCGTCGCAGCAAGGATCTTCTTCCCGAAGGGAGGTGAGAAGATGACCACGGGATGCTCAATGAAGGGGGATGAGAGGTGGGAACAAATGTTTATTTTCTACTCTGGAGGAGCATCTCGAGCTTAGGACAAGCTCTCTCTAGAGCCTTAGAGGTGGTGAGAGGAAGAAAGGAAGAGATGTAGAAATATGGGAGGGGTAGGGGTCCATTTATAGTGGAGGAAAGAATCAAATTTGTACACAAGACATTTAGTGACGGCCATAAACGTTGCTGAAGATCCACCTCAAATGTCGTTGAAGATAGCCCACGCGCCCATGCTGCCCGTAGGCTGGCGCACGCCTCCGCATGCTACACACCCGCTTTCATTGCTACTGCTGCACGTGCGTACCTCTACGCGTGCATGCACCCGCACGACTGTGCACGTGCGGTGGAGCGTGGGTGCACATGGGTAGCCTAGGTTGCACCATGTGGCGCGATTTGGGTCATCCATCTTCTTTTCGTTGTAGTGCCTGTTACAAAGGTTGGATTGAGTCAATTTTCATGCTGTTAGGCTGCGATTGTCGACTCGAATCCATCCACGCAGTCGGATTTGTTGTTTGAAGCTCCGAATTACGTCACCTAGTCCCTGGGCCGTTGATCTTCCTTGGACTGCATATGGTGCTACGAGACTCCGATCAAGGCGATTTCGGAGATGTTGGACTCCAATCGTCGTCTTAATCAGATTTGTACGGTCGGATCATTAATCCGAGGCTCCAAAATAAATCTCCTCTCCTGACCACAAAAAGGACACAATTAACCTAAAATATACACAACTACGCTAAATGCAGAATGATGCATACTATGCAATATTTATAATATGAAATGCAAATCTAAGCCTAGGAACATGCATAAATAGGCATTTCAACCTAAATGGATGTGTCTACATCATACCCCCATGCCTATCTTTTGCTAGTCTCTAGTAAAATTAAACTACATGCTATGTATAAAAACAGAATTCAGACTCGATCGCTTAGGCCTAAGTCATTTATTAACAATAGAAAATTTCAACTAAGGTCCTAAATTGTGAAAACTCAACAGTACCCGGGTGTTTGCCAGAATGCAAATTGCCCAAGTCCTCACCTTATTTGAAAAGGGAAGATACATTTTTTTATTTTCTTCTTTTCTTATTTTTTTTGGACTTTTGGAGTTTGAGAGTTTCGGGATAACTTTGTACGACTACCTGACCCACCCAAGACTCGAAAAGGACTTTAAGTGCTAAGCATTTAGTGAAAAGAGTGAAAGACTCACTAGGCGGTCGTTAAAACAGACTTCGGGTTTCTACGACCCTAGGTGACCTTGACTAAAGGTTTATCTTTTCGAACGGTAGCTTTTTCCCTACTTTTATTTATGGGGTCAATATAGGGGCGAACCCAATGTATATCTCCCCAGTTTATTCTACTTCCCCGCTTCTTCCCTAAGTGTTTTGGGAATTATTGTGCATTTTTGTGAGCTGGGCTCTGAACAACTGGCTAATAGGCTGTTACTCATGGCAACTTGCCAGCCATACTCGTGCGGTGAAGTGTTGTTTTGTTTACTTTTTTATTTTCTCCTTTTTCTATTTTTTTCTTTCTCCTAAGTAGGTGACTTCCTTGATCTAAGATTTACCTAAAGGAAGTACGAAGAAAATGGTCTTGTGGTTGGCCTCTAGACAACCAGCCAATGGGCTATTACCCACGACAACTTGCTAGCTATACCACCCTAGATAGTTCATTAGCTACCCAATTTCCGTCAAAATCATCGGAAAGTGAGTTAGTGCGAATAGTGTGTAGATGCTTAGACTTAAAATCCCCTCAAATTAGAGGGTAAGTTGATAAGTCGTGTACTTATCATCCCAATTTATTTACTAAATTAAAGATGAATTTGAATTAGCGAGGATTCGAGACTAAGTCCACATTTGAGTGGACACCCAGGCTAATTAAGCCTGAAGACCTGAAGAGTCTAAGTGTTCATGTCCTATCGTATTATTTCCTAAAGTTAATAACTTCCAAAAGCCTAAGTTCTCTTCTCCTAATTCTATTTTTTTTTTTCCTTTTTTTTAATCTTTTTGAATATTCAATTTTTTTTAAAAGAAAATAAAAGAAATTCTACTAAGCTAATGAAATAATTTCAGGATTAAGTATCCATCCCCTTATGACTAAATGAAGCAATGTCCTCATTGTAGAAATAAAGACATGAAAAGGGTAGAATAACAGAATATCACCTGAATTTCGTGACAATCCAGTCAGCTCTGCAGAGAATGTGGAATATACACACGTGCTAAATTTATTGCCTTCAGTTAGGTATAAAATACATACAAAGAAGAAATGGAGAATTCATAAGTGCGGATTAGAATCAAAATCAAAAGATTAATCCTCAGACTCACTAGCAAAAGATGTCCACAGATGTGGACCAAGTTGTGGTGCAGACCCATGCCCAAGGGTCAAGTGGTTCTAAGGTTCTGGATGAAAATAACCCAGAATTGAAGATTGTTGTATTTACGAGGCTGGGCCTATGGTTTGGTGGTGTGCAACCCAAGACTAAAGTGTCAGACAATAGATTGATCTGATTTATTAAAATCGGGTGTCCACTTATAGCTCAGCTCAGGAAGATAGTCAATTATTCCAAGCTTGGGTCGCACGTGAAAGATATCGTAAGGGTCCTGATAGAAGGTAGGTGGTTTCAGGTCAATAGGAACCCTTATATCCAAAATCGTATTTCCCTCAGAAGTAGCTTCCCAGATTTTCATTTCCACATTTCTACCCTCTAAAATCAATGTTCCTGGGACCTCCAAATCGTTGTACACCCCATCTAAAGTACCCAAGTCCAACAATTGTGACTAAATCAGGATTGAGTTGGGTCTGGTGATCTCAAAAATATCATCATTCAATTCTTTAGGGTGTGGTTGAGGAATGGGGCTACTGATTGAATTATCAAGATTTGAATCGTCCAAGTTAGCCCCAACAAGATCATACTCTTCAATGATTAGGCTATCAAATGGTTCATCAGATTCCTCAAGCCCATTTGTCTCACTAAAATCATCTTCCTTACGCTCAAGTGAGACTTCACTAAGAGATTCTTCACCCTCAAAGTCAGAGAATTCATGATCCTCATTTATATAAGTCTCAAAATCGATTGTCATTTCCTGGTTCAAAGAGACATTTTTCCTCGCTCTCTGGCTTGGGGATCTTGGGTGAATCAATCGGTTCATCCTCAATGGGTTGCTTTAGCCCAACCTGGTCATCCCCGATCTCAGAAAATGTATCCCCCTCGACAAGCACCTGAGTAGGTTCAGCCATTGGCTCTCCTGAAGGGGGTTCATCTTGAGAATCATCCCAAGATTGGACTAGAGCAACCACAAATTTCATCCTCAACCTAAACAATTTCCAAGTAGAAACTCACCCAGGCCCTTATCCTTAACATTTTGGAGCAAATCCAATAAAAAGCTATTCAGCTCATCAATCATTTTAATCATAGGCTCCAATGCTTTAGTGCAAGGTATTGCCTGAGCTTCTAAAGATTGGATGGTGTTCCTCAAGTTGGCTAATGCCCTGTCTTGGACCTGGTTCACCTGAATTGAATGGTTCGTGATGTAGACACAATTATTGAGGGTAAAATGGCTATTCATGCATGTTTTTAGGCTTAGATTTGCATTTCATGTTATAAATATTACATAATATGCATCATTCTACATTAGAGTAATTGTATATAATTTAGGTTAATTGTGTTCTTTTTATGGTTAGGAGAGAAGAGGATTTATTTCAGGGCCTCGGATGGACGATCGGACCGTACGGATCTAATCAGGACGACGATCGAAGGCTAATGCCTCCAAAATCGTCTAGATCGAAGTCCCATAGCATCATATGAAGTCCGAGGAAGATCAACAGCTAGGAGGGAAATGTGACATCTTTACAGGCTTTGGATGAAAAATCCGATCATACGGATGGATTCGGAGCGACGATCGCAGTCCAGAAACGTGGAAATCAACTTGATCCAAGCACCATGGCACCCTCTGCAACAGAAAGAAGAATGGACGGCCCAGATGGCGCTACGTGGTGCCATCCAGGCCGCCCACCACTGGCCAGTAGTCCCAGCACTGTCTCCTCATCATCGCTGATCTCACACCATAGCCGTTGGATCCAACGGTTGAGGATTCATCTCCACCGCGTGCGTTAAGACATTCGCGTGACGATCTGGGTGTCTTAGCGCATTGGTTGGAGAGAGGCACTCCCAAAGGAGGGGTGCGGGTTTGAATCCCCACAGCCACCCCAATTACTCAATTCAGTTGGGGCCCAATGCAGTAGGTGCATGTAGTAGCAACGCAAAGCAGCAGTGCAGCACCTGCATGCATAGCACAATGCTAGCACTCAAGCGTGTGCACATGACAAGGAGCACGCAATGCACGCGTCAGCAGAGCATGAGTAGTGGGGAGGGCTGATCTTCAGTGATGCTGGCCTTTAGTGACACTTGCAATTGTCACTAATGGCCCGTGCGTGCCAGCAAAGTAATTGAAGGTGCGGATCTTCAGCGATAGAAAGGGCAGATCTTTAACGACGTTTACAGGCGTCAGTAATGACCTAGATGCGAATTTGTTCTTCCTCCACTATAAAAGGACCTACCCACCACCATTCCAAATCATCTCTTCCTTTCTTCCTCTCACCACCTCCAAGGCTCTAGAGAGAGCTTGTCCTAAGCATGGGATGCTCCTCTAGAGTAGAAAATCAAATAATTTTCCCTCCCTCATCCCCATTCATGGAGTATCCCGTAATTGTCCTCTCACCACCCTTTGGGAAGAAGATCCTCACCGCGATGCCATCCTGCCCCATCCTCTGTCCTCCGACTCCATCCTCCTTCGCCCCGCTCCTCACTACCTTCCTCTAGGCAACGTCAGAGCGAGTCATCCTCCGAGCAACCGTCGAGGGGGATTTCTCTCACCTCTTTCTATCTTTTTCGCTTTCGTAGTATAGTTTTCCTACTTTTATAGTTGTAACAAACAGTTATTCATGAATAGATGATTGTTTCTCTCTCTCTCTTTCTCCCTCTCTCTCTTATATTTTTGCAAGTAGATATAGTTTTCATCGACCTAATCTCTTTCTTGATAAAAATACAAAAAAATTAGAAAAGATAAAAATGACAAAAAAGCGAAACGTGGATTTTTCAAATCCAAACGTTCGCTTCCCCGTGTTCGACTCGGGACTCAATTTTCGAGTTTCGGTTATAAATTTTATCTGATAGACGTGCTTTGTGAGCTACGACGATGGGTCCTCCAAAATCCTCATTTTAATTCGAGAAGTGCACCTCCATCAGTTCGGTTCAGGTTTGGGTGGGTTTGGGTTAAATCTAGGGGAGTCAAGATATCGAGGTTCTCGGGTCCCTCCCTGATAGTAGGTCATTTTAGGTTGTTTAAAGGATGGTGGCGACCTGATTGCACAGCAATCATGCAACCTAAATCACCTGAATTAAGCTATAACCTACCATAACTTAGGATTAATGCATTCATAGGCATCGTAATTTGCATAATAGCTAGTTTATTAGTTATATGGATAATATCGTCATTTTATGACCTAAAGGAGAGTTGATTTTAATCTCATATGATTCAAAGCCATGGATGTCAGATCAGACCGAACAGATCTAATCAGAATGACGATAGGAGTCCAACACTTGAAATTGTCTCTATCAGACAACTAGGGCACCTTGTGCAGTCTAAAAAAGAATGGAGATCATAAAGCCAAAGGACAAAGATCCGAGCCTCAGATGGAGAATCCAACCGCACGGATGAATCTAGATCGACGACCGCAGTCCAACGGCGCAAAAATCAACTTGATCGGAGGTCTACATCACCAGATACAAAGAAAAGAAGATGAACGACCATGATGGAGCCACGTGGTGCCATCACAGCTGCTCCCTCACCACCGCCCCATCTAGGAAGGCTACCTTCGTATGCTATGGGCCATTGGATCTTCATCCAATGACCACGAGTGCGCCACGTCGCCCATCCAACCGGATAAGAATAAATATATACAAAGAGGTAACTATAACAAAACACGTGCGTAGCGTGTTGGCTTGGGTGCCTGCGCGCAAGATTTGGAGACGTCGGAAATTTTTGAAGCTTTCTTTGGTAGTTATTCGAGATCTTTAACTTGTTATTTTTCCGTTAATTTCAGGAAGAAAGGAAATATGAACCGGACATGTCAACAAAGAAATCACGAGTTCGAACCTCAGGTAAGTACCTGTAGTTTAGATTAGTTAGATCTAGGATTTTCTTGAACCCTAGGATTAGTTAGAATTTGTTTGCTTATTTTGAAAAAAAAAAACTTCTCTCTTGATTTTCGGGTTGAAATAATGTTTTACTTTAAAAATTCAATTTCTGGAGATCTGTATGTCCAAAAATTCTCAAATTTTTACTGGACGTATATATCAAAGTCAGGAACAATATATCAAAATTTCGTACAAATAAAAAATTATATAAAAATTTTAAAAATTCTCACACTGATCTATTATCAATATAGTTATTGTTCTTGATTTTTCTGAGTTCAAAATATCATAAGAATTTTTATACAACTTTGATTGACTTGAAATTTAAAGCACTAAATTTATGAGATAATAAGGAATTTATGAAAAATCTAAAAAATTATTTCTTACATGTTTGATTGCACGTATTATCCAATCACCAACTGGCGGTCAAAACAAACCGCAAAACCCCCAGTGCACTTTAAATCAGAAAAAAATAAAAAACGTACATTTAAAATTCCTGAAAAATATTTTCTGAGTGCTTGGTTAGTGGTGCAATACGACCAATTGATTGTATTGCTTGGGTCACACCACTTCTCTGAATTTGACTTAAAAGATCATCTAGAACTATCTGCGTTTAGGATTTTATGCTAAGGATAGAGCACATTTGCATTTCCATACTTAAAGAAAATCTGTCAAACAAATTGGGATTTGCAAAACTCTTGTGTGCCTCATTAAAACCTTGATTGAAAATATTAACTCAAGTAAACCCTAAAATGTATTAACACAAGCATTCGAATATTAAAATTTACTTCATCATAAGAAATTGCTTGCGAACCCTGTTTGCCTGACACTTCACACATCCGAAATCATCTTTAAGGGCAAACACCCCCTAATGTCCATCATATTCCAAAAGCACATCAAACCCACGCCTAAAACTGAGTAGACGTGCCCTAGGCAGGACTAATAGACTTGGGGACTTGAAACTAGATTGGGCTAAGGTCAAGGCCTTATCTACTTAAACCAATTGGTGACAAGAAAGGTTGGTGTGGTAACTGCATTAACCTTTAGTGGTGTCCTACCGCGTTGGGTGTCCTAAGGGGTCCCACCCTTCTAGCCAGCCAAGTAATTCAAGGGTTGATCTAACCCAGTCGTGCTTTGGGGAGCCAAGATCAGGTCTATTTAAGGTTGATACTCTAAGGACCAGTTTGATTGCTTATATTAAAAGGGTGGGGTATTCTCTCATTTGTATTCTCTCTCTCATCTATTAACTTTCTTCTGGTACATGGATGCTAAAAGGTCTCTGAACCCTGATTTGGTACCACCTTTAGAGAGTAAATTAAGGAGAAGACTTAATTTTTCTGAATACATTCCAATGACTAATTGCCATGAGGAAGAACTGATTGAGGAGGAAACCATGGACCCATACTATTTTGCCTCACACTATTCTCCCTATCCCAACCCTTCCTTTACTTTAACTTCTTCATGATGGGAGAACTCTCCTCAACACCTAGGACTTGATTCGCTTGCCTACACCTCATATTTCTCAGGTATAGCTAGGCCTACCTCGAATCCCACACAAATTGTTAGATATCAAGGATCTCTACAACCTCAAAAGACACTCTCCATGCAGGACCAGCACCTGATTGGCATGACCAACTATCTCAACCAGTTTAGCCAGACTCATCTCTCTCCGGATTAGGGATATGCCTCAGAATCCCAATACCTAGAATATCAATCCTATCCTCAAAATCACTTTGCAAATTATCCCAATTCCACCCAAACAACTTCACCTTCTCATTGGGATAACCCTACACCAACCAACTGAGGATATGATTCTTACCCTAGGTATTTAGATGATAGATATTTTGATTCAACTAAGGAAAGAAATCTTGGAAATTATTATCCTTAACCTAATTAAATCCTTGACCATGGCGGTGATCCGAAGATCACCCAATTACTCCAAGTAGCCCAGGGGATGAGAGAAGCTAATAAACGAAATACAGATAATCTGACAAAATAGCTCAATAGAATTCAGAAAGCACAAGGTGATAAACCTGGTCCGAGTACGCCACAAGTTGGTAGTGAGTCACTCAAGGTTGAGGATTCAACCGTAAGCATGACATCATATCCAATCCCAACCTCTATATACACCGAGCCCACCCACCAGCCTTGTGATATGTAGAATAGACCCTTTTTGATATCCCAAAAACTGACTTTGAGGAGGAAGACTCACTTGAAGAAATACATCTTGATTTAGGCTATGAATTGCAACCATTCTATTTTGAGGAGCCAATCCATGGTGGGCTGGAGTATGAGTCTTTTATATTTAAAGACACACAATTGCATTACATGGATGATTTGGGAGAATTAGAGCAAGATCAAGAAGAAAGAAAGATTGGGAACAGTGACACTCCCAGCTAAGCACGACTGGATGGCTCTGATGAAATCTTGTCTGAGGATTACCATGATCAAATATGCTTAAATGATTCGATATCTGGATTTGGAGATATTGATCATTCCCATATAGAAGTCGAATCTACTTTCACTTATGTTTCAGCTAATTCGCACCTTTCTCTCCCCATCCACCAGAGTCCTGAGGAAAAACTTGACCCTTATCCCCAACATCTTGAGATTGAGGAGAACGGACAATCCCCTTATGAAAAAGATGTTCAAGAAATTGCAGAATTATTGGGGATGACTTAAAGAATTTAGCTGAATCATGGAATTCTAAGGAGTTTGATTTGACTGATGAGGAACAAAAAAGCAATCCCTTAGAAGATCTAATTCAAGAGAAAGACAATTAGGATCAAATTTAGAAGTTCACAGAACTAAAAGAATTCGAGATCTTGACTAATCTAGATTCTGACCTTACTCCCCCTTGGGCTGTGATTTTAGAAATTGCAGAATTATTGGGGATGACTTATGAAGATTTATCTGAAGAAGCAAAGAATTTAGCTGAATCATGGAATTCTGAGGAGTTTGATTTGACTGATGAGGAACAAAAAAACAATCCCTTAGAAGATCTAATTCAAGAGAAAGACAATTAGGATCAAATTTAGAAGTCCATAGAACTAAAAGAATTCGAGATCTTGACTAATCTAGATTCTGATCTTACCCCCTTGGGTTGTGATTTTAAGGAATAATGAATTTCCATCCATTACATTTGAAGACTTGCATCATGATTTGGGCGACTCAAATAAGATTTTTGATCACCCCAGGGATAAGATTGAGGATTCTGATAAGTCCGGAACTAGTGAGATGGACGACTGGATCTTATTTGACTCACCTACTCGACATCCATCCATACCTAACTTGACTTGCGAAGTGGTTTCTTATACCATTTTAAACTACACCACTTGGGTCCCTCCTTTTATTTCCCATCACTTTTAGGACCCATATGATTTATTCCCCACAAACCACCTTGTATCCACCTCATCTGCCTTCCTCATGCATCACATCCAAAGGTTGCCATGATTTATTGTTCACTCTAGCACCCACATTAATATTTCCTTCTTTTGTAGCAATTGGGTGCAAATAATGTCAAGCCCATTCACTTTATTGTTCAGACCTTTTGGGCTTGGTATTCACCCCTAGTTGATCTGCATTTGTAGATCACTGATCCTTACGTTGCATGACCATATTTTTATTTTAATCCTAACTCAACCCATTAATCTGGTCATTCATTTTTGGGTTTAAGTCAGGCAAATGACGTTAAACTTAGCGCTGGCTGGGAGGCAACCCAGTATTCATCACTGGTAGCTCTGCATCCACGCTGACCTGGATCAATAAGAATAGTCAGGTGATATCCCCTCCTCTTGCTTTTATATTTTGATTTTCATGCATATATTTCAATGAGGACATTGTAATGAATAGGCATGGGGGAGTGGACATTGCATGTCTTATTTTTCTGTCAAAAAAAAAAATTGCATTTAGGAATAAAGATTTTTTATTAAGGTTTTATTAGGAATTTATTCTTAAGTTGATTCCTGAGTTTAGATTCCAGTACAATTTCACGCTTACACGTAGAATTTGCAATGGATCCTCTATGAAGACCGATAAACATCTTTAGTTTGTGGAGAAAAAGCATTGCTTCTTCTCTTAAACCCTTGGACAGTAATTAGGGAGTCAGGCAAACTATCTTCTAACAGATTCGCCAAATAAGTGTGAGGTGAGAGTAGAAAGTCTACTAGTGCTCTAAGGCTAGTATGAGGAATCTTAAACTCTGGACAATGAGATAATGATACTCGGAATTAGGCATAGCTTTCGCTCTTGGTTTCTGCGTACAAGTTCTTAGTGCGAATCTCTTGAGAGCAACCAAATAATGCAAATATGCAGAGAGCGGGTTCTGATAAAACTAGGACTGAGGTGGATGGTCACGACAGTCTTTTACAGAATCCACGGCTGAAGGAGGGTATTAATGTCAAGGTCAAAAATACATTGTCCTATCCATTCCCTTCCCGGTGTCGAGAATAGGCACTTCCACTAAATAAGCCACCCGATATCCTCTTGAACACCCATAATCCCGAATAATGCCTCGTAAATAAAAGTTCGTATGCTACATTGCGTTAGTAGATATTTGTAGAGAGAGAGAGAGAGAAAAGAAAAATATACATACATATATACATAAAAAAAGGAAAAAAAAAGAGTTTATAAGTATTTTTAGAATTTATTAAGGCAACAACACCTACCACCCTCACGATCCACTAAATAGAGCCTTGACCTACTTTTCTGTATTTCTGGCCGCTTGAATACGGGCTGAGGAATTCTGACTTAGTCTTAGAGTTATCAGAACCTAATCAAAGTGTTAATGCCAGAAGAGACCACCAAATATATTGATAAATTTGGTGAGATTGTGAGCTCAAAAAGAAAGAAAAGAAAAGAAAAGATAAGAAAAAGAGAAAGGAGAGATAATGAGTACAAAGGAACTAAAGAGAGCATAGTTTCTCACCTCTCTCTGAGTTAAATTATTTCATAATCTGGAAACCTAGGTTCTAAAGTACTACTTCATATGTAGCACCAGATGAGTGTGAGCCACCAAATACAAATCTACTTGACTCAGAAATCTTCTACCTAAGCCAAACGCTGGGGCTGAATATGCAGGTTACTTTATAACCCCGAGGGAAGAAGTTTGCCTATCCCAATAGATTTTTACTAAGGGTCAAGTATGAGCTTTAGATGAGGATTGGCTTTCCCTTGGATTCATTGCATAGGCTGCAACAAACACAATCATGATTATTTGAATCGCTAAAGCTTCGGATGAAAACAAAAGACATAAACCTCTAGTCAAACTCTTGATAAAAATTACTCATGTAGGACCACTTTGCATTTAGTCATGCATTTGATAGGGAATAGAAAGATTTAGGCATTGGGCCGTGATTGTACAACAATCATGCAACCTAAATCACCTGAATTAAGCTAGAACCTAGCATAACTTAGGATTAATGCATTCATAGGCATCATAATTTGTAAATAGCTAGTTTATTAGTCATATAGATAATATCGTCATTTTATGACCTAAAAGAGAGACAATTTTAATCGTAGAAGATTCGAAGTCGCAGATGTCAGATTAGACTGAACAGATCTGATTAGAATGAAGATGGAAGTCCAACGCTTTTGAAATCATCTCGATCAGACAACCAGGGCACCTTGTGTAGTCCATAAAAGAATGGAGATCATAAAGCCAAAGGACAAAGATCTAAGCCTCAGATGGAGAATCTAGCCGCACGAATGAATCCAGATTGACGATCGCAGTACAATGGCGAAAAAATCAACTCGATCGGAGGTCTACATCACCAGTTACAAAGAAAAGAAGATGAAAGGCCATGATGGAGCCACGTGGCGCCATCACAACTGCTCCCTCACCACTGCCCCATCTAGGAAGGCTACCCTCTCATGCTGTGGGTTGTTGGATCTTCATCCAACGGCCACGAGTGTGCCACATCGCCCGTCCAGCCGGATAAGAATAAAAATATACAAAGAGGTAACTATAACAAAATGCATGCGTAGCGCGTTGGCTCGGGCACCTACGCGAGATCTGAAGACGCTCATTCGAGCCACAATATGCGTGAGGATGGGTGCGGATTAATCAGGCCATATGATGTCAAGCGGAGGGTGGCGATCGAGTCCACGTGGTGAAGCGAGGGCATGTCGCGGTAGAACTCACGATCAGATACGCGTTTGACGTGCGATCCCATGCTCTTTTCAAAACAAATTCAGCGAGGCACAAGCGCATAAGTCGTCCAATTGTAAGATCGGATGGTTGACGTTGAGGCAGGTTTTGAAGGTGAGCGGTGAAGGAAGAAGATAAGTGCACGCGTGAGGAGGAATCAGAGCCGCGTGATCGAAGATCGATGACGCAACTGCTACCACATGTCGCCACCAGAGCAAATCCGAGCGTAGAGTCCTTTTGAAGGCTATTTTGAGGCTATATCTGATCTGTTGATCTCCTGATCAGCGGATCTGATCAAATAAGAGTTGTTGCATGAGATAAAGGGGTTAAATACCCACTTTGCCCCTCATTAAAACTATAAAAGAAGGCCCAGGGCCCCCCAGTTGAAGCATCTCTCTCTCCCATCAACTCCAGATCTCTTCTACATCTTCTCTACAATTCTCTGTCCCTCTGCAACTCCGTCCCAGCACTCTGGATTTGAGGTGCTGCTGCATCTCGCACAAGCATCCCACAAGCGGCATCGTTTCTCTGCCTCCTTCTATCTCTCTCTCTTTCTCTCTATCTATCTCTACTTTTTACATAGCAATTTCTATTGTGAAAAACTCTTTATCAATGCAATTAAATTTGATCTTATGGATATCTGATGACTCTTTATACATGTATACATATATAAATATTGTTAGAACTAGTTTATTGAAAAGCTTGTTAAAAATTGACATTGCCTCCCTACGAAAGACCCAGTACTCATCGAAGTTTTATAAATTTATTTGTCGACGTGTTTTTGCAATATACTACAATTGAATAATCTTTTAAAATGTGAATTATGTGCCGAACACGACCTATATTCAGTGGAATACTGGAGAGGGTAGGTGTTATAATCATTATATCCTTCCTGATTATAGATTGGGTTTGTTTGGTGATCAAAGGATGAAGATCTATAAACATTGTAGCTCTGGGAAGGATAGTAATCATAGTCTTGTTGTCCGGGGTTAGGCCCTAGACACTGAAGATAATCATTATATCCTACGCACCCGCGTGCACTGCCGCTGCTGTGAGTGCATGCCTTCACGCACATGCATGCGCTCGTACTACTGTGCGCATGTGGTGGCATGTGCGTGTGCATGGGCAGCCTGGGTTGTGCCACGTGACACGATCTGGGCTATCCATCTTCTTTCCATTGTAGGGGCTACTATAGAGGTCGAATTGAGTTGATTTTCGCACTGTTAGGCTGCGATCGTTGACCCGAATCCATCCATGTAGTCAGATTTGTCGTTTGAAGCTCCGAATTACATCACATAGTCCCTTGGCCATTGATCTTCTTCGGACAGGATATGGTGCTACGGGACTCCGATTAGGGCGATTTCAGAGGCATTGGACTTTGATGTTGACCTGATCAGATCCATATGGCTGGATCATCTATTCGAGGCTCCGAAATAAATCTCCTTCTCTCCTGATGACAAAAAGGATGCAATTAACCTAAAATATACACAACTACTCTAAATGCAGAATAATGCATGCTATACAATATATATAATATAGAATGGAAATCTAAGCTTAGGAACATGCATAAATAGGCATTTCAACCTAAATGGATGTGTCTACATCACTCACTCTCAATTTCATTGTCTTTTATCCAAATATGAGGTTAATCATAAAATTTCACTCCTTACCACCCTCAAATGAATGGCCAAGCAGAAGTTTCTAATAGGGAGATAAAAAATATTTTACAAAAGACGGTTAGGCCTGATCGTAAAGACTGGTCCACTAAATTGGATGATGCTTTATGGGCCTACCGTATGGCTTTTAAAACACCTCTCGGCATGTCTCCTTTCCATCTGATTTTTGGAAAGTCATGCCATCTCCTGGTAGAACTCGAACATAGGGCTTTTTGGGCAATTAAACAATTAAACATGGATTTATCTAAAGTCGGTAACCACAGGAAGTTGCAATTAACTGAATTGGAAGAATTGCTAATTTCTCTTATGAAAATGCGTGGATTTATAAAGATCAAGCAAAGAAATTTCATGATAAATATATTATTCAGAAAAAGTTTGATGTCAATCAACGTGTTTGGCTTTTCAACGCCAGATTACGACTTTTTCCAGGAAAACTCAAATCCAAGTGGACCAGCCCATTTATTGTCCTTCAAACTTATCGATACGATTCTGTTGATCTTTTAGATTCCAAAACAAATACTACTTTTCAAGTCAACGGCCAGCGTTTAAAGCCCTATCTAGATAATACTATGAATCTCCCATCTGACACTCTTGATTTAACCGACTTACCCTCTAATGACATTGATGCAATTCACGCTCAGCTGAATGGCGTAAAAGATAGCACTGGATGGGTGGTAACCCATTGTTTTCTTGCTTTACATTTTTTTCTTTCTATCAGAGGTTTTGCCTATCTTGATTTGGACCACCCTTACTACGGTGATCTCTTTTGCCTTCCTATTGCATACAGACATGCCATATCTTAAGCATAGGGGGGGTGTTTTTAAAATTTTGACGATCAAATTAGGATTTTCAAAACCTAAAAACATTCAATTTTGTTGTTTCATTTTCTGCATGCATTCCCAAAAAAATAAAAATGCTAAAAACTTTTTGAGGAAATTTTGAAATCGGGACCAAGGTGAAGATTCATTTTAAAATCATTGGTTTGAGTTCCCATCGTTGAGAAGGAGAAAAATGCCTCCTTTAAGGATGCGATGTCAGCATGTTACCATCTCGGCGTTACTCTATATCTATATTTCATATCTTTAGATGGAGTATTAAGGCGTAATTTTGTAGCTCAAGTGTCTTGGATAGTGCGCTACCTATAGCGTTGGAGTAATAGCTTGAGTTTGCTTGGAGCGCTCCTTTACACCACATAGTGTTTTGGGGTTGTGAACTCCTGGATGGTTTCTTAGACAGTACTATCTCGAAGTGTTAGTGCTAGAGCCCCCTTGAGGATTGGTAACAGGAATGATGATCCCGACACATCTATTATACGATTAAGCAAAGAATAAGCATGGGGTAGATTCAAGACAAAAAAAAGGGTTTTAAACAAGTACAAGACCTTATAAATGTTGGCATTCACAAGCACAGACACAAGGTTTTAAAGGATTGTGCAAGTTGCGAATCGGATTCAAGAGCCGGAGAAATCCTAACTACAAAATAATTTCAGGTCATCTGAATTAGCAAAGAGTTAACTTGTGAATTTTTGGAGGATACAATGATCCCGATTCATCTAATCTTTGGATCTGAAGATGAATCCCGATGTTTATCTATAACAAATCTTGTGCCTCTCGTGTTTTAACCAGCCAAGGACTCGTAATCTCCTCCTAGAAAAAAAAAGTTTTCCCTAAGAATCCATTTTGTGAAAGTTAGTTTTGCTAAGTGACTAGCAAAAGATAAGCATGGGGGTGTGATAAATGCCAGTTTATCAACATTCTTATGCCCTAAAACAAACCTAGTTCTTAGGATTTTAACTTCAGAAATGAGTTTTTGGGATGCATTTACGCATCTCTTAGGTTAGGCATGCATTGCATAATTTTGTTGTTTTTGACACGTTTATTTGGGTAATAAGGATGAACAGATAGTTAGAACCCTAAAATCCTAGCATTCCAGAAGGAAACAGGTGAAGAGGAAGCTCAATTTAGATGAACCACAGCTCAATCCAGCTCATCATAGTTAGGTACCAGCTCACTTGGGTTAAGGTTAGCTCTCTTAAGCTCCATTCAACTCATCTTAGCTAGATGGTAGCTCAGGGTAGCTCAACTTAGCTCAACCTAGCTGAAGTTAGCTCAGATCCAGCTCAACTAACTTGAGCCTAGCTCATCTTAGCTCCAATTACTTCACCGGAAGCTCTAGCTAGCTCAACTAAGTTGACAAGAGTCTACCTCAACTTAGGTCCAGCTACTTCCATCTCCATTCAACTCAAGTTAGCTGAAAATGACCTCAACTAGCTTAGGCTAGCTCAAGTCCAGCTCCTAGTGACTCCACTTAGCTCAACCTAGTTGAGCTAAACTATTTAACCTAAGCTAGCTACTCCAGCTAGCTAGGTTATCTCCGGGAGATCAGACCCATCTCACCTTAGCTCAATTCAGTAGAAGCTAGCTTACTTTAGCTTGACTTAGCAGCTAGCAAAGAACAACCAAGCTAACCCAGCTAAGGTAGCTCCTTACTCTTCTCTTTAGCAACCACCAGCTCCAGTGTAGCTCCAGATATCTCTTCCTCAGCTCCTTTATCCAAAACCCTAGCTCCCTCCTACCTTCTCCACTACTACCCTATTAGCTAAGCCAGCTTAGCTTAGGTCCACGTAAGCTCCCTAGTCATGGCCATCCAGCTAACCCTAAATACCAGCTAAGCTAACCACCTAAGCATTTCTACTTTTGGGGCCAACATCACCTTCCTTGCAACCCTTCACCTTGGTGCCAAAAATGATGCCTCTTAACCCCTCAACCACCACCAAAAGGCACCTACTTTTGGTGCCATTCTTTCCCTCCAAAAACCCCATCATCACCGCCTTACACCTACCCTCTTAACACATCCTAACCCTCCACCTAACCACCTTCTAGAACACCCCCATATTTGTGCCAACTTGGTAGTTACCAACCACCTTGGATGGCCACCTTTTGGCCCATGATCATCCCCCTTACACCCATTGGGTTGGCACCAATCTATCCCCTCCTTAGGATCCTTCAACCACCTCCATCATGCCATCCTAACCATCCAACCAAAGGCCACCAAACCCCTTTCATATCCCTTGGATTGGCGCCAACTAATCTAGGCCTTAGAATCATCTAACCACCACCAAAAACCTATCCTAACCATCCATTACCATGCATGCCTACTCTACCCCCTTACCACTCTATTTATACCCACATAACCACCACATAAAACTCACCTTTGGCTTCATTATTCCACCATTATTCCACCTACTATATCTAGCCAAGAGAAGAAGGAAAAGAAGAAGATTAAGGGGACACTCTGTCCCCTTGGTGCCTTCCCCTCTTCCCTTCTCTTTTGTGCCCATGCCAGCCAGAGGACAAGCCAGGTAGGAGGACATCCAGGAGGAGGTGTTTAGGGTGGTGCACATCCACCCTTGGAGGAGGCTTTCGGGTGGAATCCTATTTACAGAAGGTGAAATAGATGTTTAAAAGATAAATGATGTTGTGTTGCAGTATAAGTGAAATCGCCTTGTAAACAAATAAGAATTTTTATTACTCGAATGTTGAGTCTGAGGTCGAACACAGGGAGCAAATGGAATTTATTCACTAATCTCAATCAATGTAATTTGAAAACTTAAAGTTACTCAAAATCTAATTCAGAATATAATGCAGGAGTTTATGAATTATAAAATGTAGCAAAATAGAGAGATTGAGAAGAATTGGATAAAAAGTGTTTTGACTCTTCTTCTCTTTGACTTGTTCTTCAGCTTCCTCTTTCTCTGCCTTTCTTTCCTTCTTTCTTTTCCTTGGGTTTGGTCGATGGCTTCCTTCTTCTTCTTCTTCTTCTGTTCTTTCTTCTTCTTGGCTTCTCTTTAGCTTTACTCTTTCTTCTTTCTCTGACGTCTCTTGCAACAGTGCCTTTCTCCTTCTTTGTCTTCTTCTTTTGCCTTGATTTCTCCTTAGCTTCCTCTTTCTTCTTCTTTATCTTCTTCTTCTTCCTTGATTTCTTTCCTTCAGCTTTGCCTTGCCCTTTTCTTCAGTCGCACCTTCTCTGCTACAGTGCTTCTTCTTCCTTCTTCTTCAGCTTCCTCAGCTTCTGCCTTCAGCCCTTTGCTTTTCCTTCTTTCTCTTTCTTCTTCAACTGTGCCTCCTCCTTCCTTCAGCTACCTCAGCTTCCTTCTTCTTCTTCAGCCTTCCTTAGTTTGGCTTCTTCTCTGCGACTGCTTTCTCCTACCCTTTGCTTCTTTAGCTTCAGCTTCCTCTTCCTGCATACATGAGTGCAAAACCTACCCCTACCCTCCCCTAGGTACTCTCTCTCTATTTCTCTCTTTGGTTCGCTCTCCCAGAGCCAGCCAATCTGGTATTCGGGTCGGGTTACGCACACCCGGGTCTAGGGACACCGGCGTGGGTGGTGTGCGAGGAGTGCTAGGTAAACAGGTCAGGCAAGCCAGGTCCGCGTAGTGTGGGTCGTGGACGAGGCAGGTGAGCGTGTGAGGGGACCTCACCCTGTGATCTTAGGCGATAAGGTAAAAACACAAAAACAATATAAACCACCTACCTACGTTGAAAACTACCGAGGTGGGACTAAAGTCCCACCCGCTTCTTCGCGCACGCGCAGGGAGGATACTTCGCTCAATTGCTACGACTGCAAGACCTTGCAGAGCCTATTTCCTGGCAGAATGCATGCGCGAGACCAACTCGCGTTGCCTGGGACCTGAGACCTGGAGCGTAACTGCCTGGAACAAAGGATGTAAGATCCTTCAAGCCAACGCTAATGGCGGCGGAGGTCGGACCTGGGTTTCAAGCAATACGGCCTTTCGGCCTCATTAGAACACTCAGGCAGCTTCGTCGTGGCACGGTGAAGGTGCTGCGGTAGGTGGCTAGCCGCAGGGTGGCCTAGGCGTGCGTGACTAGGTTGCTCTGTGGCTATGAAAGTGGGTTTGGTCTGGGGACGAGTGTGGAGGTGATGGCGGTCGATGAAGATGGGGAAAGTGCTCAGTGGGTGATGGAAGAGGTTATGAGGGGTCTGGCGAGGCGTGTGGATGTATGGAGCGATGGATGCACCTTCGTCGGTGGTCAGCCGGAGATGAGGAAGATGGTGGTGGTCTGCGGTGTCGAGGGGCTGAAAATATAAATAAAGAAGGGGGAAATAAAGAGAGGAGTTAGGGGAAGAGATTTAACCTACTTAAGGGAAGAAGGGGGATAGGAGAGTGGCTAGTGCGTACTTGCCGCCGCCAGAGAAGAAGATTCTAGTGGAGGGAGAACAACGACGATGAAGGGGCTTTTGGCGCGTGCGCAGGTACGGTGTGACGCAGAAGAAGGAGGTGAAGATAGCTCTACCACTAGTATTGTGGCAGAGTGACGAGAAGGAGGAGGAGGAATCGCCAGAGCTCGCTGGATGCTTTGGCCGGAGGAGAAGGAAAGAAATTGGAGGGTTTTCTCTAGCTAAGCCAAGCTAATTCTGAGCAGCCGGATCAGGGGGTCTTTTTATAACATCTGGAAGAGGCTCTTATGCTTGGAAGGCAAGCTTCCAAGCGTAAGAATCCTCATCAGAGAAGGAATGTGAGAGATACCCATATCTCTCATGCGTTCGCACGAGAGATTGGGTGCGAATCAGACCTTGGAATTGTGTTCAGATGATAGGGAATTCCTTAGAGAATCTCCCTTTCATATCTGAGAGGGGATCTTTGAGGAATTAGGGAGAAATCTTCCTCAAATCCTCGATGGAGTACGACTCCTCCGCTATAATGGCGGAGATACCTAATTGCAAAGAGTGGTGAGGAAGCTAGGGGCCAAAATGTCATTGGGTGGACTGTTTTGCAAAGTAGGTCAAGGTGACCTCCCCTTAGGTCCAAATTTTGGTAAAAACCTAATTTGAACCTGAGGAATCCAATGGTGAAGTTGGATTTTAGATTTGACCACGTTTGATTGGACATTTTACATAAAAACCCAAATTAGGGTAAATAATTAGCTAGGACCCCTACTTAGGTCAAAATAGGTTCCAAAGGCCAATTTGAAGGTTCTAAACCCTATGGGATATTTTTCCATGAATTTTAGAGGATTTAGTTAATTTTTATCCCGACCAGAACCTTGTTGAATTAAGCAGGTCTATTTTAGGGTTACAAGAAGTCATGTAATTCTTAGATTGCACATGAACCCATTTCTGATTGAACCAACCCACTTTTTATCTTATTAAGACCATTAGACCTATGTTTAGACCCTGAGAAATCCCGTTGATGTACTACAATGGTAAAATTACAGTTTTACCCTTTATTTCTTATTTTCTTCTCGAAATAGTTATTCCTTGAATTAAGCCCTTCTCTAGGTTATGTAGGAGGTTTTGTTCTCTTTTCTAGGTCAAAATGAGATAGTTAGGTCTCATGATGGTGTTCCCATCATACCCCCATGCCTGGCTTTTGCTAGTCCCTTAGCAAAATTTCAAGGTTTTAACTTCTGTTCTAGACCATGAGTTTCTTTCACAATTTAGGATAAGTGCTTTCTTTTTCTTTTGTGACTAGGTCAGAATGCCGACAGTAGGCCTAGAGGTACTCAAGTACCAACCAAGATCCGGACTTGACCAGCCTTAGCCTCGGTCCTCTACGAAGGTTTTTAAGGCCTGCAGGAACTATCCTAAGGTTCGTTGGACTCCGCGGTTAAAGCACCCATGCTTGAGACATATTTTAGCCTTGGTTAAGTTTGCAGTGTGTTTTTTTTAAGAGAGAGATAGAGGATTTATTTGTTTGGAGAGTTTTCTCTCTCTTTTCTTTTTATTTTTAGCATCGGATTGGCTTCTCAATACGGTCTATATTGGATTCCTCGTCCCCATCATCAAACCTCAAAGGTCCTTGGCAATCGATGCTTCGTGATAGCACTGCCCATGGCAACCCCCAGAGCCATGGCTTTCGAGATTTTGAGATAATCCCGCCCATGGCATTCCGTGGCCAAATCCAAACCTTAGCAATTGACATTTTGTGATAATGCCGCCCATGGTATCTGAACCAGTAGAGTGCTTATGTGCCCCCAGTAGGATATGTAAATATCCTAGGAGACAAGCACCAAGGAGATGATATGTTGTTACGCATCTTCGAGGGGAATTTCCCACCTCTCCACGTCGGGAACTCATCCAAATCAACTTGTGTTGATCGACCGCTCCTAATCTAGGCAACTTTTTTTAGAATATTTAAACTCTTTTGCGTGATTTTGATAGTTATGCGCACTGAACTAGACTGTGTGTGGATTGGGGTGCTTATGTTATCGAGTCCCGCAAATTGAAGGTCAGTTAACGAGGCCGAATACTCCCTAAGCCTTAGACCTAATACTTAAGCTTTGCATTTTCCCCAACCTCTTGAGGATTATCCAAATCTTAGCGGGTACTTGAATTTTTAAGCCTAAGAGTCTAGCCCAAGAGGCCTAAGATCAGCATTCCTACTAATCTCTTTTTGTGTCTCATTAGCACTTTTTCTATTTTTCTCTTACTTGATGTGGTCTAGAACTTTGGTTAATCCCTTAATCTCTTACTAATGACTCTTTTTTTTTTCTTTTTCATTTTGTGCTCCTTTTTGTCATTTTGCTCTTTTCCTCCTCATGTTTATGTGACTTCAAAATTTTCTTCCCTCCATTTTTTTTGTTCTTTTTCATAATTTTCTTTTTTTTTGGTATTTTTGACATATGTGAATTTTTTGTGAGAATCCTTCTGACTTTTCTTGGTTTTGTATGTTTGCACTTTACCACCCCCCATGCCTAAGTTTTGTAATGTCCTCATTGTAAACGGAGTGTGTGGAATAGTATTGGGTTCATTGACTTAGAACAAGATACATCGGGTGGGTGAATGGGTTGGGAATGACTTTTGCGGATGATTTCAAGCTCTGGTACTTGTACTAGAGGTGGGATTGACTGTCTAAGGCTGAACTTATGGTGCAGTAGACGTGGAGTATAGACGGATAATCAGATGGATCTTCGATTTTTGGAATGATGGGTTGCCTCCCGTTAAGCGCTAAATTCAACGCCTTCAGCAGAGCGGGAAATGGGATGGAGAGGGAATGGTCAAATCAGCAGAGTTTTGTAGAACAAGTACTTTGATTAAGAGCCTGGTTGGTCCAACCAGGTGCTTGTTGAGATCAACAGGCTGATGATGCAGCCCAAGCCCAATCAATCTGGTGGGTTGATAAATGTAGTTCAAAAGATGTGGAACCCACCATATGCTATGGAGCTCTGATGGATGTGGAAGTGTAAATTCGGGTTTTGGCTGAGTCGAATCAGCCTGGTCAGAGTAGGGATCCGTGAGGTAATCAGTTAATGGTGCGGAAACCCTACAGGGGTGATCAGAGAATGATGGAGCATGTTTTTCAGTCTGATCAATGTTTGATACCCGGTATATGTGTGGAGTTGAATTATCTGCAATCGACTCAGTGAGAGGGGAATCAGAATAGAATAAAGTTTGGTTGCGGGTTGGGGTTGAAAATGGGTTTTGATTGGTTTTGTACATGTGGAAGAGGTGGCTTCAATGAGAATTGTGTATGAGGGCTCTTCTAGAAAGAAGTTACAGGTGGTCTCATGTAGAGAGTCCTCATGGTAGCTTTCAAAATCAAAAGTGAATGCCTGAAGAGTGTCGATAGGATGATGGCAATTTGAGTCGAGAAAAGATTTGAATTTTGGATTGCAGTCACTCTCGGCATTTTCTGGTTTTGGTTCCTGAGGATCGAAAAGAAATGATTCCATGTCACTGTAACCTGAACTTAAATCAGTGATCTCAGGAACCGGGACCTCATAGTCGGAGTCGTAGACTGAATCATGTGAGCTGAGGTCGTATATTGGTTTGTTTTATTCAGGAAGCAGAGTTTCTTCAAAATTATGGTTAGATTCGAAATCGTCGGAGATATTAAGAAAATCAAGTTCTAAATGAGTTCCACCACAGAATAAATCATGTGTAGTAGATTCAATAGCCTGACTGGGGTCTGCCTATATGTGAATTCTGAGCTCAAAACGTTCTTCTTATTTGGTCTAGGCTCAAGTTCTAGGCTGGTAGGAAAGACCCAATTGAAACGCCACTCGTCCAACTCCTCAGTTTCTGTATCGTAAATTGGCGTGACTTCCAAAAATTTGATCTGATTTTCTGAGGATGTTGGAGAGGGATATTCATCAAATAGAGGCCCAGAATCATACTCTTCATTGAAAATTTGATCTTCTTCATACGGGGCCTCGTAATCTTCCCAATATATTTCAGATCCAGATTCTAGGCTTAGGATGTGGGTTAAATCACTAGGCTCTAGGTCTGAATAACGTTCGAGGGTCACCTTATCAGAATAAGGGGTGGGATTTACACCCTCGAGAGGTTCAGTTCTAATCTCATTATTGCAGGAGTCTTGGAATTCTATGCTTGGTGATTTAGGGTCTAGGGTTGGCTCAAAATTATGTTTTCCTGCAATTGGAACTTCCCAACCTACTTCATTATCAGGCATGTTGTATTCTATCTGGGTAGGGAATCCACAACCACTCTGTGCCTCAAACCTGAGATCTGGGAAATCGGATTGATCCTTGATATTTTTCCAAGATGGTTCATCATCTGTTTGGGGCATGTACGGGTATTTCTGATCGATAATTTGTTTCAATAATCTCATCATCTCTTCCTATTTTTCAAGATCATCTTGGTGTTGTTCCCAAAGTACAGGATTTGTTATGCATTGAAGGTATTCAAAGTTGTGTAATTTCTCTATCTCGATATATCCTGTGATGAGAATGTCTTCGGTTGATCCGTTTGTGACTTCTGTCAAAAGTACTTGGGCACAGTTTATGATGAAAGTTGTGGTTGTTGGTATATTAACCTAAATGTCTTATATTGGTGTTGAGGGTTTATATTCAATTTCATAGAATTTAAGGGCATCCTCAATCATCCTATCTCTCATGGATCTCTATGATTCAGTTTTTTTGAAAGGCAATCCTAAGTAATTTGGCTGCATATTTGGATTAGATGGTGGAATCAAGATGTGGAATCAAATTTTGGATCGAGATGTTGAATCAAGTTGTGAAGTGATTAGATCTAAGTAGAGAGTCCCACTTGAAAGTCTATGTGTGTGCTCTAAAGAGAAGAGATGCGGGACTAGAGGTGTTTTTGACCCAATCGAGGCATCCAAAGATGTTTGGATGACTATGGAGGTTCGGGACGGATGATACCCCTGGATCAGAAAGTCGTCCACCTGAAAATTACCTGGGCAGCCAGAGAGGGAGAGTCCCACAAAGAACCCTACACGGTAGAGCGTCCCCACGGGTTACAAGGTTTCCCCCATCCGACCTCTCTTGTCATTGAGATTCCAGGTAGACCAGAATAGGGACCTTGACCTCTTAAGTCTACCACTTTTAAGATCCAAGGTGCTTAGGGTTTTCACTTGAACTTTAGATGTTTTCGTGTTGTGACCTAATTTGGAGGTTGGTTGACCCAAGGGGTCAACTTTACCTAACCTGCCCTAAATATGGCAGAATGATTCTAGGTCAAGACCTAGACACCCTGGTTTGACTCCCAGGTTATTAGGTCTAATGTTTTTAAGATTCAAGTGATTTTAGAGCTCAATTTTAGGGTTTGTCTTGCTTAGATCTTTTCAATCAAGGGCTTGGGTAGCACACTGATGCGGGTGGGTTTGTTTCCTTTTATGCAAGCATGTGTGAACTAGCACTCCAAAACCGTACTGTAGAAACCCTAACTTGGTTCTATTTCCAATCCTCTTTGCTTTTCACAAAAGTTCTCTTTAGACTTCAAACAAGAAGTGTGTAGTCTGCGAAGATTTAGAAATTAAGTGTGATTTCTACTAGGCACAAGAATTTGTGGGATAGGATCCCTAAAAATCGCTCCAACTTTAGTAAGTTTTGAAAAAAATTTTACAAAATCAGGAAACTTTTGCCTTAAAGATGGTAATTACTATAGAAAGAAGGCAAGTGATTCTTAATTGATTAGTTCCTTTTGTCTTCCTAGGATTAGGAGGTGGATTAGGGAAGAAAAGAGAATTTACCTACCCTGGAGTGGATGACTTGCATGGGAGATTTCTTCGTGAAATACCTTGCAAAATCACAACAAAGCAAATAGGGCAAGTTAGTGCTCAAGTATAATAAAAAATAATGCAGAGACTAGTGATAAATTGCGTGTTGCTCCCTAGTAACGACACCAAAATGTTTACAGAAGGTGAAATCGGTGTTTAAAAGATAAATGATGTTGCATTGTAGTATAAGTGAAATCGCCTTGTAAACAAATAAGAATTTTTATTACTCAAATGTTGAGTCCGAGGTCGAACACAGGGAGCAAATAGAATTTATTCACTAATCTTAATCAATGTAATATGAACAGTTAAAGTTACTCAAAATCTAATTCAGAATATAATGCAGGAGTTTATGAATTATAAAATGTAGCAAAATAGAGAGATTGAGAAGAATTGGATAAAAAGTGTTTTGACTCTTCTCTTTGACTTTTTCTTCAGCTTCCTCTTTCTCTGCCTTTCTTTCCTTCTTCTTCTTTCTTTTCCTTTGCTTTGGTCGATGGCTTCCTTCTTCTTCTGTTCTTTCTTCTTCTTGGCTTCTCTCTAGTTTTCCTCTTTCTTCTTTCTCTGACGTCTCTTGCAACAGTGCCTTTCTCCTTTGTCTTCTTCTGCCTTGATTTCTCCTTAGCTTCCTCTTTCTTCTTCTTTATCCTCTTCTTCCTTGATTTCTTTCCTTCAGCTTTGCCTTGCCCTTTTCTTCAGCCGCACATTCTCTACTACAGTACTTCTTCTTCCTTCTTTATCTTTCTCAACTTTTGCCTTCAGCCCTTTGCTTTTACTTCTTTCTCTTTCTTCTTCAGTTGCACCTCCTCCTTCCTTCAACTTCCTCAGCTTCCTTCTTCTTCAGCCTTTCTTAGTTTGGCTTCTTCTCTACGGCCGCTTTCTCCTACCCTTTTCTTCTTCAGCTTCAGCTTCCTCTTCCTGCACACACGAGTGCAAAACCTACCCCTACCCTCCCCTGCATACTCTCTCTCTATTTCTCTCTTCGGTTCGCTCTCCCAGACCAGCCAATCGGGTATTCGGGTTGGGTTACACGCACCCAGGTCTAGGCACGCCAGCGTGGGTGGTGTGCGAGGAGTGCTGGGTAAATAGGTCAGGCAAGCTAGGTCCGCATAGCATGGGTTGCTAACGAGGCAGGTGAGCGGGCGAGGGGACCTCACCTCGTGATCTGAGGTGATAAGGTAAAAACACAAAAATAATATAAGCCACTTACCTGTGCTGAAAACTATAGAGGTAGGACTAAAGTCCCACCTGCTTCTTTGTGCGAGCGCAAGGAGGATACTTCACTCAATTATTGCGGCTACAAGACCTTGCAGATACTATTTCCTGGCTGAATGCGTGCGTGAGACCAACCCACGTCACTTGGGACCTGAGACCTAGAGTGCAGTTGCCTGGAACGAAGGATGCAAGCTCCTTCAAGCCAGCACTAATGGCGGCGGAGGTCAGACCTGGGTTTCAAGCAATACGACCTTTCGACCTCATTAGAATACTCAGGCAGCTTCGTCATGGCACGATGAAGGTGCTGCGGTAGGTGGCTGATTGTGGGGCGGCCTAGGCGTGCATGCCTAGGTCGCTTTGTGGCCGTGAAAGTGGGTTTGGTCGGGGGGTGAGTGTGGAGGTGATGGCGGTCGATGAAGATGGGGAAAGTGCTCAGTGGGTAATGGCGGAGGTTATGAGGGGTCTAGCGAGGTGTGTGGATGCGTGGAGCGATGAATGCGCCTTCGTCGGTGGTCGGCTGGAGATGAGGAAGATGGTGGTGGTATGCGGTGTCGAGGGGTTGAAAATAGAAATAAAGAAGGGAGAAATAAAGAGAGGAGTTAGGGGAAGAGATTTAACTTACTTAAGGGACGAAGGGGGATAGGAGAGCGGTTGGCACGTACCTGCCGCCGCCGGAGAAGAAGATTCTAGTGGAGGGAGAATGGCGACGACGAAGGGGCTTTTGGCACGTGTGCAGGTAAGGCGCAACGCAGAAGGAGGTGAAGACAACTCTGCCACTGGTATTGTGGTAGAGTGACGAGAAGGAGGAGGAGGAATCGTCGGAGCTTGCTGGATGCTTTGGTAGAAGGAGAAGGGAAGAAATTGGAGGGTTTTGTTCGGCCAAGACAAGCTAATTCTGAGCGGCTTGATCAGGGGGTCTTTTTATAGCATCTAGCAGAGGCTCTTGTGCTTGGAAGGTAAGCTTCCAAGCACAAGAATCCTTTTCAGAGAAGGAATGTAAGAGATACCCATATATCTCATGCGTTCGCATGAGAGATTGGGTGCGAATCAGGCCTTGGAATTGCGTTCAGATGATAGGGAATTCCTCAGAGAATCTCCCTTTCAAATCTGAGAGGGGATCTCTGAGGAATCAGGGAGAAATCCTCCTCAAATCCTTGTCGGAGTAGGACTCCTCCGTTGTAATGGCGGAGGGACCTAATTGCAAAGAGTGGTGATGAAGATAGGGGGTCTACGCAATGATTTTCAAAAGCTAGGGGTCAAAATGTCATTGGGTGGATTGCTTTGCAAAGTAGGTCAAGGTGACCTCCCCTTAGGTCCAAATTTTGGTACAAACCTAATTTGGGCCTAAGGAATCCAATGGTGAAGTTGGATTTTTGATTTGATCACGTTTGACTGGACATTTTACACAAAAACTCAAATTAAGGTAAATAATTAGCTAGGACACCTACTTAGGTCAAAATAGGTACCAAAGGCCAATTTGAAGGTTCTAAACCCTATGGGATATTTTTCCATGAATTTTAGAGGGTTTATTTGATTTTTATATCAACCAAAACCTTGTTAAATTAAGCGAGTCTGTTTTAGGGTTACAAGAAGTCATTTAATTCTTAGATTGCACATGAACCCATTTCTGACTGAACCAACTCACTTTTTATCTTATTAAGACCATTAGACCTATGTTTAGCCCCTAAGATATCCCGTTGATGTACTACAATGGTAAAATTGCAGTTTTACCCTTTGTTTATTTTCTTCTCAGAATAGTTATTCGTTGAATTTGGCCCTTCTTTAGGTTATGTAGGAGCTTTTGCTCTCTTTTCTAGGTCAAAAAGAGCTAGTTAGGTCTCGTGATGGTGTTCCCATCAAATCCTTCCACCCTTGGAGGAGTAAGGGCATGCCCATCTAGGGCTTGCTAAGGAAAAAGCAGTATCTCTAAAGGAGCACTTCAAGAAGGAGTTGGAGAAATCCTTTTCAAGCCTAGAAGCAGCTGAGCTTGGAGCAAGGATCTTCTCCTCTTCACCATCATCACAGGAGGATTTGTGTTTACATTTTTCTGTATTTTTATTCATATAGTAGAAGCATTCCTCTACCATTCTTGTAAAACAACATTTCTTCCTTTATAAAAGTTGCAATTCCATAATTTTGTTGCATCTTATTTAATTGTCTTTTCTAGCACTTTTCACTCCCTCTCTATAATTACCCTAGGTCTCCACATACCTAGGGTGAGCTTAGAGAGAGGTTACTTTTTGTCACTTAGGTGTTAGCTATAACAAATCTTGCTGTAGTCTTTCTTCTCACAATTTCGTAGTTGCCCGTTATTTCAAAATTCAAAAAAATATTATATTTAAAATTCACAAAAAGAAAGTTGATTTCCAAATAACAAGTGAATCTTTAATTTGCATTTCTACCTCCCTTTAGTTGACTCAAATACTTTCTTAAGTACTTGATTTTATAAATTTTAAAAGCGATTGAAAGTGCACGTTATAATGATACGAACTCTAAGTTCAAATTGCACGTTTTTTGCCATCAGTGCAATGCAAGAAAAGCAATATTTGAATTTTTAAATAAATGTATAGAAACCTCAACCGTTAAATACAAACTAAACTAATTACACATGTACTATGCAAAAACAGGGGATGGATGGGAGGAGGCGTGCACGCACATGGGGACTTGGCTGTCAATGAGTTCGGTTGGAGGAGATTAGTTAGAGAGGAGGAACTCGACGGTGGTGACTGCTTGATCGGAGATGGCAGACAATGGTCGATTGGCGAGTGGAGGTGGCGGTGGCAGTGGGCATAGTTGGCGGCAATGGCATCGTCGGTGAGGCGGCGAGGATGGCAGGTGTGACGTGGTAGAGTGTGGGTGTCATCGCGGTGGTGTTGGTGATGAGGAAGGAGGTTGATGGTGAGCTTGGAGGCAACAGTGAAGGTGGCAGCAATGGGTTCTTGGTGAAAAAATGGTGAATAGGGGAAGAAGGAGAAGGAAAAGTGGTGGTCGCAAAGAAGAGATCTTTCTTGAAAACCAACCGAAAAAGTTAGATTTCTCCTCAAACCCAACTCAGTTCCCTCCATTTAGAATCAAAACCAACTGACAAAATCCAGTAAGATGGAGAGACTGATTGAGTAGCAATTCACACTAACAAATTGTCAATCTTATGCTATTTTATGGCTTTACACATCTAGGGTTAGGTAACAATACTTGCATTTTGTAAATACCTACATTCATGCATGATGAGAGAGGAAGAAAGAGTGAGAGATAGAACCCTCATGTTTACACTACCACCTATCACCTACAATAATTAACCACAACCTCAAGTGCCTACCCCACAAAATTTCCAAAAAAAAATCCTAACGGCTACACCTATAAAACACTACCCACCCCTCCCATGCCAAGGGTCGGCACACACACACACACACACTGACACCCACTCTCGTCGACCACTGCCTCTCCTCTCTTACTCTCCCAATCTCAACATCTTTCACTAGTTGAGAGGCCACGCTGACGATAAAGGAACTCCCCATGGTTGCAACCACCATGGTGAGTTCCACCACCATCTAGGTCCTTCGTGAGCAGGTAGACGTGGTGGTTCTTTTGTTGCATTTAGTTGTTTTGCTATTTTATCTCCATTGGAGCTGCTCAGAAGCTCATTTCACTCTTCCTCTGTTTTGCAATGTTTTGTAATAGTACATTATCACCCTTCATTTTTATACTAACATCACCGGAAAGCTTCTCACTTATCTGATGAAAGGGCCCTATGCATGCATGCCATGCAGGTCTCCCTCTCCTCTTTCACTTCGCGTCACCGGCTAAGTGAGAAACTTAGCCGGTGAAAATTGCCTTAGCCAGTTCCACATCACTTGTTCATGCCTTCTCTCTCCACTGGTTAGCTCGACAATGATCGGCACTGTTCTCACTTAGTCGGTCATTGTCACAACATCTAGTTCCACGGACACTCGCGCACACACTTCATCACCACTTAGCACGCCTAATGTCCAGCTCAGTTCCTCACTTAGCCGATCACCAGCCTCTCATGCCCTCTCCTCACAGCTCTTGCCAGTCGCATGCCCCTCATCTCACTCCTCTCCCGTACAAATGCTTCACTCCTCACTGCCACTCATGCACACACACACCCCGCACACAGACACACTTACACACAGCCTCACCCTCACTCACACAGACACACATAAACACATACTCTCACATTCACATAGACTCACGCACATACAAATATATATTCTCGCATACACATACATATACCCATTCACCATCACGTGCTTGTCTCCATTTACTGTGCATTTCTCGCATGTGTACGCACAAGTTGTGAACACATACGTGATTTCTACACACATCAAGCCTTCACACACACACACACACTCGTACACATCCATTCCATACCCAGATGCAATGCATCATTAGTTTTGATATTGTCTCTCTAGACATTGGTTGAACTAATACCTCACTACATAAAATTGAATCATAGATTCAACCCCCATCACTATATTATGTAGCTATATCTATATAAATAATCTAAGTATTTCATTTTATTTCAATTCCAACAATTTCTCTTTTGTGCTATTGTTATCTTTTATTTGATAATTACATAAAAAAAAGTTATAAAAGAGAAAATATAACTTTGTGTCTTGCAGGTACCTGATCTTGCGTGTAGCAAGATTATTTGGATTCAAGTTTGGCTTGTTGCCCAGGACTTATTCTGAGGGAGTGCCTTAAGAATAGAGTTACCACAAAAAAATATAAAACCAAAGAAAAATCCAAAAACATAATAAGTGAATGGAAATGATGAGCCTTTAGGATTCACCTAGAAATCAACCTTAAACTTGCCACCCTGACTTCAACCTTGGGCATAAAAGTAACAACTTCAAATCTAATTTAGTCCAAGTTAAAATACATTTGAAAAATATCTATGTAGGATCGCTTGTAGTTAACTGATGAGGTATGGCTCATCAAAGCTAAAATGCCCAAGTTAAGCTAGAAACTAGGTTAAACACTATATAATTAACACAAGAAATTGGTTAAGTGTAAGAATTAAGTAAAATGACCTAAAATATCCAATTTGCGTTAAAAATGCATAATTAGGTCACAAATTGAGATATTCTATTCTAAAATGTAATTTGATGATCCAATTGCATATTGAACACATATTTGGGTTCAAAAGTTCAAATTGAAAGTGAAATCATGTTTCTAAATGTTCAATTAAGCTTCAATAAAAACTTGGTTGCATTTGAACATCATTAGGACCTTGCATTCATGACATTACACATAGTTCCTTCATTCTTTACATTTTCTTGATATTGTCTCTCTAGACATTGGTTGAACTAATACCTCACTACATAAAATTGAATCATAGATTCAACCCCCATCACTATATTATGTAGCTATATCTATATAAATAATCTAAGTATTTCATTTTATTTCAATTCCAACAATTTCTCTTTTGTGCTATTGTTATCTTTTATTTGATAATTACATAAAAAAAAGTTATAAAAGAGAAAATATAACTTTGTGTCTTGCAGGTACCTGATCTTGCGTGTAGCAAGATTATTTGGATTCAAGTTTGGCTTGTTGCCCAGGACTTATTCTGAGGGAGTGCCTTAAGAATAGAGTTACCACAAAAAAATATAAAACCAAAGAAAAATCCAAAAACATAATAAGTGAATGGAAATGATGAGCCTTTAGGATTCACCTAGAAATCAACCTTAAACTTGCCACCCTGACTTCAACCTTGGGCATAAAAGTAACAACTTCAAATCTAATTTAGTCCAAGTTAAAATACATTTGAAAAATATCTATGTAGGATCGCTTGTAGTTAACTGATGAGGTATGGCTCATCAAAGCTAAAATGCCCAAGTTAAGCTAGAAACTAGGTTAAACACTATATAATTAACACAAGAAATTGGTTAAGTGTAAGAATTAAGTAAAATGACCTAAAATATCCAATTTGCGTTAAAAATGCATAATTAGGTCACAAATTGAGATATTCTATTCTAAAATGTAATTTGATGATCCAATTGCATATTGAACACATATTTGGGTTCAAAAGTTCAAATTGAAAGTGAAATCATGTTTCTAAATGTTCAATTAAGCTTCAATAAAAACTTGGTTGCATTTGAACATCATTAGGACCTTGCATTCATGACATTACACATAGTTCCTTCATTCTTTACATTTTCTTGAGTACAAAACTTTCCAGGGACTTGAAAACTGTAGGGACCTACTTACTGGAAACTAGGGACCACTTTGCTTGACATTCTTTTACTTATGGTCCTCCGTGCAAGTTTTCTATCGCTTTGCTCATGAGGGACTCGCAATTTCTCCAATTACACCTGCGGGAGCACCCTCTACTATTCACCACTTCATTAGCGAAGAACATGGCCAATCATGACCGTCGACTCCTTGCGCCATTGATTTGATGGTGGATATCCTTCCAATCAGCGCACACCGATGAGCATAGCTTCACCTCCCATCCCAGATCTGATCTAGTGGCTGTGATTTGGTTTGGACTTTCTCGCACTTTGTGCAATCCCATCCCACTGTTGAAGCCCTAAAAGCATAATCACACCACTATGGTGACTTGATCAGCTTGCGTGCCTACTTAAACACTGCCTGAGCTCCTCGCACATGCATCAGCTACCCTCCTACTTTCTTGAGCTAAGCCTTTCGTCCCTCCGGTCACCTCTCCTGATAGCCCCTATTCCACTATTGTGGCAGGAGGAACATCACTTTCCTTTGATCTTCCTTGCTGCTAAGGACCACATAGCACCTGAGGGAGACCTAAAGCTTCTCTAGCAGGCTTTCACTCCACTAGAGCTTTCTTCTCCAGTTCTTCCTCTCCATCCACCGAGTGGAGATCCGCAGATCCCATTCGTCCGCTTAGATTAGGTTTTACATGCTTTCTAGAGTAGTTGCTAGTGTAATTTAGATTCAATAGGGTAGAATTAGTGAGATAGTTCATGGATTCAATAGCTAATTGGTGGTAGATTAGTGTAATGCACTTACACCTCCTCTGATCAATTCTGATAAGAGGAGATGAATTCATTGGCATTCACCTAATCATATAGCTTCCTCATCATCTCATTATGGCATCCATTTCTTCCCTTCAAAGTTTTACTCCATATTTCACCCCAATCATTAGAGTTGAATTGGATATGAAGTTCACTAACTTCTAGATCCAATTCACGCCAAACCCATATAAGGGTCTTCTCATCCACTTCAGATGTTCACAAAGACCCCTGATCCAGTTTTAATTGAACCAATTTGCTTGATCGACTTGTGCATGGATTTCACGCCCGATCGCAAGATTTTGGGTCAATTTGATTTTAAATGGATTTAATCAAGCAAATTGAAGTTGTTTTCATGTAATTGGGTCCATTACTATGAGTTTGAGCTACTTTGATGTGATTTTCTTCCTCAAATGAGCTTGTACCCAAGTTGACCATTGGATACTGATTTCTGGGTAGTAAAGACCAAGGAAAATCCGATGCATGGATTTGAGTCCTCATGAGGACGTAAGTGTTTTTAGAGAATCGCTTACTCTCTCTGAACACCAACTAATGGTGTGCAGAAAGAATAGATGATTATGTCATCTTAGTGAACCCAAATTGACAGCCACCTGGGCGATAATTTGAATTCACTTCCAACTTGTTTTAATATGAGATTTGGGAGTTTGAATGTGCTGTAGAGATGTGGAAGAAGGTATGGAACTAGATTTTAGTTGGTTTTAGTGCTTAAATTGATTTCCTCATCTACATTTTCTATAATGATAGGTGAGAGATCAATTTAGGGTTTCTTGAGTCTCTTGGCCTTGAACAAATTATATTTGTGCTTTAGATCCTCTATGAGATAATTGTGACAATGCAACATGATTGGATTAGTATTTAGAATCCAATTCTAATATGAGATGGGTTTTACATATTGTAGAACTGAGGAGAGCTTGTTGTGGAGTTTAATGTGTAGTTGTTTTCATTTCTTCATGCTTTCTATGGCATAAGAAAGAAAGCAACTATGGTTTCTCTGATTTAATGGGTTTTCTTTGATTTGAGAAGAATCTTAGGTTTTCCATGCTGCAACAGCAGCTATAGCAGTAGTTGCTGTTTTATCTAGTTGGGTGGGCACTAAAGGGAATTTCAAATGAATGAATGAATATGAACAACATCTTCTTGAGTTGGACTTGGTTGAGATTCAACAAATTAGCTGAATAGGACAACAACAACAACAGAAGTAGCTGTTGGGAATCACTGAGCAGCATTACTGATTTGAGTCAGTTGTCTGATTTCAGATAGATCTGAGTTGATTTTTGAATGTTAAGTGAGACAAAAATTGTTGTATAATGTTAAAATTCCAATTATAAGCATTCATGTATAAGTATGAGTTTAAATCTCATCTGATATTGTTTGAAAATGCAATTTGAGAGTTTGTTGTCAGCACATTCATGTATTTAAACGTAATATTTGTCATTTTGAAGGAAATTGAATTTAAAATGAGGTTTAAATGTTTCTACATATCTCTTGTTATGTGTTGAAGATGTTTGAAGAATTACACAACCTTTCCAGCCCTTAGAACCCCTCTTTAGGCCTTAGGATCCTTAGTTCAAACATTCTTCAAGGCTTAAATGGAGTTGACTTGTACATAAATAAAAATCATTAAAAAATCATAAAAAAATAAAATAAATCTATCTTGAGTAGGATTAGGTATTTTTCTAAGTGTTTACCAAGAGTCAAAGTATTTTGAATCCTCAACTTAGTAGAACATATCAGTCGACGGTTTAGTATACTTTGGAATTAAAAAAAAACCAAAGTTGAAAAACTCCAAAAAGAACTTTCTCTCTCTCAACTTACTCTTTCTCTCTCATCCCCTATCTCTACTATACATATAAAAACTATAAAAATAAGAAAATCTCCAAAAATACTCAAAAATACCTTGTACATTATATTTATACTTGTAAATATAATTTAATATTAAGGAATATGTATGTATTGTAAAATGTGTAAATAATGTACATAATTAAGTTATAAATGTATTCTATATATTAAATTAAGTATTTAGAATGATTTACTGTATATATAATCGTATTCTATTATTATATATTAATTTATATTAACTTAAATGTATATTATCCTTAGTAATTATAAAAACCTATGTATGTGTTTATAACCATAGCTAATATTGTACATGCATATTTAAGTAATTATTATATATTGTACTATACCTGCAAATTAATTTATTTATGTAATTATAGTAGGTAATTAAGTTATTAAGTTAATAAGTAGATTATTAACTTAAAATAAAATAAATTAGTAAATTAAGTTATTAATGAAGTAATTTATATCGTACCTGTACATATAGTAATTTTAAGTATTTTCAACCTAATTATACTATATTTACAATATATTATAGTATTAATAACCTAAATATGTATATAACTAACTTAAACATGTATTTAAATGTAAATAAGTTAAAATAAAGACTCTAAAATAAATTAAAAATGTGTAATAAATACTTTAATATATAAATTAACTTTGTACAAAGTCAATTTCATGATTAAGTTATTAATTTATACTGTAATTAATAAATTAAACCTTAATTTAATGTGCATAATTTCCTAAATTTAACTAATTTTAATATATACTTAAATAACTTATAATACTAAATTAATTATATAATTGAATAACCCTATTTAAGGGCTTTCCAAATATATAATTTATTTTAAAATCAGATTTAATTTGGATGCTCGAATCAAGGTCCAATCTCTGCCTTCTAGAACGCCGTGCAACACTCAAATTGGCGCTATGATAGTGCCACATTGGTGGCATTGGAGTGTGCTTTGTGGTATAAAATGAATTGTGTGTCAAGGCTGCTCAGTCGTCAGCGCTCGACACACATATACATCCTTACCCATCTCTCTTTGAGCATGATACATGAGCATATGTTTGAACAGTGCATGGGCCGAGGGCCACGCACTGTAGCTGGGCCCATATTGGCCCTATCGTGGGCTTATAATCAGATATAAATGCATAATTAATAAACTAGGGTCGGCTCCCTAGTGGTGGTCTGGTCCCACATCTCTAAGGTGCTGTGTATCCCACGAAAATGGGCTGGCTTGCCCACTTTAAACCCAATTTTTAGGTTGGGGGAATAGTGTTTGTGTGAGAGAGAGATCCAAATTTGCCTAAGTATTGGGAAGATGAAGAGAGAAGAAAAGAGAAGAGAAGTGGCTAAGTGTTGCAGCTGTGGTGTGTACTTGTATGCATATGTATATGTATCACATGTATATATATATATATATATGTATATTAACAAAGGAAATAAGCTATATGTATATAAATAGTACAGATGCATATGTATATGTATTAGTAGAGCAAGACCTTGTTTGAGCCTATATGTATATAAATAACCTTAGGTTTTAAAGACAGATACATCTGTCACTGTAGATAGGTTTATATGTTAGTATAGAAAGTAATTATTTTTGCCTTATGTTGTATATACATTTTACTAAGGTTACACTTACATATATTTACATTATTGTATGCATAGAATATGTTACTAAAGATATTAGAATGTTAATATAACTTAATATAATATATATTAGTAGTTTTCTTGTATCTATACTTAGGTATTACTTAGAGTAGTTGTACATAACCAACTTAGTGCAGTTTTGACTGGTTTTTTATTCTTGTTATTTGTGAATATGTTTAAGGCATTGTAGATAGAATTAATTGATTCTTCTATAGATAGCTAACCAATTCTTTCATTAATCTGATTCATTGATTTATTTTGTAAATAAAATTAACATTTTTAGTATAAAAGAACATTTTTGGATATAGAGTGATGTATATCAATAACTGCCTCCCAATGAACGACTTGGAAACTAACTAGTAAAAATTATAATTAAATAAAATGACGTGACATCTGTTTGCATTGTGACAAATATACTACAACAACGATATCTAAAATTACATTTTTATTGCAACACTAATGTCGGGTGCATCATTAACCACTTCCACTATACTCATTTTCACGCTAATATCACCTAATTAAATAACACTACTTGCGATTCGACATAAGTTTTCTGGCATCGTTGCTGGGGATGTGCTATTCAGGTTTGATTTCTACTCTTTTCCTTTAGCGCTATTCTTCTTTCCATCCGTCTCTCCATGGGTATTCGTTGTTTGTTTTTATGTAGGTGACCTTGTTGCAAGGGAGAAGACACGCAGAGGAGGTAGGAGGAACTAGGGTTTATGTGATAGCTGATTTGCCTATACCTAGCTCTATTAGGCAAATTCGCTCCTTTCTAGGTCATGTCAGGTTCTATAAGAGATTTATTAAGATTTCTCAAAGATTTCCAGACCTTTGACGCATCTCCTATCGAATGATGTGCCCTTTGACATGAGCTCTGACTGTATTCGAGCATTCATGCAGCTGCATGATGTTGTCACTAAGGCCCCTGTTCTCTAGCCGCTTGATTTGTCCCCCAACTTTAAGCTGATGTGTGATTCTTTTGACCTAGCTGTCGAAGCCATCTTAGAATAAAGATGCGATAGACACCCCTTCTTGGTGTAGTATGCTAGTAAGACACTGGATGAGGCCCAACGTAATTACACGACCACAGAAAAGGAGTTGCTAGTGGTCGTCTTTGGGCTGGAGAAATTCAGATCTTATCTTCTAAGCTCCCATGCTACCATCTTCACTGACCACGTGACCATTCGTCATCTCATGCATAAGGACGCTAAACCTCTATTGATTTGTTGGATCCTTCTATTATAAGAGTTTGATCTTGAAATACGAGATAAGGTCGAAGCCTAGAATGTGGTCGCAGACCATCTCTCTGGACTTGACCCTGACCATATTGGATGAGGACTTTCTATTAAAACCCTGACCATATTGGATGAGGAATTTCTATTAAAAATACTCATTGAAGCATTATAAATAGAATTTTCGGCCATGCCTTCGAAGAGCTCAAAGGCTGAGTCCTCATCCCGACATAGGAAATTGCCTCCACAAGCGGCATCTACAAAATTCCTTGTGTCATCATGGAGCTCATGATAGAAGATTTGGACCTGTTGCCAGTGTGGGACACCATGGTGGGGACATTTTCTAAGAAGCTCATGGAATCTCACCTAAGCCTCGAGCATTTGTTCTCCAGAATTTTGTGTGAAGGTGGTGATGTCATGCCTCAAGGCGTTTGTGCGACCTACAGGAAAATACTTCTTTAGGAACTCATGTTCCAAAGAAGCCTAGGTTTCTATTGGTGTAGTCTGTGCTAGTGTTCTAAACCAAAAGGGAGCTTTGTCCTTGAATGAGAAGGAAAACATTTTCATTAGTAGTGTGTGCTGATCATGACCTTGCGGACCCAAAGTTTGAGCAAGATTTTTCAGCTCCTCTAATTGTTGAAATGGGTCCTCAGAAGTAAGACCATGGAAGTGAGGAATAAGTGCAATAAGGTTTGGCTTCAATTCAGCAGCATGACCCCCAGCAGGATAGCATACTACAGGCATAGGAGGTGTAAATGTGGGATTATAGTAATCCCATAGTTGAGGTCTATGAGGTTAAGGTGCTTGGGGATCTCTAGGTTGAGGTTGAGGGTTCTCTAAAAGATTAACAGCTTAAGTAAGCTACTGCACCTGTTGGGTAAGGGTATTCATTTGAAGTTGTGTCTCAAACAGGTGTTGCAAACTAGGTATGGGACCTCTGTCTGGAAGTGGTTGGTTAGGAAAGTTAGGGTATGGAGGAGCTTGGAACCTATGGTTTGGTGGTGGCGGTGGAGGATGATGTGTAAAAAGATGTGGAGGAAGTTCTTCAAAATCCTCGAACTGATCAGAATCATTGTTGTCCTCTGGAGGAACAGAGTGCTGAATGGGAGTTTGAGGCCTAGGAGGTATAGGATTGCATGTGCAAGGCATCGATGTCGAAGTAGAAGCTTGGGCATCAACACCCAAGGGAGGTACTAACTCAGGGTTTTGGGATCTCCTACCTTCCATTGAGTCAATTTTTGAAAATGCTTTTTTCGAAACAGTCACAACTGTTAATTACTCTGAAATGGGTTTTAAAATCGTTGCATTGCAGTACAGATCGAATTAGTGTGAAAAATAAATAATATTTATACTCGAATAAAGTCCGAGGTCATTCGCTGGGAGAAAGTGGCAAATATGAATCTCAAGATCACAGTTTGAATCAAATATATGAGCAATTGCAATCAAAACTTAATTAAAAATGATATAGAGATGAAGCTCAGTAATAAAGTGCAAAAAGATGGGGTTAAAATGGTGATTTGAATCACCAAATTAACCCTACAATTTAATCCTAATATTTAAACAGTGAATATCAATCAATTTCCATAGTAGTCTAGAACCAGTAACAGCAGCTTATCAGACGAAGGCACAAGGTGTTGGATGCCTTAACTCACAGGTTTGAATACCAACAGAGGCAAAGGCCTCTTCTCCAAACCTCAATGATAGATCTAGGCACAACACAGAGGCATGAAAACTTCTCAGGGACCAAGCGTTGAGAGGTGCAACGGGCAAAACCCCCTTCCACCTCTCTCTGTCCCTTTTCCTTCCTCTGTAAGGCTAGGTGGACCTGGGTATCTGGGTAATCGGATTAGAACTCAGACCTGTGCGGTGTGATCGCGGGCAAGGGCGTGTGAGCACACGTGGAGAGGGACCTCACCCCATGCTTACTGAGGCAACGAGAGGGAGGCACAAAAATAATTTAAGGTGTGCACGGGCTTCAGGAACTGACGATGTGGGACTAAAGGCGTCCGCTTCTTCCATGTGCACTCTTCAGTAGCTGAGGCATGCAATTGGTGTCAAAGGGATGCTGATGGCTCCAATTGGATGCTTGGAGATGGACCTGGGAGTCTTTCGTGTCACCTAGGCGTGGAAGTGGGGAGGAACTCGGTTGGAGGGCAGCAACTGGAGGCAGAGAAGATGGTGTGGCGGCGGAGCTCCGATGAAGGTACTTGACATAGAAATACGGGCCATAAGCCCTAGTTAAATCACTGAGGAGGATCACCGAGGATCAACGAGTGCAACGGTGGCGTCGGTTTGGCATGCGTGTGTGTGAGGAAGTCTGGTGAAGTCGGAACGAAGGTGCGGTGAGGGCGGTGTTCGGGGGATTGGAGGAGTGGTGAATCAGTGAAATAGATAGAGGGCTTTTTCCCTCTGTGTGATGGCAGAGCTCGTGGTGGTGAGAGCGGCAAGAGTTGAGTGGTGTAGCGACGTGTAGGCGTCGCTAGAGTGTCGTCGGAGCGGATGAAGATGAAGGCATCAATGGATAGTTGGTGGTCGGAGGTGAGATGTGAGTGTGGGAAAAGGATGTAGGGAGATAGAGAGAGAGATAGAGATACTTAGTGATGAGGTAGAGAGCTGGAGACAGTCGGTTGTGGTAGACTGAAGCCGAAGGAGAGATCGGCGAAGCGACGATGGTGAGTTAGGCAGAGGCATGTCCACCCTTTGGTCAGGGAGGATCGCGATGAAGAGGAGAGTTGAGAGGATCGACCAATTTGGTCGTTGAATGGCCGAAGGAAGGGGATTGAAGAAGTTGTCAGAGAAGCGGTCGTTGGTGGTCGGAGGAAGGGGATTCAGGGGCTTTTGGCTTGCCAAGACTTGCTCCGAAGCATGATGAGGCATTGGTCGTACTTATATAGGCCATAGGAGGCCTTTCCAAGCTTGGAAAGAAGCTTCCAAGCTCGAAAGGTCCTCGTGAAATAGGATACCCGAACCTTCAAATAGTTTGCATGACCTTTTGGGAAAGAATTGGAGCCCAAGATCGGTCTCATGTGGAAGGGAATTTCACAAAAAATCTTCGGTTCAATTTTGGGAAGGTTTGATTGAGAATCGAGCAAGAAATCTCCGCTCGAATCTCGCCGGAGCAAGGTGAGTTCACACCAATGGCGGCAGGGACCAGCTTGTAAAGAAGATGACAAAAGTTATGGACCCAAATGTAGAGTTTTTGAAAGTTAGGGGCACAGGTGAGAAAAAATAGCTGAACAGGACCAAAATGCAAAATTGGTCAATATAACATCAGATTGGGCCCAAATTTTGGCACAAACCTAATTTTAGCCCAATTAATTCAATGGTGAAGTTATATTTTTGTTTTGACCACGTTTGACTGGAGAAATTGCATAATTTCCCAAATTAGGGCAAAAGTCTGTCTATGGCTCTATTTTAGGTCAAGACAGGTTCTGATGGTCAAATTGAAGGTACTAAATCCTAGAGAATATTTTTATATGAATTTTATAGGATTTAGATTAATTTTATCCTGACCAAAACCTCAGTAGATTAAGCAGGTTTATTTTTAGGGTTTTAGATGTCCATTAATTCCCGTAACGCATGAAAACCCGTTTTGTTCTGTATGAACCCTCTTGTTAGATTCTAAAGCACATTTAGAAATTTATTTAACCCCTGAGAAAACCTAGTGTTATTCTATTTTTCTGATAGAACGGTAAATTTGCAGAAATAATACTATTTTCTTATTTTCTTCTTAGATCAGTGATTTATGCCCTTAAGACCTTTTGATGGATATGTTGGAGCTTTTATTTACTTAATCAGATCAAATTGAGTTATTTATGGCTCATGATGGTGTTCCCATAAACAACTCAAAGGAAAGTAAACACTCTCAATCAATCTCAAATCACAAAATCAGAAATCCCAATAAATCAATCTCAACACTCAAAAAACCAATCAAGCAATCAAGCGAGAAAATTCTGAATTTTTTTCCTAAGGGTCTGCTATGCAAAGATAGTAGTACTCAAACAAATGTTTTAGTACAATTATACGTGTCCTATGGAAGGCCTAGTGAAGTGCAGACCTCTAAAGTCCACCCGAAATCTGGATAAAACCAGCATGCGAATCCAGACCCTGTGGTTGCTCAAGGAGATTACATAGAAACTCGTGTATTTGTGATCTTAAGTGATCATGTAGTGTGTGCATGATAAGAAATCAACACATATCGATCAAAACTCAGACAAGGTTACAAGTAGTTTTTGTCTCCTTTTGAATTTTGATTCAATATTTAGAAAATGCTTTTTGTGTAGCTCGTCTCGATTTTTAGTCTTTTCAAGCAAAAGATGGTCTTTTTAAGTTTAAGATGGCAGGTGATAAATGCCAATTTATCATCATTCTTATGCCCTAAAACAAACCTAGCTCTTAGGATTTTAACTCCGCAAATCAAATTTTGGGTTGCATTTAGGCATCAATTAGGTTAGGCATGCAATGCATATTTTTGTTGTATTTTTAATATGTTTGTTTTAGTTTTTGGGACAAATAGATAAACAAATCCCTAAAACCCTAGCACTCATGAGGGCACCTGGTGAAGAGGGAGCTCATTCTAGTTGGGACCCAGCCAAATCCAGCTCATCATAGCTGGATTCTAGCTCACTTGAATTAGGGTTAGCTCCATTAAGCTCCATTCAGCTCATCTTAGCTGAATGGTAGCTTAGAGTAGCTCATCTTAGCTCACCCTAGCTCAAGTTAGCTCAGATCTTACTCAACTTAGTTGAGTTTAGCTCACCTTAGCTCCAATCAGTTCACTAGGAGCTCTAGCTAGCTTAGCTAAGTTGATTGGAGTCCACCTCAGCTCAGGTCCAACTACTTCTAGCTCCACTCAACTCAAGTAAGCTAAAGATGACTTCATATAGCTCAGGCTAGCTCAAGTCTAGCTCCTGGGGACTCCACTTAGCTCAACCTAGTTGAGCTAAGCTACCTTAGGTATTCCAGCTAGCTAGGTCCTCCTCGGAAAAATTAGACCTAGCTTACCTCAGCATATTTCAGTAGAAGCCAGCTTACTTTAGCTTGGCTTAGCAGCTAGCAAAGAACTAGCAAGCTAAGCCAGCTAAAGTAGCTCCCTGTAACTCCCTTCAGCAGCTACCAGCTCCAGTTCAGCTCCAGACATTCCTTCCTTAGCTCCTTTTCCCTAAACCTTAGCTCCATCCCACCTTCTCCTCTACTCAACTACTAGCTAAGCTAGCTTAGCTACACCTTAGCTCCTAATGGCCATCCACCACCTATAACTAACCCTAGAACCCATCTACCTAAGCTCCACTAAGTAGACCTAAGTCTAGTCCACCCTAGCTCCTACTTTTGGCACCAACATTAAACACCTCTTGTCCCCTCAACCACCACCAAGAGCCACCTTGTTTTGGCTCCAAAACACCCTTCTAGAAGCCCTTTGTTTTGGAACCAAAACATACCCACATCATGGCCCTACATTTCATCACTCAAACCATCTCCATCCTCCATTAAGTGGATCCAACCCATACCCTTCTAGAACCCCCTTTTTGGTGCCAACTCAAGAGGCACCAAGGATGGTAATCACCACCTTTGAGTTGGTGCCAACCTATAGTAGCCCTAGGATAAACTAACAACCATAAAAACCCATCCTAACCATCCATCCCAAGAGCCACCTACAATCCACATCCTACTCTATAAAAAAGCCTATAACCACCACCATTTCCATCATCCTTTGGCTTCATTAATTCCACCATTACTCCACCTTATAGTCGGCCAAGAGATAAAGGATAAGAAGAAGATTAAGGGAACACTCTGTCCCCTTGGTGCCTTCCCCTCTTCCCTTCTCTCTTGTGCCCCTACCAGCTAGAGGAGCAGCCAAGCAAGGAAGACCTTATGATGAGGTCTTGAGGGTGGTACACGCCACCCTAGAAGGAGATTTGTGGGTGGAGATCACCAACCTTTGGAGGAGCAAAGGCATGCCCCCCCCCCCCCTGGGCTTGCCAAGGAAGACATCACCTTGGGGGAGCTTTTCAAGGAAGGAGTTGGAGGGACCTTTTTCAAGCCCAGGAGCAACTGAGCTTGGAGTAAGGACTCTCTCCTCTTCACCATCATCATCAAGAGGATTTGTGTTTTACTTTTGTATTTTTATTTCAGAATAGAAGCATTCCTCTACTTGTCTTGTGTAAAACATTTTTCTACCTAATTAAAGTTGCCTTCTCTTCAATTGTGTTGCATCTTTACTAATTGTTGTTCCTAGCTCTTTTCACTCCCTCTCTTTAATTACCCTAGGTCTCCACGTACCTAGGGTGATCTTAGAGAGAGGCCATTTTTTGTCACTTGGGTACTAGCATTAGCAATTAGGTGTGTTCATTTTCTCATATACATTTGCGTATTTGCCCGCTATTTAAAAAACCTAAAAAAATCTTATATCTAAAACCTAAAAAGAAAGCTGATTTCCCCATATTCAAGTGATTGCACAGCAATCATGCAACTTAAATCATTTGAATTAAGCTAGATTCTAGCATAACTTAGGAATAATGCATTCATAGGCATCGTAATTTGCACAATAGCCAATTTATTAATCATATAGATAATATCGTCATTTTATGACCTAAAAGAGAGATGATTTTAATCGCAGATGATTCGAAGTCGCGGATGTCAATCAAATCAGATAGATTTGATCAGAACAACGACTGGAGTCCAATGCTTCTGAAATTGTCTTGATTAGACAACCAGTGCATCTTGTGTAGTCCATAAAAGAATGGAGATCATAAAGCCAAAAGACAAAGTCCTGAGCCTCAGATGAAGAATCCAATCGCACGAATGAATTTGAATTGACAATCGTAGTCCAACATCGGAGAAATCAACTCGATCAAAGGTCTACAGCACCAGATATAAGAAAAAGAAGATGGAAGGCCACGATGGCACCACATGAAGCTATCATAGCTGCTCCCTCACCACTGCCCCATCTAGGAAGGCCACCCTCGCACGCTGTAGGCCGTTGGATCTTCATCCAACGGCCATGAGCGCACTACGTTGCCCATCCAACTGGATAAGAATAAATAGATACAAAGAGGAAACTATAACAAAACTCACGCGTAGCACGTTGGCTCACGCGCTTACGCTAGAAGTGAAGAGGGCAGGTTCGAAATCGCCTGAGCATGAAATTAGGAAAGCGTTGAGCACGCGTGTGATTGGCCGTTGGATCATCATTTGAGGGTGGAGGAGCGACCACATGGCGTAATCAGAGTACGCTGCGGTTGAACGTGTGATCCCACATGATTTTTGAAATGCAAATGTGAGATGCGCACTTGCATGAGCCGGACTGCTGAGGCCTCAGATTGAGCAAGTGGTGAGCGAGAAAAAGAAGAGAACACGCGCAAAGGAGCGGGAGCCGTCCGATCCTGATCCGACGCACGAGAGCACGCCACATGTCAAGCCCAGGTTGAATCCGAGCGTTTTAGGTGCAAATGAAGGTGTTTTGAGGCTAGATCTGATCCGTTGATTTTCTGATCTCCTGATCAACGGATCTGATCAAATAAGAGTTGTTACATGAGATAAAGGGGTTAAATACCCACTTTTCCCTTCATTAAAACTATAAAAGAAGGCCTAGGGCCCCTCAGTTGAGGCATCTCTCTCCCATCAACTCCAGACATCTTCCACCTTCTCTGCATCTCTTCGTCCCTCTGCAACTCTGCTCTGACCTTCATTCCGACGCTCTGGATCTGAGGTGCTATTGCACCTCGCACAAGCATCCTACAAGCGGTGTCGTCTCTCTGCCACTTTCTATCTCTCTCTCTATCTCTCTCTATCTATCTATCTATTTGTTTTTAGTAGCATTCTCTATTGTAAAACTCTATTTTAATTGTAATAAAATTCTGATATTCTGAATGCATATATCTGATTCCTATACATATATGCATATATAAATATCTGCAAGTTCTATTAAAATGCTTCTGCATAAATTGCGATTGCCTCCCTGCGAATGACCCGGTACTCACCAGTTATATAAATTTATTTGTCGGCATGTTTTTGCACTATACTACAACTGAATTAACTTTTAAAACATGAATTACGCACCGAACATCAAGCGAGAGTGTTGAATTTTGCAAACTTGCCTCCTAGGACGACCCTAGATACCCCACTATCTAGGTTTTATAAATTTTAAAAGCGATTGCGAAATTGTGTGTTGCAACAACTTAAACCCTAGTGTAACAAATCACGCATTCTTCACATCAGCAGGAGCTTAGAAAGGATAGAAATGCGTACTTGACTCCATCAATTCTACAGTTGATGCAATTTGACTATATTAAAATCTAGCGAGAAATGTGCAACCTATGTATGGATGCCTAGAATATGCTGCTGCTAGATAAGGGATGAGATTTTGTTTTTGGTATTTTTGATTTTATATATTTTTTTTGGATTTTCTAAATGCAACAAACAAAAACAAATAAAAAAATAAATACGGCAAATCACGTATGGAAAAACCGCATCGATGAGAGATAAGTAGAGAGATATAGAGAGAGTCGAAGGAGAGTCTAAGTTATGCAAGAGTGTGTGAGAATAGGCTCTTACAACTTATGCCTAACACAAAGTCCTAAGAATATACCTAAATCTAAACAACCACTAAGCTAACCTAAGGAAGCAAGAAATGCACTCCTGCAAGAAAAACTACTCCAGGAAGTCGGGTTTGAAGCACAGTGGATCCTCCAGGAAGAACTCCACCTGGAAGAAGACACTATACTCCTCTTACTCCTCAAGTGCTTCAAAAACACCAAGTGATTAATAAGACAATTATATACAAAAATCAATCAAAGAATATAATGAATAAAAGAATCTATATGAAACAAAGAATATGAATGAAAGAATCTATATACAAAGAAAATATATACAAGAAAAAGAACAAAAGAAAATTTTTGGAAAATAGAGTTGCTGATGTAAACATGTTTACACTACTTACGATGTCTATTTATGCATGTTCTTAAGCATAGGATTGCATTGCATGCTATAAATATTACATAACATGCATCATCTTGCATTTAGAGTAGTTTGAATAAAATGAAGGTTAATTATCTCCTTTTATGTTCATGGACAAGGAAAACTTTTTATCGGGGCCTCAGATCGAAGATCCAACCGTACAAATGTGATCAGGGCGATGATTAGAGTTCAACGACTCCAAGATCGCCCTAATCAGACATCTGTAGCATCAGATAGTGACCGGGGAACCCTAGAAGATCAAGGGCCAAGATGGTGTGAATCCACACTTCAAATGACAAATCCAACCGCACGGATGGATTCAGATCGACGATCGCAGCCTAACGGTGTGAAAATCGACTCAATCTGACACCCGTGGCACCATCTACATCATCCAGAAAATGGACGGCCAAGATGGTGCCATGTGGCACCATCTCAGCCATCCAACCGGCCCTCAGGTCCGTCGCTGCCTCTCCAAAGAGAATCCAACGTGCGATTTGGGCTGTTGGATCTTGATCCAACGGTCTTGAATGCATGTTCAAAAGTTCGGCCGCCCACCCATCCTCGCGTGCAGCGTAGTGGATAAGGCGTTCGGCCACCTTCAGACGCACGTTCGATTCGCAGGGCACGGGCGAGCGGGTGCGAGGAGCGTTGGATCGTCATCGAACTGCTATGTGCGCCCGATAGCACTCACGCGTTATTAGACACATGGCGAAGACGCGGCATCACACGCGATGGGGCACGTAGAGGAGGTAGGCGAAGGCACGATCTTAGCCGTCCGATCTTGCAATCGGACGGCTGAGATCGGCTAGATGTGTGCGTGCGTTATGCGCAAGGAGGTGAGCGGGCGAGCGCACGCCGCCCACTACGCCCACATTCGGACCTTTAGCAACGGGTTTATCCGTCACTAAAGGTCCTGAATTAATAAAAGGAGACCCACTCCACATGAAATTCTCATCCCTTCCTTCTCTTCTCTCCCTCTCCAAAGCTCAAGAGAAGCTTGTCCCACAACCGGGATGCTTCTCGCGAGATAAAGTCAATTTTTCGTCCCCTTTCGGAAGCGGATCCCGCGACGACGACGACGTGCTGCCCCGTTCCCATTCATCTTGCTTCGTTCTCCTTCGTCCTACTCCGTCCTCCTTCGTCCAGGCATCGTCCCATCCGGCTTGTCCTCAAAGCAACCGTCGAGGAGGATATTTCTCTCTCCATTCTTTTAATGCTTTCTAGAGTAGATTTACTATTTTCTAGTGTAATCTTTTTCTGCTTTCTAGTCATAATGTTTAGTGAAACAAACAATCTTTTTAATGATGAATTCCATGTTCATTCTACATCTCATTTTAGTTTCTGTTTGTAATATTCTTTCTCTCTTACTCTCTCTCTCTCTCTTCTATTTATTGTAAATAGTTAGATAGTTCTAATCAATTAATTTACTTCGTGACAAATAAAATAAATGAGTATTTCTAAAATCAAATGTCCGCCTCCCTGTGTTCGACCTAGGATTTCCATTCCGGTATAAATTTTATTTGTTGAACACGAGTTCTTCGCTTTCAAACTACAACGACAGATTTTTCAAAACCAAACACATAAGCGTAGCAACCTGACATTCAACATTTTGGTGCCGTTGCCGAGGAGGCGACGCTCTGTGATTTTTTCTTCGCGTTTTCTAACTTACAAATCATTTACCTCACTTCTCTCCTTTCTTATTGTGATTGCAAGTACTCTTTCGAGACAAGCAAAAGCGGTAGATTGGAGTAAAGTGCTGTGGAAGGTTTTGTAAGTTATCTCCCACCTCCCACCCATTAGATTTTATTTCACCACATAATAACACAAACATCAATCAACCTAGGTGTTCTTATAAACTCTAAGGTTAGATTGTTTTTTGTTTGACACCCACACCCGCCCCAACCTCCATATTTAAAAAGAAAAAAAAAAAAAAAAATCTCACAGAGGTACATAACCTCATCTGATTTTCAAACTCAACCGGTAAACCGATCTTTGGAGCCGGTACACACATCCAAATACATAATTGAGTAGAAATTAGATTAGGTAATCACTTGTGTGCCTAATTAAGTGGTGCAATGGGCCAATTGTTTGAGTTGATTGGGCTGCACCACTTCAATTAAAATCAACTCATCAAGTAGTTGTCACTTAGGTCCAACTCTTAGGGATTTACCAGGCACTCCACATTCTTTTTAAGCTTCAAAGGAAAACATCTTCACTTGTGCTTTCAAAACCTGGTGTGCCAACAAAACTTGTTTGAAAATACCTAAAGTTGAATCCTAAAAGCTACTAAGCAAGATTTGAACCCTAAAATTAACCGCATAAAAAATAATCTTGCTTGAAAATCACTGGTTGTGCACGTACACACACATCAATCAATCATTAAGGGCACAACCCAGATAAAGGGCCCATCACATTCCAAAGCACATTCAAACCTAGCCCTAAATAAAATAGAGTAGACGTTGGCCTTAAGGATTTGACTCGCTCTTCAGAGCCCAGAACGAGACTATTTTCGATTAGTCTGTTTCTACTGTTGAATCTGATGTCTAGCTAGGGGAGCAGAATCAAATGATCGCAGTTTTGAGGGGTACACTAGGAACCGGAGGCGCAAGCCGAAGGAAGAACCCTCTCCCCAGTCCCTCCTTCTAACTGGTTGGATTGAACAGACAGAAGTAGATCAAATTGTTCCTTTATCTCAAGACAGGTTTTGGGAGTCTATAGGCCTTTAGGCTAGCCCACTTAAGGATAGGTTTGATTGTTTGTATTGCAGGGTGCCTTTCGTCCTCCCGTCTCTCATGAATCCTTCCACATATTACACGCATTCTCGCTCTTTCCCTCCTGTTTTGAATTATCCTCAACATGATGATTTTCCCGACTCGTACTGTAATCAACCATCAGTTAGTTGGGATAACTCGGATTGGGGATATAGTTCTGGACCTCTGTGTTTAGGGTCTAACCCTGAACACTATGATTGTGATTTTTATCCTTCTCAGAGCCACATCGATTATAGATCGTCATCCTTTCATGAACAACCTAATAAGATCTACAATCAAGAAGGATACACTGATCCTTACCCATCCTCTGATTACATTACCTTTAGGTCATCACCATCTTTTGAACAATCTAAAATGACCTATTATCAGGAAGGGTATAATGAATCTCAATTCGTTAATTCCCCTGCATTGATCCCAAACCTGTCGATATCATACAATCTTTAGAAGTTCAGCCAATACCTTGCATTGAGAGATTGGAGCCCCTGATTCAGATGATTGATGATTTGAATAAGTATTTGTTGGATTGGCTGTAGGATGTTAAGGATAAGAACCCGAGTGAGTTTCTACTTGGGAAATTAGTGAAATTGAGGATGAGATTTGTGGTTGCTTTAGTTCAATTGTGGGATGATTCCTAAGATGAACCTTCTTTAGGAGAGCCAATTTCAGAACCCGTTCAGGCACCTATTGGGGGGGGACACGTGCTACGAGGTTCACCAGATTGAATTAGAGCAACCAATTAAGGAAGATATGATTTCTTCACCTGAGATCCCTGAGTCGAGGTACGAGGAAACATATGTCTCCTTGAAACAGAGAGTGACAGATGATTTTGAGATATACATTAATACGGATCTTGATTTCTTTGATTCTGATGGTGAAGATTCAATTTGCGAAGTCTCACGCGAGTTTACAAAACATGATTTTTGTGAGACAATTGGGCCTGAGGAATCTGATAGATCATTTGATAGCCCAATAATTGAGGAAACTGATCTTATTAGGGCTCACATTATGTATCCAGAATCGCATTTTCTGGAGGATTCAATCAAATGCCCTGAATGTCAGTTACACCCCATTGAGCTTATTGATGATTCTGTTTCTGAGATAATTAGACTCAAGTCAATTTTGATTCAGCCACATCATTTAGACTTGGAGATTTCATATGGGGTGATTAATATGCAAGAGGTCCTGGAATTTGACATGCTGAATGAGGAGGATAGGAGCCGGGAAATTTTGATTTGGGAAGCAAGTTCTGGAGGAAGTAGAAGACTGAGTCGAAGGGTTCCTATTAAGCTGAAACCATCAAACCAGGACCCTTACGACATTTGTTCTGAGGATGTCGAATCCAAGCACACATTCAATGCTTATCCTTTGGAGCTTGAATTTTCTGTAACCCGACTTTTTGGTGTTGGGTTGCATCCTCATAAATTGTAGGCCCGACTCCGCTTGCATACTGATTTTAGGTTTTGGGTAATTTTTATCCAGAACCTAAGATATTCTAGATTATGGGGTATGGGTCTACACCACAATCTGGTTCACATTTGTGGACATTTGCTGACAGGTCAGAAGTTTCTTATGTTTATTCTGATTCTGACCTGCACCTGTGAATTCTTTATTTCTCTTCTTTGTATAGTGTGCCTAGCTGAAGGCACTAAATTCAGCATGTATACAGTTTTTCTTAGTTTTCATTTCGGAGTGGACTTAACATTCATGCAATTCAGGTGCTTTCTACGCTATTCCACTCTGTTTTATGTCTTTTTAATATAGTGAGGACATTGCATTAGATAGGCATGGGGGGTGGATATTCATCTCTGAATTTATTCGTCAGCTCCGTAGATTTGTTTTATTTTCTTTTATTAAAAAAAATTATGGAATTAGGAAAGAGAACTTGGGTTTAAGAAAATTTTCAATCTTAGGAAATACTACATTATGATTTAAACACAAAGACCCTTCAGGTCTTTGGACTTAATCAGCCCGTGTATCCACTAAAATGTGGATTTGTTTTTCGAGTCCTCGCCAACCTAAATTCTATTTTAATTGGAGTAAATAAGTTTGGGTGATAAGTACACGACTTATCAACCCACCCTCTAATTTGAGGGAATTTTAAGTTTTAAGCATCTACATACTATCTTGTCACTGACTCGTTGTTCGACGATTTTAACGGAAATTGGGTAGCTAATGAACCTTTTAGGGTGATATGGCTGGCAAGTTATCGTGGGTAACAGCCAATAGGTAGGTTGTCCAGAGCCCAGTCACTGGATCTTTATCTTTTTGCTGCCTTTAGGTAAATCTTAGACGAGGGAAGCCACCTACTTAAAAAAAAAAAATCAAAAAGAAAAGGAGAAAAGAAAAAAAAAAGAAATAAGCCACACTTCGCCGCATGAGTATGGTTAGCAAGTTGTTGGTGGTAATAACTCATTGACCGGTTATCCAGAACCCAACTCAATAAATGCACTGAAAAATCCCAAAACACTTAGGAAGAATTGGAGAAGTAGAATTAACTGGGGAGATATACACTGGATTCACCTTTGTGTTGACCCCGTAAAAAAATAAAAGTAGGGAGAAAGCTACCGGTTGTAAAGATATACCTTTAGGTAGAATTCTTTTTTTAGGTCACCTAGAGGCGTAGAAATCCGAAGTTCGTTTTAACTGCCGGTCAACGAGTCTATCACATTCACAATAAGATGCTCAGAACTTAGGATTCTCATCAAATCTTGGGTGAGTTGAATGGCCGTAGAAAGCCATTCTTAAACCCTAAAACTTGAAACTCCAAAAAAAAAATTTCTTTGAATAAGGCGAGGGCCTGAGGCGGTCTGCATTTTGGCAGATACTCGGGCACTGTTGTGTCTTTGAAAGTTCAGATCCTAAGTAGACATTTTCTTAGTAATTGAAAATAACTCAAGTCCAAATAATCCAACCTGATTCTTTTATAAATAACATATAGTTTTTTCTAGGGATTAGCAAAAGATAGGATGGGGGTATGATGTAAACATGTTTACACTACTTTCGATGTCTATTTATGCATGTTCTTAAGCATAGGATTGCATTGTATGTTATAAATATTGCATAACATGCATCATCTTGCATTTAGAGTAGTTTGAATAAAATGGAGGTTAATTGTCTCCTTTTATGTTCATGGACAAGGTAAACTTTTTATCGGGGCCTCGGGTCGAAGATCCAACCGTACAGATGTGATCAGGGCGACGATTGGAGTTCAACGACTCCAAGATCGCCCTAATCAGACATCTGTAGCATCAGATAGTGATCGAGGAATCCTAGAAGATCAAGGGCCAAGATGGTGTGAATCCGCACTTCAAACGACAAATCCAACTGCACAGATGGATTCGGATCGACGATTGCAGCCTAACGGCGTGAAAATCGACTTAATCCGACACCCGTGGCACCATCTACATCATCCAGAAGATGGACGGCCAAGATGATGCCACGAGGCACCATCTCAGCCATCCAACCGACCCTCAGGTCCACCGCTGCCTCTCCAAAGAGAATCCAACACGTGATCTAGCTTGTTGGATCTTGATCCAACGGTCCTGAACGCGTGTTCAAAAGTTCGGCCGCCCGCCCATCCACGCGCGCAGCATAGTGGATAAGGCGCTCGACTGCCTTCAGACGTGCGTTCGATTCGGAGGGTGCGGGCGAGCGGGCGCGAGGAGCGTTGGATCATCATCGAACGGCTATGCGCACCCGATAGCGCTCACACGCTATTAGACACGTGGCGAAGATGCGGCATCACACGTGATGGGGCACGCAGAGGAGGCGGGCGGAGGCGCGATAAGCCGTCCGATCTCGCGATCGGACGGTTGAGATCGGCTGGACGTGCGCGTGCATTACGCGCGAGGAGGTGAGCAGGCACGCGCACGCCGCCCACTACGCCCATGTTCGGACCTTTAGCGACGATTTAATCCGTCACTAAAGGTCCTGAATTATTATTTTTATAATTGGAATGACCAAAATGCCCCCACTCCTTGCAACTATAAAAGGAGACCCCCTCCACGCGAAATTCTCATCCCTTCCTTCTCTTCTCTCCCTCTACAAAGCTCAAGAGAAGCTTGTCCCACACCCAGGATGCTTCTCGCGAGATAAAGTCAAATTTTCGTCCCCTTTCAGAAGCGGATCCCGCGATGACAACGACGTGTTGCCCCATTCCCATTCGTCTTGCTTCGTTCTCCTTCATCCTGCTCCATCCTCCTTTGTCCAGGCGTCGTCCCGTCCGGCTCGTTCTCCAAGCGACCGTCGGGGAGGATATTTCTCTCTCTATTCTTTTAATGCTTTCTAGAGTAGATTTACTACTTTCTAGAATAGATTTATTGTTTTCTAGTGTAATCATTTTCTGCTTTCTAGTCATAATGTTTAGTGAAACAAACAATCTTTTTAATGATGAATTCCATGTTCATTCTACATCTCGTTTTGCTTTCTGTTTAGAATATTCTCTCCCTCTCTTACTCTCTCTCTGTCTTCTATTTATTGTAAATAGATAGATAGTTCTAATCAATTAATTTACTTCGTGACAAAAAAATAAATGCATATTTTTAAAATCAAACGTCCGCCTCCCTGTGTTTGACCCGGGATTTCCATTCTGGTATAAATTTTATTTGTTGAACACGAGTTCTTCGCTTTTAAACTACAACGACAGATTTTTCAAAACCAAACACGTAAGCGTAGCAACCCGTGCGTTCAATAGTTGTCTCCTCAGCAACGGTGCCAAAAATAGAGATTTACATTAAAAACATGGTTTTAAATGTTGTTCTTGTAGTATAGATGTCACAAATTCAAACCGATGTCGCGTCAATTTTATTTATTTACAATTCTTACTGGTTATTTCGAGGTCATTCACTGGGAGGCAGTTATTGATATATATCACTCTCTAAGCCCAAAAATGTTTTGTTATTCTGAAAATGTTGGTTTTATTTACAAATGAATGAATCAATCAATTAATGAAAGAATTGGTTAATTATTTACAAAAAGAATCAATTAATATGTATTACAATGCCTTAAAACATATTGTTAAGGCAGAAAATCATCACAAAAAGATTTAAGTTTGGAAAACCCGTCGCCATAGCGTAATTTGCGAGAAAACTGTCAACAGATAATTTTAACTGAAACTCAAAAGGAATTCTGGGTCAAACACAGGGAGGCGGGTGTTTGATAAAAAATCACATTTGATTTGTTGTCACGAAGTAGATTAGCTGGTTGAATTGAATCTACACTAGCTATCTACTTAAAGTATAAAGAATAGAAGAGAGAGAAAGAATAAAACAAATAAAGATAAAATGGAGAGAGAATGAACAGGTATTTCGTAATCATTGAATCAAGTTCATTACATCTAATGACTACACTAGAAAGTGGGAAATCTATACTAGAAAGTAATAAAAGAGAAGGTGGAAAGAGGTTATCCTCCTCGATGGCTGCTTGGAGGATGAGCCGCGTTGACGAAGTGCTCGGACGAAGGTGGTGAGATGTTGGACGAAGGAGAACGACGATGAACAATAGAGGAGGGGGCAGGGTGACGTCGCTGTGGGATCCGCTTCCTGAATGGCGGTGAGAAGACAACCGCAGGTGCTTCATAAATAGGGATGAGAAGGTGGAAAAATTCTGATTTTAACTCTAATGGAGCATCTTCGGTTTAGGACAAGCTCTTAGAGCTTTGGAGCAGGTGAGAGAATAGAGGAAGGGTTGAAGAAAGTGTGGGGGTCGTAGGGCTATTTATAGGTGAGGAATGGAGGGGCAATTAGGTCATTTCATCTTAAAACATTAAATGAGGGGGTCTTTAGTGACAGATTTAAGCGTCACTAAGGCCTTGAATGTGGACGTAGGTCACCTGCCCACTCACCTCCTCTCCATCCTTTGCGCTCAATGTTCACGCACGAACAAATGATCTCAGCTGTCCATCTGGCATCCAACGGCTCAGATTGCCTCGTGCCCACACCTTCATCTTCTCTTCTTTAACGCACAAGCCCATGATCTCGTGATCTCAGCCGTCTACTTGTGAAATCGAATAGCTTAAGATGTATCCGCACCTCATCACGCACCCACATCTGATCGGGCATTCGGATGCGTGTCATCGCGCGTGTGCGCGATCCACGCCTATCCGTGCTACCACGTTGTGCCTTGCCTGCCATCTGATCGTAATCCGATGGCCAATTGAGCCACACCCTATGCACGCTTCTTGATTCGAGGCGATGCATAGCTCGATCTTGTGACCTCTACATCGCCCATAGGCTCGCAACCAATGCACCATCGCCTCGAATTGTCTCAAAGACGAAGGTATGTGCATCTGCTTCTGACCGTTGGATTTCGATCCTATGGTAGAGATTTGATGATCGACTGAAGAGAGAGAGAGAAGTGGTGGGCTTTGGGTTTGTTTGGATGGTTAGGATGGTGCCACGTGGCACCATCCTAGTTGTCCATCTTCATATGCTTGTAAGTAGTGCCACAGATGTCGGATTGGATCGATTTTCATGCCATTAGGCTGCGATTGTCGATTCGAACCCATCCGTACAGTCAGATTTGTCATCTGAAGAGTGGATTTACACCACCTAGCCCCTTGACCTCTAATCTTTCTTAGACTGCATCTGATGCTACGAAAGTCCGATTGGGATGATCTTGGAGTCGTTGAACTCTGATCGTCACCCTGATCAGATCCGTACAGTTGGATCTTCAATCTGAGGCCTCGATATGATATTGCCCTATTTCCTGATCACAAAAAGAGAAAATTAACTTAAAATTTATATAACCTAACCTAAATGTATGATGATGCATGTTATACAATATTCATAATGTATGATGCAACTATACACCTAAGAACATGTATAAATAGATGATTTATGTGATATAAACATGTTTACATCAACTCCCATGCCTATCTTTTGCCAGTCCCTAGCAAAACTACATGCTATTTATAAGAGAACTAAGTCAGATTTCTTGGGTAAAAGTTATTTTTCAACACTTAGGGATTTCAACTAAGGCCTGAATTATAGAGACACGACAGCACCCAGGTGTTTGCCAAAATTCAGACCGCCTCAAGCCCTCACCTTATTCAAAGAAGGATCTTTTTCTTTTTCTTATTTTCTATTTCTTTTTTTATTTTGAGTTTAGGGTTTCGGAGTAGCTTTCTATGGCTACTCATCTCATCCAAGACTCGATGAGAACTCTAAGTTCTAAGCATCTTCTCGTGTGAAGTGTTACACTTACTGATCGGCAATCAGAACAGACTTTGGGTTTCTACACCCTTAGGTGACCTTAAAAGAAATTATGCCTAAGGATGTATCTATCCGACCGGTAGCTTTCTCCCTACTTTTATTTTTATGGGGTTAACACAAGGGCGAACCCATTGTATATCTTCTCGGTTTATTCTACTTCTCCACTTCTTCCTAAGTGTTTAGGAATTATACATGTGTTTCCTGAGCTGGGATTTAGACAACCAGCCGATGAGCTGTTACCATCGACAACTTGCTAGCCATACTCGTGTGGTGAAGTGTGTCATATTTCTTTTTTTTCTTATCTTTTCTCCTTTTCTATATTTTTTTTCTTTCATTTTTTTTGGATATTTTTCTTTTTTTTTTTAAGTAGGTAGCTTCTTTGATCTAAGGTTGACCTAAAGGTAGTACGAAGAGATTGGTCATGTGGTTGGACTCTGGACAACCTCCCAATGGGCTGTTAGCTACAATAAATTACCAGCCATACCACCCTAGAAGGTCCATTAACTATCCAATTTCTGTTAAAATTGTTGAAAAGCGAGTTAGTGTAAATAGTGTGTAGATGCTTAGACTTAAAGTCCCCTTAAATCAGAGGACGGGTTGATAAGTCGTGTACTTATCACCCAACTTATTTAACTAATTTAAAATGACTTTTCAAATGGTGAGGACTCGATAAAAAAATCCACATTTTCATTGACACCCTGGCTGATTAAGCCCTAAGACCTGAAGGGTCTAAGTGTTCAGGTCTTAATGCATTATTTCCTAAAGTTAAAAATTTCTAAAGCTAAAGCTCTCTTTTCCTAATTCAATTTTTTTTTTCAAAAATAAAGAGAAAATAAAAAGAGTTAATGGAGCTAATAAGATGATTCAGATAATGATATCCACCCCCCATGCCTATCTAATGCAATGTCCTCATTGTATTAAAAAGACAAAACAAAGTAGAGTAGAGAAGAAAACACTTGAATTTTGTGATTACTTGGTCAGCTTCGAGATAAAAATAGACTGTATACATCCTGAGTTTAGTGCCTTCAGCTAGGCACACTATACAAATAAAGAAGAAATAAAGAATTCACAGGTGCAAGTTAGAATCAGAATAAAAAGATTCACCCCAGGACCTGCCAGTAGATATCCACAAATGTGGACGAGGTTGTGATGCAGACCGTGCCCCATGGTCGGGTGTATCTAAGGTTCTAGATAAAAATTATCCAAAATCTAAGATAAGCATGAAAGTGGGGTTGGGCCTGCGATTTGTGAGGATGCAACCCAAGATCAAAAAGTCAAATTACAGAGAAATTAAGCCTAAAAGGATAATCAATGAATTTGTGCTTGGGTTGCACATCCTTAGAATAAAAAATGTCATAAGGGTCTTGGTAAAATGTTGGGGGTTTCAGGCAAATAGGAACCCTTAGACTCGATCTTCTGCTTCCTTCAAAATTGACTTCCCATATCATCATTTCCCAATTCCCATACTCCACAATCAATATTTCAAATTTTGAGACCTCCTACATATTAATCACCCCATTTGAAATTTCCAAGTCTAAGAGTTGTGACTAAATTGGACTTAACTTGGATCAAATGATCTCAAGAATAGAATCATCATTATGCTCAACGGGGTGTGATTGAGGAATGGATCTTTGAATTGAATCCTTCATGAAAGGATTTGACTCCACCATGCGAGCCCCAACAGGATCAAATTCCTCAATTTTAGGGCCATCAAATGAGTCATTGAATTCCTCAGGTCCAGTCGTCTCACTAAAATCATGTGCTATAAACTTAGGTGAGACTTTGCACAATGATTCTTCACCTTCAGAATCAAAGAATTCTGAATCCGCATTAATGTATGTCTCAAAATCATCAATCACTTCTGTTCCATGGAGACATATGTTTCCTCATACCCCGGCTCAGGGATCTTAGGTGAAGAAATTAATTCATCCTTATTTGATTCCTCTAGAACAACCTGGTCAACCCTAGTCTCATAAAACGTGTCCCCCCCACAGGTGCCTAAGTAGATTTTAACATTGGCTCTCTTGACAGAGGTTTATCTTAGGAATCATCCCAAGATTGGACTAGAGCAATCACAAATCTCATCGTCAATTTTGATAACTTCCCAAGTAAAAACTCACCTGGGTCCTTATCCTTAACATCCTGGAGCCAATCCAATAAATACTTATTAAGATCGTCAATCATTTCAATCAGAGGCTCTAATTCTTTAGGACAAGGTGTTGGCTGAGCTTTTAAAGTTGAATGGTATTCCTTAAGTTAGCCAAAACTTTATCTTGGATCTGGTTAACCTAAACTAAGTGGTTTGGTTCAGGGTTGAGTGCGTTTGGGTTCAGTGCAGGGGAGTCAACGAATTGAGGTTCTTGATACCCTCCTTGATAATAGGTCATTTCAGGTTGTCCATAAGGGGGTGATAACCTATATGCATTGTAATCTGAGGAAGGGTAAGGATCAACATATCCTTCTTGATTGTAGATTGGGTTAAATTGATCATCAAAGGGTGGATATCTACAATCATTATAGTTCCAAGAAGGATAGAAATTACAATCATGATGTCTAGGGTTAGACCCTGAACACGGATGTCCGGAATTGTATCCCCAATCCAAGTTATCCCAACTAGTAGATGGTTTATTACAGCGCAGGTCGGGATAATAATCATCATATTGGGGATAAGATGTGCCAGGAGGGTAGGATCGGAAATGCGTGTAGAATGTGGAAGGATTCATGACAAATGGGAGGAAGAAAGGTGCCCTGCAATACAAACAATCAAACCTGTCCTTAAGTCGGCTAGCCTAAAGACCTACAGACTCCCAGAACCCGCCTTGAGATGAAGAAACGATTTGATCTACTTCTTTTCGGTCAATCTAGCCAGTTAGAGGAAGGGGCTGGGGAGAAGGTTCTTCCCTTGGCTTTCAACTCAGGTTCCTTTGATACCCCTGTTGTCAAGCTTTTCATCGGGTTTAGGAAATGCATTGTAGTATAGTTGACAAATAGCTCTCAAATAGATAAATTTATAACTCAGAATCTACAATGGAGTCTGAGGTCGAACACAGGAAGAAAATATGGAATTCACATGCTAATCTCATTCAGAATAAATGAGCACAAGTAATTGAGCATTTAAATAGATATTCAATGAATAATAACCTGTCACATTAGTTATTCAATGAGATCCAATGTATCTAGAGATAAAAAGAATGGACAGAATCTAAAAAGTGGTGATTTGAATCACCAATTAAATCCTCTAACTAATAAGCATGCATCTCATAATCAATTTAACCATAGTACTTAAATAATGCAATAGTAATTCTCAAATAATGCTCAATTAGACGACAGATATGGTAATCAACAGCTTAAAGTGCACAAGGCTTAAGGCTTTATTCTCCTTCTACTGCTCTGCTTCTCTTCTCTTCTTCTACTTTCCTTCTTCTTCTCAATTATTCTCCTTCTTCTTCTTTCCTTCAGAGCCTTCTTTTCCTTTACAGCACAAGGAATCTAAATCCCTTTAGCGACTAAGTGTTGGGTCTTCTCTCTGAAGAGAAAACCCCCCCGCCACCTCCTCTCTTTCTCCTCTTTCTCTTCTCTTTCCAAGTAACTAGGCATGTAATTGGGTATTCAAGGATCTGGTTGACCAGGCTTGCAGGCGTGGGGTCGCAAGTGAGGAGTGCGTTAGGCGAGTATATGGGTATGCGGGTGAGGGTGTGCTAAGTGCATGAAGGGGACCCAACCCCTGTGTTCTTGGGCGATAGGGTAGAAATAGGAATTCAATTTATGCACCTTGGAGAGCTCTTCAGTCGACGATGTGGGACTAAATTCCCATAGTTTCTTTGTGCGAGCAGCAGCTGAAGCAGCTTCCAATTGCAGTCAAAGGGGGCTCATTCTCTACTAATTGTGAGCTTGGAAGGATGCCTGAAGGGAATCCACATCGCCTGGAGGTGAGACCTGGAGCTATTGTGGCAAGAACATAGCTCCAAGGTCACTTGGAGGAGCTCTGACAATGGTAGCCGGAGGGTAGACACCTAAAACAATGAAAATGACCTAAGGGCCTTGTCAGAAGTGCTCAGGAGAGTTGTGCGAGTGCGGCAAAGGCGGTGGTGGCGGTGACGTACGATGAAGGTGGTTGGAGAGGCCTGATGGCCTCACAGAAGGCATATGAAAATGTGTGAGGTGATAGAGAGCTTAGCCCCAAATTTCTTTGGGGCTTTTACTCAATGAATCGAGGTGATGCTTTTGGGACTGGTAGAGGGGTGCTTGGTGGTGTATGGAGGTGCAGAGGCTTCCCCGGAGCTCGGCCGTGCATGGGGAAGACGAAAGGTGTGAGGCAGCGTCGATGGTCAAAATTTATTTTAAAAGAGAGGGAAGGAGGGTAGAGAGGAAGGGGAACCTAACTAGCCTAATCTAATTGGACGAAAGGGGAAGATTCCCACGCCGATGGTACGCCAGACGTGGGAAAGACTAATTCTCCAGTGGGCGAAGCGGCGACGATGAAGGGAGGTAGGCGATGCTCGCTGGTATTGTGATGCGCGGAGGAGTTTAGGGAAGATGGTACCGCCGCCTATTGTACGTGGCAGATAGCGAAGAGGTCAGATAGAAGGAGTCGCCGGAGCTGGTGGAGATTGAGGTCAAGGAGAAGCGAAGAAGGAGAGTCCAGCCTCCAAACTAAGCTAAGGAGCACGAAAATGCAATGTGGGTCCTTTTATAGGGTTCAAGGGGTCGTTCCAAGCTTGGAAATCAATCTTGGAAGCTTGGATCTTTCACGAAATAGGAAACCCTTGATTTCAAAGGGTTTGCATGAGGATTCTCTTAGGAGTTCTCACAATTTTGGAAGAGATTGGGTGAGAAATCAGGGACCTTGATTGAAGGTTGGTTGCTTGAGGTCTTCACATGGCAATGGCAACAGGGATGTGTTGGTGAAGATGACAAAGTTTGAGGGCTGTTCAGAAGAGATTTCTAAAGCTGAGGGTTTATTTGAGAGAAAAAGACTCAGACTGGACCAAAATGCAGACTAGGTCAAGATGATCTCTGATTGGGTCCAAATTTTGTTATAAACTAATTTGGACCCAATGAATCTGATGGTGCAGTCAGATTTTGGTTTTGACCAAGTTTGGCTAGGCAATTTACGTAGGAATCCAAATTAGGGCAACTTCCTATCTGAGACTTTATTTTAGGTCAAAATGGGTTCAAATGGTCAGATCAAGGATACTAAACCTAATAGAATATTTTTATATGATTTTTAGAATGTTTAGGTGAATTTTATCTTGAACATAACCTCAGTTAATTAAGCGAGTATGAAATTAGGGTTTTAGCTATCCATTAATTCTCAAAATATATGAAAACCCGTTTCTGTCTGCATAAACCCTCTTATTAGTCATTAATGCTCATTTTACCTTCATTTAACACCTAGAAAAATCCCATGATTACTCTGCATTTATGATATGATGTTTAAACTGTAGATTTACCCCTGATTTAATACATGTCACTCAGAAAGGATATGCAATGAATTACGACTCTTTGGCAGTTATGTAAGAGCAGTTATCAATTGATTCTGACTAATTAAAGCTAGTTATGACTAATGATGGTGTTATCATCACCCTCCAACCCCGAACATTTGATTCTGCTCCCCTAGCTAGGCATCAGATTGAATGGTAGAAACAGATTAATCGAAAAAATCTCGATTTGGGCTCTGAAGAGTGTGTCCAATCCTTAAGGCTAATGTCTACTCTGTTTTAATTAGGGTTAGGTTTGAATGTGCTTTGGAATGTGATGGGCCCTTTATCTAGGTTGTGCCCTTAATGATTGATTGATATGTGTGTGCGTGCACAACCAGTGGTTTTCAAGCAAGATTATTTTTGGATGTGGTGAATTTTAGGGTTTAAATCTTGCATAGTAGCTTTTAGAATTCAACTTTAGGTATATCCAATCAAGTTCAGTTGGCACACCAGGTTTTGAAAGCATGAATGAAGATGTCTTCCCTTTAAAACTTAAAAGAATATGGAGTGCCTGGTTAATCCCTAAAAGTTGAACCTATGTGGCAACTACTTGAGTTATTTCTAGTTGAAGTGGTGCGGCCCAAACAACTCAAACAATTGGCCTAATGCACCACTTAATTAGGCACACAAGTGATTACCTAATCTGATTTCTACTCAATTATGTGTTGATGAATGTATCGGTCTTAATGATCGGGTTACCGGTTGAGTATGAAGAATAAGAAGAGGTTGTGTACCTCTATGAGATTTTTTTAAAAAGTTTTTTTTCTTTTATATGCGGAGGATGAGGTGGGTGGAGCTGTCAAACAAATAATCAAAACTAACCTTAGAGTTTATGCAAGCTCTTAGATTAATTATGGTATGTGTTATTAGGTGGTAGAAATAAATCTAGTGGGTGGGGATGTGGGATTACTTACAGACCCTTCAATAGCACTTTGCTCCAATCTACTGCTTTTGCTCGCCTCGTGAGAGTACCTGCAATCACAATAAGAAAGGAGAGAAGTGAGGTAAACGATCAGTAAGTTGGAAAATGTGAAAAAATCAATAAGCATCACCTCCCCTGCAACGACACCAAAATGTCAAAGCGGAAAATCCCTGCAAAAAGATTTGAGTTTTGAAAACATGTCGTCGTAGAGTAATTTGCGACAAAAATCCATCAACAGATAATTTTAATTAAAACTCAAAAGGAATTCTAGGTCAAACACAGGGATGCGAACGTTTGATCAAAAACCATGTTTGATTTGTTGTTATGAGGTAGATTAACTAGTTGAATTGAATCTACACTAGCTATCTATTTAAATAATAAAGAATAGAAGGGAGAGAAAAAATAATACAACTAAAGATAAAATAGAGAGAGAATGAACATGTATTTCATAATCATTGAATCAAGTTTATTAGATCTAATGACTACACTAGAAAGCAATAAAAGAGAAGGTGGAGAGAGGTTATCTTCCTTGACGGCTGCTTGGAGGATGAGCCACGTTGATGGAGTGCCCGGACGAAGGTGGTGAGATCTAGAAAAAGGAGAACGACGACGGATGAAGGAGGATGGGGTAGGGTGACGTCGAAGTAGAATCCACTTCCTGAACGATAGTGAGAAGACAACTGCGAGCACTCCACTAACGAGGATGAGAAGGTGGAAAAATTCTAATTTTAACTCTAATGGAGCACCCCGGGTTTGGGACAAGCTCTTAGAGCTTTGGAGGGGGTGAGAGAAGAGAGGACGGGATGAAGAAAGTGTGGGGGTCATAGGGTTATTTATAGGTGAAGAATGGAGGGGTAATTAGGTCATTTCATCTTAAAACATTAAATAAGGGGGTCGTTAGTGATGGATTTAAGAGTCACTAAAGCCCTGAACGGCTGCATAGGTCACCTGCCTGTGTGCCTCCTCTCATTCCTTTACGCTCAACGTTCACACACGAATAGACAATCTCAGCCGTCCATCTTGCATCCGATGGCTCAGATCGCCTCAAGCCTGCACCTTCATCTTCTCTTCTTTAATGCTCAAGCCCACGATCTCGCAATCTCAGCCGTTCAATCGCAAAATCGGACGGCTTAAGATTCATCCGCGCCTCATTGCGCATCCGCGTCTAATCGAGTGTTTGAATGTGCATCATTGCACGCGTGCACGATCCATGCCCATTCGTGCTGCCACATTGTGCCTTGCTCGCCATCTGATCGCAATCCAACGGCCAATTTAGCCCTGCCCTATGCACGCTTCTTGATTTGAGGCGATGCGTGGCTCGATCTTGCGACCTCCGCATCGCCCACAGGTGCGTGACCAATGCGCCATCGCCTCGAATTGTTTTAAAGATGAAGGCGAGCACATCTGCTCGAGATCGTTGGATTTTGATCCGATGGATGAGATTTGATGCTCAGCTGAAGAGAGAGAGAGTAGTGGTGGGCTTTGGGTTCGTTTGGACGATTAGGATGGTGCCACATGGCACCATCTTCATATGCTCATAGGTAGTGCCATAGATGTCAGATTGGATTGATTTTCGTGCCGTTAGGCTGCGATCGTCGATCCGAACCCATTCGTGCAATCAAATTTGTCATCTGAAGTACGGATTTACACCACCTGACCTCTTGACCTCTGATCTTTCTCGGATTGCATTTAATGCTACGGAAGTCCTATCGGGGAGATCTTGGAGTTGTTGAACTCCGATCATCTCCTTGATCAGATCCGTACGGTTGGATCTTCAATTCAAGGCCCCGATGTGATATTGCCCTATTTCCTGACCATAAAAAGAGAAAATTAACATAAAATTTATACAACCTAACCTAAATGCATGATGATGCATGTTATGCAATATTTATAATGTATGATGCAACTATACACCTAAGAACATGCATAAATAGATGGTTTATGTGATATAAACATGTTTACATCACATATGTACAACAAACAAACATAAAAAACTAGTTACTATTACATTATATTAGTTATATACAATTATTATGAGTAATACCTAAGTATAGGTACAAAAATAGTTACAAATATCTATTATACTAAATTATATTAACATACTATTAGTTATAGTAACATATATTATATATATACAGTAACATATACAAGCATCGCTGTAACCTTAGTAAAATATATACATAACATAAGGCAAAATAGTTATCTATACTAACATATATATAAATGTACAGTGACAGATGAATTTGTCACTAAAGTTCTTAGTATTTATATACATATATAAGGGCCCAAACAATACTTATACTACTTATACATATATATATTATATACGTATACATATTTATAATTATTTATTTACATTACTTATATACACATACTTATACTTTATACTATACATATATACATATGCACGCACACAAGCACACAAGGGGAACTCAGCACTTAGCCGCTCACAGCTCTCTCCTCTTCCTCTTCTACATCAACACCTAGTCGATTTTAGGGCTCTCAACACACACAATCAGTTCACTGTTTACTTAACCAAAAATTTGGTTTGTTTTAGTTGGCGAACTGGCCTTTTGCGGGATACACAGCACCCATACGGGTGGGACCAGACCACACTAAACCCTATTCTAGTTTATTTATTATGTATTTTATCCGGCTATAGGCCTAATTTTGGGCCCACACAAGCCCAGCACAGTGTGTTGTCCCCAGCCCACCATTGTGCATTTTCATTCAATATGTTCATGGGTATCAAAGGAGAGGACGTAATGCTTGTTTTGGTGCTTGGCACCTGACGACTGAGAGGGAAAGAGATGGAATTCAATTTATAATGCACTAAGCGATCTTCAACTCATGATGTGGCACCTTTCTGAGCACCCAAATTGGTGCTTCTGCTGTGTCTGCAGTGCACGAAATTAGAGGATTTGGCCCTTGATTTGAGGGCCCAAATTAAATCCAATTTTAAAATAAATTATATTTTTGAAAAGCCCTTAAATAGGTCTATACAATGGTATAGTTAATTTATAGAAATATATTATTTAGATGTATGATTAAATTAGTTAAAGTTTACAGTTTATACAAGATAAATTATGTGTTAATCTGTTACTTAAAGTATAAATTAGTTAATTAATTATACAATTGACCTTGTACAAAGTTGATACACATACTAAATTATTTATTACACATTTTTAATATATTTTATAAACTTTATTTTAATTTATATACAATTAAATATTGGTTTAAGTTAGTTTTACATATAACTAATTTATAAATACTATAATACAGTACAAATACAATATAAATAAGTTGAAAATACTTAATATAATATAATAAAAGTACATTATAACTTACTTCAGTATTAGATTAAATTACTAATTTATTTTATTTTAAGTTAATAAATTACCTAATTAACTTACTAACTTAATTATTTTATGTAAATATATAATTAAATTAGCTTATAGGTATTATAATATTCATATTATATATATAAATACGTATGTACAGTATTAGGTATAATTGTGCACATATAGTTAGGTTTAAGTAATTACTTAGATTATTATGGATTTAGTTTATATAAATTAATATCTAATTTTAAAATTAAGTTATATATACATTAAATCATCATAAATATTTAATTTAATATATAGAATACATATATAAGTTATATATACATTTTTTGTACATATTATACAATATATACACTTAACTTAGCTTTAACTTATATATACAATTATATACATAGTATATAGGGTATTTTTGGAGTTTTTCTGATTTTTATGTTTTTTATAAATATAGTATAGGTAGGGAATGAGAGAGAAAGAATGAGATGAGAAGTAGAATGTTCTTTTTGATGTTTTTGATATTTGGTTCTTTTATTAAATTCCAAGGTATACTGAACCATCGGCTAGTATATTCTACCAAGCCAGGGGTTCAGATTACCTTGAAACTTGGTAGGCACCTAAAGAAATACCTAATCTTACTCAAGACAAGTTCATTTTATCTTTTTACTGATTTTTTTTATATTTTATTTATTTACAATCCAAACCGATTTAGGCCTTGAATGAGTGTTTCACTAAAGAACCTAAGGCTCTAAAATGGATTCTAAGTGCTAGAAAAGTAATTCAAACACATAATGATATCCAACACTTAATATGAAAGGTGTTAGAGCAATTGAACCTGATTTTCATCTCAAATTTCACTAAAATTTCATGTTGGACAGTTATACATATTTTCAACTAGATGACAAAGATTTCAAACAAGGTTTTCATGCAAACTATATAAAATTAAACTCAAAACCTTGTACATGAATGTTTGTAAAAGATGGTTCTCACAATACAACATAAGGTCAACATGTTTCAATCCCTAAATCCATTTCAAATCCTAGCTCAAAAGACCTCAAAATAGGTCAGGAATGCTACTGTCTCATCTGTTAGCAGCTATTGCTGCTGCATGAAGCATTTAGCAACTACTTCAGATATCTGAAACTCAGCTGCTTCAGCAGCTGCAAACACCTAGCAACTGGAAGCTGCTACAGCTGCTCTAATCAGGAATTAGAACCCTCACTCCAAGAGGACCTAAACAACTAATTAATCGCTCCCTTGTGTTAGAGGCAACACAAAGAGAGTAAATTAGAATAGTTATTCAAGTTCTAAAGTGTCACCATTTTTCTCTGAATATTTCTAACTTAATACAAATCCATTCAGAAATCAAGGAGCATAACAAACCTTAATTGGATTTTACTCTTACACTATAGATAGTGTAAAGGTCAAAACACCAAATCAAATTTACCAGATAAAAGAAAAACTCCAATCTATTCCTTCTCTCATGCTATTGACAGCATAAAGAAAAGAATTAAATTAGATATAAAAATCCACTGAAAACATGCTCCAATCCTTAAATGCTTGAAATTAGAAATCAACCTAAAGAATGTTGCTACTAGGTAGCTCTTTCATGCACTGGAATGGGGAGATTTTAACACTAAAATCATAGATTCAAGCAATCATTTAAAACATAATCAGTCTGAAAACTCATTCAAAATGACATTCAAGCATTGGAATCTTCATCAAACACTCTTAAATCTCATGAGATAAATATGAAAATTGTTCTAAGTATCTTGAATACCAAAAAGAATTTAGATCAATCTCCCTAAAAATTTTTTGAAATACTAATGTGCTCCCCATCTTACATTATAGTCAATGTAAGATGAGGACGCAAATCAGTATTTCAAAAGAGATAAATCCACATCAGAAGTATCTCAAATATTTTCTGATAGATTTAGGATTCATTCATTCTTGATGGAAGCTCAAAAATCAAGGAAAATTATGATATACTCTCTTTCTTGTGCCATAGACAGCATTAAGAGGGAGTTTAGATCAATCGATGAAATCCAATAAGATTGAATCCCAAATCATCAGGTCTTTCAACAAAAATAGGAGCTACTTCATTCTAAACCATGTGAGGATCATTATGAACTAGTGAGATGAGTGAGATGACCTCAAATGAAATTGGGTACTCAAATCAGATCTGAATGCTCAAGAGCATCAGATTTGATTTGATGCCTGATGAGTGGGTGATTGGTAAAAACGTGTGAGGAAATCAGTGAAAATGGTCGATGTGATGTAGGGGGAGATCAGGGTATCGAAGTGAAAGCGGGAATCACCTCTCTAATTTGAATTGATCAGAGAGGGCAAAAGCAATCTAATCCTAATCTAACTCTAATCTAACCCATTCCATCACTGAATTTGGTGTCTAATCTACTCCTATCTAATCTAGAAAGAAGTAAATTTATCTACTAAGAAGAATGAGGTCCCTGGATCCATAGCGGCTTGTTGTGGTGACGAATGGGGATGCGAAGATCTCCTACGAGGAATGAGGTCCCTAGGTTGCAGCTAGTCACTACAACGATGAAATTGAGGAAGAGACACCGCCTCCATCATAGGTGGCCAATGAAGGAGGAAGGAGAACTGGAGATATGGATGAAGGGATCAGCTCAGGGTGGAGGGAGCTTGATAGCTTGCGAGCGAGCTCAAGGAGGAGCTTAAGTAGCTGAAACAGTGAATCCAAACACCGCGAGGGTGAGATTAGGCAATTAGATTTTAGGCGGTGGAGATTAAGAGAGAGGGGCGTGCAAACATCCAAATCAAATCATGGCCGCTGGATTGGATCTGGCATAGGTGGTGATCACAAGCGTGAAGTCATGCGAAGGTTTGATTAAGATTGGCCATTGATCAAGGGATGCATGTTAACGGGCAAAATCAATGTTTTAAAGTCGTTTCGTTGTAGCAAGTCGAAATAGCTCGAAAACACCTAAATTTGTAACTTGAATTTCAAAATGAGTATTCGAGTTCGAACACAGGAAGCAATTAATGACAATTCAATTTCAAAGATCACAAGCACAAATATGAGCAATTATAACCAAAATTCCATTAAAAATTGATATAGATATGAGAGTCAATATCAGAGTGCACAAGAAATGAGGTAAAATGATGATTTAAATCTCCAATTAATCCCTGAAATTAAGCTCACAATAATCCTAAATAAATGAATAGTAAACTCAATCTGATATTTCACATCACTTAAGTAACCAATATAGCAACAGAAACATAGAACCAGCAGATATCAGGCGATAGAGATAAGCCCCAGACGGCTTAAGTGAAGCCTACTACAGCGCCTGCAAGAGGTTGAAGGGCCTTGTTCCTTCTTCCTTCTCGAGCCTCAGTAGAGAGGCACAACACAACACCATAGAGGCAAAGGCCTCTCAGCAGCTAAGTGTAGAGAGACAGGGAGGCAGTACAAAACCCCCCTCTTTCTCTTTATTCTTCTCTTCTCTCGCAAACTCGTGTAATCGGGTCACTTATCGAGTATCCAGGCGGGTATACAGATTTGGCAGGGGGACCAGGGCTACTGGGTGTGAGTAGTAGCTGAGGTGTGAAGAGGGCGTGAGGAGGGACCTGACCCTCGTGTACTAGGCGAGGGGTCCAATGCAGAAAAATAATATATGCCGCACTATCAGCTCCTAATCTCACGATGTGGGACTAACTTTCCCACTATTGTCTTAGTGCAGCAGCAGATGGTGAGGCTTCCAATTGAAGTCGAAGGCGAGCTCGTGGTGTGGAACTAAGGATCTGGAAGGATGCCTGGAAGTCACTCGCAAAGCTTGAGAGTGGAACCCAGAGTGGATGTAGCCGGAGGATTGAAGGCGAAGTCGGAGAAGAAGACGTGGCGGCGGAGCTCCGTTGAAGCACCTAAAAGCATGAACATGGCCTTACGGCCAAGTTAAACACTCTCACAAGGATCGCCGGAGCTCGGTGAATGCGGTGGTAGTCGTGGCATGGAGTGCGTGTGCGTGAAAAGGTTTGACAACCTCGAGACGTCAGTGCAGAGGGGCGTGAGTCAGGTGGAGTGAATGAGCGGCCAATTCACTCAAATACTTGAGGGGTTTTGGTCGGTGAAGTATGGTGGAGGTTTTTGGACCGGTGGGAGGTGGATTGGTGCAGTGTGGCGGTGGGAATGCCTCGCTAGAGGTATGCTGGAGAGGTGGAAGATGGAGTTGGAGTAGCTACGACGAATGTCGAAAGCGAAGTCTGAAGTTGTTGTGATGATGAGTGGATGCTGAGGTGTCGAAGAAAGTAGCTAGTGGATAAACAGGAAGCGGAGGAGGTGTCGGCTGTGATGAGCCATCGTCAGAGAAGATGAATGCTCTAGGAGGGAGACTGGTGACGAAGAGGGGGTTGGAGAGCTCCTCGCCGGTATTGCAAGGTGCGGAATGAAGAAAGGAGTTGGAACCGACCGCCTATAGTATGTGGCGGTTGGTGATTAGCCCATATTTGTGGGCTATTTAAGTATCCAAATGTCTAGACATTAAGTTAATTTTAACATTTAGATAGCATAGATTAGGATGTAAATAAATTAATTCATATTTTCAACTTAAGTACATAATTCATGCATTTAGAATTAACCTAGGGTTGCATACATTTAATTAGTTAATTAATTAGGTGCACTATTTTAATTAACATAGAAGTTATGGAGTTATGTATAAATAACCCTAATTATTTTATTCTTTTATTCTTCTTCTCCTTTGCGCAGGTAACTCCTTCCGCTCCGCCTCCTCCTCATGTGCATCACATTCATTCTACGGTGTTTTGAATTTCAAATCAGTGTGGCTGTGGCTACAAAAGGAGAAGGAAGAGCTGTCGTTGAGGAGGAGGCCCCCACCCCTATTCATCACTGTGAAGAGAGTGCACCACTCTCATCCACTCCACCACCACCGGCCTCAACCGTGGCGGTAAGCCTCCACCACCATGGACGTGTGGTGTGACAGGCCGCACCGCCATTTGGAGCTTGCTCACATCACCGTGAATGCACGCTGCTCCACCATAAGCACACATAGGCATGCATTCTTCCATCTTCACTACCATCACCAGCATCCACCTCCATCTTTTTCCCCATCCTCTTTTTTTCCTCCACTCCACCAAAAGGAACCCAAAAACCATGCCACTTCCATGTGCAGCTCCCAGCTGTTGCACACACCTGCCCGCTCCTCACCGTAGCCACCTTCAGCCCTGCCAAGCATGCCACCGTCCATCCATCCTCCAACGCATCCACCTCCAGCGCACACACTAACACTGCGCGCCATCGGCTCGTGCGCCCCTTCACCAGCAACACCAATGCCCTCTAGCAGCGCCTGCAACTCACCACGCACCCTCACTTCATCTCCAGTGCACCCTGCCAAGCACCCCAGCCACTGCATGCACCTGCGCCATCACCTACAGCTCCCTCTGCAGCACCTGCAGTGGCGCCAACAGAACCGCTGCGCACACCTGTGCGCCCTGCAGAGCCTGCACCTCCACCTGCCCCTGCTATAGTGCCCGTGCATCGCCCACTGTAGTGCTTGCAACTGCATGGCCACAAGCACCCGCGTGCCCAAGCGGCCTGCAGAGTGCCCACGCGCCCATGCGCCCACGCCTTCGCGTGCCTGCAGCGCCCACAGCACCCGCTCGCGCTGCCTTCCTTGTGCCTGCAGCAAGTGTGGCCAGCAGCAGCCTCCTCCACCACCGCCACTTCTTTCCTCCGGCAGGCCAGCTCCAGCCATCTCACGATGCACCACCGCCACCACCGCGAAGGCCTCACTTCAGCCAACCTCTTGTAGAAGTAGCTCCTCAAATGAGCCTCTCTCCCGTGCGTGAGGAGGAGAGAGGTAGAATCCTCTACTTTTACTCTAATTAATAATTACATTTGAATGCCATTGCCAAACTTTCATTTTTGTTTTAATATTTGAAATATTGAGTGAAATTGAGACTTTATACTCAAGCTTTCTTATAATTGCGTGGCTTTTGTGATCCACATCTTTTGACATTGGTTTTAGACTAAGATGTACATAAATTTTCTCTAATGCATGTCAATTGGAAATTACATAGATTCATCACATATTTATTGAATATTTCAGTGGGGAAAAATTGCACATCTACCCTTACATTTTCGAGTTATTGTGCATCTTCTTTTCGTCGCATTTCATATCAGATTTGACTATGGATTTCACACTTGATTGAATGAATATGAGAAAAAATATTTGAGATTTTATTGCATCATTGCCTCCCTGTGGATACGACCTTCTCTTCTGTGAGTGGTTAATTTTTATTGTAATTATTTTGTTAAGCGATTTTCCACCACTTTGTTACTAAAATGACAAATCATCTTAATACATAATTCGAAAGCGTAAATCATCTTATCAGTCGGCGAAGTGAACAGGGAAGGATGGTCGCTGGAACAAGCTTTGGAGCAGGCCGGAGAGGGAGAAAGGAAGAGGTTGTTGGCTTAAAAACTTGCTAAGGAGGTAAGGCAGGCGAGGAGGGTCTTATATAGGCCATCGAGTGAGCTTCCAAGCTTGGAAAGCTTGAAAGATCGGGAAATCAAGGATTAGGATTTCTGATTTTAAGGGGTTCACACGAGCCCCACGAGGAGATTTGGAGTCCAAATTGAGGCCTAGATCGTTAAGGATTCCCTCAAGACCATCCTTTCCAAATTTGGAAGGGATTGGTCAATCAATCAAGGCAGAATCAAAGATTGAAGCTCGGATCTAATGGGTTCATACCTGCCATAGAGGTAGGGACCCAAATGTGAAGAAGACAATGAAGTTAAGGGGGGTCTTTGTAGGGATTTTCGAAAGTTAGAGGTGTATGTGAGAGAAAAAGAGTGAATGGACCAAAATGCAAACTAGGTTGAAATGATCTCTGATTGAGCTTAAATTTTCGTACAAACCTAATTTGGACTTATGGAATATGATGGTGAAGTTGGATTTTGGTTTTGACCAAGTTTGATTGGGTAAATTACGTAGAAACCTAAATTAGGGTAACTTCCTGTCTGAGACTCTATTTTAGGTCAAAATAGGTTCTAATGGTCAAATCAAGGATACCAAACCTTATGGAATATTTTTCTATGATTTTTAGAAGGTTTATGGGAATTTCATCCTGACCAAAACCTCTGTTAATTAAGCAGGTCTAAAATTAGGGTTTCGGATGTCCATTAATTCTTGAATGCGCGAAAACCCGTTTCTATCTGCATGGACCCTCCTATTAGACATTAATGACCATTTTCCATTTAATTAATGTCTGGCATTCCCTGTGGTTATTCTGTACTTATGAAATGCATTTAAACTTGTAGAAATAACCCGGTGTTCTTCTCCTTTTCTTAAAACAGAATAGTATGCACATAGGACCCTCTGATGATTATGTAGGAGCTTTTATCAACTTTATCAAGCCAGATTTGGCTAGTTAGGGCTCATGATGGTGTTCCCATCAATGCATGAGATGAATGGCCGAGATGGCGCATGTTCTTGAGGTCTACAATAGACCATTGCCATCAGGTGTAATGGGACTATTGCAAAGAAGCCTGTATGGGCGAAACGGTAGGAAAATTAGGACAAAACCCATATGTGGCAAGTTTTAATGCGGCACTATCCTTAAGGTTTTCAAAGAGGTCCCTGGAGGCTTTCAGCTTGGTCCTTGGGAAGTTTAATGTGAATAAAATGTTATGACTTGAGGACTTATATGTAAAACTCTAAATGCAGGGTCCTAATGATGTACAAATGCTACCAATTTTTTATTGAAGCTTAATTGAATATTTAGGAAGTTAATTTCACTTTTGATTTGAACTATTGAATCTAAATGTGTGTTCAATTTGTAATTAGATCATAAATTTGCATTAATGAATAAAATATCTCATTTTATGACCTAATTTTGCATTTCTAGCATAAATTTTATGTTTTAGGTCATTTTTGTTATTTCCCACACTTAACCCATTTCGTGTGTTAATTATGCAGTGTTTAACCTAGTTTCTAGCTTAACTTAGGCATTTTAGATATGATGAGCCACACCTCATCAGTATGCTGATATTGCTAATTACCTTGCCTCTGGCTCTTTTCAACAAGGTGGACTAAAAACCAGTGCAAGCGTCTCATTTCTAGGATAATCCACTTCCTTTTAGATTAGGTGTCGACCAAATTATCCATCGCTATGTTCCTGATAGCGAGATCCCTAGTGTGCTATCGTCTTGCCTTGATTAGGCCCGTGGAGGCCATCTTTCAGGGAGGAAGATAGCAACCAAAGTGTTGCAATGAGGATTCTTTTAGCCCTTCCCTCACTAGGATGCATACAATTATACTAAGTGCTGCATTAGATGCCAGTCGCTAGGGTCAATGTCACGTTGTAACATGATGCCCTTGCAACCCATCTTAGTTGTAGAAATCATTGATATATGGGGAATCGATTTTATGGGTCCCTTTCCTCCATACAACAGCTTCAAGTACATCCTCGTTACTGTTGATTATGTCTCGAAATGGATTGAGGCTATTCTTACACTCCATGCTGACCATGTCGTCACCACCAAATTCTTCAAGGATTATATCTTTCGCACTTTGGGATCCCTCGAGCCATCATTTTAGTTGGAGGAACCCATTTCACACATTCCTCTTTCTGGGCACTTTTGAGGAAGTAGGGAGTTCACCACCATATTGCATCTTTGTACCATCCCTAGACAAACGACCAAGCTGAGGTGTCAAACCGGCAGATTGAGTAAATCCTCTAGAAAATGGTTTGTCCTGACCATAAGGATTGGTCCGATAAGCTGATTGACACCATGTTGGTGTATCATACCACCTTCAAGGCTCCCCTGGATATGTCGCCATACAAGATTAATTTTGGGAAGCCTTGTCACTTGTCTGGTGAGTTGGAGCACTGCGCTTATTGGGCAGTTCGACAATGTAACCTCGACCCAAACTTGTGTGGCCGAGAACAGAAACTCCAACTCTAGGAATTAGAAGAATTGCGACATGAGGCCTAAGACTCTACTTTGACCTTTAAACAATGAACCAAGGCCTTTCACAATAGTCGGATTCAGCGGAAGGAATTTGAGCCATCATAGCAAGTTTGGCTTTATAATGCCCGACTCAAATTGTTTCCTAGTAAACTAAAGTCCAAATGGATAGGACCATTCCTTGTCTCACAACCATTTCCCAACGGTACTGTTGAAATAGAAGACCCTAAAACTAGGCATAAATTTACGGTAAATCGGCAATGGTTGAAACCTTATCTCACTCATGAACCTACCCCCGTTGTTGAGATAGTTGTCCTGCTGGAGGGTGACTAATTTATGCCTCACTCTGAGTCTAGCTAGAGACGTTAAATTCAACACTCATTGGGAGGAACCCCAACACCCTTTTACCTTCCACCATTTTCTCTCATCTCTCATTTTTCGCCACTCCATTCCATTTTTCGTGTTTTCATGACTTCACTCCACATTCCATTTCACTCCATTGCAGTTCGCTTCACTTCACTTCACTTCACTTCACACTTCCACATGTTTTCCACTACCCACCATCTACCCACCTGTCCACCTTGCCTTATACCCCTTACTATTATACCAAGAGCCTTTAATCCTATCTCACCCCTCTTGCATGCATATGAGGACTGATCCAATGTGAGTAGGGTTATTTATTTAGGTGATATTTGTGTTGATCAGTGAGATTCATACAGGTAAAGATTTGGTTATAAACCAGTTATTGCAGTTGCGTAAAAATCCACTATCAAATAAAATTTATAACCGAAACTCTGGTGAGTCTCTGGTCAAACACGGGGAGGCAAACATTTAATTAAAAATCATGTTTAGAATTATTGTCACAAAGTACATTAGCTGGTCGAATTAAATCTACACTAGCTATTCTACTTAAAGAATAAACAATAGAAGAAAGAGAAAATAAAGAGAAAATGAACAAGTATTTCATAACCACAGCATCATGTCTATTACATCTACTACTACAACTAGAAAGCTAAAAATCTATACTAGAAAGTGATAAAAAGAGAGGGATGAGAAAATCCTCCTCAACGGCTGCTTGGAGGATGAGCTGGATTGATGGAGCACCTGGATGATGGGGATGAGATGCTGGACGAGGGAGAACGGAGCTAGAGGATGAAGAATGAAGCATGGTGTCGTCACAGCGGGATCCACTTCCCGAAAATTGGTGAGAGGACAACTGCAGGCACTCCACGAATAGGGATGAGAAGATAGAAAAATTATATTCAAGACTCTAGTGGAGCATCCTGGGATGAGACCAGCTTGTAGAGCTTTGAAGGGGGTGAGAGAAGAACAAAAGGGATGAAGAATAAGGAGGGGATGTAGGGCCTTTATATAGTTGAATATATGAGTGTAAAAGGGACATTTTAACTTTCAAAAATTAACTTTGCTACTTTTAGTGACGGATACATGCGTCACTGTAGATGCACGCCGCTGAAGTCGCACCTCAAACTCTACCGTACGATGGAGATCAAACGCACATTGTTGAGCCACGTCGACGCTGCCCCACCTTCAGCCGTTGCATGCTTCATTGCATGCGTTCACTATTAGCCATCCGATCGTGTGATCGGACAGGTTAGATCCGTGCGTGCTTCACCTTTGCAACTTACGTCGCACTCGCATAAGACCGTGAGTGCAATCGCGCGTGATCGCTGATGCGAACATGATCATGAGCCCTAACTAGCTCATTTTGACCTAAGAAAGGAATAAAAGCTCCTACATAACCTAGAGAAGGGCCTAATTCAAGGAATAACTGTTCTGAGAAGAAAACATGAAATAAAGGGTAAGACTATAATTTTACCATTACAATACATCAAAGAGATTTCTCAGAGACTAAACATAGGTTAAATGGTCTGAAGAAGATAAAAAACGAGTTGATTCAGTCAGAAAAGGGTTCATGTGCACTCAGAATTAAATGACATCTTGTAACCTTAAAATAGACTCACTTAATTCATCAAGGTTATGGTCAAGATAAAAATCAAATAAACCCTCTAAAATTCATGGAACAATATCCCCTAAGATTTAAAACCTTCAAATTGGCCTTTGGAACCTATTTTGACCTAAGTAGGGGTCCAAGCTAGATATTTGACCTATTTTGGGTTTTTGTGTAAAATGTCCAGTCAAACGTGGTCAAAACTAAAATCCAACTTCGCCATTGGATTCCTTAGGTCCATATTAGGTTTGTACCAAAATGTGGACCTAAGGGGAGGTCACCTCGACCTACTTTGCAAAACAGTCCACCCAATTACATTTTGACCCCTAACTTTTGAAATTCATTGCGCAGACCCCCTATCTTAGTCGCCGCTCTTGCAATTAGGTCCCTCCACCATTATAGCAGAGGAGTCCTACTCCGGTGAGGAATTGAGGAGGATTTCTCCCTGATTCCTCAGAGATCTCTCAGATTTGAAAGGGAGATTCTCTGAGGAATTCCCTTTCATCTGAACGCAATTCCATGACTTCATTCGCATCCAATCTCTCATGCGAACGCTCGAGAGAATTGGGTATCTCACTGAATCCTTCTTCGGTGAGGACTCTTGTGCTTGGAAGCTTGCCTTCCAAGCACAAGAGCCTCTGCCACCACCTATAAAGAGACCCGCTGATCCAGCCGCTCCCATTCAGCTTGGCTTGGCCGGAGAACCACCTCTAATTTCTTCCCTTCTCCTCCAGCCAAGTATCTAGTAGGCTCCAGTGACACCTCCTCCTCCTTCTTGTCGCTCTGCCACAATACCAGTGGCAGAGCTGTCTTCATCTCCTTCCTCCGCATCGCACCATACCTGCACGCGCGCCTCCAGCCCCTTCGTCGTCACTGTTCTCCCTCCACTAGAAGCTTCTTCTCTAGCGGTGGCAGGTACGGCCAGCCACTCTCCTATCCCCCTTCCTCCATTAATTTAGGTTAGAACTCTTCCCCTTTTTCCTCTCTTCATTTCCCCCTTCCTTATTTTCACTTCCAACCCCTCGACGCCGCAGACCACCACCATCTTCTCCACCTCCGGCAGACCACCGGCGAGGTGTCTCCGTCACCTCCACACCTCCATACACCTCTCCAGACCCCTCATAACCTCCTCCATCACCCACTGATCATCATCCGCCCCTTCACTGACCGCCAACACCTCCACAATCGCCCACCGAACACACGGTCACAGTCTGACCTAGGCACGCATGCCTAGGCCATTCTGCACCACGCCACCCCCCACTTCACATTCGCTGTGACACGGCGAAGCTCCCCAAGTGGTTTGACGAGGCTGCAAGGTCGTATTACTGAGTTTCAGGTTTGACCCTCTTCTGCCATTGGAGCAAGCATGAAGGAGAAAGCTTGCTCGCTCCAGGTCGTGTCACTCTAGGCAGAGGCGTCCCAGGTGCACGGAACCATCCTGCAAACCTTTCGCACCTAGCAGTCAAGGGCCTCAGCGATTGTAGCTGCATCAATTAGACAGTCATTCCTCCTGTGCGCGCACGAAGAAGCAGGTGGGACTTTAGTCCCACCTCGGATGTTTTCAGTGCAGGTGAGTAGTATAAAGTGAATTTGTGTTTCCACCTTATCGCCTCAGTTCACTTGGTCAGGTCCCCTCACCCACGTCACCCGCCTCGTCCGCGACCCACTCTACGCAGACCTGGCCGACTCGTTTACCCTGCACTTCTCGTGCACCACCCACGCCAATGCGCTTGGACCTGAGTGACCCGAATACCTGATTAGCTGGCTTTGGGAGAGCGAACCTAAGAGAGAAATAGAGAGAGAGTGTACGTGGGGAAGGGTAGGGGTAGGTTTTGCACTCGTGTGTGCAGGGAAAGGAAGAAGGAAGAGGACATTGAAGGCTGAAGAAGAGAAGTCAGAAAGGAAGAAGACCATAGAGGAAGAAGGAAGAAGAAGAAAAGAGGTGCGGCTGAAGAGAAAGAAAAGGCAAAAGCAAAGGTAGAAAAGAAGGAAGAAGAAGGAAGCTAAAGGCAAAGACTGTTAAAGAAAGAAAGAAGAAAGAAGAGAAGCCAAGAAGGAGAAGAAAGAAAGAAGAGCCAAAGCTAAAGGAAAGAAGAGAAAGAAGAAGAAAAGAAAGAAGAAAGGAGAAGCTAAAGAAGAGAGACAAGAGAAAGAGAATCAGAATTTTTGCCCTATTATTCTCAATCTCTCTATTTTGCTATATCTTATAATTCATATACTCTTGCATTATACTCTGAATTAGATTTTTAGTAGATTTAAGTGTTCAAATTACATTGATTGAGATTAGTGAATAAATTCCATTTGCTCCCTGTGTTCGACCTCTGACTTAACAATTTGAGTAATAAAAATTTCTTATTTGTTTTCAATGCTTGATCGACTATTCTACAACGCGACTTACTTAAAACCCGATCAAGCACTGTGTTAACATCTTGGCACCATTGCCGGGGAGCAATGCGCAATTTATCACTAATCTCTGCATTCTTTTTTATTATATTTGAACACTAACTTGCCCTATTTTGTCTTGCTGTGATTTTTGCAAGGTATTTCACGAAGAAATCTCCCACGCAAGTCAACCACTCCAGGGCAGGTAAATTCTCTCTTCTCCCCTAAATCCATCTCCTAATCATTGAAAGACAAAAGGAAGCAATCCAAATAAGAATTACTTGCCTTCTCTTTATAGTAATTATCACTTAAAAGGCTAGTTTCATGATTTGCGAAATAAATTTTTTTCAAATCTAATTGAAGTTGAAGTGATTTTTATAGATCCTATCCTACAAATTCCTTTGCCTAGTAGAAATCACACTTAATCTTTGCGGACAACACACTTCTTACTTTAAGTCCAAAGAGAACTTTTGTAAAGAGAAAAGAAGATTGGAAATAGAACCAAATTAGGGTTTCTACGGCAGGGTTTTGGAGTGCTAGTTCACACATGCTTGCATACAAGGAAACAAGCCTACCTGCATTAGTGTGCTACCCAAGCCCTTGATTGAAGAGATTTAAGCAAGACAAACCCTAAAATTGAGCTCTAAAATCACTTGAATCATAAAAACCTTGGACCTAATAACTTGGGAGTCAAATCAGGGTGATTTCCAGGTCTTGACCTAGAATCATTCTACCATCTTTAAGGCAGGTTAGGTGAAGTTGACCTCTTGGGTCAACCAACCTCCAAATTAGGTCACAACACCAAAAACATCTAAAGTTCAAGTAAAAACCCTAAAAAGCACCTTTGATCTTAAAAGTGGTAGACTTAAGAGGTCAAGGTCCCCATTCTGGTCTACCTGGAATCTCAGTGACAAGAGAAATCGGGTGGGGGAAACTAATCGGTGGTTCGCGATGAGATCATGTTTTAAAAATATATTCGTTGTAGTATCACTGCAAAAACGATTATCAAATTTATTAATTGAAATTCAAAAACTTCCGAGGTCGAACTCAGGGAGCAAATTGGTATTTCAGAAGCAAAATATCACAATTCTCAACAATAATGCACTGTATATAAAAATCTAGAGAGTAAAAAGAAATAGATTTTTCTCTTTTCTTCCTTCTTCTCTTCTCTCTTTCTTTTTCTTTGCTTTCTCTCTTCCTTCTCTTCTTTCTCTGTCTTTTCTTTCTCAGATGTCTGATTCTGTGAATCAGACATCTTAATTGACGATCGCTATAGTGCTCCTTCTTTTTCTTTTCTTCTTCACTTGACTTTCCTCCTTGGCTTCTTCTTCTTCTCTTCTTTCTTCTGCTCTTGCTTCTCTCTGCTATGCCTTCTTCTTTCTTCTTCTCTTTCTCTGCGGCTGCCTCCTTGGCTTCTTATTTTTCTTCGGCTCCCTCCTTGCCTTTGCTTTCTCTCTTCCTTCTCTTCTGCGGCTAAGTCTTCAGCTTCATCTTCCTTGGCCTCTGCAGTCTCCTTCCTCTTTCTCTTCTTCTTCTCCGCAGTTGCTTCTTCTTCCTCCTTTCTTTTTCTCTTTCTTTGCGGCTTCTCCTTCTTTCAGCTGCTTCTCTTCTTCTCTTCCTCTTCCCCGCAGCTGCTTCCTCTTCCTCCTTCTTCCCTACACAACACAGAGAAGCAAAACCTACCCCCTACCCTCCCCGCATCTCTCTCTCTCTATTTCGCTCCCAAGACAGCTCTCCCAGAGCCTTCTTGGGTTTTCGGGTCGGGTATGAATGCCCGGGACCAGGCCCACTGGCGTGTGTGGTGGGCAAAGAGTGCACAGGTTGTCGGGTTAGGCAGCCAGGTCCGTGAAGGTGTGGGTCACGGACAAGGAGTGGTGGGTGAGGGGACCTCACCCCGTGGTCAAGAGGCAACCAGGCCAATGCACTTTTTCAACTTATAGTGCTTCGCCCGCTTGCAATCTTTCGAGGTGGGACTATGTTGTCACAAACGCCCGCAGCAAGTGTCGTGCTTGATTGCAGCAGATGCAGTGCCCTGGGACTCCAATTGCTGCCATGAAGGGTTCGCGAAGGGAGCCCGTGCACCTGGGACCTTGCACCTGGAGCAGAGAGACCTGGAGGAGCTCCCAAGCAAGCTCTTTGCTGCGTTAATGGCAGTGGAGAGGGTCGACACTTGTCATCAGGCAAATGGCCTTGTGGCCTCGTTAGAATACATGGGAAGCCTCGCTGAGGTGCGGCGAGTGTGTTGCAGTGGTCGGGGTGGCTTGGGAATGCCTATGTGAGCGTGCCTAGGGCTTACTGTGGCTATGCAGGTGGGTGTGTTCAGGGGAAGAATGTGGGACGTGTGGTGGTTGATGGATAGGGTGGAAATGATCAGTGGATAGTGGCGGAGCTTCTGAGGGGTTTGGCGAGGTGGGTGGAGGCGTGGAGAGGTGGGAACACCTTGCTAGTGATCTGGTTGGAGGTGGAGAAGGTGATGGTGGTCTGTGGTGGTTGGTGCGCGATTTGTGAAATTAATAAGGGGAAAATGAAGAAGGGAGAAAGAGGACTTAACTAAGGGACTTGGATCGAAGGGGGGAGGCGTAGGGCGAGTGGCGCGTGTCTGCCGTCGCTGTCGACGAAGGCCCTGAGATGGAGAGGCGGTGACGAAGAGGGGGTTAGAGGGGCTCACGTGGGTACGGTGTGATGCGGACAAGTGAGGCGGAGATGGCTCTGCCACTGGTACGGTGGCAGAGCGACGAGAAGAGGGAGGGAGAGTTACCAGAGCCTGCAGGCGGATGGCCAGAGGAGGAGGAGACAAATTTGGGGGGATTTCTTCGGCCAAAACAGGCTTGCCCCAAGCGGTCGGTCCTGAGGCTTCTTAAATAGGCACGGGTAGAGGGGGAATCGCAAGGAAGCGGTGGGAACACCACGCTGGAGGTATGGCTGGAGTGAGACCCATACCTCTCGAGCATTTGCACGAGAGGTGTGGCGCAATTCAGGGTATGGGAGCTGCTCATGTGGTAGGGGGCTTCATAGAGAGCTCCCCTTTCAAATCTAGGAGCAGCTCCCCATGGAAATGAGGAGAAAACCTCCTCGCAAAGTCGCCGGCGGTATGGGTCCCTGCTGCAATGGCAGAGGGACCAAAATGAAGAAAGTGACGAAAAAGTTGAGGGGGTCTTCTCAAGGGTTTTCAAAAGTTAGGGGCCAAAATATAATTAGGTGGACCAATTTGCAAAGTAGGTCAAGATGACCTTCCCTTAGGTGAAAAATTTAGTACAAACCTAATTTGGACCTAAGGAATCCAATGGTGAAGTTGGATTTTAGGTTTGACCATGTTTGATTGGACATTTTTCATAAAAACCCAAAATTAGGTCAAATATTGAGCATGGACCCCAATCTAGGTCAAAACAGGTTCCAAAGGCCAAATTGAAGGTTCTAAACCCTAGGGGATATTTTTCCATGAATTTTAGAGAGTTAGTTGATTTTTATCTTGCCTGGAACCTTGTGAATTTAAGTGAGTTTGTTTTAGGGTTACACAATGTCATTTAATTCTTAAATTTCACAATAACCCTCTTCTGACCGAACCATCCCACTTTTTCTCTTATTAAGTCCAATTTACCTATATCTAGACCCTGGAAAATCCCGTTGATGCACTGCAATGGTAAAATTACAGTTTTACCCTTTGTTTTATGTTCTCTTCTTAGATTAATGTTTCCTTGAATATGTAGGAGCTTTTGTTCACTTTATTAGGTCAAAATATGCTAGTTAGGGCTCATGATGAGGTTCTCATCAGAAACCCTGTAACCCGTGGGGACGCTCTACCATGCAGGGGTCTTTGCAGGACTCTCCCTCTCTGGCTGCCCAGGTAATTCTCAGGTGGACAACCTTCTGTCCACGGGGATCATCTGCCCCGAGCCTCCATAGTCATCCAAACATCTTTGGGTGCCTTGATTGGGTCAAAAAACACCTCCAGTCCCTCATCTCTTCTCTTTAGAACACACATAAAATTCCAGTGGGACTCTTTTCAGATTTAATCATTTCACAATTTGATTCTATAGCTTGACTCTGATTCTACATCTTGATTCCACCCGATCCAATCATGCAGCCAAATTACTTAGGACTACCTTTCACAGAGATCTATGAGAGATAGGATGATTGAGGATGCCCTTGAGTTCTATGAAATTGAATTCAAAACCTCAACACCAACAGAAGACATTCAGGTTAATGTACCAACAACCACAACCTTCATCATAAAGTATGCCTAAGTTTTACTAACAGAACCCACAAAAGGATCAACCCGAGACATTCTCATCATAGGATACATTGAGATAGAAAAATTACACAATTTTGAATACCTCCAATGCATGACAAATCCTGTACTTTGGGAACAACACCAATATGATCTTGAAAAATGGGAAGAGATGATGAGATTATTGAAACAAATTATTGATCAGAAATACCCGTATATGCTACAAACAGATGATGAACCATCTTGGAATAATATTGAGGATCAATCCGATTTCCCAGATCTCGGGTTTGAGGCACAGAGTGGTTGTGGATTCCCAACCCAGATAGAATACAACATGCCTGATATTGAATTAGGTTGGGAAATTGCAGGAGAACACAATATAGAGCCAACCCTAGGCCATGGATCATCAAGCATAGAATTCCAAAGCTCCTGCAATAATGAGATCAGAACTGAACCTCTCAAGGGTGTAAATCCCACCCCTTATTCTGATAAGGTGACCCTCAAAGGTTATTCGGACCTAGATTCTAGTGATTCAACCCACACTCTAAGCCTAGAATCTGGATCTGAAACCTATTGGGAAGATTACGAGGCCCCATATGAAGAAGATCAAATTTTCAATGAAGAATATGATTTTGGGCTTCTATTTGATGAATATCCCTCTCCAACATCCTCATAGAATCAGATCAATTTTTCAGAAGTCATGCCAATTTACAATACAGAAATCGAGGAGTTGGACGAGTGGGGTATTGATTGGGTCTTTCCTACCAGCTTAAAACTTGAGCCTAGAACAAATAAGAACACCTTTTTAAGCTTAGAATTGAAATATAGGCCAGACCCCAGTCAGGCTGCTGAATCCACATCATGTGATTTATTTTATGGTGGAACTCATTATCTCGAATCTTATTCAGAACTTGATTTTCGCAAACTCTCTGACGATTTCGAATCTGACCATGATTTCGGAGAAAATCTACTTCTTGAATACAACAAACCAATATACGACTTCAGCTCACATGATTCAGCCTATGACTCCGACTCTGAGGTCTCGGTTCCTGAGATCACTGATTTAAGTTCAAGTTCCAGTGACATGGAATCATTTCTTTTCGATCCTCAGGAATCAAAACCAGAAAATGCTAAGAGTGACTGCAATCCAGAATTCGAATCTTTTCTCGACTCAAATTGCCATCATCCTATAGGCACTCTTCAGGCATTCACATTTGACTTTGAAAGCTACTATGAGGACTCTCTACATGAAACCACCTGTCACTTCTTTTTAGAAGAGCCCTCCTACACAATTCTCATTGAAGCCACCTCTTTCAAATATACAGAATCGATCAAAACCCATTTTCAACCCCGACCCACAACCGAACTCAATTTCTATTCTGATTCCCCTCTCACTAAGCCATTTGTAGATGATTTAACTCCACACATACATCGGGTATCAAACATTGATCAGACTGAAAAACATGATCCATCATTCTCTGATCACCCCTGTAGGGTTTCCGCCTCATACACTGATTATTTTTCGGAGCCCTACTCTGACCAGGCTGATCCGACTCAGCCAAAACCCAAATTTACACTTCCACATCCATCCGAGCTCTATTGCATTGGTGGGTTCCACATCTCTTGATCTACATCTATCAACCCATCAGATTAATTGGGTTTGGGCTGCATCATCAGCCTGTTGATCTTAATAAGCACCTGGTTGGACCAACTAGGCTCTTAATCAAGGTGATTGTTTTACAAAACTCTGCTGATTTGACCACTCTCTCTCCGTCCCATTCTCCGCTCGGCTGAAGGCGTTGAATTTAGCGCTTAACGGGAGGTAACCCATCATTCCAAAAACCTGAGATCTGTCTAATTATCCATCTGTACTCCACGTCTATTGCACCTTGAGTTCAGCCTTAGACCAGTCGACCCACCTCTAGTACACGTACCAGAGCTTGAAATCGTTCGCATCAGTCATTTCACGATCCATTCACCCACCCAATATATCCTGTTCTAAGTTCCTGAACCGTACACTATTTCACACCCTCTATTTACAATGAGGACATTGTAAAACTTAGGCATGGGGGGTGGTAAAGTGCAAACATACAAAACCAAGAAAAATCAGAAGGATTCTCACAAAAAATTCACATATGTCAAAAATACCAAAAAAATAGAAAATTATAAAAAAGAACAAAAAATGGAGGGTGAAAAATTTTGAAGCCACATAAACATGAGGAAACAGAGCAAACTGACAAAAAGGAGCACAAAATAAAGAAAAAAAAGGGAGATAGTCATTAGTAAAAGATTAAGGAATTAACCAAAGTTCTAGGCCACATCAAGAAAAAGAAAAATGAAAAGAAAGAATAGTGCTAATGAGACACAAAAAGAGATTAGTAGGAACGCTGATCTTAAGCCTTTTGGGCTAAATTCTTAGGCTTAAAAATTCAAGTATCCGCTAAGATCTAGATAATCCTCAAGAGGTTGGGGAAAATGCGAAGCTTAAGTATTAGGTCTAAGGCTTAGGGAGTATTTGACCTTGTTAACTGACCTTCGGTTTACGGGTCTTAGTAACCTAAGCACCCCAATCCATACACAGTTTGATTCAGTGCGCATAATTATGAAAATCACGCAAAAGCATTTAAATGTTCTGAAAAAAGTTGCCTAGATTAGGAGTGACCGATCAGCACAAGTTGATTTGAACGAGTTCCCAACGTGGAGAGGCGAGAAATTCCCCTTGAAGATGCATAACAATATATCGTCTCCTTGGTGCTTATCTCCTAGGATATTTACATATCCTACCGGGGGCATGTAAGCACTCTACTGGTTCAGATGCCATGGGCAGCATTATCACGAAATGTTGATTGCCAGGGTCTGGATTTGGCCACGGAATGCCATGGGTAGGATTATCTCGAAATCTCGAAAGCCAGGGTTCTGGGGGTTGCCATGGGTGTTGCTATCACGAAGTATCGATTACCAGGGACCTTTGAGGATTGATGATGGGGATGAGGAATCCAATACAGACCATGTTGAGAAGCCAATTCGAAGCTAGAAATAAAAAGAAAAGAGAGAGAAAACTCTCCAAACAAATAAATCCTCTATCTCTCTCTTACAAAAACACACTGCAAACTGAACCAAGGCTAAAATATGTCTCAAGCATGGGTGCTTTAACCGTGGAGTCCAACGAACCTTAGGGTAGTTCCTGTAGGCCTTAAAATCCTTCGCGGAGGACCAAGGCTATAGCTAGGCAGGTCCGGATCTTGGTTGGTACTTGAGTACCTCTAGGCCTATTGTCGGCATTCTGAACTAATCAAAAGAAAAAGAAAAAGCACTTATCATAACTGGTGAAAGAAACTCATGGTCTAGAATAAAAATTAAAACCTTGAAATTTTGCTAAGGGACTAGCAAAAGCTAGGCATGGGGGTATGATGAGAACATGATCATGAGCCCTAACTAGCTCATTTTGACCTAAGAAAGAGAATAAAAGCTCCTACATAACCTAGAGAAGGGCTTAATTCAAGGAATAACTGTTTTGAGAAGAAAACATGAAACAAAGGGTAAAACTGTAATTTTACCATTGCAGTACATCAACGGGATTTCTCAGAGGCAAAACATAGGTCAAATGGTCTGAAGAAGATAAAAAGTGAGTTGGTTCAGTCAGAAAAGGGTTCATGTGCACTTTAAGAATTAAATGACATCTTGTAACCCTAAAACAGACTCACTTAATTCAAAAAGGTTCTGGCCAAGATAAAAATCAAATAAACCCTCTAAAATTCATGGAAAAATATCCCCTAGGGTTTAGAACCTTCAAATTGGCCTTTAGAACCTATTTTGACCTAAGTAGGGGTCCTAGCTAGATATTTAACCTAATTTGGGTTTTTATGTAAAATATCCAGTCAAACGTGGTCAAACCTAAAATATAACTTCACCATTGGATTCCTTAGGTCCAAATTAGGTTTTTACCAAAATGTGGACCTAAGGGGAGGTCACCTCAACCTACTTTGCAAAACAGTCCACCCAATTACATTTTGACCCCTAACTTTTGAAATTCATTGCACAGACCCCCTATCTTCCTCGCCACTCTTGCAATTAGGTCCCTCCACCATTACAGTGGAGGAGTCCTACTCCGGCGAGGAATTGAGGAGGATTTCTCCCTGATTCCTCAAAGATCTCTCAGATTTGAAGGGGAGATTCTCTGAGGAATTCCCTTTCATCTGAACGCAATTCCATGACTTGATTCGCATCCAATCTCTCATGCGAATGCTCGAGAGAATTGGGTATCTCACTGAATCCTTCTTCGGTGAGGACTCTTGTGCTTGGAAGCTTGCCTTCCAAGCACAAGAGCCTCTGCCAGCACCTATAAAGAGACCCGCTGATTCGGCCGCTCCTATTCAGCTTGGCTTGGCCGGAGAACCACCTCTAATTTCTTCCCTTCTCCTCTGGCCAAGTATCCAGTAGGCTCTGATGACTCCTCCTCCTTCTCGTCGCTCTGCCACAATACTAGTGGCAGAGCTGTCTTCATCTCCTTCCTCTGCGTCGCACCATACCTGCATGCGTGCCTCCAGCCCCTTCGTCGTCGTCGTTCTCCCTCCACTGGAAGCTTCTTCTCCAGCGGCGGTAGGTACGACCAGCCGCTCTCCTATCCCCCTTCCTCCATTAATTTAGTTTAGAACTCTTCCCCTTTTTCTTTTCTTCATTTCCCCCTTCCTTATTTTCACTTTCAACCCCTCGACGCCGTAGACCACCACCATCTTCTCCACCTCCGGCAGACCACCGACGAGGTGTCTCCGTCACCTCCACAGCTCCATCCACCTCCCCAGACCCCTCATAACCTCTACCATCACCCACTGATTATCATCTGCCCCTTCACTGACCGCCAACACCTCCACACTCGCCCACCAAACACACGGTCACAGTTCGACCTAGGCACGCACGCCTGGGCCGATCTGTGCCACGCCACCCCCCGCTTCACCTTCATCGTGAGACGACGAAGCTCCCCAAGTGGTTTGACAGGGCCGTAAGGCCGTATTACTGAGTTTCAGGTCTGACCTTCTTCCTCCATTGGAGTAGGCGTAAAGGAGCAAGCTTGCTCGCTCCAGGTCGTGTCGCTCCAGGTAGAGGCATCCCAGGTGTGCGGAACCATCCTGCAAACCTTTCGCACCTAGCAATCAAGGGCCTCAACGACCGCAGCTGCATCAATTGGACGAGCGTTCCTTCTGCGCACGCATGAAGAAGCAGGTGGGACTTTAGTCCCGCCTCGGAAGTTTTCAGTGCAGGTGCGTAGTATAAAGTGAATTTGTGTTTCCACCTTATCGCCTCAGTTCATGGGGTGAGGTCCCCTCACCCACGTAACCTGCCTCGTTCGTGACCCACGCTACGTGGACCTGGCCGACCCGTTTACCCTACACTCCTTGCGCACAACCCACGTTGATGCGCCTGAACCCGGGTGCGCGTGACCCGACCCGAATACTCGATTGGTTAGCTCTAGGAGAGTGAACCTAAGAGAGAAACAGAGAGAGTGTGTATGGGGGGGAGGGTAGGGGTAGGTTTTGCACTTGTGTGTGCAGGGAAAGGAAGAAGGAAGAGGAGGCTGAAGGCTAAAGAAGAGAAGTCAGAAAGGAAGAAGACCGCAGAGGAAGAAGAAGGAAGAAGAAGAAAGGAGGCGCAACTGAAGAGATGGAAAAGGCAGAGGCAAAGGCAGAAAGAAGGAAATAGAAGAGAAGGAAGAAGAAGGAAGCTAAAGGCAGAGACAGTCAAAGAAAGAAAGAAGAAAGAAGAGAAGCCAAGAAGGGAAGAAAGAAAGAAGAGCTAAAGCTAAAGGAAAGAAGAAGGAAGGAGACAGCAAGGAAGAAGATGCCCAGAAGCCAAAGTCAGAGAGAAAAAGAAAGAGAAGCTAAGGCCAAAGGCCCGCAGAGGAAAGTCAGAGAAAAGAAGAAAGAGCCAAAGCTAAAGGAAAGAAGAGAAGAAAGAAGAAGGAAAGAAAGAAAAGAGAAGACTAAAGAAGAAGAAAAGAAAGAAGAAAAGAGAAGACTAAAGAAGAAGAAAAGAAAGAAGAAAGGAGAAGCTAAAGAAGAGAGACAAGAGAAAGAGAATCAGACTTTTTGCCCTATTGTTCTCAATCTCTCTATTTTGCTATATATTATAATTCATATACTCCTGCATTATACTCTGAATTAGATTTTGAGTAGATTTAAGTGTTCAAATTACATTGATTGAGATTAGTGAATAAATTCCATTTTCTCCCTATGTTCGACCTCGAACTTAACAATTTGAGTAATAAAAATTTCTTATTTGTTTTCAATGCTTGATTTACTATACTACAACGCGACTTACTTAAAACCCAATCAAGAGCTGTGTTAACAATCGCGTGCATGTGGCGTGCTCTTCCTTTTGGCACTTGAGAAGGCGCCACGTTGCGTCCGCATAGCCTCTCGATCGTGCATTGATGGTTGAATTTAGTTGCGCCCTCTCTTTGCTTCGATTTGAGGTGGGGCAAGGCTCGAACTTGCACTGTTTAGTTGCACATGGAGATGTTCTCCACTGTGCTATCTCCATGGTTGTCACAGAGATGATTTGATGGCCGTGCTGTCTCGACCGTTGGATGAAGATCCAATGGCTGAGATCTCACGATGAAGAAGCTTTTGGGGAGGAAGGGTGGGTTGATAGTGCTCTTGGATGGTTGGGATTGTGCCACATGGCACCATCCTAGCTGTCCAACTTCTTTGGCTTGTTCATGGTGCTATAGATGTCGGATTGAATCAATTTTCATGTTGTTGGGCTTTGATCATCGATCCAAATCCATATGTGCGATTGGATTTGTCACCTGAGGTACAAATTTACACTACCTTGCCTCTTAACTTCTGATCTTTCCTAAATTGCATCTGATGCTATGGAGGTCCGATCGGGGCAATCTCAGAGTTGTTGAACTCTGATCGTCACCCTGATCAGATCCGTACGGTTAGATCTTCAATCTGAGGCCCCTAAATGATATTGTCTTGTCCCCTGACCACAAAAAGTGAAAATTAACCTATAATTTGTATAATCTAACCTAAATGCATAATTATGCATGCTATGCAATATTTCTAATGCTAAATGTAATTATACACCTAAGAGCACACATAAATAGATAGTTTATGTGACATAGATATGTCTATATCTCACCCCCATGCCTACCTTTTGATAGTCCCTAGCAAAACTACATGCTATTTATCAAAGAATTAGGATCAAATTACTTGGGCAATATTTATTTCTTAACATTAAGATATTTCTACTAAAGACCTCAACTATAAAGACTTAATAGTGCCTGGGTGTCTACCAAAATGTAGACCTCCCAATCCCTCACCTTATTCAAATGCAAATACTTTTTTTTTCTTTTTCTTCTTTTCTTTTTTTTTTTTATTTTTGAGTTAAGGGTTTCGACGTAGCTTTCTACGGCTACCCAACCCACCCAAGACTCGAAAAGAACTCTAAGTGCTAAGCATCTTTTTGTGGGAATGTGATAAACTCACTAATAGACAATCAGAATGGACTTTGGGTTTCTACGCCCCTAAGTGACCTTGAAAAGAAATTCTACGTAATGGTGTATCTATCTGATCAGTAGCTTTCTCTCTACTTTTTATTTTTATTGGGTCAACACAAGGGCGAACCCAATGTATATCTCCCTAGCTTATTCTACTTTCCTGCTACTTCCTAAGTGTTTAGGAATTATTTGTGCATTCTTATGAGCTGGGTTCTGGACAATCAGCCAATGGGCTGTTACCCACAATAACTTGCCAGCCATACTCATGCGGTGAAGTGTGGTTTATTTTTTTTCTTCTTTTTTTTTTTTTTTTTTGATATTATATATATATATATTTAAGTAGGTGGCTTCCCTAATCTAAGATTTACCTAAAGATAGAAGAAGAGAATGGTCGTCTGGCTAGGCTCTAGAAAATCGACCAATGAGTTGTTACCTACGACAACTTGCCAGCCATACCACCCTAGAAGGTTCATTAGCTACCCAATTTCCGTTAAAATCGTAGAAAAGTGAGTAAGTGCAAATAGTGTGTAGATGCTTAGACTAAAGGTTCCCTCAAATAAGAGGGCGGGTTGATAAGTTGTGTACTTATCACCCCAACTTATTTAACCAATTTGAAATAAATTTACTAATGGCGAGGACTTGAGAACAAGTCCACATTTTAGTGGACACCCGGGTTGATTAGGCTCGAAGACCTAAAGAATCTAAGTGTTCAGGTCCTATTGTTTCATTCCCTAAAGTTGAAAAACTCAAATGCCCAAATTCTCTTTTCCTAATTCAATTTTTTTTACAAAAATAAAGGGAAACTAAAAAGAATCTATGGAGCTAACAAGATGATTTGGAGATGAATATCCACCCCCCATGCCTATCTAATGCAATGTCCTCATTGCATTAAATGACATGAAAAAGAGTAGAGTAGAGAGGAAAGCACCTAAATTTTATGATTACTTGGTTAGCTTTGAGATGAAAATAGACTATATACGTGCTAAATTTATTGCCTCCAGCTAGGCACACTATACAAACAAAGAATAAATAAAGAATTCACAACTGTAGGTCAGGATTAGAATAAAAAAAATCAATTTTTGGGGCCGCAAGGAGAAGATGTCCACAGATGTGGACGAGGTTGTGGTGCAGACCCATGCCCTACGGTTGAGTGTATCTAAGGTTCTGGATAAAAATTACCCAGAACCTGAGATCAGTATGCAAGCGGGGTCGGGCCTGCGATTTGTGAGGATGCAACCCAAGTCCAAAAAGTTGAACAATAGGAAAATTTATAATTAAAAGATAATCAGTTAATTTGTGCTTGGGTTGGACATCCTCTGAGTTGAAAATGTCATAATGGTCCTAATAAAAAGTTGGTGGTTTCAGGCAGATAGGAACCCTTAGACTCAGACTTCTACTTCTCCTAGAATTGACTTCCTAAATCTTCATTTCCAGATTCCTATTCTCCACAATCAGGATTTCCGGGGCCTCTAAGTTATTACCACCCCATATACAATATCCAAGTCTAACAGTTATGGCTCAATTAGGATTGACTTGGGTATAATGATTTCAAAAACATCATCATTAAGATCTTTAGTGTGTGATTGAGGAATGAGGCTATTGATTGAATCATCCATGAAAATATGATTTGTATCTTCCAAACTTTCCCTAATTGTATCAATTTCCTCAATTACTGGGCTATTAAATGATTCATTGAATTCCTCAGGCCCAGTCATCTGACTAAAATCATTTTCCTCAAACTCATGTGAGACTTCACATAAAGATTCTTCACCCTCAGAATCAAAGAATTCTAGATCTGCACTTATATATGTCTCAAAATCATTTATCATTTCTTGGTCCATGGAGACATACTTTTTCTCGAACCCTGGCTCAGGGATCTTGGGTGAAGTAATCAACTCATCCTCAATTGGTTGCTTTAGACCAACCAAGTCATCCCCAGTCTCGTAAAATGTGTCCACCCCCCAGGTGCTTGAGTGAGTTCTGACATTGGCTCTCCTGAAGGGGGTTTATCCTGGGAATCATCCCATGATTGAACTAAAGCAACCATAAATTTCATCCTTAATTTCAACAACTTCCCAAGTAAAAACTCACCCGGGTTCTTATCCTTAACATCTTGGAGCCAATCCAACAAATATTAGTTAAGATCGTCAATCATTTGAATCAGAGGCTCCAATTCTTCAGTGCAGGGTGTTGGCTGAGCTTCTAAAGATTGAATGGTGTTCCTTAAGTTAGCCAACACCCTATCTTGAACCTGGTTCACCTAAACCAAATTGTTTGATTCAAGGTTAGGTGGGTTCGGGTTCAGTCCAAGGGAGTCAAGGAATTGAGGTTCGTGGTGTCCTCCCTGATAATAGGTCACTTCAGGTTGTTCAAAGAGGGGTGGTGACCTATATGCAGTGTAGTCTTAGGGAGGGTAAGGATTGTAATCAGCATATCCTTCTTGATTGTAGATCATATTAGTCTATCCATAGGAGGGCGGTGATCTATAATCGATGTAGCTTGGAGAAAGATAAAAATCAAAATCATGGTGTCCAGGGTTAGATCCTAAACACGGAGGTCTAGAATTGTATCTCCAATCAAAGTTATCCTGACTAATGGATGAATGGTCATAAATTGGGTCGGGATAGTAATCATCTTGGGAATATGTGGTGGTAGGAGGGTAAGAGTGGAAATGTGAGTAGCATGTGGAAGGATCCATGACAAAGCGGGAGGAAAGAAAGGTGCCCTGTAGTACAAATAATCAAACCTATCCTTAAGTGGGATAGCCTAAAGATCTATAGACTCCTAGAACCCATCTCGAGATTAAAAGAACGATTTGGTCTACTTCTTTCCGGTCAATCCAACCAGTTAGAGGGAGGGATTAGGGAGAAGGTTCTTCCCTTAGCTTTCACCTCAGGTTCCTTTGATACCCTTCAACCGCGATCGTTTGACACTACTCCTCTATCTAGACATCAGATGGACCAGTAGAAGCAGATTAATCAAAAATAATCTCAATCTAGGCCTTGAAGAGTGAGTCCAATCCTTAAGGCCAACGTCTACTTGATTTTAGTTAGGCTTAGGTTTGAATGTGCTTGGGAATGTGATGGGCCCTTTATCTAGGTTGTGCCCTTAAAGATTGATTAATATTTGTGTGCATGCACAACCAGGGTTTTCAAACAGGGTTTCTTGATGATTTGTCTTTTAAGGTCAACTTTAAGTTTATTAAATTAAGTTTCAGTTGGCACACCAGGTTTTGAAAGAACAGGTGAAGATATCTTCCTTTAAAACTCAAAAAGAACGTGGAGTGCCTGGTTAGTTCCTAAATATTGAATCCTATGTGGCAAGCTATTGATTGATCACTTTTATCTTAAGTGGTGCTACCCAAACAACTCAATCAATTGGCCTCTTGCACCACTTGATTAAGGCACCCAATATGGTTAGCCTAATTAAATTTCTAATCACTTATTTGTATAAGTCGTGCAGATGTACTGGGTCCTTAGGTTGGATTCCTAGTTAAGTGATTGAAATTAGAAGAGGTCGTGTACCTCTGTGGGTATATGTAATGTGTAAGTTTAAATAAATCTCATAATCAGATTTTTTTTTTTAATATATATATATGCGAGGGTGAGGTGGTTTGGAGTGACAAACAAACAACCAAGACTACCCTTAGGGTTTATGTAAGCTCCTAGGTTAATTCGAATTTGCATTATTAGGTGATGGAATGAAATCTAAGGGGTGGGTGGTGGGGATATACTTACAAACCCTTCAACTGCACTTTGCTCCAATCTACCACTTTTGCCCGCCTCGAGAGAGTACCTGCAATCACAATAAGAATGGAGATAAGTGAGGTAAACGATAAGGTGGAAAAAGTGGGAAATCAAAGAGCATTACTTCCCCAGCAACAGTGCCAAAATGATGTGCGAGATTTGTTCCCTGGCAATGATGCCAAAATGATTAGCGAGATTTGTACGTGTAAGGATTTGGTTATAAATCAGTCATTGCAGTTGCGTAAAAATCTGCTATCAAATAAAATTTATAACTGAAACTTTGGTGAGTCCTGGGTTGAACACAGGGAGATGAATGTTTGATTAAAAATCACGTCTAGAATTATTGTCACGAAGTAGATTAGTTGGTCGAATTAAATCTACACTAGCTATTCTACTTAAAGAATAAACAATAGAAGAAGAGAAAATAGGGAGAGAATGAACAAGTATTTCATAACCACAGTATCATGTCCATTACATCTACTTGCAACAACTAGAAAGCTGGAAATCTTTACTAGAAAGTGATAAAAAGAGAGGGATGAGAAAATCCTCCTTGATGGCTGCTTGGAGGATGAGTCACGTTGATGGAGCTCCTGGACGGTGGGGATAATATGCTGGACGAGGGAAAACAGAGCTAGAGGATGGAGAATGAAGCAAGGTGACGTAGTAGTGGGTTTCGCTTCCCAAATGGCGATGAGAGGACAACTGCTGGCACTCTATGAATGGGGATGAGAAGATGGAAAAATTATATTTATGACTCTAGTGGAGCATCTTAGGTATTGGAGCAGCTCGTAAAGCTTTAGAGGGGGTGAGAGAAGAACAGAAGGGATGAAGAATAAAGAGAGGATGTAGGGCCTTTATATAGTTGAAGATATGAGGGTAAAAGGGGCATTTTAACTTTCAAAAATTAACTCTGTTGCCTTTAGTGACAGATACGTGCATCATTGTAGACGCACATCGCTGAAGCCATGCCTCAACCTCTGTCGTGCGATCGAGATTGGATGCACGTTGTTGAGCCACGTTGACGTCGCCCCACCTTCAATCGTTACACGCTTCATCGCACGTGTTCACTCTCATCCATCTAATCGCATGATCGGATGGCTTAGATCCATGTGCGCTTCGCCTTTGCAACGCACGCTGCGCCTATGTATGATCGCGTGTGCAACTATGTGTGATTACGCACAAGTGGAGCGCTCTTCAATCCGGTGCTCGAGAAGGTGCCACGTCGTGCCCGCATAGCCGCTTGATCATGCATCGACGATTGAATTTAGCCGTGCCCACCCACCACTTCAATTTGAGGTAGGGCGGGGCTCGAACTCGCGCCGCTGAGTTGCGCGTGGAGGTGTTCTCCACTGTGCTATCTCCGTAGATTGTCAAGGAGATGATTCGATGGCCGCACTCTCTCGGCCGTTGGATGAAGATCCAATAGCTAAGATCTCACATTGGAGAAGTCTTTGAGGAGGAAGGACAAGCTGATGTCACTCTTGGATGGCTAGGATGGTGCCATGTGGCACCATCCTAGCCGTCCAACTTCTTTGGCTCTTTGATGGTGCCATAGATGTCGGATTGAACTGATTTTTGCATCGTTGGGTTGTGATCATCACTTTGAATCCATCCGTGCGATTGGATTTGTTATCTGAGGTATGAATTTGCACCACCTTGTGCCTTGACTTCTAATCTTTCTTGAACTACATCTGATGCTACGGAGGTCTGATTGGAGCAATCTCAGAGTCGTTAAACTCCGATCGTTGCCCTAATCAGATCTGTATTGTTGGATCTTCAATTTGATGCCCCTAAATGATATTGTCCTATCCCCTTACCATAAAAAGGGAAAAGTAACCTACAATTTATACAATCTAGCATAAATGCATAATGATGCATGCTATGCAATATTTATAATGTTGAATGTAATTATACACCTAAGAACACACATAAATAGACAGTTTATGTGACATAGATGTGTATACATCATGTGAAATTGAGTATAGTGGAAGTGGTTACTTACAAGCGATCTTACATAGATTTTTCAAATGTATTTAACCTGAACTAAATCAGATTTTAACTTTGTCAATTTTAGGCCCAAGGTCGAACTCAAGGATGCAGATTTAGGATAAATTGATCTCTACGGGAATCCTAAAGACGTGTGATTTCCATTTGTTTATTTTGTTTTTGGAGTTTTCTTGGTTTAGATTTTTTTGTGATAATCTTGTCTGTGAGGTACACCCTCAAAATATGTCCTTGATGACATGCCAAATTCAATCAAAAACAATCTCGCTATGCACGAGATCAGGTACCTTCAAGTCAAGGATTATCTTTTCTCTTTTATACTTTTTTTGGTATTTTCTTACTTAACAAATAAGAAAGAATACGAGAATGAAGGAAAGAAATGAGGGAATTGAGATAAATGAAATACTTGGCCTATGTATATATGTATAACATATATATCTATGTGTACATATATATATATATGTATGTATAACTACATAATATAGTAGTGGGGATTGAATCGGTGATTCAAATGGAATGTAGTGCGGTATTAGTTCGACCAACATTTAGAGTGACGAGATCCAAACCAATGATGTGCTGTGTGTGAGGTGTGGAATGGTCGTGTGTGCGTGCCTGCGTTTGAATGCTTGATGGACGTGGGTTATTGTGTATGTACATGCAACTCGTGTGCGTGCACACGTGATATGATGCGCAAGAACTGGGGACGTGCACATGGTTTGAATATGTGTATGTGTGTGAGTATGTGTGTATGTGTGTGTCTATGTGAGCAACCAGCTAAGTAGGGAACATGCCGATTGCGAGATCTTGCCAGCTAGTCAGAGGGGCAAAGAGGGATCGCGTGGAACCCTAGTGAATGGCTAACTAAGAAGCCCGCCGGTTGCCAAGGTGTCTCAGCCAGTCGCAAAGGGGAGTCCGCAAGAGATGAAGACTGGCTCTTGCAATTTTTGATCGGTTAACTTCTTAGTTAGTTGGTCAAATGAGGAGGGAGGTGTGTGTGAGTGGGTACATCGGTTGGTTGAGGAGTGTACCTGTTGTGTCACTAGCTAACTATGAAGCATGCTGGTGACACACCTAATAAATGAGTCGCGATTGCTACCTATAACTAAATAGAGCAGCTACTTGAGTTGCTCTAATGGTGATAAAGGAAACTACGAAAAGAACAAGACAACCTACGTTATTAACATAGAGTAACCATGTCTACTTGCTCTCGAAGGAGCTAGATAGTGGTGAGTCCTTGCCGTGGTGGTTGTAACCACGGGAAGGATCTCCTAATGGCACAGCATGCCCTCTCAACTGATGAGAGGGTGCTGGGAATGGGAGAGGAAGAGAGGAGAGGCAGTGGCCGACTGAGTCATGGAGTGGAATGGAGGTGTGGTATGGGGTAGAGTGTAGGGGCCGACCTCCTGAGAGTGGAGGTGAGGGTGTGCTTTTATAAGTGAGGGGTGAGGTGTGGGGAGTGGGAAGCAAGCATGGGCCATTAGGAATTTTTTTGGGAAAATATCCTTGAGGCACTTAAAGTCTTGGATATTTATTGAAGGTGAATAGGTGGGTGGTTTTAGGTGGTAGTGAGGGCTTTATATCACTTTCTTTATTCCTCTCTCAAAATGCAAGAATGCATGTATTTACAAAATACACATATAATTATCCAATCCTAGATGTGCAAAATAAGATTAACAATTTGTTGGCGTTAATTGTTGCGCAATCCAGGACATAGCAACATTTGGCATGGGGGCATGATAGGCATTCATAGGATCTTGTATATTCTTTGGGTATCTTGCAGGACTCCCTTCCATTATACATATCCATCTTTAGTGTATATATAACATTATTGAAAAGTCCATAAAAATTGAAAAATGTTGAAAAGTCTTGAAAAAATTAAAAAACACAAAAAGCACATAAAAATTGAAAATTAAAAAACTCCAAAAAGGTTTTTCAAAAGTGTTTATTGATGATCTTAAAGGTGAAACAAAAACAAGATAAGTGTTTATGGACATTCAACCTTTGCTTTTAGACTTTCTTGGGCACATAAGCTTGATTTGCTCAGGCTTAGGCTTAATACACTTGAGCTTTGACAAGGTAGAAGTAAAAACTTTGCTAACTTAGGACATATTGATAACAGTCTAATCTATTACCCTAATTGGCTTATTCTAGGGTTAGCTCCTTAATAAAATCATGCATTTAGATTGTAAATGTTGCATTTAGAGCATGCATGCATATTCTGTGCATTATGTTTAGTCTAGACCTAATTATCTAATTTTAGTCTTTTGTGCATAATGTAGGTTAAGGACTTGGAATAAGCGAGAGCATTAAGCTGAATAGGAAAAGAAGTTGCAGTAGAATTAGGAGCTGGTTGATGACCAAGATTCGATCAAGGAAGAAAATGAAAATACAAGTAAAGAAGAAGAGAGAGAGGGACTAGAAGAACCTTCCCCTATCCTTAGAACCCTAGGATTACCCCTATCCATACCACTAGTCTACCTATCCTATACCCTATCCTTAGGCTAGGAACCTAATTAGGATCACCCTAACATATTTAGAAGCTTCCCCAACCCAATTACACATGCACACACATTCAGAGTCGGACCATACCTAGTCTGGATGTCTAGACACTCTCCTAGATGTCCAATGAGACAGAACTGACTCAAAATACCCCTAGATGCACCCGTAGGCCATAACCCTTCTTGGATATCCAAGAGATTGACTAGACATCCAATTATCCAGTATAAGATGTCCAGGAAGGTGTCTGGATGTCCAGAACCCTTCTCTAGTGAAAAAAACCATCAAATATGGCCTTATCCTCTTGAAACAACCCAGAAAATCATTCAGACATTTAATTATGTAGTATAAGACATCTAGGGACCTTCTTGGACATCCAGAGGCCTTCTCCTGCACACAAAAACCTCTGCACATGGCTTTAACCTCTTGCAACAACCTAAAAAAACCATCGAACATTTCCAAACACTAGAACCTATCCTTTCCTATTATATTCTCTCACCTAACTAGGAAATTCTATTTTTAGAAAACCATCAACCTATCCTAACCTTACAATCTAAATCCTAAGGTCCTTATTTAATCAATCCTAGGATGAAATCTAAACCATCGAAATTGGTGATCCTAGGTGTTGAAGCTATGGGTTACTACACTATTGTATTTGCTTTTGAAAAACCTGTCATTGTAGTTTGAAAGCGAAGAACTCGTGTTCAACAAATAAAATTTGTACCGGAATAGAATCCCAGGTCGAACTCAGGGAGGCTATGTCGATTTATATTCGCAATTATATTTTTTTAGGGTTTTTGTTGAAAAGCAAAGTGACGTAATTACAATGAAGGAATATTAACAATCAGAATAAATGAGAGAGAGAGAGAAAACATGCACTTAATATTTCAAAATGTTTATACAATAAAACTAGAGAAAAATTATACTAGAAAGCAGGAAAATTCTACTCTAGAAAGCTAAAAGGAGGAATGGGAGGGAGAAGTTATCCACCTCGACGATCACTTGGAGGACGAGCTGGACGAGATGCCACTTGGAAGACGGAGGATGGAGCGAGGAGTCGAGGCAGAAGGAACGAGAACGGGGTAACACATCATCGTCGTCGCGGGATCTGCTTCCGAAATGAGGGCGAAAATTTGATTTTATCTGTCGAGGAGCATCCCAGGTGTGGGACAAGCTTCTCTTGAGCTTTGGAGAGGGAGAGAAGAGAAGGAAGGGATGAGAATTTCATATGAAGGGGGTCTCCTTTTATAGTTGCAAGGGTGTGGACAATTTGGTCTTTACAATATCAAAATATTAAATAAGGGGCCTTTAGTGATGGAATTAAGCGTCACTAAAGCCCAGGTCGTGGGCGACGTGCACCGCACCTGCCACCCGCTCACCTCCCGCACCGCCCACGTTCATCAAACCTCGGTCGTTCGATCATGAGATCAAACGGCTGAGGATTGATAACCACAGCGCCTCAACAAGTGCACCTCTGCCTGCAATCCTGCGTCCGCACGGGCGTGAGATGGCACATGATCTGAATTGAGCGTGTATGGTCGTTTGATCCTCATCGGGCGGTCAAGCGCGCCCATTCGCCCGTGCCTGAGCTTCTGCTCCTCACGGCTCAAACCCGTGCCCATCCGCGAATGAACGCTCTATCCATTACACTACACGTGTGGATGGGCTGGCAGAGCAACATCTGAGCATGAGACCAGGACCGTTGGATTAAGATCCAACGGTCAGGGCTGCGTCTCCAAGTGATCCTTCAGAGTTTGAGAGCGCCGGTTGGGATCCATTCTCAGTCGTTGGATCTTGATCCAACGGTGGAGATGCATGGGCGCTAGCAGCTTCAAAAGTTAAGGGTGGTCGGTTGGGCGGCCAAGATGGCGCCATGTGGTGCCATCTTGGCCATCCATCTTCTGGATGATGTAGATGGTGCCACGGGTGTCTGATTGAGTTGATTTTCACACCATTAGGATGTGATCGTCGATTCGAATCCATCCGTGTGGTTGGATTTGTCATCTGAAGTATGGATTCACACCATCTTGGCCCTTGATCTTCAAGGGTTCCTCGATCTCTATCTGATGCTACAGATGTCTGATTAGGGTGATCTTGGAGTCGTTGAACTCTAATCGTCACCCTGATCAGATCTGTACGGTTGGATCTTTGATTCGAGGCCCCGATAAAAAGTTGTCCTGTCCCTGAACATAAAAGGAGACAATTAACCTTCATTTTATTAAAACTAATATAAATGCAAGATGATGCATGCTATGCAATATTTATAATATCTAATGCAATTCTATGCTTAAGAACATGTACAAATAGACATTTTTTGTAATATAAACATGTTTACATCACACCCCCATGCCTATCCTTTGCTAGTCCCTAGCAAAAACTATATGCTATTTATAAAAGAATTAGGTTGGATTATTTGGGCATAAGTTATTTTCAATCATTTAGAAAATGTTTACTTAGGATCTAAACTTTTAAAGACACAATAGTGCTCGGATATCTGCCAAAATGCAGATCGCCTCAAGCCCTCGCCTTATTCAAAGAAAAATTTCTTTTTTCTCTTTTTCTTCTTTTCTAATTTTTTTGATTTTTGAGTTTAGGATTTAAGAGTGGCTTTCTACGGTCATTCAACTCACCTAAGATTTGATGAGAACCCTAAGTTCTAAGCATCTTATTGTGAATGTGATAGACTTGTTGATCGGCAATTAGAATGGACTTCGGGTTTTTACGTCTCTAAGTGACCTTAAAAGGAGAGTTCTGCCTAAAGGTGTATCTTTTCAACCGGTAGCTTTTTCCCTACTTTTATTTTTATGGGGTCAACACAAGGGTGAATCCAGTGTATATCTCCCTGATTTATTCTTCTTCTTCGCTTCTTCCTAAGTGTTTTGGGAATTTTCAGTGCATTTATTGAGCTGGGTTCTGAACAACCGATTGATGAGCTGTTACCACCGATAACTTGTCAACCATACTCGTGCGGCGAAGTGTAGCTTATTTCTTTTGTTTTCTTTTTTTTTCTTTTCTCCTTTTTTTTTCCTTTCTTTTTCTCTTTTTTTAAGTAGGTGGCTTCCCTGGTCTAAGATTTACCTAAAGGCAGCAAAAAGAGAATGGTCCAGTGACTAGGCTCTGGACAACCTACCTATGGGCTATTACCCACGATAACTTGCTAGCCATATCACCCTAGAAGGTTCATTAGCTACCCAATTTCCGTTAGAACCGTCGATTAACGAGTCAGTGACAAGATAGTGTGTAAATGCTTTAGACTTAAGGTTCCCTCAAATCAGAAGGTGGGTTGATATATCGTGTACTTATCACCCAAACTTCTTTACTCAAATTATAATAGAATTAAGATGGCGAGGACTCGAATAACAAATCCACATTTTAGTGAATACATGGGCTGATTAAATCCAAAGACCTGAAGGGTCTTTGTGTTCAGATCTTAATGTAATATTTCCTAAGATTTGAAAGTCCTAATGTCCTTTTTTATATATTCCTTCCTAATTCAATTTTTTTTTCATGTATAAATAAGAAGAGAAATACAATTTACAAGAATTTCACAAAGCTGACCAAATGATTCAAAAATGAATCCACCCCCCCATGCCTAGCTGATGCAATGTCCACATTGAGAAAGAGGCATGAAAGAAAGGGTAGAGTATGAAAGATGTCACTTGAATATGAAGCTTGAGTCAGCTTTGTGTCATATGTACAACTACTGAGTTTAATGCCATCAGCTAGGCAAAGTCCAGCCAAAGAAGTCACAATATGGCTAGAGAAACCGTGTCTGAGACGGGTTCTGGAAAAGTATGGTCAATAACAGGCTTCAGAAATTGACTGTTGACTTTAAATGTGTTACCCGTCTTTGGGTCAGAGATCTGACTGGCTCCATTTGGAAAAATCTGGTCAATAATGAATGGGCCATTCCATTTAGATCTAAGTTTGCCAGGAAAGAGCTTAAGTCGAGAATCGAATAACCAAACCTTCTGGTTCAGCTCAAAGCTCTTGAGGGAAATCAATTGATCATGTAGAGCTTTGGTCCGAGCCTTATAGATCTTGGCATTCTCGTATGCATCATTTCTAAGCTCTTCCAACTCAGATAGTTGGAGTTTCCTGGTCTTCCCAACTAAATTCAGATCTAAATTGCATTGTTTGATCACCCAGAATGCCTTATGTTCAATCTCTACGTGTAGATGGCATGCCTTCCATACACCAAACGAAACGGAGACATGCCGATGGGTGTTTTATACGCCGTACAGTAGGTCCAAAGACCATTCTCAAGCTTTTGAGTTCAATCCTTGCAATCAGACCTAACCATTTTTTGCAGAATGTTCTTAATCTCCCGATTGGAGCTCTCAGCTTGTCCATTCATCTGGGGATGGTAAGGTGTGGAAATTCGATGATTAACCCCGTATTTGACCAACAAATTCCGGAATTGGGCATTAGTAAAATGAGTGCCACCGTCATTGATGATGGCCCTCGGAATCCCAAACCTACTAAAGATATATTTCTTGACAAAATCGTTGACCACCTTGTGGTCATTGGTTTGGGTGGGAATCGCCTCAATCCATTTGGACACATAATCAACAGCAACAAGAATGTACTGATGTCCAAATGAAGGGGGAAAGGGTCCCATGAAATCGATGTCCCAAACATCGAAGATTTCGACAGGAAGAATTGGGTTTAGGGGCATCATATCTCTCTTAGTTATGCCCCCGAGTGCCTGACATCGAGAACATGACCTTGAGAAATCCTGAGCATCCTTAAATAAAGACGGCCAATAGAAGCCAAATTGCAAAATTTTTGCAACCGTTTTTTCCCGGAGAAATGTCCGCCATACGCAGATGCATGGTAGAACTCGAGTATACTGTTGAATTCATCCTCCGAAACACATCGGCGAATAATTTGATCAAAGCCAATGTGGTACAGTTCAGGATCCTCCAAGAAATAGTATTTGGCCTCAGATTTGAGTCTATCTCGTTGTTGCTTGGTCCAATCCTGGGGGATTTGACCAATGGCTAAATAGTTAACAATGTCAACAAACACGGGGTTTGGACACCAGAAACTGTAAGGATAGCTTTGTCCGGAAAGGTGTCAGCAATCGGGATGTCCGGATGAGAAGAATCATTTAGGAGTCTCGACAAATGATCTGCCACCACATTTTGTACCCTGATTTTATCCTTGATTTCAAGATTAAATTCTTGAAGCAGAAGAATCCAACGAATAAACTAGGGGTTGTCATCCTTTTTGGCCAAGAGATGTCTCAAGGCTGAGTGGTCGGTATAGATGATAACATGAGACCTTAAGAGATAAGCATTGAATTTTTCTAAAGTGAACACTACAGCTAGTAATTCCTTTTCAGTAATAGTGTAATTCCTCTGGGCTTCATCCAGAGTTTTACTAGTGTAGTAGATGACAGAGGGCTTTTTATCTATTTTCTGACCCAAGACAGCCCCGACCGCGTAATCAGAAGTGTCGGTCATGATCTCAAAAGGGGCTATCGAAATCGGTGGTGCAACACTGGAGCACAAGTGACTGCTATTTTTAGGAAATCAAATGCCTTATGGCATGATTCGTCGAAAATAAACGATGTTTCTTTGGTGAGAAGATTGCTCAAAGGACGGGCAACCTTCGAGAAATCCTTGATGAATCTTCTATAGAATCCCACATGACCAAGAAATGATCAGATTTGTTTAATAGATGCGGGAGGAGGAAGTTTAGCGATAGCATCAACCGTAGCTTTATCTACTTCAATTCCTCGTTCAAAGATTACATGGCCCAAGATGATGCCTTCTTGGGTCATGAAATGACTCTTTTCCCAGCTAAGGACCAATCGTGTTTTGATACATCGCTTAAGAATCATTTCCAGATTAGCTAAACAAGAGTCAAACGATTCTCCAAAAATAGAGAAATCGTCCATGAAGACTTCCATAAACTCTCCCACCATTTCAGAGAATATGGCTAACATACACCTTTGAAAAGTCATAGGTTCATTGCAAAAATCAAAAGGCATCCTATGGAAAGCAAAGGTTCCGTAGGGACAGGTGAAAGTAGTTTTTTCCTGATCCTCGGGATGGATAGGAACTTGGTTGTATCCTGAGTAGCCATCAAGAAAACAAAAGTACTTCTGCCCGGTTAGTCTTTCCAAGATTTGATTAATGAAAGGTAGGGGAAAATGATCCTTTTTTGTGGCCGTGTTTAGCTTCCTGTAATCAATACAAACCCTCCAAGAGGAAGCTGAACGAGTTATGACAGATTCTCCTCTCTCGTTAGTCACAACGATAATCCCAGCTTTCTTTGGAACAATCTGCACGGGACTTACCTGGGGACTATCAGAGATTGGATAAATAATTCCTGCATCAAGCCACTTAATGATTTCCTTTTTGACCACTTCTCTCATATTTGGATTTAATCTCCTCTACATCTGGCGAGAAGGGTAGGATCCATCTTCCAAGAATATTCTATGATTGTAGTAAGATGGCTCGATCCCCCTAAGGTCATGAATGGTCCAACCAATTGCCTCCTTATGTTCCTTCAGGACCTTGATCAATTTAATCTCTTGCTCCTTTGTTAATTTAGCACTGATAATCATCGGGAGCATCTTCTGAGGTCCTAAAAATTGATATTTCAAATTCTCAGGTAATGGTTTCAGTTCAAGTTGTGGTGGGTTGATGATTGACGGTAAGGAAGATGCTGAAGACTCAACAAGAGGAAGAGGTTGTGAGTGAACAAAATCAATAACCTCTTCACATGATAGCAGGTCTGCCATAGAGGGTTGCAGGTCCAATTCGTCATCAAAGTAGGAACTTTCAATTGAAGAAACCATCAAACAAATTTGAATGTTTACATTATCCTCCTCAAGTTCCTCAATAAATCCACAATCCTCAAATTTATTAATCGCCTTAAAAATATCCAATTTCATTCGTTGATCCCCAAAGGCGATTTCCACACAGTTAATGTTGGCCTTAGTGGTAGCCAGGAATGGACGCCCTAGAATGATGGGCATGTTCCTCAGATTTTTAGGTACATCCATGTCAAGGACAAGGAAATCTATAGGAAAATAGAAATCCTTGACCTTAACTATAACATCTTCAATAATGCCTTGCGGATTTGTGACCGAATGGTCCGCTAACTGTGTACTGAAGTCGGCCAAAGTTCACCTAATCCAAACTTCTCGTAAAGAGAAGTTGGAATTAGGTTGATGGATGCACTCAGATCCAGAAGTGCTCTATCAAACGTGTAATCTCTGATGACACAAGAAATCAATGGAGCACCTGGATCTCTCTTTTTCTGAGGGAGGTGGTGCAGGATAACTGAACTAGCCTGCTCGGAGAGTGCCACCTTCCTCGGAACAGATCCTCTCGACTTATGCTTTTGTGTACATAAATCCTTTAAAAATCTTGCGTAAGCTAGTATATGCTTGATAGCATCGAGGAGCAGGATATTGATCCCAACATTCTTAAAGATATTCAGAAGCTCCTCATTGCTATCAACAGACTTCTTCTTCTTTGATTTGATCAAGGCTTCAGGAAAAGGAACATGAGTTAGATCTTTGGAATCAGGTTTCTGAGCCTTGATTTCTTCTCCAGAATTCTCCTCTCTCTCCTCGAGTTCTTCAAGATTCAGTAGATCAGAACAGTGTGGTTGTGAATCCTGAGTCTGCTTACCACTCCTCAAGGTGACAGAATTTGCAGATGCATAAGAATTTGGGTCTTGGGGAGGGTTAAGAAAGATTGGAGGGGCTTAATTAGCTAGGAATTGTTGATGTGCAGAAGAAGAAGAAGAAGAGGAAGGACCCTACTCAACCACCTGAGCATGTGCATATGGGTCCCTTTGATTTTTGTACCCATGGGCTTAATTTCTTGGATTCAGAATATTTCGTGGGTTGGGTACAGGTTGGGATGGTAGAGATCCGGGTTGATGAGAGTTAGCAATGAGCCCGGTCTGCAAGTTGTCCAGTGAGGTTTTCATTTGCTGCATGAGCTGGAGCATGGATCCTTGCATCTCTACCATTTGCTGGTTCAAATCAACCTGCCCTATTGGTTGATGGGCATTCCAAGCTGGCTGATTGACCTAATTTGGGGGCAATTGAGTATACACATGACCCTGACCCATTGGTCATTGCGGAGCATACTTGCCGGGTTGGAATTGGGTCTGTTGCCTCGGGTTTTTCCTAGAGAAGTTAGGGTGGCTTCTCCAACTCGGATTATAAGCATTAGAGTAGGGGTTGGATCTAACGTTCTCCTGTACAGCACAGACATCCTCATAGGGTGAGGATGGAGAGAAAGAAAGGGAAGGATCAGAAAAATTGGGATCAAAGGCCCTAGTTTGGAACTCGTGAGGTTTTGGAAAATGCTGACTCACAGGTTGAGTCGCATCGAGTTGATTCACGAACTCCTATCCAGATGGAGCTCGCGAAGAATGGAATCCCGAATTTTGGGATTGAGTGGATCGAGAGTTGTTCATAGAATTTCTAGCCATCCACTCTTCCATTCTCTTAGCAACCAAGTCCACCTTGTCAAGTTTGCTACAAATCAATTCCATATCAAATGAATGAGAGTCATGGACTTCATTGACATTTGAATTGGGCTGCTGGGACCAGTTAAAGGTATCCATGGAGGCATGATTGATTGAATTCTCACTTATTTCCTCAAACAAATCGTGTGCACTACTGTGTCTTTGTTGAGGAAATTGCCTCTGCAAGAAGCATCCACATGATTTCTGAGTTGCTTAGTCAACCCATGATAGAAGATATGCACGAGTTGCCATTTTGGCACCTCGTGGTGTGGACACTTCCGCAATAGGTCCTGGAATCGCTCCTAGGCCACATGAAATTGCTCCCACGGTCGCTGGGTAAAGGTACTGATTGCCGGTCTCAAGGCATTGGTACGTCTGACTGGGAAGAATTTCTTCAGAAAGGCCGATTTCAACTCATTCCAAGTTGTAATTCATCTTTCTTTTGTCCTATACCAATGAGCGGCCTTATCCCTAAGAGAGTGAGGGAAGAGCCTCATGATCATTTGCTCCTCGTTCACGCTTTGTGCCTTGGTGGTCTAGACCAAAGTGGTTAAGTCCTCCAAGTGCTGAAACGGGTCTTTGGAGCCAAGCCCATGATAATGTTTGATCTGGCTTAACACCTAGGGCTTGATTTCTATGTCTCTGGCTGAAATCTGGACGCCAGGATGTTCAAGGGCTGGGCGCCCTGCATTCTCTGGAACCATTCCTACATTATCTGCATTTGTTCTAGCTGCCTTCAGAATTCCTCTTGTGGATCCCGAGGCAGAGGAGGCTATTGGTCGGCCATGGGATCAATTTGACCAAAATCTAATTTGTGCCTCCTACAATACTCTAGTGGTCCTTCCAATCGGGGATTCAATGACCGTCTTCCCAGCATAAACTAGGAGAAGGTCGAAAGGACTGGGGATAGGGACCCTGCAGCACAACAAAACAAGGCTATCCTTAAGTGGGGTAGCCTAAGGATCTACAGACTCCCAAAATCGGCCTCAAGATTGTAAATGATTTACTCTACTTGTGTCTGCTCAATCCAACCAGTTAGAAGGAGGGGCTGGGGAGAAGGTTCTTCCTTCGCCTTTCACCTCCGGTTCTTAGTGTACCCCCCCAGCTGCGGTCGTTTGACGCTACTCCCCTAGCTAGACATCAGATTAATCAGTACAAGTAGGTTAATCAAAGACAATCTCAGACTAGGCCCTAAAGAGCGAATCAGTCCTTAAGGCCAACGTCTACTCAATTTTATTAAGGCTTGGGATTGTGGTGCTCATGGAATGTGATGGGCTCTTAAAATGGGTTGTGCCCTTAATGATTGATTGAGAATTGTGTAAGTGCGTGCACAACCAAGGTTTTCAAGCAAGATTATTTGTGATGTGTGGATTTTAGTGTTCAAATCTTGCTTAAGTAGCTTTTAGGGTTTAAAATTAGGTTGATCTCAATCAAGTTTTGAGGCAAACCAGGTTGTCAAACACGAGTGAAGATTGCTTTCCCTTAAAACTAGAAATAAAGTTGAGTTCCTGGAATAGACCTAGATTGAAAACCCTAAGGAGGAGCTACTTGATGAGTTGATTTTAGGTAGAGTGGTGCGGCCCAAACAACTCAAACAACTGGCCACAAATGCACCACTAGGTTAGACACACAGAGATGGTTAACCTAGAATGATTTCTACTCTTTTATGTGTTGCATTGTGTGTACCAGTTCCACAGATCAGATCTCGGTTGAGTAGAAACAAATCAATTAGGTTAAGTGCCTTAAATGTGGGTGTACGTTGTGTGTCTATTGAAAATTACCCCACAAGATTATCTTTTTATTTTTTTTGTTTTATAAATGAGGATGGAATGAGTGTGAGTGAGAATCCAAACAACCAAACTAATCTTAGGATTTATGCAAACACCTAGGTTAATTGGAATTTGGATTTAATGTGACAAATGAAATCTATAGAGGGGGAAGAATGGGAGCACTTACAGTTGTCTTTAACTGCACTTTACCCCGATCTACCGCTTGATGATTCCCTGATGGAGGTCTCTGCAAAACAATAGACATAAGAGAAAGCAAGTTAGAAGACAATAAAGTGCTTGAAATGTGAAGAGAAGATCAGAAATCATTGCCTCCCCGGCACTAGCACCAAAATGTTGAAGCTACAGGTTACTACGCTATCATATTGGGTTTTGAAAAACCTGTCGTTGTAGTTTGAAAGCGAAGAACTCTTGTTCAACAAATAAAATTTGTACCGAAATAGAAATCCCAGGTCGAACTCAGGGAGGCTACGTCGATCTATATTCGCAATTATATTTTATTAGGGTTTTTGTTGAAAAGCGAAGCGACGTAATTACAATGAAGCAATATTAACAATAAGAATAAATGAGAGAGAGAGAGAGAAAACATGCACTTAAAATTTTAAAATGTTTATACAATAAAACCAGAGAGAAATTACACTAGAAAGCAGAAAATCTATTACACTAGAAAGCAGGAAAATTCTACTCTAGAAAGCTGAAAAGAGGAATGGGAGAGAGAAGTTATCCTCCTTGACGATCGCTTGGAGGATAAGCCAGACGAGATGTCGCTTGGAAGATGGAGAACAGAGCGGGAAGAAGGAGGTTGAGGCAGGAGGAACGAGAACGGGGCAGCACGTCGTCGTCGTCGCGGGATCCGCTTCCGAAATGAGGGCGAAAATTTGACTTTATCTCTCGAGGAGCATCCCGGGTGTGGGATAAGCTTCTCTTGAGCTTTGGAGAGGGAGAGAAGAGAAGGAAGGGATGAGAATTTCATATGGAGCGGGTCTCCTTTTATAGTTGCAAGGAGTGAGGGCAATTTGGTCTTTATAATTTCAAAATATTAAATAAGGGGCCTTTAGTGACGGAATTAAGCATCACTAAAGCCCAGGTCGTGGGCGACATGCGTCGCGCCTGCCACCCACTCACCTCCCGCATCGCCCACGTTCATCAACCTCGGCCATTCACTCGTGAGATCAAACGGCTGAGGATTGATAACTGCAACGCCTCAACTGAGCGCACCTCCACATGCAATCCCGCGTCTGCACGGGCGTGCGATGGCATGTGATCTGAATTGAGCGCACATGGCCATCTAATCCTCATCGGGCAGTCGAGCGCGCCCGCTTGCCTGCACCTCAGCTTCCGCTCCTCGTGGCTCGAACCCGCACCCATCCACGAATGAATGCTCTATCCACTGCACTACGCGTGTGGATGGGCGGGTAGAGCGACATCTGAGCACGCGACCAGGACCGTTGGATTAAGATCCAACGGTCAGGACTGCGTCTCCAAGTGATCCTTCAGAGTTTGAGAGCGTCGGTTGGGATCCAATCTCAGCCATTGGATCTTGATCCAACGGTGGAGATGAGTGGACGCTAGCAGCTTCAGAAGTTGAGGGCGGTCGGTTGGGCGACCGAGATGGCGCCATATGGTGCCATCTTGGCCATCCATCTTCTGGATGATGTAGATGGTGCCACAGGTGTCTGATTGAGTCAATTTTCGCATCGTTAGGCTGCGATCGTCGATCTAAATCCATCCATGCGGTTGGATTTGTCATCTGAAGTGTGAATTCACACCATCTTGGCCATTGATCTTCTAGGGTTCCTCGGTCTCTATCTGATGCTATAGATGGCTGATTAGGGCAATCTTGGAGTCGTTGAACTCCAATCGTCTCCCTGATCAGATCTGTACGGTTGGATCTTTGATCCGAGGCCCCGATAATAAGTTACCCTGTCCCTAAATGTAAAAGGAGACAATTAACCTCCATTTTATTAAAACTAATCTAAATGCAAGATGATGCATGCTATGCAATATTTATAGTATGTAATGCAATTCTATGCTTAAGAACATGCATAAATAGACATTTTATATATTATGAACATGTTTACATCACTAGGCACTCTAGATCAACCAATAGGAAGACACCTAGATTCTTATAGAAGGACCTAGCCTCCAACCCTTAGAGACCAACTAGCCTTAGCATAGAATTAGCCTCAGGCCACCAACTAGAACTAGCTCTCCTTCTCTTAGAGTTCGTGGATGTGCCTTCATATTTGCCACTACGTCGCTGCTCTAGACTTCGCCTTCAAAGCCCATAGTTTCTAGCCTTTATTTTCTAGTTCTAGTTGTCATTAGGTTTGATTTCAAGCATTCTTCTAGTTGTAACCATCCTATTCTGACATTTGATTTGTGGTAAAAGTTTTAATAGTTTTTCTTCAACTCGCCTTTGAGTTATTTATCTACTTTTCATGTTCGTAGTTCTAGTCAATTTTATTTGCATTCTAGTAGTAATCTCATTCTTAGTACTTAGGAAAGCGAATTAGTCTAGCAGCCTCCTTATGAACCACTTAAACTTCGTTTTGAAAATATTAACTTCGTATTTTTGAGTTCGATTGAAATAAATTTAAGAGTTTCTAATGCGATTATACTATGATAAAAGCATATTTTACACAATCACATCCGCATTTAGAACACTTTTTGGTGCGGCAACAGACTTTGTTTTCATATTTACTTTTTTCTTTGCATACGTGTCTCTAACTCACTTTTTTCTGTTCTTCTGATTGTGTGCAAGATTTTGTGATGACACAAGATCTCGTGGACAAGCGGTAGAAACGGAGCAAAGTGCGAGTAGAGATCGAGGTAGTCCTTGCATCTTAGTGCAGGTCTATTTTTGAATCCTAGGTTGCATTAGAGTCTTTGAAAAAGAAAATTATTTATCTATCTAGATTAGGTGTCTATCTTGATCCTTTGGTTAGTCATTTGCTTGAGTTGTTTGCATAAAAAAATAAAAGAAAAAGCTCTTGTTGGTGGATATATCTTTTGAAAATCAATAAAACCCCTTCTACACTTTCAGGATGCAATAAACTTTGATTTTGAAAATTCAATTCCCAAAATTTTACAAGACTAAAAATTTTGAAATTTCTACTGGACGTGGGTATTGAAGTTAGGAACAACAAACCAAAATTTTCACATTTCTCTTTTATATAAAAATTTTAAAAATTCGTGAACTAAACTGCTATCAAGTCTATTGTTGTTCTTGATTTTTCGGACTTCAAAAAATCACTAAAATTTTTATATAACTTTATTTATCTAAAATTTGTTGTGTTAGATTCCTGTAATAATATAGAATTCCTAAAAAATTAAAAAAAAATATTTAGTGCACGCTTGATTACATGGAATATTTGATCACCAACTAGGATTCAAAATAGAGTATAAACCCCTAGTACGCTTTAAATCCAGAAAAATTACATAACAGGCATTAAAAAATCATAGAACCGTTGATTTCTTTGATTGGGTCACACCACTTTTGATTCTTTAGGTAAAACGGATCATATAACACTATCTGCTCTTAGCATTTTGATGGTAATGTCATCATTGATCATAACTAGCTTAAATTAGTTAGAATCAAGAGATAACTGCTCCTAGATGATCATTTGAGGGTCACAATTCCACAATAATCTGATTTGAGAAGAAGACAAGAAAATAGGGTTAATTCTACTATTTTAACTGCACATCACAAATGCAGATTAACGATGAGGTTTCTCAGACATTAATTGAAGTTCAAATGAACATAAAAGACCAAGAAGTAGGCTCACACTGACAGAATCAAGGTTTCACGCATTTCGAGGATGAAAACAGGATTGAAAGCCCTAATTATCTGCCATACTTGAATTGAAAGAGTTCTGGTCAAGATAAAATCAATATAAACCTCCTTAAATTCATGGAAAAATATTCTAAGAGGTTTGGTACCTTTGGTTTAACCATCTAGACCCATTTTGACCTAGAACGGAGATTTAGATAGGAATTTACCTTGATTTGGGCTTTTATGCAATTTACTTAGTCAAACATGGTCAAAACTCAAATCCAAGTTCACCCTTATATTTCTTGGGTCTAAATTAGGTTAACACCAATATTTGGGCCTAATCAGAGTCCATCTTGAACTAGTTTTCATTTTAACCCAAAAAACTATGTTTCTCACAATTAAACCCCTAAGTTTCAAGTTTCTTACAATTACCCCCTTAACTTTGTCGTCATCTTCTCAAAAATGCCCCTACCACCATGAACAATGTGAACAGGCTTCAAACCCAAACCACCAAACTTGAATCAAGGAGTTCTCCTTGATTTGTCAATCAAATCCCTCCAGAATTGGAGGGATTGATCTCTAGGAGATTCCTTAGCGATTGAGCTCGGTCCTGAATCCTAAGATGGATCCTAGAGCTCTGGCTAGTGCAATAAAAATTAGGAGTTTATGTTTCCAAACTCGCAAGCAAACGTGTGAATTTCACACATTTGAGGGCCTGATCCTCCTCTATTTAAACTCCCCGAAGTTCCTAAGTGAAATTTAGTCCAGTTAAGACCATAAATAGCTCTTCCTCTTCTCTGGCTATCTCCAATTGTGACTTCGGTGAGCCTCCCAAACCCCTTCATTAGGCTGGCCAATGGTCAAATTGACCGGCTCTACTTCTTCCCCAAGTGCATCCGCTCCTTACTAATCATAGCAGGGGCTTCTTCCATCTTCTTCCTCGCCACTCAACCCTACCAGAGGACTTCACCTTCTCTATGTCCGGCAAGTCACACCGGCACGGATTTCTCCCCTATTCATCCAATTAGCTAGACCAAATTCTCCCTATCCCTCTATAGATTAGAACTAGGTCCTCTAGATCCCAATCTGACCAACGATCATCGTTCTCCCCCGCTGTCTTCCCCAGCACGGGCCATGCCTTCGACGAGGTCATGTGACCACCACACACCTCTAAGCACTCCACCAACATTGTCAAAACCTCCACCACACCTCCACGACCAAAAGCCCTCAACTTATTCAGAGCTTTGGTCTACGGGGTGCTCGGCTGGACTAACCCACTCATGACCACGATCTGGCCACCAAACACTTCCAATCACCTCGCTACCACTGTCGTTAAACTCCTCACATTGCGACGAAGGTCATGGACCTTTTAATTGGGGCTTAGGGCCCGTATTCCATGTTTCAGGTCCTCACTAGTGAGCGCTCCTCCTCAACGTCATCCAAAGAACTTTAGTCATCCTCCACCGCCAAACAACCTCCAGCATGGACGGAATGCATTCAAGATGCCCTTTGGGATCTTGATTTGAAGAAGCAAAAGTAGCAATAGCAATCACCGGAGTTCCATCCACTGCACATACACGAGGAGAAGGCTCACGATAGTCCCACATCATGGGCATTTGAAATTAAAATGCAAATATAACTAATTTACGTTGTTGCCTTGTTGTCTCATACATAGGGGGTGAGGTCCCCTCTCACTCTCTACCTCACACCTCACCCGCTACACCATGCCGACGGGTCTGGTCCCTTGCTCGGATCTGATTATCCGATAAGCCTGACCGAATTAGAAAAAGAGATAAAGGAAAGGTTTCTAGGGGGAGATTTTCCATTGTTGTGCCTCGAGAAACATGCATACTTGCTTAACACTTACGTAATTTAGAAGCTTTGTGCTTGGGTTGGATTCTTAGGACATCTGCCCCTTATGCCTGACCTTGGTTTTGATTACTGATGAGGAGTGGCTCATCATAGCTAAAATTCCCAAGTTAAGTTAGAAATAAGGTTAAATACTACATAATTAACATGAGAAATGGGTTAAGTGAGAATCAAGGAAAAATGGCCTAAAACATCCAATTTGTGTTAAAAATGCATAATTAGGTCACAAAATGAGATATTCTATTACTAAATGTAATTTGATGATCCAATTGCAAATTGAACACATGTTTGGGCTCAAAAGTTTTAATTGAAAGTGAAATCATGTTCCAAAATGTTCAAATGGGCTTCAATAAAATCTTTATTGCATTTAGACATCATTAGGACCTTGCATTCATGACATTACAAATAGGTCCTTCATCCTTCACATTTCCATTAGTTTAAAACCTCCAGGGACCTCTGTGAAAGCTGCCAGGGACCCATTTGCAAGACCTAAGGACCGCACTGCCATCCTTCTCCCCACTTATGGACCTTTGTACAATTCTTCTACCATTTAAATTATGTGGGCCTGAGTTTAATTTACCCAAAGGACCTGCTACTTCGCGAGTATATTGTAGCTCATGAAGAACACGAGCTACAGGTGTCGTTGATCTCCATCTTTGCTAATCTTGTGGTTGATCCTTACCCAATCTTCGTGCGCTCCTATGCATAGACTCACCATTTCCCTCAGATCTTATCCAACGACGGGTTTTCGATTTGGACATTCTCGCGTGTCTCCTCTTCTCATCTCACCGTTCAACCTAACCCTGCCTAATCCCACAACTACTGTCACCAGATCTTTTCCTCACCTATATAATCACCTCCCCTGAGCCTTGCATGCGCCATCGACTCCCCACTACACCTCTTGAGCCGATCCAGTCTTCCTTCTCCAGTGCCTTCTTCCCCATTCACTCGGCTACACCTTTGAGAGGAGTGTAGCTTCTTCCCTATTAATCAACCATGTCGCTAGGGATAGTGTAAGCCTGAGGACGTCCAAGGAGCTTCACTAGTAAGCTCTTCACTCGTTGGAGATCTCCCTCCATTCTTCCTCCTTAGCCACCGGCTTTGGAGCCAGGCAACCCATTCTTCTCATTAAATTAAGATTTTAATGCTTTCTAGATTAGTTGTAGTGTCTATTAGTGTAGTATAGAGCTCTCTAGGAGTAGAATTAGAAAGCAACCTCATGGATTGATTGATAGTTTTAGGAGTAGAGTAGATTAGGAGGCTTTTCACCAAATCTGCCTACTCTGATCAATTTAGATAAGAGGAGATGAATTCACCCCTTCATAATGTCCATCTAATCTCCCCCTGCACTCAACACTCATTTCTGCATGTTTTCTTCGTATTTTACCATCAATCACCCATGCATCAAGGCATCAAATTAGATCTAATGCATTGAGTATTCAGATCTTATTTAAGCACTAATTGTCATCTAAGGGTCATTTCATTCATTACACTTCATAATTATCCTCTTCTGGTTTTGAACAAGCTGACCTGCAAATCTCTCAATTTTGGTTTCAATTGAATATCAATTAGAGCTTTGGTTTATTATGGCTAGCTTGAGCCAAGGATAATTAGCTCTCCTGATTTGTGGCTCTAGCAATGATTCACAGGCTCATTTGGGTGAGATTTGGATTCTAACCTAAAGACCTTCAGTATATTCTTCTGGGTTCTAAAGATTTGGGATTCAAGTTGATTGGAATTCATTGACTAATTTAATTTCTTTCTTCATGTTGTCTATACCATAAGAGAGGGACTAGATCAGTATTTTTCATGATTCTGAGAGTTTGTAATTATGTTTGAAGGTTTTCAATCATCTTTGAATTGGATTTAAATTCTTTGGGAGCTTAATGTGAATCTTTACCTGACATTATCTATAGTGTAAGATAAGGATCTTATTATGGTCTCAATGATTTCTGGAAGATATGTTTGGCTTTCCTTGAAATTTAGAGATGCTAAAAAGGAGTTTGAAATGATTTCTCATGGGATTTAATCAATCATTTCAGATCTGGAATGTTATTCTCCAATCCTTGATTTGAGATGAAATTTGAATTCCAAGGGCATTTGATGAAGATTTTAATACACAGATTTGATTCTTAGAATGAGTTTGAAGATCAATCAGTTTTTATATAGTTGTTTATGTAGTTTTGGCCCTACGAGGAGGGGTGACGTAATAAAATGCGAAAATAAATATAAAGCAATCTCACCAAAAAAAACCAATCACACAATGTACACAATTATTTTTAGGTGGAAACCCAAACCGGGTGAAAACCACCACCTAACCCTCTCGAGTTAGGATTTTTCGATCAACCTAGTTGATCAAATCCACTAACCGAATCACTTTAAAACGAGGGTGATTCAACCTCAGTACAACCACGCTACAAGTACGAGGGTAGCGTTCCTCAACCCCTTCTCTCCACGAGAAGGATTTTGTCCCACGAAGGAGACGGGAATTCGCAAAGCGAATACCCAACCAAAAGACAAAGATAAAATAAAACAAGTAATCCTATAGAGCCAACAAAGTAATTTAAACCTAGCTTCTATAGGAAATAGGAAACTCCCCTTTGCAAGGAGTGCGTCGAGTTGATGACGCGGTGCGTGTGCCACGCGATGGCGGAATGTCGCTCTCGTAGACAACGGCGGGAGAGCGGGGTGCGCGAAGGGAATTTAGCTCTCTAGGTGATGGAACTTAAGCTTGGAGAGCAAGATCTTTTCTTGGACATAAAAGGGTAGAAAGTATGTTGCTTAGGTGTATCCAAGTGTGTGTTGGTGTGTCAAAGGCTCCCCTCTATTTATAGAGGCCTTAGGAAGGCTTTGGAAGGCTTAGGAAAGGTTCTATAGCCGTTGGGAACAAAGCCCAAGAGAATCAGGCCGAAATCAGGATAATGATTACACTTGACAGGGTAATCAGACGTCTAACTCTTGCATCAGACGTCTGGAAGGCCACTTTAAGACGTCTGATTCCAAGGTCAGACGTCTGATTTTGGGCAGGTCTCTCCCTGACTTGAATCAGATCTAAACAGGGTTTTTGCGCAAGTCCATCAGACGACATACAGGACGTCTGGCACTATGTCTGGACGTCTGGAAACCTACTTTTACTGTGGGAATTGATTTCCAAACGTTGCAACGGCTAGAAAATCTCTGAGAAGAGATTTTGGGTCAACCGAGGCAAAACGGTCAATTATCAGACGTCTGGAAAGGCCTAAGGATGTTTGATAAGGCTCTAACGGTCATATTATTGAGCGTTTGGTAAGCCAGCCAACGGTCTACTAATTGGACGTCTGGCAAAATCATCAGACGTCTCCTAAGACGTCTGGTCTAAGGTCTGGACGTCTGATTTCATCAGACAGAACTAACTATGTCCAACCTAACAGTTATCAGACGTGTTAAAATACTTTATCAGACGTCTGATTTGGTAATTAGACGTCTGGAAGTGCTGTTTGAACCCTATATTGGTTTTCTAAGTATTCTACAGAAAACCTAAGTATCCTAGGGTTGTGCCGGTGTTCCTAGGACTACTATTAGGGTTCTTTGAGGCTCTTTAACATAATTTTCTAAGGAAAATAAAGAGCAAGAAAAATAAAGATAAAAGTACATGAAAGGATTAAAAAGAATCTATCCTATTCTTCTTGTCTTCTATCTTCAATCTGTCGCTCCACGCGAACCTCCTTTGTTCTTCATTAAGCTCCTCCAATCCATCCTGGATGCGAGCTCGAGTTCCGTCTAAACACGTCCACATTTGCAATTGACTTGAAATCTAGGACTCAAATTGCAAATGTTAAATAACACGTGTTTTGTTATCATCAAAACAAATGATCGTGGTGCTCTAGCACCAACAATTTAAACGTGTGTTTTTGGTTCCAAATCTCCCAAATCAATACATAAAAGGCTTCATAGCAACTACATTTAGTGGATTTATTGAAGGCTTTTCTGGTTTTTTGTTGGTCCTTAGATTTGGTTTGTTAGATTTGAGGTGATCTTCTGGAGCAACTAATCAGGCTTCAAAGCCTAATCCAATCACTGACTGAGTTGCAGCAGCAACATGAGCTGCTGAACACACAGCAAGCAACAACAGCTGGTTTAGTTGCTAAATCTTGGCTACAACAATTCTGTATGGCTAGATTGTGAGTGGATTTGAAGTGATTTTGAGTGTTAAGTGAGTTGATGCTATTGTATGTTGTTAGAACTTGTTGTACAAGCATTCATGTATTTGAATTAGATTTAAATTTGATGAGAATTACTTGTAAATCTGATTTGAAATCCATTATCAGCATTTTTAATGCATTATCTATCCAAATAGTGATTTTAGTAAAATTGAAGTTGAAATCCATGTTTTAGTGTTTCAAAATGTTGCATTCTGATGTATGGATTGTTTTGAGTGTCCAAACCTCATTTCTAGCAATTAGAAGTGAATTTCAAGGCTTAAGTTCTTAATTCCCAACTCTCTTTAAGCCTTCTTTGGGTGAGATTGTAAAAACATAAATAATTCACAAAAAAATAAAATAAGCTTGTCCTGAGTAAGATTAGGTATTTTTCTAGGTGTTAGCCAAGTTTTAAAGTATTCTAAACTTCCGACTTGGTAGAACGTGCCAGCCAACGATTCAGTATACTTTTGAATTTAATAAAAGAAATCAAGTTCAAAATACCAAAAAGAAAATTCTCTCTCTCTTCTCACTTTTTCTCTCTCTCATCCCCTACCTCTATTATACATATAAAAACTATAAATATCAAAAAATACCCAAAACTACCCAAAAATACACTGTACATTGTATTTATACTTGTAAATGTGATTTAAAACTAAGCTAAATGTATATATTGTAGAAGATGCAAATAATGTACATAAATAACTTATGAATGTATTATATATATTTAATTAAATATTTAGAATGAGTTATTATATATATAACTTTATTGTATAATTATATATTAATTTATATTAACTTAAAGGTAAATTATCCTAAATAATTATAAACACCTATGTATATACTTGTAACCACCTGTAATACTATGCATACATAGTCAACTAGGTATTACATGTTGTATCATACATGTAATTTAATTTAATTATGTAATTATAGTAATTAATTGAGTTATTAAGTTAATTAAATAAATTATTAATTTAAAATAAAATAAATTAGTAAGTTAAGTTAATACTGAAGTAATTTATCATTTATACTTGTATGGTATTATTTTAAGTATTGTCAACCTATTTATATTGTATTTATAGTGTATTATAGTATGTATAACTTAAACATGCATTTAAATGTAAATAAATTAAAATAAAGTCTTTCAAATAAATTAAAAATGTATAATAAATACTTTATTATATAAATTAACTCTGTACAAAGTCAATTCCATGATTAATTAACTAATTTATTTTTTAATTAAGAAATTAAATCCTAATTTGATGTGTATAAATCCCTAATTTTAACTAATTTTAATATATATTTAAATCACTTACTTTCCTAAATTAACTATACAATAATATAGACCTATCTTAGGGCTTTGTAAATATATAATTTATTTATAATTTAGGATTATTTATGGCCCTCAAATTGAGAGCCAAAATCTCAAAACTCGCATGTGTGTGCACGCTGCACAGTGCCTAATTGCTCCAGTAGATAGTCCACATTGTGTGTTGAGTAGCGTGTGATGTGGTGTATTTTGAATAAGTGCCGACGGCCGCTTAGTTGTCAGGGCTTGGTTAACATACCCCATACCATTCTTCACCTCTCTGAGCATGGTATCGAGCATGCATGAGAATACATATGAATAGTGATGGGTTGGGGGCCAAGCATTGTAGCTGGGCCATTGTGGGCCTAAAATTGGGCCTAAAATCAAAAGAAAAAAAATGCACCTAATTGAATTAGGGCTGGTCCTTAGTAGTGGTCTGGTCCTATCCCAATGGGGTGTTGTGTATCCCACGAACCAGACTGGCCCACCCATAAAAAAACCTAATTTTGGTTTAATGAACAGTGAATCGGAGCCATGTGAGAGAGAGAGGTGTTCGTAAAAATTTCTTAGTGTTCTATTAAGAAGAGAGAAGAGGAGTGAGTTGCAAAAATATGCTAAGTGTTGGGATTGAGTTGTGTGTGCATGTATATGTATATATGTATAAGTATAAAGTATATATACACATATATTTATAGTATAGTACAATGGTATATGCATATATATAATAATTAAATCTATATGTAAATAACATATACGAATGTATATGTAGAATATAAGTAGAATAGATACTGTTTGACTGCCATTGTAGATATATATAGATGTTAGTAAATGTATTCCTTTTGCCATATGTTATGTACATATTTTACTAAGGTCAATACTGACACATACATATGTCACCGTATGTAGACTATATCTTACTAAAGATATTAGTATGTTAGTATCACTTAATGTAGTACATATTAGTAGCTTTTTTTGTACCTATATTTATGTATTACTAAGAGTAGTTGTATATAATTAACTTGGTGTAGTATTAATTAGTTTTTGATGTCTGTTAGTTGTAAATTTGTTTAAAGCATTGTAGTGTTTACTAATTGGTTCTTTTGTATATAATTAACAAATTCATTCATTAATTGATTCATTAACTCATTTTGTAAATAAAATTAACATTTTTGGAATAAAAGAGCATTTTTGAACATAAAGAGTGATGTATATCAATAACTACCTCCCGGTGAACGACTTGGAATAAATTGGTAAAAATTAAGTAAATAAATAAAATGACGCGACAGATGTTTGCATTGTGACAAATATACTACAACATTGACATTTAAAACACTGTTTTATTGCAACACGATCGTTGCACGTCATATTTTTGGTGTCGTTGCTGATGACAAAAACCCAATAATATTGCTTTATTATGATTGATGATGTCGGATATGTGAAATTATTGAACTTAGCTGACATAGCTAAGTGGTTTAAGTTATTATTGAGAAATTGAATTGGCTTGAGATTACTATTGGTATTGGGAATTGTGCCTAATTATGGGATGTAATTGGTGGTTCAAACCACCATTTTTAGATTTTCATTTATATTTTTGTCCCATTGATTTTGAGATACAATCTGATACTAATTGAATATCTTTTTCATTGGATAATTTATTCATTATATATCTTTATTATGATTGATTATTGTGCCCATTTATTCCTCATATTTTGACTACTGATTGAATTTCATATTTCCTCCCTGCAAATGACCTCGAAACTCACGATTTTGACTATTATAAATTTAAATGTTGTATCAATTTTCGTTGCTATACTACGACGCATTATTTTCCTAACTACGATGAATTTCGACACAACAGGCTTCACAATAAGGTAGAGCACACCTGCATCTGCATACTTAAAGAAAATTTATCAAACAATTGGGACTTGCAAAACCTCTTGTGTGCCTCATCAGAACCATTGTCTGAATCTATTTAACCAAGTGAACCCTAAAATTCACTAATACAAGCACTTGAACTTTAAAAGAAACCACATCAATTAAGCTTGTATTGTGAACCCTTATTTGTACACACATAATTCAATTGATCTAAGTGGGAAACCACCTCCCTCACACCCATCATCTAATCCCGTGCACTTTAAATCCTAAGCCCTAATTAACTTGATAGGCGTGCCAACTAGGTTGGATTTTATTTTCCAAACTAGAGCTATACCTAGTTGATTGCATTTGAGACCTTGTCTATTTGGACCAACTGGTGGCAAGAAAGGTTGATGCGATAGCTGCGTTAACCTCTAGTGGTGTCTCGTCGTGCGGGGTGTCCTAGGGGATCCCACCCTTCTAACTAGCAAAGCAATTCAAGGGTTAGGTCATTTAGCTAGGGTTAGAGAAATTTGGACTAGGTCCAATAGGTGCAACTTAGGGTACACACTTCTTACAAGTGTACACACTTTAGGGCTAGAATTTGACTGCTTGCATTGTGTACACACTTCTCTCTTCTATTCTCTCTGCATCTATACCATTCTTCCAAGTGTATGCACGGAACTAAATCACAAAATCCGCACTTGGTGCCACCTCAAAAAAGAGAACCAAGGAGGAGACTGATTATTGGTGAATCCAGTTCTCATCTAAATCAGACTTTGATCTTGATTTGATGGCTAACCCAGCCAACTCGAATCCACAACCAAATCAAATGGATCCTCAGGCTTAGATCCAAGACCTTCAACTCCAATTGAACCAGTTTCAATAAGATCATTAGACCTAAATGTAGGAGATGCTTGAGATTTTACTGATCCAACATCTGCAGGCTAGACCTTTGAGGGATTTTTACAACCCTACCTGGTATCAACACCAACCTTATGTTAGGGTCCCACCTGTAGAGGTTCAATTTGAGATTAAGCACTCCACTATACAGCTCCTACCTCATTTTGAGGGAAACAATGATGAAGACCCCATCCAATTCTTAGAAGAGTTTGTAGCCATTAGTGAGACAATTAGAATTCCCAATCTAGATGATGATGTGCTTAAAATGAAACTCTTCCCTTTTGCCCTAAAAGAGAAAGCTAGCCATTAGTTTAAGTCTATAGGAAGGCTCGTTAACACATGGGAGGAGCTAAGAAGCACCTTCCTAAAAAAAAATTTCCCAATTGGGAAAACCAATGCACTTAGAAGAGCTATCACCACCTTTTCCCAACACCCTAAAGAACCATTGCATGTAGCTTGGGAGAGGTTCATGTATTTAATTAGAAAATACCCACATCATGAGGTTCCTAGATGACAACTAGTGTAGATCTTTTATCATGGGCTTAATGATCCTATGAGAAGCCTTATGGATGCTTCCTGTGGAGGCAACTTTCTGAGAAAAGATGAAAATAGTGCTTTTGATTTATTTGAGAATATGAGTGAGAATTTTATGAATAATGCCTCCATGGAAACTTATGGAAGATCCATGCAACCTAGAGGTTGAATTTATGAGATCCAGGAGAGATTCAGCAATGTGGATATGAACTTGATCTGTGAAAAGTTGGACAAAGTTGAGGTTGTATCTAAAAAGTTGGATGAACTGATGAGCCACAATAGGAAGGGAGCAACCCTCCCATCACCCACTAACCAAGCTCCCTTAGGGAGGGAGTTTTTGAACAAGCTACACATGGCTCAAGATGCAAGCCAACTGACCCAAGGCCCTTTACATGGGACCCCAGAAAGGACCTTTGATCCCTGCTATCCTGATTCCACACGCTTATCCTCATCATCATCATCCAGATATGAGGATGTGTTGGCTATCCAAGGAAACATTAATGGAAATCCTTTCTCCAATACTTATAATCTTGGTTAGAGAAACCACCCGAATTTTTCTTGGAAATCCAAGGGCAAGGAACCAAACAAATTGCACACCTGGGCCCTATCAAATGAACCCTAGCTTATCTAACACTTATAACCAGGGTCAGAATTATCAACCTTTGCCCCCTAACCAACCTAGCCAAACTGAATTGGCTATATTGAATCAAAACCAACAACTGATGGACACAAATACTTCCATGTTACAAGCCATGCAACAGTTGACCCAGTCCATTAGGGATCTGAAGAACTAGATAGGGCCTAAGCCTATTGATAGACTTATTAGTGCCCTCCCTTCCCAACACATTCCGAACCCTAGAAACATACCTAATCAGGGACATAATCCTCAAGGGTTCAACCAAGCTCATATGATTCAACAAGCTCATGTGACTCCCCTTGGCTTTTATTCACCTCAAGTTCCACATCCTTTTGCACCTCTCCTTCCTACTCCTCCTGCTCAAGGGAATCAATACCCACCTGCCTCTACTAATTCCATCACCATGAGAAGTGGCAAGACCACTCAAAACCCTATGCTCCGAAATCAAACAACCCAGGATCATGATAAAGCAACTCTAATTAATACACCTGAGGTTGAAGATGAGGTCCAAGCTCATGATTTTGAGGACCCAAAGATCCAAATCCCTTTCCCTGAGGCCCAGACTAGGCCTAGAAAAAATAAGACTAAGCCTAAAAATGAGACCTGGTTGGATGTATTAAAACAAGTACAAATTAATATCCCACTTTTGGAAGCTATTGAACACATCCCAGCTTGTGTCAAATTTTGAAAGGAATTAACCACTACTAAGTGCAAATTGAAATCAAGTATTCATGAGAACGTAATCCTCTCTGAACAAGCCAGCTCTATTCTCTTAAAGGATTTACCTGTCAAGAAGAGAGACCTTGAAATCCTCTTGATTTCATGTAAAATTAATGATCTAGACTTTGATAGAGCTTTAATTGATTTGGAGGCTTCCATCAACCTGATTCCCACTAAGATCTATGAGATGATTGGATTCGAGGACCTGGAACCTATTGAAATACAAATCCAGTTAGTCGACCAATCTATAAGAAGTCCACATGGGATTTTTAGGGATGTAATTGTTCAAATTGATAATTTCTACTATTTTGTGGATTTCATTATCTTGTATCTTGACATTCCTAAGGATTTGAGGTGGGCCCCAATTATCCTCATAAGACCATTTTTAGAAACTATAGAGGCCCTAATTGATTGTAAACATGGGAATATACAAATATCCTTTGGGGATGAAAGGATGAAATTAAAACTTTTTAAGGCTATTAAGAACTCTAATGAAAGTTGTGGGCTTATTGAAGAACTTAAGCAGGTTGTGGGTTTAATTCAAAATGTCTCTGAGAAAGACTCAGAATCTGAGGAATATATAGATGAATTTGAATATGAGTCATTTCCTTTTAAGGATCAAATTCCTGATAACTCTGAAATGGAAAGTTTTATAGTTGATTATGAGACTTTTCTTTTTGATGAGAAGATTTTTTGATAAATCTGAAATGGAAGGATTCACATTTGATTTTGAGGAAATTTTCTTACTTAAAAAAGGTGAAGCTTAGAGATTTCAATTTGAACCTGATGAACCTTTGATGACTAGCTTCACCTTTACATCAAATTTAGATGATTCCGAATTTAAATCATTTTCTATGGAGTTTGATTCCATATCTGATGTAACCAAGTCTGATTTTAGCATTGAAGATTTTAAAAACTGGGTCTTCAAGAAAGAAAGAAAGGAGGTGGTGGAACTATGAAAAAATTATTTGGGAAATGATACCAAGGATCTCAGGGTGCCTCTACTCTTAAATCTCCTTACCTTCTATAAGGACCCTTATGACTTAAGCAACTTTGATTTCTGTAAACCCAAGATAGTTGAAAAAGTGCACCCTCAGTTCAAATGTCATTTTGACTAGGCTCAAAATCTTTACGAATCATGAATCATTTATACTTGGGTTACCTACTTGCAGTCCTAATGCACCTCATCTCCTTAGTGCTAAATGTCGCTGGATATAGCTTCTTCTGATTTATCTATCATGTATCCGATCATCTGGCATGGGGATACATCACCAATTGATTCAACTCTACAGACACTTCGTACCTAAGCTATAAGGCTATATAATTTTCATAACTTATATGTGTGGGAATCATTTGATTAATATCACTTTACTAGAATACTGGTCCCATTAAATCTCTGACTGAGTCCAGCTGTAGATGTAAAATGCAGCATTTGTTGGGAGGTAACCCAACACTTGTAGATTGATGGGAACACCATCATGAGCCATAACTAACTCAATTTAGTAATTATCAAGGAATAAATGCTCCTACATAACTGCCAGAGAGCCCTAAGTTACTACAAATCCATTCTGAGGGAAATACAAGAAACCAGGGTTAAAACTGCAATTTTACTATCATATCTTGAATTCAAAATAACCGTGAGTTTTCTCAGGGGTTAGATAAAGGTCAAATGGTCTTAAATGTCTAACAAGTGGGTTAATACGGATAAAAAAGGGTTTTCACATGTTTTAAGAATTAAATGACATCTGAAACCCTAAAAATAGATCTGCTTAATTAACTGAGGTTATGATCAGAATAAAATTCACCTAAACCCTCTAAAATTCATATAAAAATATTCTCTAGGGTTTGGTACCTTCAATTTGACCATTGAAACCCATCTTGACCCAAAATAGAGTCTTAGACATACATTTGTCGTAATTTGGGTTTTTTCATAAATTACCCAATCAAATAAGGTATAAACCTAAATCTAACTTCACCATTGGGTTCCTTAGGTCAAAATTAGGTTTTTACCAAAATTTGGGCCTAATTTAAGATCATCTTGACCAAGTTTGCATTTTGGTCCAGTCAGATTCTTTTTATCTCATTCAGATCATTAACTTTTGAATTCCATACAAATAGCCCCTTGGCTTTGTCACCTTATTTACAAAAAGGTCCCTACTTCCATGAATCCTATTCCTACAACTCTGGCAACCTCTGATTGAAGAGAACTCCTCTGATCAATCAATCCCTTCCAAAATTGGAAGGGAGATTCCTTGAGGAGTCATCTTTCCATTGAATCCGTCCATGTGCCCTAAAACTTTCCTAATCTCTCATGCAAACTCATGAGAGATTTGGGTATCTTGGAATTTCCAACTCTAGTGACATTCCAAGCTTGGGAAGCAAGCTTCCCAAGCTCAAAACATTCCCCAGAGACCTATAAAAGACCCCTCAGATCTGGCAGAGTTCCTCAAGCTTGATTTCGGCCTGGAACACCCTCAATTCCTCCCTCCTTGTCTAGTAGAAAAGCTCCTCAAGCTTCGGCGACCTCCTCCATTTTCATTCTTCGTCTGACCATAATACCAGTGGCAGATTCATCTTCCCTACCTTCCTCTATGTCACGCCATACCAGCAGGCGCTCCTCCATCCCTGTCGTCGTTGCCGTCCCCATCACCGAAGCACTTCGTCTTCTCTGTCGCCGACAAACCCCCGGTGTAGATTATCCCCCCTTTCATCCATTTAGATTAGGTTGGATCAGTTAGTTTAGATCCTTAGGTTAGTTTCCTACCCAAAAACCCCAAAAATAGCCTTCGACGCCGCCGCTCACCTCCGTCTTCCCCATCTCTGACCACTCCTTCGGTGAGTCCATCTCACCTCCACAAACCACTAATCAACTCACCAACCACCTCACGACCTTCGCCGCATCACGCCATACAAAACCCCTGTCCTATTCCACCCTATTGCCCATACGAACACCCCGATGACCAAACCCACCTTTACACGCTGTACCCGACTCCGACCGACCACCACACACCCTAATCCGCCATAGGACCACTGCCATTTCATTCACCGTGCGTTGGCGAAGCTCCTGAGGTATTCTAATGTGGCCATGAGGCCCTATTTCATGTTTCAGGTTGTCATCATCCTCCACCCATCGTCGCCTCGATCTCCAACGTCATTCGAGCTCCTCCAGCCATGTTCTTCACCAATATTATGCCCAGGTAGTGTGGTTCACTCCCAGATTGCATTGCAAGTTGCTAGTAGGACATTGCGGCTTGTTGATCCACAATCAAAGATGCCATTACCAGCTGTGCATACAAGGAATGGTGGACATATAGTCCCACCTCAGAAGCTGACAACCAAACGACACTGCATATATTGATTTTATGCTAAGGGCTTATCGCCTCAGCAAGCATAGGGGGTGAGGTCCCCGCATGCACCTCGCCCGTGACACTAGTCACACGGGTCTGGTGTTGATCCGATTACCTGCCTAAACCTAAGCACTCCTCGGCTACCACTCACAGCCGGCAGCCCTGGTCCTGGGTGTGCTCTACTTGAATACCCTATAACCAATGTGGCCCTAGGAGTGCAGATCCCAGAGAGAGGAAGAAAGAGAGTGTGGGGTAGGGGAGGGTTTTGCCCTATGTGACACTTAGCCAAATCTGAAAGTACCTCCCTCTGTGCATGGAAAGGAAGAAGAGGGGAAGAGGCTGAAGACAGGTAGCTAAAGAGGAAGAAGAAGAAGGATAAGAGGACCTGAAGAGGCAAAGGTGAAGAAGAAAGAAGAGGAGGAGAAGGAAGAAGGCTCATGCGTAAAGAAGAGAAGGAAGAGAGCAACTGAAGAAGGAAAGCTAAGGAAAGAAAGAAAAGAAGAGGAGGAAAGGAAGAAGGCTTAGAGAAGAGAAAGAAGAGAAGAAGAAGAGCAGTGCTTCCTTAGCACTATAGCACTTGTTGGTTAAGCCATCTGATTAAATGACCCGATGTCTAATTTGAAGCTTTATTTGGTTATTTATTGCATTATTTGAACTCAATGCATATATGCTTAAATTGAATAATTGTTGATCTAAATCACCATTGTTTTTGCTTTGAGATTCTTTTTTCCATATGTTAAACTCATGCTTTATATTGATTATCATTTCTAAGTTATTTCTTGTGCTCATTTACATTATTGAGATTAGCATGTGAATTCCTATTTGCACCCTATGTTCGACCTCAAACTTTCATTCAAGTAATAAATTCTATTTGTTTTTCCTGTTGATTCGAACTTTACTATAACACGACGATTTTAAAACCCGTTTCAGAGTGAACAACATAGATAGCCTTGTTATTTGCATTGAAGTTTCTATTTAGGTTTGGAGACGATCAAGTCTTGATTTCTTTAGAACTCTTTGAGTTGCAGGTAATACCTATTTTCTTTTGCTTATGTTTATTTCATGCATTGAGGACATTGCATGAAATAGGAATGGGGGGGCTAGATAATATTTTTGAGTCATTCTTATTTATCTCCAAAATTATAAGTTTTTAGTGGTTTTTCTTGAATTAGTTGTGTCATCAAAAAGTAGTATATGTTTTTGAAAAAAAAAAGACTATTTATACATATCATTTATACATATTGCATTCATGCATTTATTCAAAATGATTTTTATCAAGGAGGTTTTATTGAAGATTTTCTTCTTAAATTGTGTCTTAGTTTAAAATCCAGTACATTTATTTCACTCACATGTAGACTTTGTAATGGATCCTTTATGAAAACCAATAGACATTTTTAGTTTGTTGAGGAGAAGCATTGCTTCTTTTCCTGAATCCTTGGATAGTTAGTTAGGGAGTCAGGCAAACTATCTTTCATTAGATCCAACAAACATTTGTGAGGTGAGAATAGAGTGTCTACTGGTGCTCTAAGTTTAGTGTAAGGACTCTTAAGTTCTGGATAATTGGATAATGATACCTAAGAGTTAGGCATAGTTTTCGCTCTTAGTTCCTACATGTGAACATTGTGTGTAAATTCTTGAGAGCCACCAAATAAGGCAGATATGCAAAGATTAAGTTCTAATAAAACTATGACTATGGTGGATGGTTACAACCACCCTTTATGAATTCCTCGGCAAAAGGAGGCTATTAATGTCAAGGTTAGAAAAGACATCATCCTATCCATTCCTTGCTCGGTGCTGAGAATAGACACTTCCACCAAATAAGCCACCTGATATTCTCTTGAACATCACCAATCCCCAATGATGCCTCGTGAATAAAAATTTGTGTGTGTTGTGTTGCATTGTATTCGTAAATAAAAATAAATAAATAAATAAATAAATGAAAAAAAAGAAAAAGAAAGAAAAAAGGGGAAAAGAGAAAAAGTCTGAAAAAAAAGTGAAGTTCATAGTTGTGTTTATTTGATTACATTGAGGCAACAACACCTACTTCCTTTATGATCCCCCAAATATGGCCCTGACATATTTTTTTCAGTATTTCTGATCGCCTAAATACAGGCTGAGGAATTTTGACTTAGTCATAGGGTTATCAAAACTTTAATTGAAGTATCAATGCCATGTGAGGCCACCAAATATTGAGTGCATTTACAAAATCTGGTGAGATTGTGAGCTCGAAAAAGAAAAAGAAAAAAAAAGAAAAGAGAGTGAGTGTAAAGGAGCTAAAAGAGAGCACAGTTTTGAGCCTCTCTCTTGGTTGATTTGTTTGATAGTCTAGAGATGTAGAGTTTGTAGTACTAAGCTTCATGTAGCACCAGATGAGTGTGAGCCACCAAATATAAAACTATTTGACTCAGACATCTTCTACCTAGGCCAGAAAGCCGAGGTAGAAATTTCAGATTATTTGTATCCTAGAGGGAAGAAGTTTGTCTATCCTGATAGAATTTTTACCTAGGGTCAAGTACGAACTTTAAGTGTGTGTTGGCTTTTCACTTGGATCTGTTGCTTAGGCTACTATCACATTATTTTCACATTTGTCTGGATTTCTAAATTTTTGGAAGAAGACAAGAAGAAATCCTCTGTCAAACCCTTGATAAAAAGGCATAAGTAGTTATTTTGGGGTTCGAGTTGTAAATAGAGTGAATCATACAACTTGCATTCATTTTCATATTGATTTTGCTAAGGGACTAGCAAAAGATAGGCATGGGGGTGTGATAAAAGTCTAATCTATTACCCTAATTGGCTTATTCTAGGGTTAGCTCCTTAATAAAATCATGCATTTAGATTATAAATGTTGCATTTAGAGCATGCATGCATATTTTGTGCATTATGTTTAGTCTAGACCTAATTATGTAATTTTAGTCTTTTGTGAATAATGTAGGTTGACTTGGAATAAGCAGGAGCATTGAGCTGAATAGGAAAAGGAGTTGCAGTAGAATTAGGAGCTAGTTGAAGACCAAGATTTGATCAAGGAAGAAATGAAAATCCAAGTAAAGAAGAAGAGAGAGATTAGAGTAGCTAGTTATGCATTAGAAAAGATAATCACAAAATATAGCAAGTGTAACACAAGCATAAGACGAATGAAGTAGAAGCCTAATTTAGAATGTATGAAAATAACACCAGGATAGTATCTACAAATCATCAAAATCATCTTAGAAACATTAACATAAAAACTAGAAGAAATCTTAAAAAATAATAACACAAACTATGCGAGAAAGAACTATTGCTAGGTGGAACCTTGTCAAGGCAGCCACGGCGGTAGGAGAGGCTTCGTTAGCGACTTTGTAACTCCGGGGACCAACTTTGCTCTCTAAGAGTGTGGTAGAAGGCTTGTGGTAGAGATGGTCTGCAATGGGGGGTCATAGGACCCTTTTATAGGTGAAGGAGGACCTTAGTTCAACCTAAAACACCCTAAAAACACACCTAAACCATTGTTGGGCCGATCTAGTGCGCTGAATTGTCTCCCACTCTTATACATGTGCATCGATACACACTCACATACATGGAGACAACATGGTTGAATTGCAGCCGTCGACACTCACATCCAACGGCTAAGGAGCATTCTCAGTTACGCTCTTAAGTGCATGCACAATTGCGCTCTCGCGATCATTCAGATCACAGCTGGCCATGTGGCACGTTCTGCACTCGAGGATTACGCTCCAATAGTGGTGATTTGCATGGAGATGAGTGGCTGGATCACGCAAATCACACTTGGATTACGTGGTCGCCACGTATGCCCTTAGATTGGAATCAAACGGTCGTATTAGCATGTGTTGGTGAGTGGGGGATGCGCGGATCGCGATTCAATCTCGCATCCCTCACTTACGATACGTTGCACATTGCTGCTGCGCTACATAAGGCACGGGCTAATCTCAACCATTGATCTTTGATTGTGTGGCTGAGATTGCGTGGTGATGTGGCACTTCAAGAGGCGTTGGATGACGATCATGTGACTATGATTGCGTGCGATTGCGCAATGAAGAGGAGGAATGGGCACTGTTGGCACGAGATGCAGGGCGGAGTAGGCACCACATGTTACATTGTGGACTGTTGATCATTAAGTCAATGGTCAGAACTTCCCGGCCTTGTTGTGAGGGCTATAGAAGTCGGATTAGGGCAATTTTGGAGCCGTTGGACTCTAATTTTCATCGTAAATCCATCAATGCGTCTCGATTCTCATCTGAGACCTGTTTCAATATGTACTTTCACAAGTTGGCCATTTAACATTAGTTTCAAGCAATATTATATAAAGACTATACTAAATGAATGCATGCCCTTGAACCTGCTAGATTAGCATATGCCAGTGCAAAGGCCCTTAAAATTGACTCTAAATAATGTAATTAACACTACTAATTGTAAAGTCATCATACCCCGATGCTCTCCCCTTGCTAGTCCTTGGCAAGGTTAATAAAAAAGTACTTTGGAGCCAAGGAGCCACTGTTAGGGCTAAGTTATTCACCATCCAGAGGAAATTTGATACCTAGGGTCTTAACTACTAAGACTCAACAGTATTATGATGCCGACCAAGATACGGATCACCTTAGTCCTTGCCTTATATATATTATTTTTTCTTTTTTTTGTGTTCAGGGTTTAAAGTAGCGTTCTGCTGCTTCCCAACCCACCCTGGACTTGAAAAGATCGAAAAGTGCTAAGCATCTTATTGTCTATGTGATTGACTCGCTATACAAGCAACTAAAGCGGACCTTAGGTATCCATAAGGTCTAGGTGAGCCCAAAATGAAGTTATTGCCACCTAAAAGTTTGTCTCTCTGATTGGTAGCTTTCTCTCTAGTACTTTTTGTGGCGTCAACGCCAGGCGAATCCAGTGTATATCTCCTTGGGTCTTTATTTCTACTTCCCTGCTTCTCCTTAATTAGGGATTTATTCATGCTTTTCGTAGGTTGGGCTCTGAACAATCAGTAATGGGGGGTTACCTAGGGCAACTTGCCAACCATACCTGTGCGGTGAAATGTGGTTTATTGTATTTTTTTTCTTTCTTTGTCTCCTTTTTTTCTTTTCTATGGTACTTTTTTCTATTTTTTTCAAGCAGGTGAGTTCCATAATCTGAGATGTACCTAAAGGTGGTGGCCAATGAGAGATAAGTTTGATGGCTAGGCTATGAACACCCAACAATGGGGGGTTATTGATACGGGAAATACGCGGTTTTTTAATTATGCAAAATAGTGTCGTTGTAACGCGTATCTTGGCAATCAACTTTTACGATTTATAATAGCTAGATAGTGGAGTATCTAGGGTCGTCCAAGGAGGCCAAATTGTTAATTACATGAATTGATTCTCTCTCTCGCCTCTCAAATCTACAGTTTTCTTTTTGTATTTTCAATTTGTTGTTTTTAGGGTTTTCAAAACAATCAGGTATTTGGAAAGCGAAGATGAACTACACTAAAACCTACGCCTAAGCGACAAGAATGAAGCCCTCTCTTCTAGGCTCACCCTAGGCAAGTGTGACTAGGGTAATTAGAAGAGGAGAGTGTGGTGTGAACTACAATTATAAGAGATAAGAAAACACACTAAATTAAAACATGAACTTGGAAGGCAAATATGGACTTGTATTACTAGCAACTAGGAGAATTGTAGTGAAATGCTTGTTACGTGAAAGATAAGGAAACACTAGCTAATACAAGAAAATATAAAGATAAAGAAGAGAAGGGATCCTCTGGTAGAGATTTGGATAGCCTTGCTACAAGGGGGGTTGCTCCCACACTTAAAAAGGCCTCTCCTTGGCTTCTTCAAGTAGTCCTCCTCCAAGCTCTCTCGTCAAGGTGGGCATCAACCACCTTCAAGGTTCCTCCTTTGCCTAGCCATCCCCTCTATGTAGAAATCTCCTCCTTGGCATGGCACAAGGGAGAGGAAAATAGAGTAAGAAGGCACCAAGGGGGTGGGTAGGTTGCCCCCTTGATCTTCTCTTCTTCTTCTTCCTTGGCCGTGGGTTGTAGATGGTTATGGGTGAACCTAACTAATGGAGAAGATGATTTTTGGGTGGTGATTAGGTGGGGTATATATAGGAATGGGGAGGGGAGTTGGCATGGCTTTTGGATGTAGGGTTAGGATTGGATGACGGGGGTAGTTAGGTGATCCAAGGGGGGAGGTATGTTGGCGCCAAGTGAAGGGTTGGGAGGGGGGTAGTTAAGGGAAGGAACCACCCCTCGGTGGACGTCCAAGATGGTGGTTATCCACCTTATTTTGGCACCAATTAGGGTTGGTTTTGGAAGGGGGGTTAGGTGTAGGGTGGTGATGGATTGAAGGGGTATGTGTAGGGTTAAGATGGGGGGAATTTTGGAGGGAAAAGTGGTGCCAAGGAGGGGGTTAGTTATAGGCATTTTGGCACCACTTTTGTGGTGCCTCTTGGTGGTGGTTGAGGGGTGAAGGGTTGCCTAGTCTTGGTGCCAAATTAGAGTGGGAGTAGGGTAGCTTAGGTGCACTAGGTTTAGGGTTATTTGGTAGAGCTTAGTTAGGTGAGATTTAGGGTTAGGTTGGGATGCCAAGGAGGTGACTAGCTAAGCAAAGCTAGCTTAGCTAGCTTAGCTAGTAGGGAGTAGGGTGGAGAGGTAGAGGGAGCTAGGGTTTTGGAGGTGATGAGTTAGAGAGAGTTGCCTTAAGCTACAATAAAGCTAGTGGCTGCTGAAGAGAACTACAAGGAGCTACCTTTGATACCTTAGCTTGCTAGTTCTTTGTTAGCTACTAAGCCAAGCTAAGATGAGGTAGCCTCTGCTGAGATGAGCTAAGGTGAGTTGGGTCTGGTCTTCTTGGAGAATACCTAGCTAGTTGGAGTAGCTAGCTTAGGTCAAGTAGCTCAGCTCAGCCAAGTTGAGCTAAGTTGGGTCTCTGGGAACTGGACTTGTACTGGCCTGAGCTGGTTGAGGTCATCTTTAGCTAACTAGGTCTAGCTAGTTGATGGCAGTAGCTAGTCCTAGTTAGGTTGAGCTTCCAATGAACTGTTCTGAGTTGGAGGAGCTGAAATGGAGCTGGGATCAACTCTCTTAAGCTAGTTAGATCTGCCATCCAGCTGAGGTGAGCTGAATGGAGCTGAGGTGAATTAGCTAGAGCTACCATTCAGCTAAGATGAGCTTAATGGAGCTAGGGATGAGTTGATCCAGCTAGAAAGAGCTGGGATCTAATTGGGATGAGCTGGATTTAGCTGGGATCCGATTAGCCCATATTTGTGGGCTATTTAAGTATATGAATGTCTAGACATTATGATATCTTTAACATTTAGCTAGCATACATTAGGATGTAAATAAATTAATTCATATTTTTAGCTTAATTGCATAATTCATGTGTTGCATCCATATCTAAATGCATTTTGAATTAACTTAGAATTGCATGCATTTGATTAGCTAACCAATTAGGTGCATTACATGCATTGTTTTAATTTAACATAGAAGTTAAGGGTTTGTGCATAAATGATCCTAATATTTTAATATTTTATTATTCTTATTCTTCTTCTACAGGTAACGGCTCTGCTTTCTCCTCCTGCACCCATTCACTCCTCACAGCTGCCAGCATTCAATCGACGGGAAGAGTGGATCTGCTCCCACATCTTTGCAATTCAAATCCGTTAGTTGCAGGTACAATAGAGAGGAGGAGATGACCATGCTTGGGAGGCCACTATCCACTCCATCACTGTGCTACACCTCTACCACCGCCAGCCTCAATCGTGGTGGCAAGCCTCCACCACCGTGTACATGTGGTGTGACAGGCCGCACTGCCATTTGGAGCTTGCTTGCATCACCATGAATGCACACTGCTCCACCATAAGCACACACAGGCGTGCATGCTTCCAACTCAACTTCACTGTTCATCTTCCCCATCTTTCTCTGTTACCACCAAAGAACCCATAGCCCCCACCACCATTCCCTCTCACAATCATCACCTCAGGCAACCACCCGCTCCTCAAATGCCAAGAGAACCTCGCACCCCTCCACTTCCCATCTCCATGCCTCATCACTCTCCATCTCCTTCTTCATTCTTCCTCTTCCTCTGTTTCTCCTCCACCTCAATGAAATCAACGACCACCATCACTAATAGCTACCTCCTTCACACGCACGTAGTGCGCCACTGCCATCCTTCTGCCCGCGCGCGCCTCCCATGCACAGCCAGCAGCATGCCTGTGCCCCTCTCGCCACCCCTGTAGTTGCTGTGCGCCACCATCTCCTCAACCACGCACCACCAGCTCCTCGCTGTACCTCCAGCCAACACACGACCAGCTCCCCTCTACCACACCACCACGCACGTTTGCATCTCCCCTTCCATGTGCGGCCAGCAGTGTGCTCGCACGTATGGCCGCATGCACCAGTAGCAGCACCACCACCTCTCCTTAGCCTCCTAGCAGCAGACCGATGCACCACCGTCTTTTTCTCCGACTGCCCACCTCCGGCCACACCGTGCCTCGCCGCTGCCACCATAAGAAGTGGCCTAGCACCAGCTACCTCCGACGATCTCCTCACCTCCAACCTTCCCTCCATGCACGCACATGAGCTTCATGAGAGAATCATTTATTTCTTTCTCCATTTCTTATTACATTCAATGCCATTTCCACCTTTTTCATTTTACCTTTATTAATTAAGTATTGTGGTGGTTTTATGAGATTCCCCCTTATCTTTCATGCAAATGAGATTTCAACATATTTAGCAATTGATCTAAAGGGGATTTTGGGTTGATTTTTGGGGGAAATCAATAGTGAACATCGATTCTTGACCTGTGCGAGTTTGTAATAGACATTGCCTCCCTATGGATACGACCCACTCCATTTGCGAGTGGTTTGATTTAAATTATGTTGGTTGACAGTTGTCCACCGTGCAATACATAACGACATTATCATTTTATTATGATCATCATGCTTAAGCGAAAACGTTTCTTTCAGGATCCAGTTGGGATGAGCTGGATCTAGCTGGGATCCAGCAGATAAAAGCTTCTTCTTCATCTTCTGCCTTCCTAAGTGCCAAGGTATGCGGGATCTGACCTTTTGCCTATCCTTGACACTCAGATAAACATATCAAAAATACAATAAAATGCAATGCATACCTATCTTAAGTAAATGCCTAAATCCTACTTGAAAATCCGTTTGTAGAGTTGAAACCCTAAGAGCTAGATCTATTTTAGGGCATAAGAATTATGATAAACTGGTGTTTATTAGTTACCCACTATAACATGCCAACCATACCACCACCAACCTACTTATTGGCTCCCTAATTTTTGCTATGGTTGCCTATACAGTGAGTCAGTGCGAAATATGTGTTGATGCTTAGATCTAGAATGTTCCAAATCAGAGGGTGAGTTGATAAGTCGACTACTTATCACCCCACATTATTCACTTTATTATGATTAAATTAAGTTGGCAAGGACCAAGGCAACAGGTCTATATCTTAGTCGACATCTGGACTAATTAAGTCGCTCAGCCTGAAGAGTTCTAGTGAAAAGATCTTAACTGTATTACTTCCTATGGTAGATAAATTTCGATGCCCATATTTCCTAGCTCTTCTTATCTTTATTACTTTTTTTTTTAATAACAAAAATTAATTCAAGCTGACAATCCATGCTAAGAAAATAAGAATTACCACCCCCATATGCCTATCTAGTACAATGTCCTCATTGGAAAATAAATGCATGCAAGGGAGTAAGGATAGAAATCACCTGCGTATCAAATTGTAACAGGCCAGCTTGAATCCTCTGGGTTGCCTCTAGCTGAGCGGAGCTCTAACTTAACCCTCAATAAGAGTTACTATTTCCTTTGGGGGTACCTAGGCAAGAAAATGTTTGAGCCTTTGTTAGTTCACTGTAAATGTTTGCTCGGTCTTAGGATCTGTAACTTTGACCACCCCGTTGGAAAGTGGTCTGACCATCCAGTAAGGTCCCATCCACTTGGATCGTAACTTCCCAGGGAAAAGCTTAAGTCGTGCATCAAAGAGCTAGACTTATTGTTTTGGCTTGAAAGTTTCTCTATTAATATGCCGATCGCAGATAGCTTTCATCTTTTCTTTGTACAGTCTATTATTCTCACAGGCATCCTGACGAATTTCTTCGAGCTCGGAAAGCTGGAGTTTCCTTTGGGTACCGGCCATATGGGAATCCATATTACACTATTTGACAGCTTGATATGTCTAGTGTTCAAGCTCGACTGGAAGGTGGCAAGCTTTGCCAATGACCAATCGGTATGGTGACATGCCAATAGGGGTCTTATAAGCGGTCTTGTATGCCTAGAGACCATCATCAAGTCGGGTGGACCAATCCTTCTAGTTAGGTCTCATGGTCTTTTGTAAAATATTCTTGTTCTGCCTATTTGAGACCTTGGTTTGGTCGTTTGTTTGTGAGTGATACGGGGTGGCAATGCGGTGAGTAACCTCGTATTTCCTAAGTAAAGCACGAAGCTGGGCATTAATAAAGTGGCTCCCACCATCGTTGATCATGGCCTTAGGTATCCTGAATTGGGAGAAGTTGTTCCTAACAAAATCCACTACGACCTTATGATCACATTTTCAGGTAGGCATGGCTTCGATCCATTTTGAGATGTAGTCTACAAAGACTAGTATATACTCGAAGCCATTGGATGGTTGGAAGGGGCCCATGAAATCAATTCCCCAAACATAGAATATTTTGACTATAAGAATGGGCTAGAGAGGCATCATGTCTTTCTTAGTCATGGCCCCAGAGTCTGGCATCTTATACAAGTTTTGACAAAATTGTGTGCATCCTTAAATAGTAATGGCCAATAAAAACTAGACTGCAAAACTTTTGCAGTTGTTTGTTTTCCTGAGAAGTGGCCACCATAGGCTTCATCATGGCAAAAGGATAGCACACTCTGAAATTCTTCCTCGGGGATGCATCTCATAATTATCTGATTGGCATAAAGTCTAAAGCAACATGGGATCATCCTAGAAATAGTGTTTGGCCTTGGCCAAAAACTTGTCCCGTTATTGTTTAGACCAGCCATGCAGAATCTACCCTACAACTAAAATATGCTCATAAGGAAATGCATTATTTGCAGGTAGTGAATTTTGATGGAGCGATTTTCACTTTGAATAATTAATATTAAGATAATAAATCGTTGCAGCACAAAAGGTGGTGGAAAATCTCTCAATCAAAGATTAAACAGATATGAATTTAAACCATAATAATGGATATCGTATCCACAAGGACAAATAGACCAATAAATTCACGATAAATTTACCTCTTGTTTACTTAAAAGTAATTTCATTCATTCATCCTAATCCCAAAGAAAGAACACTAATAGATGAATCAAATAACCAATCTCTAATTTCTGAAAAGAGATGGACCAATCACGCAAATTCTCCTTTACTAGAAAACTCCTATAAAATCAATCAACCCCAAATATTCAATGACATCCAATGTAAAGCATAATATCACCATTTAATGTAAAGCTAATAGATGGGGGATGATAATCATGCAATTTCATAAGTCAATTAATTGGACAGACTAAAGGGGCTTGGCTGTAAATTCATTCAATTAATAAAATAATAAATCAAAAATCAAGTTTTGGCAATGGCAGCACATGTAATATCTAATTGAAGGGAAAACAGAACTTTCACTCTCTCTCCTCCTCGTGTGAGAGATGGAGCACCAGCGCGGAGCTGCTATAGGAGAAGGTTGGCTAACGCGTGGGGATCACGATGACGGTGACAGAACGGAGAGAGGTGGCCAGCGGGTGGAGGAGGGCCTCTGGCCTATTGGAGGAGAAGACGACAGCCGTGCGTCTGGCTGCTCTCTGGTGCGTGCCTGCAGGGCGCTGGTGGCAAGGGCGATCGCCTACAGGAGGGGGCACGCCTGCCTGCGGGGAGCGCTGGTAAAGCGAGGGTGCGTGCCTGCAGGTTGCTTGGTGAGGGCACGGGCGGAGGTGATGGCGTTGCAGAGGGTTTCCTACGCGAGTGCGTGAGCGGGCTGGAAGGGGGAAGCGCCTACAGGCGGCATGGGTCGGGCGGTGCTAGCGCCTGCAGGGCCGGCTGGAGATGGGTGAGCGGGAGCCTGTAGGCTGGAAGGTGATGGGACTGTGTGGGTGCGCACGGTGGAGGCGCTCCAGCGAGGCGCTGTGTGGGTATGGCTTGGCAGGTGGGGCACTGGCGCTGAAGCAGCGCTGGCTGGAGGTGCGGGAGGCGAGCCTGTGGGCGCTGGAGGAGGGGAAATGCCTGCAGTGGTAGCATGCTGCAGGTGAGAGCCTGCAGGCTGCTTGGTGCGGGCACAGGTGGGGCGGTGCACTCTGCAGTGGAGAGCGCTGGAGGAGGGGGGCGCTTGCGGTGGAGGCTGTGGCTGGCATGAAGGTGATGGCACTGCAGAGGGGGGAAGCGCTGCAGTGGAGAACTTAGTGCACAGTGCACGCGGTGGTTGCACCGTTCCTGGATGATGGTTCCCCGCCAGGGGGAAGAAGAAGATCTCCACAAAGGGGAGAATGTTGGTGCTAGAGCACCATGATCATTTGTTTTGATGATAACAAAACACGTGTTATTTAACATTTGCACTTGGAGTCTTAGATTTCAGGTCAATTGCAAATGTAGACGTGATTAGACGGAATTCGAGCTCGCATCCAGGACGGATTGGAGGAGCTTGATGGAGAACAGAGGGGATTCGCGAGGAGCGATAGATTGAAGATGGAAGGACAAGAAGAATAGGATAGAATTCCATTTTATTCCTTCCATGTACTTTTGTCTTTATTTTCTTGCTCTTTATTTTCCTTAGAAAATTATGTTAAAGAGCCTCAAAGTACCCTAACAGTAGTCCTAGGAACACCGGCACAACCCTAGAATACTTAGGTTTTCTGTAGAGAACTTAGAAAACCAATGTAGGGTTCAAACAGAGTTTCCAGATGTCTAATTCCCAAATCAGACGTCTGATAAAGTGTTTTAAGACGTCTGACTGTTGATTCAGACGTCTGATAACATTTAGGCTGGACAAGTTAGTTCTGTCTGATGAAATCAGACGTCCAGACCTTAGACTAGACATCTTAGGAGACGTTTGATGACTTTGCCAGACGTCCAATTAGTGGACCGTTGGCTCTCTTAGCGAACACTCGAGGATATGACCGTTAGAGCCTTTCCAGATGTCCTTAAGCCTTTCCAGATGTCTGATAATTGACCGTTTTTCCCTCGACTGACCCGAAAATCTCTTCTCAGAGATTTTCTAGCCGTTGCAAATCCATTCCCACGAAAAAGTAAGTCTCCAGACATCCAGACATAGTGCTAGACGTCCTGTCTGTCGTTTGATGGACTTGCGCTAGAACTCTGTTTAGATCTGATTCAAGTCAGGAAGGAACCCACACGAAATCAGACGTCTGACCTTAAAATCAGACGTCTTAAAGTGGTCTTCCAGACGTCTGATAACCCTGTCAGTGCAATGATTGTTCCTGATTTCGGGTTGATTCACTTGGGCTTTGCACCCAATGGCTATGGAGCCTTTCCTAAGCCATCCAAAGCCTTCCTAAGGCCTCTATAAATAGAGGGGAACCTCTTGCACAGAAACATAGACCAAGAAACACAAGACACACCCAAGCAACATACTTTCTACCATTTTGTGTCTCTCTTGCTCTCAAAGCTCAAGTTCTACATCTTGAGAGCATCAAGCTTTGCGCACCCGCTCTCCCGCCATAGTTCACGAGAGCGACGTAGTGCCGTCGTGTTGTTCACGCATCCGCGTCGCCGACGCACTCCTTGCAAAGGGGAGTTCTCTTAATTCCTATAGAAGCTTAGGTTTAAAATTACTTTGTTGGCTCTATAGGATTGTTGTTTATTTTATCTTTGTTATTTGGTTGGGTATTCGCTTTGCGAATTCCTGTCTCCTTCGTGGGACAAAATCCTTCTCGTGGAGAGAAGGGGTTGAGGAACGCTACCCTCGCACTTGTAGCGTGGTTGTAATTGAGGTTGAATCACCCTCGTTTAAAGTGATTCGTTTAGTGGTTTTTGATCAACTTGGTTGATCGGAAAATCCTAACTCGAGAGAGTTAGGTGGTGGTTTTCACCCGGTTTGGGTTTTCACCTAAAAATAATTGTGTACTCTGTGTGATTGCTTATTTTGTGAGATTGTTTATATTTCAATTCCGCATTTTTTACGTCACGCTGATCTCACCCCCTCCGAGTAAGGATTCTACAGAGAAAGATCCTCATCTCCTGTGCTCCTCCTCCTCCTCTTAACTCCTCTCTTCCGCGCTACTCGGGATTTTCAAAATCCCCTCCTAATTTTAGTCGGCGGCCGTTTGCACTTGTTGAGGGTGGCCGGAGGATGGGGAAAAGATGGCCGATTGTTTGAGAGGGGAATTTACCCTCCCCCCCTTGTTCTTTTCCCCTTATTACTCCTGCAACATAAAAACATAAAATTATTGCATATTAAGTTATAGAATGCTATAAAATAAATGTAAACTTAAATAATGATGCATGCAAACATTCTATAACTTAATTTAGTTATTAACAAATCTACAAGGTAAGATTAAAGTTAACTTAGGCGTAATAATAGTCCATTAAAATGGACTCATCAAATACCCCCATGCCTAAGATTTGCTAGTCCCTAGCAAGAAAATGAAAAATAATAGAACTAATCAGAAGATTTCTTCTTTTCTTATTTCAAAACTTTATAGATCCAGACAAATGTGACGTGATAATAGCCTAAGTAACAGATCCAAGTGAAAAAGCCAATTCTCATTGGAAGTTCATACTTCACCCTTGGTAAATATTGCTGTCGGGATAGGCAACTACTTCCCTCGGGGATAAAGCAGACGATAATCTGGAATTTGACCCTGCCGTTTGGCTTAGGTAGGAGATATCGAGTTGAATGGATTTGTATTTGGTGGCACACACTCATCTGGTGCTACATATAGTCTAGTACTGCAGACTCTAGATCTCTAGACTATTAGACAAGTCAACTCTGAGAGAGGCTACACAACTGTGCTGTCTTGATGTTCCTGGGCACTCCCTCTTTTTTTTCTTTCTGAGATCACAAATCTTGCCAAATTTAGAAATTGTACTCACTATTTGGTGGCCTCACATGGCATCCACACTTCAATTAAAGTCCTAATAACTCTATAACTAGGTTCGAGTCCTCAACCTGTATTCGGGTGATCAGAAATACTAAAAGGTAGGTATGGGTCATATTTGGTGGAACGCGATAGGTGTTCTGTTGCCTCAGAAATAATGCTACATTATAACTTAGACCCTCTTTTTTTTTGTAATATAAATATTTCCTTTTTCTTCTTATTTTCTTTTCTCCCTTTTTTTTATAATATAAATCAACATAATATGACACAGACTTTTATTTATGAGGCATTATTCGGGATGATGATGGTCAAGAGGATATTGTGTGGCTTATTTGGTGGAAGTGCCTATTCTCGGCACCAGAAAGGAATGGATAGGATAGGCATATTTCTGACCTTTGATACTATTACCCTCCTTCAGCCAAGGACTCTATGAAGGACGGTCGTAACCATCCATCATAGTCATAGCTTTATTAAGACTCCATCTCTGTGTATCTGCCTTATTTGGTGACTCTTAGGAATTCACACAAAGTACGCACATAGGAACAGAGAGTGAAAACTATGCCTATCTCTGAAGTATCATCATCTAATTATCCAAAACTTAAGAGTCCTTGCACTAGACTTAGCGCACCAGTAATCTCTCTACTTTCATCTCACAAATATGAGGTGGATCTACTAGAAGATAGTATGCCTGACTCCCTATTAACTGTCCAAGGTTTCAGTAGACTACAAATGCTTATTGGTTTTCCTTAAGGATCCATTACCAAGTCTACGTGCACGTGAAATAAATGTACTGGATTCTAAACTTAAGAAATAATTTGGGAAGAAAAACCTCCAATGACAAAGGTATTTTGCTAGGGACTAACCCAATCAGCTCAAGAAAAGAGGAATTTTTTTTTATATGCTAACCTAAATGCATGAATACTTCCTAAAATGCAAATGCACCCCCCCATGCCTAAATCCTACAATGTCCCCATTGTAAAATTAAAACAGGAGAAGAAAGGAAAAACATCACCTAACAACAGTGTTATTCTGACCGCTGGGTTGCCTCCCAACAAGCGCTGCATTTTCTGTCAGCAACCAGACTTAGAAGGAACCTATAAGTCTGGTTCCAAACAAACAAAGTTAGGCCCTAAAAATATGCGTAACAGTGCAGGCCTAGAAAATAGGTAGCCACGGATGTTGGCAAGCTGATGATACAACGTAATACCAAATGCTTGCTAGAAGATATGAAAGCGAAGGACCTCATTGGCTACCTTGGGAGGTCTAGGAATAATAAACGGAATATGAAAAGGGACCTCTCGAAACGGAATAAGTGGAGGATAACAAGGATCCTCCAGAGCAGGACGGGTTTTAAAAGATATACACATAATTAGTTCAAAGCCTTGAATGGCGAGAGTAAAAGTACAAGCATCAATCCACACTCGCCATTCTACTCGAGGATGTACTGGCCTGATATGTTCTCTAGAAATAATGTACATGAGCAGAGATCTGAGCCAAGGATCGGTTAGGGAGTATAAGGGTTGTTTGTAGTGTTGGAAGGTAATGGTTAAGTCCAATGAGGGCTTAGTCGGTGTTAGGTCTAATTCCAACAATAATTCAGATTGTGTATACTCCCTAATAGTTGTATACAACAGGTTTCCCTGCCTAGCATTAATGATTGGAGTCATATTTGAATCAAGGGTGGACTCCCAATTACAACTCTTTGATGGCAGGGTCAAAATGTCAGAATCATTATTATTCAGCTCATCCCCAGATTCGTTTGGTTCACTCACATTTTTATTGGGGTGTATATGTGATTCATTAATGAAGACAGGAGTTGGATCAGTATCCTTAATTATTCCTAAAGGAAGATCAGTTTTAATATTTTAGAGCATGCTTATATCATTGAATTTGTCATTCTTCTCAGGGTACAAATCCTCAATTGACGTGTTTTGTTCCCGAGAGTCTCCCATAGACTTCTCATTATTTTGTTTGTCCTCTAATATCAACTCCTACTTTGATGGAGGATGAGTTTCAAAAGAAAGGAGGAATCTGGATTACACCATATGGTTTATATCCTTTGGAGGTAAATCCTCAAATGATAAATAATTCCCCTATGATTCACTCCAGATTTTCAGTCCAGGTCCCTCTATTGGGGCATCCCCATCTTCTGAAATAGACTCTTCATATCCTTGAGACCAAAATTGATCTAATTCATCCACCATTCCCTTAGGGTCACCTTTATTGGGTGCATTTAAATCAGGATGCTGAATGGTAGGTGTTGATTCCCTAAGTGGAGGGTCAGGAGTAGGCTCACTAAAGGTAAAATGAGATTCCACCAAATAATCAATAGGGGAAGTGATAGGAATAATGCGAACTTGACTCGGGATGGTAGGGGTAAGGAGAATATTGTCATTGGGGTCAAGGTCCTCAAGAGGTACCATCTTCCCTTGTTTTTGACTCCAATAAAGCTCGGGTGGATAATCACTATGATCGTTGTCCTCTAGTGGTCGTGTCTCATTGGGAGAGTCTAAGTGATAGCTATATAAAACTGGATCCCTATTGTCATTGGGTTCCTCAAAATTATTTTCATGATCATGATCGTATGGGTAGGGATTAGGATTATTGGAAAGCGTGTAGCTAAGTTGTCTTATTTCTTCATTTAATTGTTGACTATTCCTCAACATCTCTCCCATTGATTCCATTATTTCCTTTTGCCATTTTTGCATTTCTATCATAAAAGAGGAGAGGCTACTATTATCAGGTTGGGGAGGATAGTCAATTTCAGACTCTGGTTGCCTAGGGGTATCGGTCCAACCTTGATACGGAAAATCATGAAGGGTGGAAGGGTTGAGAGTTTGCATGGAAGTAGGGATTTCAGGATTGGAAAATCCCACTCCTAAGCTTTGCTCAAAAGTGGGAGTTATCGGGCCAGTACTCCCAGGATAAGAATATGAATGATCCCATGAATTGTCAATGTACCCATCAAAGGATGGATACGCTCGGGGCATGGGATCCTGATTAAAAGATGGGAAGTATTGACTCTGATAATCTAACTAATAGGAGTAAGGGTGATCCATTTCTTTAAGTAAAACAATTTCGACTCTCTTAGGATTTAGAAGAATTCAAAATACAAGAAGAAACTTCCCAGAGAGTTCTACAGTTAAAGCAAACGCAAATTCAATGGGATCTATTTTTTTTTTTTTAGTAGATTGTAGGTCTTAGAATTATATGTTCAGTTGATGGCCAAACAAGTTTTGCAAAAAATATTATGCTTCCTAGGCCAACCTTCACTGGTGCCTATAACCTACTCGCAAGGGATGGAAGTCTCAAATCGAGCCCACACAAGAGGAATCGAAGTAACTTGGTGGATAGGCTTATTGATTTCCGACTAACTTCTCTTGTGGTGCAAAAGAGGAGAGGTAGAAATTTATCTAGTGACCTTATGTGTGAGGTGCACAGTCTCTCAGGTGTGCAAATATACGATCGTGTTCTAATTTTTGAAATTTCACAAACAAGATCCTTTTGCACACAATTTTCAATCACATATTTTAAAGTCCAACCTCTTAGCAGTCCCAATTTTTAAAGTGACCACTGACTTAATTTGATTCAAGCGCTTTAGTGGTCTTAGATTTAGGTTCAATGCATATGCATGACAGGTAATTGATGCTCAAGAGAAGACGTACCTTACCCCAGCTTTCTTCGTGCAATAATGAATGCAATGCAATAAAAATAAACTAGATGCTACTCATTTAGTCCTAGATGGTCGTCCTATAGATATGCAGCTTCTAGCTGGCAGTTCAATTTTTTTTTTTTAATAATAATAACAAATAGACCTAATCTAACTAACTAACCGAAATGCAGTTCAAATAATCCTATAATCTAAATAAATGGGAACACGCTCCCGCAAATACGCTCCCGTATACAAGAGCGATAAGAAATAAAGAGGCACTGGGGACACGTTCCCAAAAATACCCGATGATGAGAGCCTCATCATGAGTCCTAACTAGCACATTATGACCTAAATAAGTATACAAAAGCTCCTACAAAACCTAAGGGAAAGCCTAAATAAAAGAACTATAAATCTGAATTTAAAGCAACACACAAGGGGTAAAACTGTAATTTTACCAATGCAGTACACAAACGGGATGTCTAAGGATCTAAACACAGGTCAAATGGGCTTAACAAGAAAGAAAGTGGGATGATTTGATCTGAAAATGGTTATAGCAATTTCTAGGAATAAAATGACATTCTGTAACCCTAAAACAAATTTGCTTTAATTCACGAAGTTCTAGGCAAGATAAAAGTCAATTAAACCCTCTAAGATTCATGTAAAAACATCCCCTAGGGTTTAGAACCTTCAATTTGGCCATTGGAACCTGTCTTGACCTAAATTGAGAACCATACCCAATTTTTGACCTAATTTGGATTTTTGTGCAAATTGACTGATCAAACGTGGTCAAACCCAAAATAAAACTTCACCATTAGATTCCTTAGGTCCAAATTAGGTTTGTATCAAAATTTGGAGCTAAGGGAAGGCCATTTTGACCTACTTTACAAATTGGTCCTCATGAATTACTTTTTGACCCTTAACTTTTTGAACCCTTGCACTTTGCCCCCCAGATTTCCTTTATTCTTTACAGAATGGTCCCTCTGCCACCCCGCGCAGCTGCCCATACCTCCGGTGACTTTGCGCAGAGGATGGCACCACGCAGGGTATGGGAATCGCTCTCAGAAATGAAAGGGGGGTTCCCTGCGTCGTCCTCTTCCGCGCGGACCCCCTCCCATGTCCTGCCACTACCCATGCCTCTAGTACGAATGCACGAGAGGAATGGGTCTCTTCTCCGGCCATTCTCCGGCAAGCTACCCACGCTCTCTCCTCGAGATCTTCTCCTCGCCTGTGGCTATTTAAGGAACTGCAGGAGCCGCCAGTTGTCCTAAGCCTGTTTTGGCCAAGGAAAATCCCCAAACTTCATCTCTAACTCCTCCAGCCATTCGCCCGCAGGCTCTGGCGACTCTCCGCTCCCTCTCTCGTCACTCTGCCACCATACCAATGGCAGGGTTAGCTCGGCCATCGTTCATCGTGCTTCGCCGTACCAGCAAGCACCCTCCGATCTATCTTCCTCGTCGTTGTCATCTTCCCCACAGGGCGTCGTCTCCAGCGACGGCAGAACTGCGCCATCCGCCTCCTGCGCCCCTTTGTCCGCTTAGTTAGGTAAAAGCTCTTCAGTTTTCTCCCCTCTTTATTTCCCCCTCAACAATTTTTGGTTTCAATCCCTCGACTGCCACTACCACCACCATCAGTTCCACCTCCAGCCACCAACTTTGGCGAGGCTGCTCCATTTCCACAAGACATTCCACCCCTCGCCGACAAGTCCATAAGCATCCCTTCACTCCACTCTACATTTCCCCTCACTCACACCACCACTCCGCTCACCCAAACACACCCCTGAACACACCCACACATACACACACAGTGTGCCCTGGGCACACTGACGCAGACACCCTCGCACCATGCCGACCACCTCTGCACTTTTGCCACACCGTGGTGAAGTCCCTAAGGTATCTGACAATGCCACGAGGCCGTGTTTGTGTTTCAGGGATAGAGCAGCTCGCCGCCATTGACGAGCAGGTTGAAGCTGCTTCGCAAGCTGCTCCAGGCTGTAGTGCCCCAGGCCCTGCAGGCGTGGAACACCCTCACGCATACACTCAGGCTCGCAATTGGGGTCGAAGGCCTCGGCCATTGCCCCAATTGGTCGCACCTTTCTCCTGCAAACGCACGAAGACGCAGGTGGGACTTTAGTCCCACCTCGGAAGCTGAGGCGCGCCCGCATGTGTATAAGGCGAAAAAGTGACTGAGGCTATTCGCCTCAAGTCACACATGGGTGAGGTCCCTCACCTATACACGCACCTCATCCGTGGCACTGCCCACGCGGACCTGGTCACCCGACCCGATTACCCTCCTGGGCACTCCTTGCACACTACACCTACGCTAGTGCACTTGGACCCGGGCACGCGACCCGACCCGATTACCCGGCTCTGGGAGAGCGTACCAAAGAGAGATTCAGAGAGAGAGAGACACGGGGAAAGGTAGGGGTAGGTTTTGCATTTGCGTCTGTGCAGGGAACAGGTGGAGAAGAAGAGGAAGAGAAGCAGAGAGAACTTAGCCGCAAAGCACCCACAAAGAGAAGAAGAAAGAAGAAGGCGAAGGAGATGCAGCAGCAAGAAGAAAAGAAGCCAAGGAGGAGCTGCTGAGAAGAAGGAAGGAAGGAGCGGAAGGCAGGAAGGAGGAAAGCTGCTGAGAGAAGAAAGAGAAGAAGAGTTGCAGTAGCAGAAGGAGAAAGAAGAAGAAGGAAAGACAACTGAAGAAAGAAGGAGGCATTATAGCAACGGGGCCGATAAGGCATCTAATTCAGAGAATCAGACGTCCGAAAAAGGGAAAGGCAAAAAAAGAAGAGAAGGAAAGAAGGGAAAGAGAAGAAAGAAAGAAGGGAAGAAAAGATTTTTTGTCCCTTTCTCTTAAATTTTTTGTATCTTGTAATTGTGAATTTGTAAGCTTCTAGAATCATAGTGTGCTCCCTGAGTTCGACCTCGGGAAATTTTAAATTTCGAGTAATAAATTGTAATAAACTGGTGATCTCTTTTTGCAATATACTGCAACGAATATAATTTTATAACATCGCGAAACGGTATTGTGACCAGTTTTTGGCGCCGTTGCTGGGGAGCAACAGGCATTCTAAAAGCTATTGATTTACAATTTATGATTTACTATTGGCTTAATCTCTTCTCTTTTGTTGTGCAGGCACAGGAAATCAAGGAGCAAGCAGCCGCATAACAATCACGCCAAGGGACAGATAATTTTCTATCCTCTCTTTTGAGCCCCTAAAATTCTAAAAGAGGAAGAAAAAGAAAAAAGCAATTTAGGAATAACCTGTCTTTCATACATAGTAGATCGCAAAAGTTGCTGATTTTTCAATTTCAAACACATTCTATCTGTTCATCCACTAAAGGTATTTAGGGCTAAATCCTTCTTGCTTGAGCCTTAATTACCTAATCTTGAGGCAACTAACTGGACCAATTAGAGCCAACTTAAGACTCAAAGCTAGGGTTTTAGAGACACACTTTCTAATCAAGATTTGAGAATTCCCAAAAGAAGTGTGCCTAAGCCATTGCTTGAAAACATTTATTAAGAGAAACCCTAAGCAATCCGGCTCTTAAGTCACTTGAACCTTAAAATACAAGACCTAATAAGCTCTCACAGGAACTAATAGGTGAAGTTGATCCCTTGGATCAACCAACCTTTAAATTAGGTCACTCTTTGCACTCAAAAGGATAAAGTTCAAGTGAAACCCTAAGCACCTTGATCCTAATTAAAAGTGGTAGACTTAAGAGGTCAAGGTCCCCATTCTGGTCTACCTGGAATCTCAGTGACAAGAGAGGTCGGGTGGGGGAAACCCTGTAACCCGTGGGGGTGCTCTACCGTGTAGGGGTCTTCGCGGGACTCACCCTCTTTGGCTGCCCAAGTAATTCTTAAGTGGACGACCTTCTGATTTAGGGGTATCATTCTCCCCGAACCTCTATAGTCACCCAACATTTTGGGTGTCTTGATTGGGCCCAGCACCTGCTAACTTCGTCTAATCCATCAGTGTATGTTTGGAAGGAGGTCCTTGAAACCTCCTCTAGAAATTCACTCTCCCCGAGGCCAAGCCTCGGTACCCTTGTTTGGGCAACAACCCCTTCACATAGACCTCTCTTCTGATTCTAAACCCACTTCACCTTCTTCTTCCACAATGGCTCAGCCTGTTGAGGAAGAAAATAATCTTGAGCACCAGCTCCAGCGACTCAACGATCTCTTCCAGAACTTCATGAACCCACCGCAGCGTCCCATGATGCGAGATCACTACAATCCCGCTGCGGTGGCAATTAAGCCTCGAGTCAGAATCTCGACTGGAGGACCTGATTCCGAGTTAAAGCCCAACATGATCCACTCCATACCTAAATTCTATGGGCTTAACTCTGAAGACCCCTTCCAGCACATCAAACAACTTAAGCATCTGGCCCAGACTTTCTGGTCAGATGCGTAGAATCGAGATATCCTACTTATGAAGATGTTCTCTTTCTCCCTTATGGACAAGGCAGCCTATTGGTATCAAACACAGACCCTTCCAATCAACACTTGGGAGGAACTTCAGTCCGAGTTCTTGAAATAATTCTTCCCCATTGGTCGGACCAATGCCTTGCGCCATCAGATTACCCACTTCATGCAACAGACAGGAGAACCTCTTCATGAGGCATGGGATCGTTTTCAGGATCTCATGAGAAAGTGCCCCCATTAAGGAGTTCCAAAGTGGGAGCAAGTCCAGTCTTTTTACCAGGGACTCCGTGAGGATATTAGACTATTCGTCAATGCAACTTGCGGAGGGAATATCATGGGTCAACATAAAGACACCGTGTGGGAGATTCTCAAGAATAAGTGTGAGAACTCCACAACAATGACTCCATGGGACTATTCGACAGGACGAATACCCACGCAGCAATGAACCTTAGGGGAGCACATGAGACATAGGGCCTTTCCGCATCAGTCGACCTGGAATTAATGGCCAATCGATTGGACAAGTTCTCTATTATTGAGAAGAAGGTTGATGAGCTGACTCATCATTTGCAGTGAGCCACCTTTGCACAAAACTCCTTCGCACAGCCCCCTCCTACACGGGAGACTGTGCAGCACATTTTCCACCGACCTTCTCCAGGGATGGACTCGTATCCACCCCCATCTGACTCTAGGATCGGAGGAACCTCCGATCCTTTCTATTCTTGTAGGGGGAACTCTACTCCCCCATTCTTTGACTTTTCTGAGGCTCCTCAGACCTGCGAGTGTTGGTGCTAGAGCACCATGATCGTTTGTTTTGATGATAACAAAACACGTGTCATTTAACATTTGCACTTGGAGTCTTAGATTTCAGGCAAATTACAAATGGAGACGTGATTAGACAGAGATCGAGCTCGCATCCAGGATGGATTGGAGGAGCTTGATGGAGAACAGAGGAGATTCATGAGGAGCTTGATGGAGAACAGAGGAGATTCGCGAGGAGCAATAGATTGAGGATGGAAGGACAAGAAGAATAAGATAGAATTCTGTTTATTTCTTTCATGTACTTTTGTCTTTATTTCCTTGCTCTTTTTGTTCCTTAGAACATCATGTTAAAGAGCCTCAAAGTACCCTAACAGTAGTCCTAGGAACACCTGCACAACCTTAGTTTTCTGTAGAGAACCTAGAAAATAAACTTGGGGTTCAAACAACCTTTTCAGACGTCTAATCCTAAAATCAAACATCTGATAATGAGTTTTAAGATGTCTGACTGTTGACTCAGACGTCCGATAACTTTTAGGCTGGACCTATTTAGTTCTGTCTGATGAAATCAGACGTCCGGACCTTAGTCCAGACGTCTTAGAAGACGTCTGATGATTTTGCCAGAGGTCCAATTAGTGGACCATTGGCTAATTTAACAAACACTGAAGATATGACCGTTAGAGCCTTATCAGATGTCCTTAAGCCTTTCCAGACGTCTGATAAATGACCGTTTTACCTCGGCTGACCCGAAAATCTCTTCTCATAGATTTTCTAGCCATTGCACTCTCTTGGAAATCCATTCCTGCAGAAAAGTAGGTTTCCAGACGTCCAGACATAGTGCCAGACGTCCTGTATGTCGTCTGATGGACTTGCACTAGAACCCTGTTTAGATCTGATTCTAGTCAGGAAGGAACCCGCCTAAAATCAGACGTCTAACCTTGTTCCCAGACGTTTTAAACTGGTTTTCCAGACGTCTGATGCCAGGATCAGATGTCTGGTTACCCTGTCAGTGCAATAATTATTCCTGATTTCAGCCTGATTCTCTTGGGATTTGCACCTAACGGCTATGGAAGCTTTCCTAAGCCTTCCAAAGCCTTCCTAAGGCCTCTATAAATAGAGGGGAGCCTTTGCCACTCAACACACACCTAGTAATACACTTTCACACCATTTTGTGTCTCTTGATCCTAAGAAGCAAGCTCTTGCTCTCCAAGTTCCAGTTCTTCATCTAGAGAGCATCAAGTATTTGCGCACCCGCTCTCTATCGTAGTTCACGAGAGCGACGTTGCGCCGTCGTGTAGTTCACACATCCGCGTCGTCGACGCACTCCTTGCAAAGGGAAGCATCTTAATTCCTATAGAAGCTTAGGTTAAAAATTACTTTGTTGGCTCTATAGGATTATTGTTATTTATCTTTGTCTTTGGTTGGGTATTCGCTTTGCGAATTCCCGTCTCCTTCGTGGGACAAAATCCTTCTCGTGAAGAGAAGGGGTTTGAGGTACGCTACCCTCGTATAAAGTAATGTGGTTATAATTGAGGTTGAATCACCCTCGTTTAAGTGATTCGTTTAGTGGATTTGATCAACTTGGTTGATTGGAAAATCCTAACTTGAGAGGGTTAGGTGGTGGTTTTCACCCGGTTTAGGTTTCCACCTAAAAATAATTGTGTACATTGTGTGATTGAATTTTTTGTGAGATTGTTTATATTCTATTCCGCAATTTAGTACGTCACCCCCTCCTAGTAGGGAATCTACAATTGGTCTCAGAGCAGGTTCTTGCTAATCGGAGTAACACCCGGCAAGAAGATCCCGGAGTGGAGCAGTTCCATAATCCGAATCTCCGAGGGGCAGTCCACGACCCGTCCGCCATTCTTCGACGGGAGCAACTACCCCTACTGGAAGCTGCGGATGAAGACTTGGCTTCAAGCCAATGACTTCACGATTTGGGCCAGGTGCGAGACGCCATTTGAGATCCTAGAGAAACCTGCGGGAGGCTACTCGCAACAACAAATTCATGAGCTCTCTTTGAATGCGAAGACCATAGACACTCTTTACTGCGCGCTCAGCCCGGAAGAGTTCAACAGAATCTCGCAATGCGCCACCGCATACGAGATTTGGCACACACTTGAGGTAACTCACGAAGGTACCTCTAAGGTAAAAACTTCTAAAATAAATTTACTTTCTCAAGAATTTGAATCTTTTTCTATGAAACCTAACGAATCTTTAAGTGAGATGAACACTAGGTTCACTCTCATTGTAAATAATTTGAAAGCTTTAGGGAAGACTTTCATCAAGGGGGAGCTTCAAGGGAAGCTTCTTCATTCCCTCGGACCGGAGTGGGAACAGAAAGTCACTGCCATTGAGGAGGCAAATGAAGTGGAGGAGCTCAACATGGAAGATCTCCTAGGCAATCTAATGGGCTACGAGACAAAGTTGAAGCAGAAGAAGGATACACCAGAGCCAAAACCGAAGAAGACTCTCGCCTTCAAAGCCGAGTCGGATAGTGAGGTAAGTTCCGACGACGAAGACTTTAAAATCTTACTTAAGAAATTTTCCAAGTTTCGTAGGGAATCAAAGAAGGAGAAGAAGGAGAGCTCGAGACGTTGCTACCACTGCAATGAGAAAGGGCATCTGCGACCAAAAAGCCCTCTTCTCAAAAAGGAGAAGAAGAAGGAAAAGGAGAAGAAATCTAAGAAGAAGGCGTTCCAAGCCACTTGGGACGATTCAAGCTCGGAGGAAGAAGAAGAAGAAAAGTCTATAGAAGAAGAAACCGCTTGCTTTGGTTTCATGGCTAGAGGAAGTGATAGCGACAGCGAAAGCAGAAGCGACTCCGACAACGAGGTAAATTTCGATTTACAAGATGCATTTAATGAGCTTTTTGAAGTTAGTAAAACACTTAAAATAGAAAATAAAAAATTAAAAAGAACCTTAGTTTTCTTAAAAATGAAAATGATAGGTTAGAAAAATAACTTAAGGACATAGAAACTAGTCTTAAGGATAATAACATGTTATTATAAAATAAAAATTTAATCAATGAAAATACTAAATTGATCGAAGAAAATGATAGTTTAAAGTTAGAAATCTCTGATTTAAAGACTAAGATGCATACTATAGAAAAAGAAATTGCATGTCTTAGGGAAAACTCCAACAAATTAATCAATAAAGTAGATAATTTTTATAGCCCTAAGGTTGATAAAGTATCTCCATCAAGGAGACCCACTAACAAATCCGGATCCAAGCTCACTTGGATACCGAAGAAAGATTTGGAATCTTGTTTTGTAGGTTTCAGGGATAAGTACAACACAAAGGATTGGACCTACAAGCTCAAGGCTGGTCAACTCGAGTTGGGAGAACCAAAGAGTAGACCAAGGTGGAGAACAAGAAGACCAACGAGACGACGAACAAACGATGGACCCGTCGCACGTCGACCACCAGACTGGAGACTGGCGCCAATGCCCGAGCCTCCAAGCTACGGATGGGAGCCCCATCCGATGTGGCATCCACCACCACCATTTAGGTCATTTTATTGGCAATGGTAGGTGAGGTAAAAATTCTTTACCCTATCTTTTTATCATAAGCATTTAGATATTAGGAGTTAAAAAAAATTATGAGCTAATTGTCAATTTTTAAAGGGGCGATGTAAGTTAGCTAAATTTCCTTTAGTAAGGGGGAGAAGAAAAACAACTATCTTGTTGTTACAAAAAGGGGAGGACATTTCTTTTGTTAAAAGAAATTCATAGAAGAGCATGTTTTAAGGGGGAGTTATAGGAAATTTAAAATCAATCAAACCTTTTTGATAATGTCAAAAAGGGGGAGGATTTTTTGCATTATTATTTATGATTTTGTCATCATCAAAAAGGGAGAGATTGTTGGTGCTAGAGCACCGCAATCGTTTGTTTTGATGATAACAAAACACGTGTCATTTAACATTTGCACTTGGAGTCTTAGATTCAAGCAAATTACTAATGGAGACGTGATTAGACGGAGATCGAGCTCGCATCCAGGATGGATTGGAGGAGCTTGATGGAGAACAGAGGAGATTCACGAGGAGCTTGATGGAGAACAGAGGAGATTCGAGAGGAGCGATAGATTGAAGATGGAAGGACAAGAAGAATAGGATAGAATTCTTTTTTTTTCTTTCATGTACTTTTGTCTTTATTTCCTTGCTCTTTTTGTTCCTTAGAACATCATGTTAAAGAGCCTCAAAGTACCCTAACAGTAGTCCTAGGAACACCTGCACAACCCTAGTTTTCTGTAGAGAACCTAGAAAACCAATATAGGGTTCAAACAACCTTTTAAGACGTTTAATCCTAAAATCAGACGTCTGATAATGAGTTTTAAGACGTCTGACTGTTGACTCAGACGTCCGATAACTTTTAGGCTGAACCTATTTAGTTCTGTCTGATGAAATTAGACATCCAGACCTTAGTCCAGACGTCTTTGAAGACGTCTGATGATTTTACCAGACGTCCAATTAGTGGATCGTTGGCTAGTTTAACAAACACTGAAGATATGACCGTTAGAGCCTTATCAGACGTCCTTAAGCCTTTCCAGACGTCTGATAAATTACCGTTTTACCTCGGCTGACCCGAAAATCTCTTCTCATAGATTTTCTAGCCATTGCACTCTCTTAGAAATCCATTCCTGCAGAAAAGTAGGTTTCCAGACGTCCAGACATAGTGCCAGACATCCTGTATGTCGTCTGATGGACTTGCACTAGAACCTTGTTTAGATCTGATTCTAGTCAGGAAGGAACCCGCCTAAAATCAGACGTCTGACCTTGTTCCCAGATGTCTTAAACTGGTTTTCCAGACGTCTGATGCCAGGATCAGACATCTGGTTACCCTGTCAGTGCAATGATTGTTCCTGATTTCGGCCTGATTCTCTTGGGATTTGCACCTAACGGCTATGGAAGCTTTCCTAAGCTTTCCAAAGCCTTCCTAAGGCCTCTATAAATAGAGGGGAGCCTTTGCCACTCAACACACACCTAGTAATACACTTTCACACCATTTTGTGTCTCTTGATCCTAAGAAGCAAGCTCTTGCTCTCCAAGCTCCAGTTCTTCATCTAGAGAGCATCAAGCATTTACGCACCCGCTCTCCTGTCGTAGTTCACGAGAGCGACATTGCGTCGTTGTGTAGTTCACACATCCGCATCGTCGACGCACTCCTTGCAAAGGAAAGCATCTTAATTCCTATAGAAGCTTAGGTTAAAAATTACTTTGTTGGCTCTATAGGATTGTTGTTATTTATCTTTGTTCTTTGGTTGGGTATTCGCTTTGCGAATTCCCATCTCCATCGTGGGACAAAATCCTTCTCGTGAAGAGAAGGGGTTTGAGGTACGCTACCCTCGTATAAAGTAACGTGGTTATAATTGAGGTTGAATCACCCTCATTTAAGTGATTCATTTAGTGGATTTGATCAACTTGGTTGATCGGAAAATCCTAACTTGAGAGGGTTAGGTGGTGGTTTTCACCCGGTTTGGGTTTCCACCTAAAAATAATTGTGTACATTGTGTGATTGAATTTTTTGTGAGATTATTTATATTCTATTACACAATTTATTACGTCACCCCCTCCTAGTAGGGAATCTACAGCGAGGACCTCAACGCTATCCAGAATGACCCTTTTTCCAACACCTACAATCCTGGATGGTGGAACCATCCCAATTTCCAGTGGACGGGAAATTCCCAGAATCCCAGGCCACCTTTTCAGCCCCGTCCACAAGCACCTCATCCTTATCAGTTGCCTCAGCCTCGACCCAACCCCACTTATCCACCCGAGCCCAACCAAGATCAAATGTCCCTTATCCTCTAGACTTTAGCTGACATTCAGAGAACGAATGCGGTTATTCAAAAGCAACACAAGGATGAAATCACAAAGGTCCAAGATCAACTTTCCTAGTTGGCAAATTCTCGCCAACCAGGCATGCTTCCTTCTCAGCCTCTGCCTACCCTAATAGCGTGCTGACCCAGCGACGCATTATGAACCCAAACCCGGGCCAAGCACACATGGTCTATCAGGCCCCTTCTATTCGTTCACCTGACGGGATGGAAGCTTCAACTTCTTATGAGGGTTATCAACAGTAGCAGCCCATTCTACCAACCCCTAACCAGAACCAGGCAGGACTTAATTTTGTAACAACCCATAGTGGTAAGGCGACTCAAGATCCACCCTATCCAAACCACTTCAAGCTTGGTAGTGACCCAAATCCTAGGGCAGTCATCCAGGATGTTCCTATCCATGTCCTAGATTAAAAACCTGGACCTATCCTAGAAGAACCAACCAAGGTTCCATTTCCCGAGGCCTTGACCAAGGGAAAGAAGACAACCAAATCCATGGCTCCTGTGGAGGACCTGGTCAAGCTCTTTGAGCAGGTCGAAATAAGCATCCCCTTGATGGATGCAATCCGCCACGTACCGGCTTACGCACGATTTTTGAAGAATGTGTGTACACCTCAGCGTAAGCCGAGAACCAAGAGTGGGAGTCCAATTATACTGTCAGAGCAAGCCAGCTCTGTAATCCTGAGTAGACTCCCACCCAAGGCAAAAGACCCAGGCACTCCCCTGATTTTATGTAAGATCGGTGAAACCCAGTTCGACATAGCATTAGTAGACTTAGGTGCCTCCACAAACTTGATACCCACATCCCTACTTAACCATCTAGAAGAATCTGAGCTAAAACCGACTGAGGTGACATTATAGTTAGCAGATCAATCTATCAAGTCACCAAAAGGGATTCTTGAGGATGTTATTGTAAGGGTGCAGGATTTCTACTTCCCTGTAGATTTTATAGCTTTAGATATGGACGCAACTGAGAACCTAAGGGATACACCAATCATTCTAGGGAGACCTTTTCTGGCCACTGCAAGGGCCAATATAAGTTATGAGGAGGGTCAAATAGAACTGAAATTTGGGAACCAGGCTCTCAAAATTGATATCTTTAAGGCCCAACAAGGAATTAATTGCGGTGTCATTGAACAAATCTGTGATATTAAAGCCGTGGTTGATGAACCACAACTTGAGGACAACATGATCATTCCTCATCAACCACAAGAGGATCTTGAATCGCAATTAGAGGAGTCAGACTTTGAGATAGACAAACCCATAACCCCGACCCTTGTACCTCACAATCACTTTGAACCACCCGCTGCTGCTGATAACCCCATTCTTGAACTCAAACCCCTGGTCGACCATTTAAAATATGTCTTTTTGGGTTCTAATCAAACCTTTCTTGTGATTATAAACTCCAGACTCACACCTGATCAAGAATCCCGTCTGACTACTATTCTTCAACAACATCGCAGAGCCATTGGTTGGACTTTCTATGATTTGACTAGAATAAGTCCCTCTTATTGCACACACTGTATCTATTTTGAAGAGGGCGCACGACCTTCCCGTGAAATGTAGAGACGTTTGAATCCCAATCTGTAGGAGGTCATGAAAAAGGAGATCATTAAGTGGTTAGATGTAGGGATCATCTACCTGATCTTCGACAGTCGTTGGGTGAGCCCAATCCAGGTTGTGCCTAAGAAGGCAGGGCTCACCACTATCACGACTGAAATCGGAGAAGTCATACCTACCCGTATAGCCAACTCGTGGAGAGTCTACATAGATTACCGAAGACTAAATTCCTCCATGAAGAAGGATCATTTCCTACTACCATTCATTGATCAGATTCTTGAGAAATTAGTGGGAAATAGATTCTTCTGCTTTCTTGACGGGTACTCCGGATATAACCAAGTGGCAATTCATCTAGAGGGCTAAGAGAAGACCACATTCACCTACCCCTTCGGGACGTACGCATTCCGAAGAATGCCTTTCGGTCTTTGCAATGCACCTGCGACTTTTCAGCAATGCATGCTTGCCATATTCTCTGATATGGTAGGTGATTATCTGGAAGTCTTCATGGATGACTTTTTAGTTTTCGAGGCATCATTTGATGATTGATTTTAGCACTTGGTTCATATACTCAGGTGTTGCATTGACGTAAATCTAGTTCTTTCCTGGGAAAAGAGCCACTTTATGGTGCCTAAGGGGATCATCCTAGGACATTTAATTTCTGAGAGAGGCATCCAAGTGGATCGAGCCAAGGTTGATCTGATTTCTAGACTTCCTATACCTAGCTCGATCAGGGACATCCGATCTTTTCTGGGGCATGTCGGTTTTTACTGTCGTTTCATCCCTGATTTCTCAAAAATCGCGTGCCCCCTGACTACTCTTCTCTCCAAGGATGTACCCTTTGAGATTTCTAAGGAATGCACTCAAGCTTTTGAGAACCTTCGTGACCGAGTCACCTAAGCCTTGATCCTACAGTCCCCTGATTGGTCTCAACCCTTTGAGATCATGTGCGATGCATCTGATTTCGCTGTAGGAGAGTTCTGGGGAAGAAGATTGACGGGAAACCCGTGGTCATCTACTACGCTAGCAAGACACTTGACGAGGCTCAGCGTAACTACACGATTACAGAGAAAGGGTTGCTAGCCGTAGTATCTACCCTCAAAAAATTTCGATCTTATCTCCTGGGTTCCCACGTCATCGTCTACTCGGATCACACTGCTGTGAGGCATCTCCTTGCTAAGAAAAATGTGAAGCCTCGATTAATCCGATGGATCTTGCTACTGCAAGAATTCAACCTCGAGATTCGCGACAAGGCGGGAAGACAGAATGTGGTAGCTGACCACCTGTCTCGCCTTCCTTCTAAGATCATCAACCCTTCTGGACCCATCATGGAGCATTTTCCTGATGAGCACCTATTGACTATTGGCACAAGGCTTCCATGGTTTGTTGATATAGTAAACTACTTGGCATCTCATTAGATCTCGTCTGATTGGCCAAAGGCCAAGAAAGACAAGTTGCGCTCCAATGCCAAGTACTACATCTGGGAAGACCCGTACCTTTTCCGCATAGGTGCTGACCAAGTAATCCGGTGATGTGTCCTGGAGGGCGAAATCAATAACATTCTCTCCTTCTGCCATGACCAGGCATGCGGTGGCCACTTCTCTGGGCACAAAACCGCATCAAAAATCCTCCAGTGTGGCTTTTACTGGCCCACTATCTTCAAAGACACATACAGACACTGTAAGGCATGCAGTCGTTGCCAAACTTTGGGCAACATGAGCCACCGCGACATGATGCCTTTGCAGTCGATTCTCGTATGTGAGATCTTCGATATTTGGGGGATTGATTTTATGGGCCCCTTTCCTGTTTCGGACGGCTTCGAGTACATTTTACTTACAATAGACTACGTGTCCAAATGGATCAAAGCTATTCTGACCCGAACCTGTGATCACAAGATCGTTATCAAATTCATTCATCAGAATATCTTCTCACGGTTCGGAATTCCTCGTGCAATCATCTCTGATGGAGGGACCCATTTTACCAACGCTCAATTTAGGTCACTGATGACCAAATACGGGGTGTCTCACCGAATCTCTACTCCTTACCACCCCCAGACTAATGGTCTAGCTGAGCTATCAAATCGGGAGATCAATAAAATCCTACAGGTTACTGTTTGACCTGATAGGAAGGACTGGTCGTCCCGACTTCCGGAAGCTTTGTGGGCTTATAGGACTGCCCACAAGACCCAATTAAGTATGTCTCCTTTCAGACTGGTGTACGAGAAGGCATGTCACCTTCCCATCGAACTGGAGCACAAAGCCTATTGGGCAGTACAGGACTACAACTTAGATCTTTCTAAGGCTGGAACCCACAGAAAGCTTCAGATAAGCGAGATTGATGAACTATGCCTTGATGCGTATGAGAACTCACGAATCTACAAAGAGCGGGTTAAAGCCTTTCATGACATGCACATATCTAGAAAGATCTTCCACCCTGGTCAGAAGGTCCTACTCTTCGATGCCCGACTCAAACTCTTCCATGGGAAATTGCGATCCAAGTGGGTCGGATCATATCTCATCTGACAAATTTTTGGAAATGAAGCTGTCGAAATCAGTCCTCTCAGCCACGATTCCGAACCTTTCATCGTGAATGGTCAGAGACTCAAATCGTTCATTGACGTAATCAGTACAGATTTGGGTGAGTCATCATTTATCCTCCATTCTCCTTGAGCTTATTGTGCCCAGCCGATGGTGTAAAACTCAGCGCTTAACGGGAGGCAGCCCGTCATTCTTGAAAAGCCCGAAACCTTTTCTGACATTTCTTTGCACTTTAGGTTCATCCCTTAGGACAGCCAACTTCACCTCAGGTATCCGTACCTGAGATTAGAAATAGTCCGCAACAGTCACCTTGACCCATCCACTCACCAAATACCTATCCTAATGCATGAACCAAACTAAATAAAAAACCCACCTAATGTACAATGAGGACATTGCAAATCTTAGGCATAGGGGGTATAAAAGTGCAATTAAATAACAAGAAAAAGGTTTCAACAAAAAAAATTCGCATATACGATAAAAAAAAGGAGAAAAAGAGTAGAATGATAAAAGGAGCACAAAATGAAGGAAAAGGGATAGTCATTAGTAAGAAATTAAGGAATTTAACCTAAATTCTAGACCACATTAAGGAAAAGAAAAAGAAAAGTGCACAACAAGATTAGTAAGAACGCAAACCTTAGGCATTCTTGGATAGACTCTTAGTACCCATTAAGATCTAGATATTCCTCAAGAGGTTAGGAAAATGAAAAGCTTAAGGATTAGGTCCAAGGCTTAGGGAGTATTCGACCTCGTTGATTGACTTTTGGTTTACAGGACTCAGTAACCTAAGCACCCAAATTCACACACACAGTCTGGTTCAGTGAGCATAAGTATCGAAATCATGCAGAAGTGTTTCAAATGTTCTGAAAAGTCAACTAGATTAGGAGCAGTCGATCAACACAAGTTGATTTGGACGAGTTTCCGACACAGAGAGGTGGGAAATTCCCCTCGAAGATGCGTAACAACATATCATCTCCTCGGTGCTTGTCTCTTAGGATATTTACATATCCTACTGGGGGCATGTAAGCACTCCGCCGGTTCAGATTCCATGGATGGCATTATCACGAAGTGTCAATTGGCAGGGTCTGAATTTGACCACGAAACGGATGGGATTATCTCAAAATCTCAGAAGCCATGGTTCTGGGGGTTGCCATGGGTGGTGCTATCTCGAAGCATCAACTGCTATGGACCCTTGAGGATTGATGATGGGGATAAGGAATCCGATACAGATCGTGTTGTGAAGCTAATCCCAACCTAGAATTAAAAAGAAAAGAGAGAGAAAACTCTCCAAACAAATAAATCTTTTGTCTCTCTCTCTTACAAAATGCACTGCAAACTAAACCAAGGCTAAAAATATCTTAGGCACGGGTGCTTTAACCACAGAGTACAATAAACTTTGAGTTAGTTCCTGTAGGCCTTAAAAACCTTTGCTAAAGGCTGAACTAAAGCTAGACAGATCTGGATCTTGGTTGGTACTAGAGTACCTTTTAGGCCTATGATTGCATTCTGACCTAATCAGGGATACAAGAGGAAATGCACTTATCAAAACTTGATGAAAGAAGTTCATGGTCTAGAACAAAGGTTAATACCTTAAATTTTTTGCTAAGGGACTAGCAAAAGCTAGGCATGGGGGTATGATGAGAGCCTCACTATGAGTCCTAACTAGCACATTTTGACCTAAATAAGTATACAAAAACTCCTACAAAACCTAAGGGAAAGCCTAAATAAAAGAACTATAAATCTGAATTTAAAGCAACACACAAGGGGTAAAACTGTAATTTTATCAATGCAGTACACAAACAGGATGTCTAAGGGTCTAAACATAGGTCAAATGGGCTTAACAAGAAAGAAAGTGGGATGATTTAATCTGAAAAGGGTTATAGTAATTTCTAGGAATAAAATGACATTCTGTAACCCTAAAACAAACTTGCTTTAATTCACGAAGTTATAGGCAAGATAAAAGTCAATTTAACCCTCTAAAATTCATGCAAAAACGTCCCCTAGGGTTTAAAACCTTCAATTTGGCCATTTGAGCCTGTCTTCACCTAAATTGAGAACCTTACCCAATTTTTGACCTAATTTAGGTTTTTGTGCAAATTGACTAGTCAAACATGGTCAAACCTAAAGTAAAACTTCACCATTAGATTCCTTAGGTCCAAATTAGGTTTGTATCAAAATTTGGATCTAAGGGAAGGCCATTTTGACCTACTTTACAAATTGATCCTCATGAATTACTTTTTGACCCTTAACTTTTTGAACCCTTACACTTTGGCCCCCAACTTTTCTTTCATTCTTTACAAAATGGTCCCTCTGCCACCCCACGCAGCTGCCCATACCTCCGGCGACATTGCGCAGAGGATGGCACCGCGCAGGGTATGGGAACTACTCTCAAAAATGAAAGGGGGGTTCCCTACGTCGTCCTCTTCCGCGCGGACCCCCTCCCATGTCTTGCCACTGCCATGCCTCTCGTGCGAACGCACGAGAGGAATGGGTCACTTCTCTGGCCATTCTCCGGCAAGCTACCCACGCTCTCTCCTCGAGATCTTCTCCTCGCCTGTGGCTATTTAAGGAACGACAAGAGCCGCCGGTTGTCTTAAGCCTGTTTTGGCCAAGGAAAATCCCCAAACTTCGTCTCCTCCTCCTCCGGCCATTCGCCTGCAGGCTCCAGCGACTCTCCGCTCCCTCTCTCGTCGCCCTGCCACCAGACCAGTGGTAGGGTTAGCTCCACCATCATTCATCGTGCTTCGCCGTACCAACAGGCACCCTCCGATCTATCTTCCTCGTCATCCTCATCTTCCCCACAGGGCATCGTCTCTAGCGACGGCAGAACTGTGCCGTCCACCTCCTGCCCCCCTTCGTCTGCTTAGTTAGGTAAAAGCTCTTCATTTTTCTCCCCTCTTTATTTCCCCCTCAACAATTCTTGGTTTCAATCCCTCGACTGCCACTACCACCACCATCAGTTCCACCTCCGGCCACCAACTCCGGCGAGGCCGCTCTATCTCCACAGGCCATTCCACACCTCGCCAACAAGTCCATAAGCATCCCCTCACTCCACTCTACATTTCCCCTCATTCACACCACCACTCCGCTCACCCAAACACACCCCCGAACACACCCACACATACACACACAGTGTGCCCTGGGCACACTCACGCAGACACCCCCGGACCACGTTGACCACCTCTTCACTTTCGCCACACCGTGGCAAAGCCCCCCAAGGCATCTAACAAGGCTACGAGGCCGTGTTTGTGTTTCAGGGACAGAGCAGCTCACCGCCATTGACGAGCAGGTTGAAGCTGCTTCGCAAGTTGCTCCAGGCTGCAGCGCCCCAGGCCCCCAAGTCCTGCAGGTGCGGAACACCCTCACGCACACACTCAGGCTCGCAATTGGGGTTGAAGGCCTCGGCCGTTGCCCTAATTGGTCGCACTTTTCTCCTGCAGACGCATGAAGACGCAGGTGGGACTTTAGTCCCACCTCGAAAGCTAAGGCGCGCCCACACAAGTATAAGGCGAAAAAGTGATTGAGGCTATTCACCTCAAGTCACACAGGGGTGAGGTCCCTCACCTATACATGCACCTCATCCGTGGCACTGCCCACGCGGACCTGGTGACCCGACCTAACTACCCTCCTGAGCACTCCTCGCGCACTACACCCATGCAGGACCCGGGCACGCGACCCGACCCAATTACCCGACTCTGGGAGAGTGTACCAAAGAGAGATTCAGGGAGAGAGAGACATGGGGAAGGGTAGGGGTAGGTTTTGCATTTGCGTCTGTGCAGGGAACATGTGGAGAAGAAGAGGAAGAGAAGCGGCGAGGACTTAGCCGCAAAGCACCTGCAAAGAGAAGAAGAAAGAAGAAGGCGGAGGAGACGTAGCAGCAAGAAGAAAAGAAGAAGAAGCCAAGGAGGAGCTGCTGAGAAGAAGGAAGGAAGGAGCGGAAGCTAGGAAGGAGGAAAGCTGCAGAGAGAAGAAAGAGAAGAAGAGTTGCAGCAGCTGAAGGAGGAAGAAGAAGAAGGAAAGACAACTGAACAAAGAAGAAGGAGGCACTGTAGCAACGGGGCCGATAAGGCATCTGATTCAAAGAATCAGACGTCCGAAAAAGGGAAAGGCAGAAAAAGAAGAGAAGGGAAAGAGAAGAAAGAAAGAAGAGAAGAAAAGATTCTTTTGTCCCTTTCTCTTAAATTTTTTGTATCTTGTAATTGTGAATTTGTAAGCTTCTAAAATCATAGTGTGCTCCCTGAGTTCGACCTCAGGAAATTTTAAATTCCGAGTAATAAATTTTAATAAATTGGTGATTGCTATTCGCAATATACTGCAATGAATATAATTTTATAACACTGCGAAACAGGATTGTGACCACCCGACAAGGGTCTAAAAGACAGTAATTAAATTCTAATGTCTATCTAAACTAAATCTAACTAAGATCTACTGACTAAATCAAAAATAGGCTTCTTCGTAAGCCTATGCATGTGGGATCAAGGCCCACGTGTTCCTGTTGCCGTCCTCCAAGTGGCGTCAAGGTCCACCAAAAGATCGTCTCCACCGTGTGCGTTGTTCAGGGTCAATGTCGTCGCTTTGCTGCGTCTGTCAATTAATTGGAGCAGACTAAAGGGGCTTGGCTGTAAATTCATTCAATTAATAAAATAATAAATCAAAAATCAAGTTTTGGCAATGGCAGCACATGTAATATCTAATTGAAGGGAAAATGGAGCTTTCACTCTCTCCTCGCGTGAGAGATAGAGCACCGGTGACGGAGCTGCTATGGGGGAAGGTTGGCTGACGCGTGGGGATCACGATGACGATGACAGAATGGCGAGAGGTGGCCGGTGGACAGAGGAGGGCCTCTGGCCAGTTGGAGGAGAAGACGATAGCCATGTGTTTGGCTGCGCTCGGGTGCGCACCTGCAGGGCGTTGGTGGCAAGGGCAAGCGCCTGCGGGAGGGGGCGCGCCTGCCTGCGGGGAGCGCTGGTAAAGCGAGGGTGCGTGCCTGCAGGTTGCTTGGTGAGGGCGCTGGTGGAGGTGATGGCGCTGCCGAGGGTTTCCTGCATGGGTGCGTGAGCGAGTTGGATGTGGGAAGCGCCTACGGGCACGGGTGGGGCGGTGCTAGCGCCTACAGGGCCGGCTGGAGATGGGCGAGAGGGCGCCTAAAGGCTGGAAGGTGATGGCACTGTGTGGGTGCGGTGATGGCGCTGTGCGGGTGCGCATGGTGGAGGCGCTCCAGGGAGGCGCTCTGCAGGTACGGCCTGGCAGGTGGGGCACTGGCGCTGGAGCAACACTGGCTGGAGGTGCTGGAGGCGGGCTTGCGGGGAAATGCCTGCAGTGGTAGCATGCTGCAGGTGGGAGCCTGCAGGCTGCTTGGTGCGGGCGCGGGTGGGGCGGTGCACTCTGCAGTGGAGAGCGCTAGAGGAGGGGGGGCGCTTGCGGTGGAGGCTATGGCTGGCGTGAAGGTAATGGTGCTGCAAAGGGGGGAAGCGCTACGGTGGAGAACTTAGTGCACAGTGCACGTGGTGGTTGCACCGTTCCTGGATGATGGTTCCCCGCCAGGGGGAAGAAGAAGATCTCTGCAAAGGGGAGAAAGATCCTCATCTCCTGTGCTCCTCCTCCTCTTAACTCCTCTCTTTCGTGCTACCCGGGATTTTCAAAATCCCCTCCTAATTTTAGTCGATAGCCATTTGCACTTGTTGAGGGTGGCTGGAGGATGGGGAAAAGATGGCCGGTTGTTTGAGAGGGGAATTTACCCTCCCCTCCTTGTTCTTTTCCCCTTATTACTCCTGCAACATAAAAACATAAAATTATTACATATTAAGTTATAGAATGCTATAAAATAAATGTAAACTTAGATAATGATGCATGCAAACATTCTATAACTTAATTTAGCTATTAACAAATCTAAAAGGTAAGATTAAAGTTAACTTAGGCATAATAATAGTCCATTAAAATGGACTCATCAAATTCCCAATATGCTCCAAGTTAAGTCTTGACAAGTGGTCGGCTACGACATTATTGGATCCAACCTTGTCGCGTATTTCCAAGTCAAACTCCTACAGTAGTAGGATCCATCTGATCAGCCTAGGTTTTGCATCCTTTTTGGCTAAGTGCCAGATAGTAGAGTGGTTAGTGTAGATTATCACGTGGTATCCTAGAAGGTATCATCAAAACTTTTCTAATCCAAAAACTACAACGAACAACTCCTTTTTTGCAATAGTATAATTCCATTATGCCTCGTCTAAGGTTTTGCTTGCATAGTAGATCACCACAAGTTCCTTCTCCTTCCTTTGACCTAGGACATCTCCGATTGCAAAGTCTGATGCATCACACATCATCTCAAAGTCTTGGGACAGATCTAGGGGTTGTAAGATAGGAGTAGTCGAGACTGTATCCCTTAAAGTAGTGTAGGCTTGGATGCAATTAGGTGTCATATCAAACTTAGCATCGTTGGCTAGGAGATTAGTCAGGGGCTTAGATATTTTTGAGAAATCCTTTATAAACCCTCTGTAAAAGCCAATGTGTTCTAAGAAAGATCTTATTGTTTAACTGAGCTAGATGGTGGGAGTTTAGAAATCAAGTCAACTTTAGCTCGGTCAACTCCAATGCCCCTTTGTGAAATGATATGACTGAGGATAATCTCTTCTTCAACCATAAAATGGCTCTTTTCCCAGCTTAAAATAAGGTTGACCTCGATACATCACTTCAGGATTTTCTCTAGGTTGCTAAGGCAATGATTGAATTTGTCTCCAAAGATGGAGAAATCATCCATAAAAACCTCTAGAAATTCACCCATCATCTCGAAGATGGCTAGCATGCAACGCTGAAAGGTAGCGAGTGTGTTGCATAATCCAAATAGCATACAGAGGAATTCAAACATTCCGTATGGGTAGGTGAATGTGGTCTTCTCCTGGTCCTTGATTGCACATCAATCATAGGACCTAATCTACCTTAATTAAGTTAGATCCTAACTTAACTTAGGAATAATGCATGCATAAGCATCATATTTTGCATCATAAGTGATTTATTAGGTTTATAGATAATAATGCTATTTTATGCTCTAAGAGAGAGGCATAATTAATTGCAGATGATTCGAGGCCGTAGATGATAGATTAGACCATACAAATCTGATCAGGACGAGATGGGAGTCCAACGCTTCCCGAATCGCCTTGATTAGACTTCTGTAGCACCACATTTAGCCTGTAGAAGATCAGAGGCCAAGGAGTAAGATAGCAGAGATCCAAACCTCAAATGTCAAATCCGACCGCATGGATAGATCAACAATCGCAATCCAACGATGCAAAGATCAACTCAATCGAAGCCTTATAGCACCAACTACAAAGGAAGGAAGATGAACAGTGGGAATGGTGCCACATGGCACCATCCCAACGGCTTGCCGTCGCCCTCCAACCTCTGATGGAAAAACATGGGCTGTTGGATCATCATCCAATGACCACGATGAGGCTGCATCACCCCTCTCCGCACATCATTAGAAGAAGGACCCATCTCAGTCGTTGGATTTTCATCCAACGCTTGAGAAATGGCTGCACATGAATCCTAAGTGCAACAAAGTGTGCAGCTAGTGCGTTGGTATCCACCTTTAAATGAGGAACACAAGCGTGCGATCAAATCATGCTCAACGCTAAATCAGGGAGGTGATGCACTTGCATGAAATCAGGTTGTGCAATGGAGATCGAGCGGCGCACGATGGATCGCGTGGCGCAAGGAGAATCGACCAAAGCGGTGGTGCGGCGTAAATTGTCACAATCGGATCGCTAAGATTGAAATCATGCGTGAGAGTAAGGAAGGGCATGTGATCGTGATCCAACAGCTGAGCGAGCACCACGTGTCGACATCTGAGGCATTCTGCACATTTAGGGCACATGGAATGTTATTTTGAAGCGCGATCTAATCCATTTATCTCCCGATCGACGAATTTAATCAATCCAAGGTTGATGTCTGATTTTGAAGGCCAAATACCTACTTTGGCCCTCATATTGGTTATAAAAAGGACCCCAAAGCTCCCATCTGAAGGCATCTCATCCTCCAGTCAATGGATCTCTTCCCCCATCTATCCCTTTAGACATCTATAGAGATCTCCAAGTGCTCTTTTCCTCTTTGGCATCCATCGAGACCATCTTGGTGCATCGCTGCTGCTCTTCCCAACCTCTCCAAAGGCCACCCTTGGTGCCATTATTATAGTAGAACTAGATAGCTATTTTTATTTCCAGTAGTTTTAGTAATTTCTTTTAGTTCTAGTTCTAGTTATTCTTATATTTGAACAATCTGATTTGAACAAATTTTCTTCATATATATATTTGATTATTCTAGATCTAGTTAGTTCTAAATTGGTATTTAAATCAAGACATTTTTCTACCTCCCTGAGTTCGACCGAGACTCATAATCTCGTTATATTTTATTTGTTTCGATGTGTTTTTGTGCTATACTACGACATAATCATCTTAAAATATGATTTTATGCCCGAACAAATTGGCAACGTTGCCGAGGAGGCATGACGATTCCTGATTTAGTGTACTTCTCTTTGGTGTGCAGGCATGAAACGAGGATCCGCACACGCATCAAGTGCCGGTGAAGACATCAGGTACACACGATTATCTTAGTAGGATTTTAGATTAGGATTTTATTAGTTATTTGAAAGAAAAAGGATTGGATTTGTTAGGTAGTTAGGAATTGCTTTGCTTTGAAATATATATATAGGATTGAAAAAATTGCTACTACTATTTTTAGAAAGTCAGCTAGAAATTGGATACGAATTTGAAAATTCATTTGTCGTGTTTCTAGTAGTCCAAAAATCTTCAAATTCAGGCAATAATTAGATTTTCAAACTATCTTTCCAATGCCATTGTTCCCAAGAAAAAATTTAATTTTTGGATTTTTGAAAAATTTACGGAGTACATAGGGGTCAAACAGACTAAGAATCAGATTTTTCTAAACTTCAAAAATTTGAATAGTAAACTAATTTGATTGACCCAAAAATGGTGTGGTTTGAAACATAATCAAGTCAACTTTCATTCACATATTTTTTCTAAATTTTTGGATCACATTTGATACTATTTCAAAAAGAAAAACCAACTTGGGGTCAAAATCTCATATCTGACCCTGTTGGTTAAAAATTCATAAATATTTATTTGAGATAGTAAAAATTTTGAAAAAAATGTTTTCTGAAAAGCTTATTGAGAAAAAATCTTCCTACTAATTTTCAAATCATTTGGATTCCAATTTTATATGAGAGAGTATTTCTTTGATATGTGGTCTACTGCTTGAGAAAACTAGAACTGCATGCACCCTAGGACCACATTGGACTAGCCTAGACTCAATCGAGCCCAGTGGTTAGTCGGTGACTGAGTCACATTGTAGACCACTCACCACACACACATTGGAGAAAAGGTTAAAAAAATCATAAAAAAAATCTTAATAACCCGCATTTGTCTTTTGACTACTGGGTGGTCTCAACCTCTTTAGCAAAACCTAGTGACCAAGCCTATGGAGTAGTGTCAATCAATTGCGTCTAAGGGGTACAAAGGAACCGAAGGCGAAAGACAAAGGAAGAACCTTCCTCTTAGTCCCCTTGTAAACAGATTGGCTGGGTTAGCTTAAGAGGTGGAGATCATTTTCAGTTAGTTTCTCAATGAATTTTCTTCAATAATTTAAACCTGAATGAAAATTTTGGTTAGCTGATTCTAAAGGACTAATCTGATTAACAAGGCCTTAGCCTTGTTTGCCTTGGTTACACCAAACCTTGTTGTCGGTGTATGCAAGGAAGAAGGTCTTTAAGACCTAAACTAGTTGGACCTTGGGAACCAAACCCGAGGCGGCAAAGATGACTTTCGCCTGACTCTTCTTCCCAACTCGCATCTTCCTCTCGATTAGTTGAGATGGCTAATCCTGATCATAGACCTAGTTAGGGTCCCGAAAATCTAGACCTAATGGCTCGTCTAGAAGCCAAGGTCGAGGAATCAGAACAGAGATATAAGTAGAGCATTGACATGATTCTTACCACACTGGACAGAATGCAGCATCCATCGCACGAAGAACAACTGCGGGACTTCTATGATCCGACAGCTACGATCGTGGAACATCAAATTTGGATTCCCGCAGGCGGAGACACATTCAAGTTGAAGCCAAACATAATAAGTCTAATCCAGACTCATTTTCATGGAAACTCGAATGATGATCCCTTCCAGCACATTGAGGATCTGAGTCGAATCGCAAAATGAATTTGATCCAGAAATATTGATATAGGGATTGTTCTCATGAAGCTTTTTCCATTCTCTCTCAAGGATAAAGCTTCTTACTAGTTCAAGACCATCAGGAGGCTGATTGGAACCTAGGTGGAATTACGTCGTGAATTCCTCCAAAAGTTCTTCTCTATTGGTTGAACAAATGTGATGAAGCGTGCAATTACGACTTTCTCCCAAGGACCAGGGGAGAAACTGCATGACGCCTAGGATAGATTTCATGACCTTCTCAAGAAATGCCCGCACCATGGTGTACCCAAATGGCACCTAGCACAAGTCTTTTACCATGGGCTAGATGATACACATTGGTACCTGGATGATGCAACTAGTGGAGGGAATTTCCTCGCAAAGGACGAGAACAACGCATTCGAACTATTCGAGTCCTTAGCAGAGAACTCAATGAATGCTGCATGATTGAACCAATTCTAGCGACCTAGACACCAACGACTTAGTGTCCATGGAGATCAAGCTGAATCTGCCCGAGCTGATATGGACATTATCACCAAGAAGCTGGATAAGGTGGATCTGCTTGACAAGAAGCTCGACAAATTGATTCGAGCTAGACTTGGATTTCCTGGCAATTTAGCTGCATCCCACTATTCTTTTGCATCCCGAGCCCCTCCTACTCAAATACATCTACTCGGGATGTATCTTGTCCACTTTCTCGGGATCCTGCATATTAGGAACCTACGAATAATCTAGATCTGGCACCATACAATTAGGGTTACGCACCTCATGACGATTCTAGTGTGTATTCCTTTTATGAATATGCATCTTAGACATCTTTGGCCTACAAAGATGTCAATTGTATCCAAGGTTTACAGACGTAATAACCCATATTTAGAGACATATAATCTTGGTTAGCGCTAGCATCCTAACTTTTCTTGGTTTGCTAACTCATAAAAACCAAATCAAGATCAACACTACTAGACTAAACAATACGGGAATGCGCAAAACACACACCCAAGGCAGCAGCCATTCCTGTCTCAGTAGCAATCACGCTCTATTTATCAGCCACTGCACCAAGGTACCAATTACCCTCCAAAGCAAGCCGGCCCTTTGGAGTCATTGAAAGAGGAATTGCAAGAGTTAATACAGAAATCAACTCATGATTAGATACAGAGTATACAGAATTAGTTGCTGTAGGAGCATAGATCACAGGGAGCCTTGCCCTCCCAACCTATCCTTAACCCAAGATATGTGCAGAACCAGGGTCCCCGCCTAGATTCCAGGCACCACAAGGGTAGGCACATGCTATTTTACAAGCATCTCCTGCACCACCTAGTTTTGGACAGAGTCAGTCACCTTTTTTGGAAAATCCCACCTATTTTTCCCCTTCCGCTCCTCCACCACCTCATGGACAGTATGCCAATGGAAAGGCTATCACTTTGAGGAGTGGAAAGACTACATAGGACCCACCACCTAGGTAGGTGGGTCATCATTTTTCATGCCCTCTACCATGGGATGGTTTGCATCCTTTTTCTTGTCAAGCTCCACCTACTGTAGACAAGGGCAAACGAACAATTTACCCAGAGATTCCCATCCCCTTTCTCGAGGCTCTGACATGAGATTTAGCCTGGAAAAAGGATACATGGAATTTCGAGGACCTAAAAATAATGTTCAAAGAGGTTTGCATTCAGGTCCCTCTCCTCGATGCAATAGATCATATTCCTGTTGTTGCTAGGTTCTTCAAGGACTACTGTACCTCGAAGCGACAACAGAAAATCGGATGACAGGCGGTATTGTCAAAAGAGGCTAGCGCCGTGATTCTAGCTGACTTACCACCTAAAAAGAATGACCCTGGCACCCCACTCATCTCCTACTTCATGTAGAATTCTCCATTTGATTTGGCCCTTCTTGATTTGGGTTCATCCATCAACCTAACTCCCACTACAGTATTTGATCAATTTCGATTTGGGGAGTTGAAACCCACCTCGGTTGCCATACAGTTGGTTAACTGATTGGTAAAAATATCGAGGGGGATGGTTGAAAATGTGATCGTAAAGGTCACGGAATTCTGCTTTCCGGCGAACCTTTTCATTCACGATATGGAGGTTCCTCCTAATCTCCGTGATGCACCGATCATTCTAGGTTGCCCATTTTTGGCGACAGCCCACGCGAACATTGACTATGCATCCAAGTGTATGGAGATAGCCCTAGGAAATAAAAAACTTAAACCTGACATATTTAGGGCATCACAGAACTTCGACTATGATCTAATAGAGGAGGATGGTGAAGATGAAGACTCGATTTTCTGTGGAAACATTGGGCTCCTCTGCAATGACCCAATGTCACATTCACCTTCACTGTCAGGGTTTTTGGATCTTGATCCACATGACGCTGTGGTTAATGACATGCACATTTCATCCTGTAGATCTGATTGTCTGGGGCATTCATCTGATCACAACACCCTAAATCCTAATTGTCCTATCCCGCCAAGTACTGATTTGCTCCTGTTGAGGTAGGATAGCATGACCACGACAAGCAGATTTCCCGTCAGCACTTATGAAAATCAGGATCATTAAATTTCTATTATTGATTGTTCTCCTCCCATGCACGAATCTACTACCCACCCACCCCTAATTGAGTTGAAACCCTTACCTGATTCACTCAACTACGTGTTTGTGGTTGATAGTGAGACATACCCAGTGATTATTAGTGCTCACTTGACCCCAAAACATGAGTATCAATTGATCTCTATATTACAAGCACATAGCACTGCTATCGGGTGGAGCATTGGTAATCTTCATGGGATTCACCCCTCGTATTGCACTCGTCATATCTACACAAATGAGGGGGTGAAACCTTCTAGACAACCTTAGAGGTGAATGAACCCAAATATGCTGGAGGTTGTTAAGAAAGAGATATTAAATGGCTAGATGCGGACATTATTTATCCTATTTTCGACAGCCAATGGATGAGTCCTATTCAAATTGTGCCTAAGAAAGTAGGATTCACCATAATCAAGAATGATGAGGGCGAATCCATCCCGACCCGCACCATGACTTCGTGGTAGGTTTGCATCGATTATAGGAAATTGAACACAGCTACCAAAAAGGATCATTTTCCTGTACCTTTTATTGATCAGATCTTAGAAAGGTTAGCCGGCCATAGTTTCTTTTATTTTCTGGATGGATACTCTAGGTATAATCAAGTTGCAATCAACCCAAAAGATCAAGATAAGACAACTTTTACATGTCCCTTTGGAACATTCGCTTTTAAGTGAATGCCCTTCGGCCTCTGTAATGCACCTGCAACATTTTAGCGTTGTATGATGGACATTTTCTTTGATATGATCGGGGATTATGTAGAAGTATTTATGAATGGCTTTTCCGTTTTCAAAGATGATTTCTTATCTTGTCTGGATAACCTTACAAAGATCCTGAGGAGGTGCATAGAAGTTAACCTAGTACTTTCATGGGAGAAAAGCCATTTTATGGTGAGGGATGGCATGGTACTAGGACACAGAATCTCTTCTAACGGACTCGAGGTTGACTAAGCTAAATCTGAAATCTTTTCTCAATTACCTCCACCTAGCTTGGTCAAGCAGATCATATCATTCTTAGGGCATGTCAGAATTTATCGAAGATTCATTCGAGATTTCTCGAAAATTACCTAAATAAACACATCCATTTAGGTTAAAATGCCTATGTATGTATGTTCCTAGGCTTAGATATGCATTCCATGTTATAAATATTGCATAGCATGCATCATTCTGCATTTAGAGTAGTTTGTGTATATGTTAGGTTAATTGCGTTCATTTATGGCCAGGAGAGAAGGAGATTTAATTCATGGCCTTGGATTGACGATCTGATCTTACGGATCTGATCAGGACGACGATTGGAGCCTAATGTCTCCAAAATTGTCTAGCTCAGAATCCTGTAGCATTGTATGCAATCCGAAGAAGATCAATGGCCAAGGGGCAATATGACATCCTTATAGGCTTCAGATGAAAAATCTGACCATATGAATGGATCTGGAGTGATGATTGCAGTCCGGCAATGCAGAAATCATCTCGATTCAAGAACCATGGCATCCTCTGTAAGCAAAAGAAGATGGATGGCCCAGATGGTGCCACATGGTGCCATCTAGGCTACCCAACACCGGCCAGCAGTCTAGCCAACACTTCCTCTTCATCCACATCATCCATTCCCAACTGTTGGATCTTAATCCAACGGCTAAGAAGCTGTCTCCACCACATGTCCTTGGCTCCTCCTCGGGACAAACTCATGGGGTTAGCACATTGGTCTTGAGGCGCATTCCCAAATGAGGGGCACGGGTTCAAAACCTACAAAACCCCCCCAATCCTCCAATTGAATGCATGTAGCGTGACAAGGGCGCACCAACTAGTGCACACACGCAGACGTGCAGGCACTAGCCTGTGCACCCGCATCGCAGCGCACACGCAGTGCAAGCGCCAGCACGTGTGACACAGTCGTGTAATGGGCATGCGAGCACAGCTGCAAGCGAGCGTAAATTGGCATGAATCTTCAGCGACAAATGGACAGATCTTTAGCGATGTTTACGAACATCACTAAACACCCATGTGCGAACAAGCCCTTCATCCTACACTATAAAAGGACCCATACCCCTCCATCCACCAACATCTCTTCCTTTCTCTCCATCACCACCTCCAAGGCTCTAGAGAGAGCTTGTCTCAAGCCTAGGATGCACCTCTAGAGTAGAAAACCAAATATTTTTCCTGCTCTCATCCCCATTCATGGAGCATCCCATGGCCATCCTCTCATCACTTTGGGAAGTAGATCCTCTCCATGACGTCGTTCTCCTTCATCTCGCTCCTCACCACCTTCATCTAGGCACCGTCAAAGTGAGCTGTCCTCTAAGCAACCATCAAGGGGGATTCTTCTCACCACTCTCTATCTTTTAGCTTTCTAGTGTAGTTTTCTAATTTTCAATCTATAGCAAACATTTGTTTAGATAAAAATATTGATATTCTCTCTCTCTCTCTCTTACTTTGCAAGTAGATTAGCTAGATAATTATGTTGTCGACCTGATCTCTTGTCTTATAAAAATTCCAAAAAAATAACAAAAGATATAAAACAACAAAAAAAATAAAAGTGAAACACGAATTTCAAAATCAAACGTTCGCCTCCCCATGTTCGACCTGGGACTCCCTTTCAAGTTTTGGAAAATTTTATCTGGTAGCAGATTTCTATGCACTATGACGACGGGTTTCTCAAAACCCTAACTTTTCTTCGCAAAAACCCGCTAATCATTGCCCATCCTTTAACGAATCTTCTGGTAAATGAGGTCCCCTTTAACTTCGATTCCTCGTGTCTCAACGCTTTTGAGACCTTACGAAGCGATGTATCTAGCTCACCTATTCTCCAACCACCTAACTGGTCTCTCGACTTTGAGATGATGTGTGACACCTCCAATTTAACTATCGGAGTCGTTCTAGGCCAACGTCGAGAGCACCATCCATTCGTAATTTACTACACTAAGAAGATGCTAAATGAGGCTCAGTGCAATTATATGGTTACTGAAAAAGAACTGCTAGCAATAATATTCTGGTTGGAGAAGTTTAGATCTTACTTACTCAGGTCAAAAGTGATTATTTTCACTGAAAATTCCTCCCTCCAGCATTTGTTGACAAAGAAAGATGCCAAACCCCATCTTATCAGATGGATCCTTCTTTTGCAGGAATTTCATGTCGAGATCCGTGACAAAGTTGGAGCTCAAAATGTCGTGGCAGATCACCTGTCTCGGTGAGATCCAGAACACATCCCATATTCCTCGCTTATCTTAGATCAATTCCCGGATGAGTCTCTTTTGGCTGTAAATTTTGTTGAGTTTCCTTCATACACTAATATTGCAAACTATCTTATTGTAGGCAAGATTCCTGCAGGGTTATAAAAGAACCAGAAACTCAAATTCATTTCAGAAGCCAGGTTTTACTTCTGGGACAACCCCTTGCTCTTTCGCATCGGGGCTGGTTAGATCATTAGAAGATGCATCCTCGACTTTGAGATTTTGAGTGTGCTATCTTTTTGCCACAGCGACGCTTGTGGTAGTCATTTTTTGGGCCGAAAAACCACTGTGAAGATTTTGCAATCGGGTTTTTTCTGGTCAACCATTTTCAAAGATACACATGAGTTTGCCAAATGTTGCAAGCAATGTTAGTCGATCGATTTTATGAGCCAGAGGAACACGATGCCTCTCCAACCCATTCTGGTTGTAGAAGTGTTCGACATATGGGGCATCAACTTTATGGGCCCTTTTCCAAACTTGCATGGCTTCGAGTACATACTTCTCATAGTTGATTGTCTCAAAGTGGGTTGAAGCAATCCCGGGAAGACGGGCTGATCATAAGACCGTTATATCCTTTGTTTGGGAATTTATTTTTGCAAGATTTAGAGTTCCCCACGCTCTGATTAGTGATGGGGGCAGTCACTTCATCCATGCTCATTCTAGATCACTATTGAAGAAATATGGGGTACATTATCGCATTGCCACCCCGTATCATCTACAGACCAATGGACAGGCTGAAGTTTCTAACCGTCAAATCAAGCTTATTCTTTAGAAGATGGTTAGACCAGATAGGACAGATTGGTTTGATTGATTGATCGATGCACTTTGGGCATATCGGATCGCGTACAAGACCCCACTCGGAATGTCGCCATACTGCATGGTGTATGGAAAGGCCTATCACCTTCCTGTCGAGTTGGAGCACTACGCCTTTTGGGTAGTGCATAAGTGTAATTTTAACCTCGATGCAGGAGGTTATGAGGGGAGGCTCCAGCTCAGTGAATTAGAAGAAATTCGGTGAGAAGCTTATGAGAATGCAAAGATATACAAAGATAAGACTAAGGCTTTTCATGACTGCCACATCCGGAGGAAAGAATTCACTCCTAACCAGTAGGTCTGGTTATTTGATTCTCGACTCAAATTCTTTGCTGGAAAATTCAAGTCCAAATGGATTGGCCAGTATTTGGTGATCTACCCATATTCTAATGGGGCGGTCCAAATTATGGACTGAAAATTTGGGCATATTTCTATGATAAATGGCCAATGCCTTAAGCCATTTATGGCCTAGGAACCTTCTCCTGCTAATGAAGTTATTAATCTTATCGAGGATGTGTAATTGATGTTTTGCCCAGCCGAAGACGTTAAACTCAGCACTTATATATTTATATATAAGTATCTTCTATACATAGCATATTTCATTTTTGCATTCTATTTTGCATATTGTGATCATCATTGTAGTGTTAAAATATGCTGAATGATGAATCAGGAGCAATTCCAGGTGATTTCTATCCACTTACCCCATGTCTTAATTCATTTTCCTTTATTCATGCATGAGGACATGCAAGAACTTAGGCATGGGGGGGTAGTACACATAAAATGAAAAATTTTTCTGCCAATACCTTATGAAATAAATTTTTATCAAGAAGTTTTATTAGGGATTTATTATTTAGTTGATTCCTAAATTTAGAATCTAGTACAATTTCACACTTGCACATAGAATTTGCAATAAATCCATTGTGAAGATCAATAGACATCTTTAGTTTGTCGAGAAGAAGCATTACTTCTTTTTCTGAACCCTTGGACAGTAATTAGGGAGACAAGCAAACCATCTTCTAGTAGATCCACCAAACAATTGTGAGGTGGGGGTAGATAGTCTACTAGTGCTCTAAGTCTAGTGTGAGGAATCTTAATTTCTGGATAATTGGATAATGATACTTGGAATTAGGCATAGTTTCGCTCTCAGTTCTTATGTACAAATTCTTTGTGTGAATTTTTGTTAAAGCTACCAAATAAGGTAAATACACAAAGAGCGAGTTCTAATAAAACAAGGACTACGGTGGATGGTTATGACTATCCTTTATGGAATCCTTGGCTGAAGGAGGGTATTAATATCAAGATTAGAGATAGACTATCCCATCCATGCCTTTCCTGGTGTCGAGAATAGGCACTTCCACCAAATAATCCACCTGATATCCTCTTGAACATCACTAATCCCAAATAATGCCTCGTGAATAAAGTGTGTATGTCATGTTTGATAGTGAATTTACGCGGCTTGTAAAATACGCCGTTGTAACGTGCAAAACTAATCAACTCTTAAATTTATAAAACCTAGATAGAAAAGTATCTAGGGTCGTCCAAGGAGGCAACTTTTTGCAAAATCAAATCTCTTGCTTCAAAATAGAAATCACCTTTCTTTTTGGTATTTTCAAATATGTAGTTTTTATGGTTTTGAAACAACGGGCACTCGCAAAATTGTTGGCGAAGAAAATGATCAAAACCTAATTCACTAAACTATTACTAAGGTGACAAGAAAAGCCTCTCCATAAGCTCACTCTAGGCCTGTGGAGGCCTACAGTAATTAGGGAGAGGGAGTGAAAAAGTGCTAGATCAAGATTAAAAAAAAAATAATTGCAACAAGAATTGAAATGAAGGCAACTTGAATTGATAGAAACTTGTTCTACACAAAACACATGGAGGAATACTTCTACTCTACTTGAAAATGCAAGAAAATAAAAACACAAATCCTCTAGATAAAAATGGTGAATAAGAGGGCTTCTTACTCCAAGCCTTGTGGCTCCTTGACTTGAAAAGAAACTCCTTCTTCTCCTTCCTTGAAAGGCTCCTCCAAGATGATGTCCTCCAAGGCAAGCCCATAAAGGAGGCGTGCACTTGCTCTCCAACTGTGGGCGTGCACCACCCTTCCTCCTCCAATGCCTGGCCATCCTCCAAGTGATGGAAGTCTTCCTACTTGGTGTGGCTCAAGGGAGAAGAGAGAAGGGGAAGAAGGCACCAAGGGGGTGGGTAGGATGCCTCCTTAATCTTCTTCCTTTCTTCTCCTTCCTTGGCCGTAGGTTTAGGTGGGTATAAGGTAGAATTTACACTAATGGAGGATGGGGAAAATGGTGGTGGTTAAGGGTCTTTTTATAGAGTAGGATGGGGGGTATAGGTGGCTCTTGGAATGGATGGCTAAGATGGAGTTTGGAGTGGTGGTTATGGGATCTATGGTCATGGATTTTTGGTGCCATTCAAAGAGATGTGGAGGGGGGTAGTTAAGGACATGGAGGCACCCCATGGTGGACGTCCATGGTGGAGGGGGTGCCTCCATTTTGGCGCCAAAATGATGTTCTAGAAGGGGGGGGGGGTTTGGAGGGAAAATGGAAAGTGGAGATGGGCTTTAGGCTTAGGTGTAGGGTGGGGATTGAAGGATTTTGGAGGGAAAAAGGTGGCACCAATATGGAGGTGGTTATGGTGGTTTTGGCACCACCTTGTTGGTGTCTTTTAGTGGTGGTCATGGGGTGAAGAGGTGTGGTTGAGGTGGTGCCAACATGGATAGCTTAGGTGGACTATAGGTAGGCTTAGTTGGTGGAGCTAGTTAGGTAGGGTTTTAGGGTGGTGGATGGCCAAGGGAGCTAGAGTTTAGCTAAGCTAAGCCAGCTAAGCTGGCTTAGCTAGTAGTAGAGTAGAGGAGGAGGCAATTGGAGCTAGGGTTTGAGGGTAGGAGCTGAATAGAAGAAGTCTAGAGTTGAACTAGAGCTGGCAGCTGTTGAAGAGGGTGGCATGGAGCTACTTTAGTTGGCTTAGCTTGCTAGTTCTTTGCTAGCTGCTAAGCCAAGCTAAAGCAAGCTAGCTTCTGCTAAAAGGAGCTGAGGTGAGCGGTGTCTGATGCTCCCGAGGATGATCTAGCTAGTTGAGGTAGCTAAGGTAGCTTAACTCAATTAAGTTGAGCTAAGCTGAGTCCCGGGGAACTGGACTTGAGCTTCCTAAGCTAAGATGAAGTCATCTTCAACTGGCTAGAGTTGAGTGGAGATGGATGTAGCTAGTCTTGAGCTGAGGTGAACTCAAGTCAACTCAGCTGAGCTAGTTAAAGCTCCTAGTGAACTAATGAAAGTTGAGATCAGCTAGACTCAGCTAAGTTGAGCTAGATCTGAGTTGACTTAAGCTAAGGTGATATGAGATGAGCTCTCTTGAGCTGTCATTCAGCTGAGATGAGCTGAATGGAGCTAGGATGAGCTAATCCTAGTCCAAATGAGCTGGAATCCAACTATGGTATGCTGGATCAAGCTGAGTCCCAGCTGGTTTGGGCTTCTCCTTCACTAGTTGCCTTCTCGAGTGCTAGGGTTCTAGGGATCTGACTATCTGTCTATCCCTAACACTCACAAAAACACATAAAAATAAAATAAAAAATGCAATGCATGCCTAACCTAATTGATGCCTAAATGCAAACCAAAAACTCATTTGCGGAGCAAAATCCTAAGAGCTAGGTTTGTTTTAAGGCATAAGAATGATGATAAACTGGTGGTTATCACACCCCCATGCTTATCTTTTACTAGTATCTTAGCAAAACTTTAATTTTTACAAAACAAATTTTTTGGGAAATCTAATTTTTTCAACTTTTGAGGAAAAAGAGATTATGGGACATAGGTTGATCCAAACACAGAAGGTACGAGATTTGTTGAGGATAAGCATCGGGATTTGTTCTTGGATCCAAAAATTAGACAAAAATGGGATTAATATATCCTCTAAAAAATTCACAGATTAACCCCTTGTTAATTCTGATGACTTGAAATTTTTATTTTTAGGATTTTTCTGACTCTTGAATATGATCTGCAACTTGTAATAACCTTTAAAAGCTTATGTCTGTGCTTATGAAAAGCCAACATTTATAAGGGTGTGTTTTTGGTTAAATTTCTTTTTTCTCTCCCTATGCTTATTTTTAGCTTAGTCTTACAACAGATGTGTCGGGATCATCATTCCCATTACCAAACCTCAAGGGGGCTCTGGCATCAGTACTTCGAGATAGCACTGTCCATGACACCACCCAGGTGCTCATAACCCCAAAACACAATGCGGTGCAAAGGGGCGCTCCAAGCAAACTCAAGCTCTTGCTCCAACACTATAGGTAGAGCACTGTCTAAGACACTTGAGCTGCAAAAATGAGCTTTAATGCTCTATCTAAAGATATGAAATATAGATATAGAGCAGCACCGAGGTGGTAACATGTTGACATCACGCCCTCAAAGAAGGCATTTTCCTCCTTCTCGGCGGTGGGAACTCAAACCAATGATCTGCTTCAGACTTTTACTAAGGCCAAACAAGGGGCTTTTTCTAATTTTTAGTAGTTTAAGGTGTTGGCTTGTGTGTGAAATTTGACACAAGAAGTTTTGCACGAAATGCAAGTTTTTGAATCAGAAACTAAGCTAGATACTTTCCATATTACAAAAGAGGATCAAGTCACCTGAACTATCATGAGTTCAGGTGGAATTTTAGAGAAGGATATCTGATCTAGTCTAAAGATAGACCCTAAATTCTAATGATTAGATCCGTATCCTTATCCCTAGTTTGTTAAAAATAAAATCTCATTGTACCAAAAGTGAGTTTTCAACCTTAATCCCGATTTAAAAATTTTCCTCAAAAAGTTTTCAACATTTTTATTTTTTTGGGTATGCAAGCATAAAAATAAAACAAAAATTACTAAAGAAAAATGCATGTTTTTAGGTTTTGAAAATCCTAAATCGATTGTCAAAATTTTAAAAACACCCCCCCATGCTTATGATATGCAATGTCCTCATGCATTAGGAGGGAGAAGGGATCACCTTAGTGAAAGGCAGTCAGGTTTAGGATGGTCAAAACCTGGAAAAAGAAAGGAAAAAGAAAGCAGAAAAAATGATGGGTTAGCTCTCATCATGTGCTATCTTTTACGCCATTCAGTCGGGTGTGAAGGTATGCACAGAAGATGAACAATCATGTAAATAATTGGACACTTGGATGCTCACAAAAAATTCATCTTCTTCCGGATCCCTGGAAAATTGATTGGTAGAAAGATAGGGATCAAAGTTTGATGGAAAATGATAAGTGTGGCCCGAGTCTGGCAATTGGGTTGAATGCCAAACTTGGGTAGGTCAGGTGGCAAGTTCATAGGAAAGGAGTCAGGGAAGGGACAGTGAGGATTGTGTGAAGTTAGTGTGGAAAGGTGGGGTGAGGGAAGAGTGGTGGGTCAGGGTGATCAGGGGGTTCATCAGGAATGGATTTTTGGTCGAGACAAGTCTCAAATTCAAAGATTTCTCCAACCATTGATTCTGAGTCTGATTCCTCAAAAAATTTATGGTCGGGAAAGGTATCTACCAACATTGTCTCCTCCACCAAATTTGAAATTTCAGAATCTGAGTCCTCGAAAAAATCATCATCATGGAATCACTTGGAGGATTTAATATCAAGAGTGATAGTTTGGCTTGCATAGGTGATATCCATTTTGCCTGTGTGGCAACTAATGTTTGCCTTTGCAGTGGCCAAAAAGGGTCGTCCAAGGATTATCGGAGCATTCATCAAAGATTCAGGTACCTTAATGTCAAGGACCAGAAAGTTTGCAAGGAAGACACAATTCTGGACCTTGACCAAAACATCCTCAACAATCCCATGAGGTTTGATTGTAGATCGGTCAACTAATTGAAGGTTAACCTCAACAAGTTTTAGTTCACCGATCTGAAATTCTTCAAATAAAATTGTGGGAATGATATTAACTGAGGCACCAAGATCAAAGAGGGCATGATCAAAAGTAGTATCATCAATAATCACTGAAATTAATGGTGCCCCCAGATCTTTCATCTTAGGGGTAATCTTGCTTTGTATGACAGAGCTTACTGTCTCCAAAAGATGTACCTATCCTAGATTTTTGGCCTACCTTTTAGGAGTACAGATCTCCTTCAAAAATTTACCGTAGGCAGGTATATACTTCATTGCATCTAGGAAAGGGATATTGATTTGAACTTGCCCAAATAAATCCATGAGTTCTTCTTTGGTGGGCTCAAATTTCTTTTTTCAATTGGTGGTAGGGTGGAGAGCTAGTGAAAAAGGGATAGGAGTCGTGTCCTAAAATTTTTGTGTTTCTTTTTCTTCCTGATGTGGGAGTGGAGAGTAAATTTGCACAGGGATGAGGATTTCACCAGATTTTTGTGAAGGCCCGGGATCAGTGGTGGTTTTCCCACTCCTCAATGTAACTGCATGTGCAGTCGAATTATTATTTGGAGGAGGTGGGGGGCCTGTTGTTGTGGAAACCTGGGAGGCTGCTAAGGTAGTGGATTAGTAGGAGGCTAATTCGTGTAGTTTTGATTTCTGCTCGGATACTGGTTTCTCTGGTGATTAGGGTTGGGCATGGATTGGGTGGGTAGATGTCCTGTAGGTCTTTGAGTGGGAGTAACCCCAATCTGATTGTTTAGATTTGTGATGGTGAGGGTTACTTCCATCAAATTTGTTTGCATTTCCTGCAGGGTTCTCATCATTTGGGCATTGATGTCTTGTTGGGATGGACCAGGATGAAAGGTCGGATTAAACCCATACCCATTAAATTGGTTTGGTTGGGGAGGAACCTGGTTATTCCAGGAGTGGTTCGGGTTATTCTTCCAATTGGAGGAATTTCTAAATGGCTCCTAAATGGTAGAAATATTTTGAGTGAGGTTAAGATCAGGATAGTTGTAATTCCCTAGTGAATCATAGACAACCTCAGAATATTGGTAATAATCAGCAAGGGTAGTATTGAGATTGTGCAAATTTTCTCTTCGTGGAATGTTAGGTTGGGTTAGATGTAGACTGTGTGGAGCTTGGATTGGTGTGGCAAGTCTTTCCTCAATTTTCTTTTGATTCATGTGCATCTGGTCGATTTTTTGTGCAATCATTTGAAAATCATCTTGGGTTATAGGAATAGATTGGGTGCCTACTTCATGAACACCGAACTGCGAGTTTGAAGTTCTGCAAAATGTGCTCATGGAAGCTTGATTAAATAAGTTTTCACTCATTTCTTCAAATAGGTCGTAGGCACTCTCAGCATCCTTATTCAAGAAATTGCCGCCACACAAGGCATCAACGAAATGTCGGATCTGATCTTCTAATCCGTGATAGAAGATCTGCACAAGCTGCCATAAAGGAATCTCATGGTGCAGGCAACTTCTTAGGAGATCTTGAAATCTTTCCCAAGAATCATGGAAAGTCTTTCCAGATTTTTGTTGAAAGGTCATAATAGATCTTTGCAGGGAATTAGTACAATTTATGGGAAAGAATTTTTTGAGGAAGGTACTCTTGAGCTGAGGACAAGTTGTGATGGGTCAGCCAATGGTCCTGAACCAGTAAGTGGGCTTATCTTTAAGAGATAATGGAAATAGCCACATTAGCCATAGGTCTGCTTGCACATTTCGGAAACGGGTTGTTTGTGTAAGAATGGTTAGCTCTTCAAGGTGGCTGAACAGGTCTTCCCTAGGAAGGCCATGGAAACGTTTAATCAGGTTCAGAACCGCTGGCTTGATCTTGAAGTCCCCCTCTGGTATGACCACCCCTAATCACTCATAGTAAGAAGGATCATAAAAATCTTTTAGAGTTAAAACAAGCTGCTGACGAGGTGGTGGGTTTGGACTTTGGTTGGCTAGGTTTTGGATATTCCTAGTCAACACTTGTTGATTGGCATTAAGTTGAGCAATTTGCTTTGCCATCAAGGTGTAAAGATCAGGTAGGGGGGCTTGGAGTTGTGATTGAGGCAAATCAGCATTAGGGAGCTCCAAGTATGGGAAGTCAAAGGTGGGGGCTTTTGGGTGGAAGGGTTAGAATTAGGGTTAGTAGTGGGGTTAGAGGTGGGATTAGAGGTGGAAGTGGAAGGGTTAGTGGATCTGTTTTGTTGATTTTCCTTTTTTTTAGAAGAAGAAGATGAAAAAGCGGTCTTTTTGCGTGTGGGACAAAATCAAAAGGTCCCTCCAAGTGCGGATTTTTAGATCGTTGCCTGTGCATAAAGTGGAAGAACGGGAGGGGAGGAGAAGAGATAGAGATGAGAGAAGTGTGCCCACAAGCAATCAAAATTCTAGACCTAACTTAAATGTGACTCTCTAAAAATTAACATAAGACTTGATCTACCTAGGAAATAAGAAATCAATAGTGAATACCCATTCTATCAACAAATTTGGCCAAGTTGCATAAGGGGAGGTTTGGGCCTAAGCATTTCTCAGGAAAATCCCCAGGGGCTTGTGCAAACCCGTGCCTGGTCGTTTGACATGTCCCTTCAGCCTGACACCAAATATAGATGATAGAATTGGTACTAACTAGAGAACTTAAGACCTAGATAGTAAGCCTAAGTTGATGAAACCTTAGGGGTCAAGTTGCTACAGATTTTAGTTAGGCCTGGGATACTATTGTGCACATGAAATGTGGAGGTTATTAATTTTGGGTAATGCCCTGTTATTTTAATTTTTAGTGTGTGTACAGGGATTGGAAAGTTGATTCCAAAGAAAAGCAAGTTGTCACACAATTTTATGTATTTCTATCTTTTAGGATTTGTTTTAAATTAGTGCATTTTAGGGTTTCCTTTTTTAAGACTTCAAACAAGTTTTGAGATCCACAAACAAGAGGAAATCAAGTTGTATGGGTGAGGGTATGTTTCCTTTATGTTGTAGGACTAAAAAGAAAGAAAGAAACTCTAATCCAATTAGCCCTAAGATAGAAAATTACTACTGATGCATCTTTTTTAGGCTTTCTATATTAAGTAGTGGTCCAAACAAATCAAACAACACCACTACATTGAAGAAAATCAAAAAAGGATTCCAGAAAATATTTTTTTAAGCTTTAGGAATTTGTTTGATATTTGTTTTGAATTTTTCTTTGTGCTGGTGTCAGAGTCCAAAAATGATACTTATGGGTATTTTGGACTTTTCAGTACCACCACTAGCCTTAGAAAATTTTGGTAATTTTTGGTGATGTGTAGAATTTCACAAGGATTCCAGAAAGCTAAATTTCATAAAAATTAGATGAGTATAAAAATTATAAAAATTTGCGAACAGTATCAAAATAGGAAGATGAGAGGGTGTGACCCCTCTGTAGTCCATGAATTTTTAAAAATTAAATACAAAGCAATTAGTTTGAAATTTGAAACAGATGTTTCCAACTTGATTTGGAATCTCTGTGTGAAATATCAAGATTTTAGGAGACCTGTGGTGTTCGAAATTGATTTTTCAAATCCTGACAGAAGTCTGGATCCAAAAAACAGAACACCCGCACTTAAGGTAGAGTGGTGTTTAATGGGGAAATCAATCAAACAATGGGCTTTAAAGGTGCCACTCTACCAAAATTTGATGTTTAAGATCCTGAAAGACAAGTTTAGTGTATTTTGGTATTGTTTTAGGCTCAGTGTGACAAGACAGAAGAAACCAACCTAGAATCATGGGAAGAAAAGGAACTTTGAGCTCGCGCTTCCAAATTCCACATTCTTCCTATAGTTCCGACACACACAAGAAAGAAGAGAGGTAAGGAGATGAGATCCACTTCAAGCAAGAGAAAAATAATTTGCAAACTTGTGCCTTATGATTGCGTAGCAATCATAGGTCTTAATTGACCTAGATTAAGTTAGGACTTAGCATAAGTTAGGGAAATTCATACACGCATACACATTATCTGCATCTTTATTGCTTTAATTTAGCCATGCATAAAATAATGTTATAATGTGCTGATTAAGTATATTATGTCGATTGTAGGGAATAAGCTGATCAGGAGCTGGATCTGAAGCTGGATCAGGAATAACGGGAGTTGCAACAGAGCTAGAGCAGAAGGCCTAGTTTAGATGTAGGAATAATAATGTAAGGGGGTTAAAGGTTTTCTATTCTATTAAGTAGAAATAAAGCAGTAAAATGTGAAGAGCTTAGGTCCATCCTAGCCCTAGGATAGCCTAAAAGCTTCCCCAAGCCTTAGCCACCCTTAGATTAGGTCACCGCACCCTAGGAAGCCCTAAAAGCCTAGTTCCAACCCTTCTCTGGACGTCCAAATAAGTTTTAGGACGTCCAGGACCCTTAGCCAACTCCCGCACACTTCAAACCCACTTTTGCAGTGTTATTAGACGCCCAGACACTTTGTCAGACGTCCAATTTTTGCAGAATACCCAAAACAGAACCCGAAATCCTTCCTGACTCTGATTGAACATCCAGACAACAAGTCTGGACTTCTGATTTTTGATTATAAGACGTCTCATTCTATTATTAGACATCTGATACTGCTCTCCAATTTCTGTTTTGAGATTTAAGCCTTGAACTTGGATCTCTAGGTCCCTAAACCCAATTCCAACCCCATAGAAACCTAAATTAAAGTTCCCTAACCCTAATACATCATCTCTAGACCTCCCTAAGGACCTAATTAGGTCCTCACTAAACCTAATTGACTTGGATCTTAGTCAATTTCATCAGCCTATTCAATTGGACTCATTGAGTCCAATTGAGCCCTGATCTCAACACACACTGTCCAATTAGACATAGTGAGAGTCCAATTTACCTAGACCTAAATTAATTGAGTTGTTTTACTCTCAATTAAGTTTTCACACACCTAATTAAACTTGTATTAAGTTTAATTGCACTTTACTTTAGTGAATTCAAATTAGGGTTTATAACCCTAATTTGAGACATACCTTGACCTAAACCCACTAGAACCTAACCTAATCAACCTAGCCACCTAAGTTTCGACCCACACACACCCACACACACCATCCACATGAAAATACGTAGTGTTAGGGTTATGAGAACTCAATTAAAGTGTTAATGCCTAGTGAGACAACCAAATACAGATCATATGTATGAATCTAGTGAGATAGTGAGCTCTAAGAAAAAGAGTAAGAGAGAATGAATACAAAGGAATCAAAAAGAGCATAATTTTTCTCGTCTTTCTCTAAGTTGAGTTACTTAGTAATCCGCGAATTTGGACTCTGTAGTACTAGTCTCTATGTAGCACCAAGTGAGAATGAGCCACCAAATATATAATCCTTTCCCTCAGAGATTCTCTACCTAAGCCTAAAGCCGGGGTGAAATTCATAGAATATTTTGAATACCCCGAGGGAAGAAGTCCACCTCTCCCGCTAGAATTTCTACTAGGGGTCAAGTACAGGCCTTAGAGGTGTATTAGTTTTCACTTGAATCCGTTGCAAAAGCTACATAGCCGCACTTTCACGATTGTCTGGATTTCTAGAGCATAGGATGAAAACAAAAAGGAGAAAAATCTCTACGCATACACTTGATAAAATAATCAGTCCCTTAGGGACCCTTACTGTAAATAATTTAGTCTTGCATTTGCTACGGACTAGAAAGATTTAGGCATGGGGGTATGATTGCGCAGCAATCATAGGTCTTAATTGACCTAGATTAAGTTAGGACATAGCATAAGTTAGGAAAATTCACGCACGCATACGCATTATCTGCATCTTTACTGCTTTACTTTAACTATGCATAAAATAATGTTATAATGTGCTGATTAAGTATATTATGTCGATTGCAGGGAATAAGCTGACCAGGAGCTGGATCTGAAGCTGGATCAGGAATAACGGGAGTTGCAGCAGAGCTGGCGCAGAAGGCTTAGTTTAGATGTAGGAATAATAATGTAAGGGGGTTAAAGGTTTTCTATTCTACTAAGTAGAAATAAAGTAGTAAAATGTGAAGAGCTTAGGTCCATCATAGCCCTAGGATAGCCTAGAAACTTCCCCAAGCCTTAGCCACCCTTAGATTAGGTCACCGCACCCTAGGAAGCCTTAAAACCCTAGTTCCAACCCTTCTCTAGTCGTCCAGGACCCTTAGCCAACTCCCGCACACTTCAAACCCACTTCTGTAGTGTTATTGGACGTCCAGACACTTTGTCAGACGTCCAATTTCTGCAGAATACCCAAAACAGAACCCAAAATCCTTCCTAACTCTGATTGGACATCCAGACAACAAGTTTGGACTTCTAATTTTTGAGTATAAGACATCTTATTCTATTATTAGACATCTGATACTGCTCTCCAATTCCTATTTTGAAATTTAAGCCTTGATCTTGGATCTCTAGGTCCCTAAACCCAATTCCAACCCCATAGAAACCTAAATTAAAGTGCTCTAACCCTAATACATCACCTCTAGACCTCCCTAAGGACCTAATTAGGTCCTCACTAAACCTAATTGACTTGGATCTTAGTCAATTCCATCAGCCTATTCAATTGGACTCATTCAGTCCAATTGAACCCTGATCTCAACACACACTGTCCAATTGGACTCAGTGAGAGTCCAATTGACCTAGACCTAAATTAATTGAGTTTTTTTACTCTTAATTAAGTTTTCACACACCCAATTAAACTTGTATTAAGTTTAATTGCACTTTACCTTAGTGAATTAGGGTTTATAACCCTAATTTGAGACATACATTGACCTAAACCCACTAGAACCTAACCTAATCAACCTAGCCACCTAAGTTTCGACCCACACACACCCACACACACCATCCACATGAAAATACCTAGCATAGAGTTCTCTAGAACTCTCTACCATGTGTAGTTGCCTTGGTTGCCAAAAATAGCAACCAAGAGCCATTCAATTTTTAGATCCACATTTGGTGGATCTAAAAACCACCATCCACCCTCTCTCTCTCACTCTCCCACGAGCTCCCACCATAGGCCTCTCTAGAGAATTCCATAATTCTCTAGAGAGCTTCCCTTAGGTCTATAAAAAGACCCAATGGGTGGCCATTTGCACCCATTCACTTCCTTGGCATCCATTCCACTTAGGCTAGCCACTTCCATCTCCACTCCACCTCCACGAGTAGAGCACCACCATGGAGGCCACCATCTCCATGTCAGGAAGCTGGATCAGCTCCCCAATCTCTCTCCAAGGGTCGACCTAAGCTCCATTGGCCGCCCCTCCTTCTCTCAGCCACTCAAAGGCCATTGGAGACCACCTCCGAATGCCCTTCCTTCTGCTAGATTAGTAGCTTAGCTTTTCGTATATTTACTGCTTTTATTTACTGCTTAGTAGTGTAGTCTTACTTCTCCCCCAATGATGCATGCGAAATCCCCCCATCGATTCTTGTATGCAATCATTTTCTAGTAGCTAGGTTTAATTTTTAAGCATTCATGTATAAGCTTTCCTCTAGATTTCCTTGTGCAACAACTCTCCAATGATGAATGAAATTGCATTTTTATATATATATATATTTGTCTCTATATGTTTGAAATCACCATGAGCTTAATAATTGTCATTCTTTTTGTGTGATTCAAGTTTCCTGTTTCCAATTCCTAATATTCTTGCAACTAAGCATGTCATACCTAAATACGTAATAATCACGAACTGGCATGCGATTCTAAACAAAGTAGAGTAAGATCGATTTCAAAAGTAAAAGCAACGCCTCCCAGAGACGAACGACCAGGACTCAAAGTCTCGTTATTTTTCAAAATAATATCTTTGTTGGATCGTATTTCGCAACTATACTACGACGCCTTTATCAAAAACGCGAGCTATGATTTTCTCCCAACACCTTCCCAGCAACGGTGCCAAAAAGTGATTGCATTTTTTGCATGGTTTGTAAAATTAGGGTTTTATTGTTGTAATGCACAAAAATCGAGTCATTTAAATTTATAAAACCTGGATAGGGAAGTATCTAGGCTCATCCAAGGAGGCAATTGTTGCAATTATATATCTCTTACTTGAAAACGGAAATCAACTTTCTTTTTTGGTGTTTTTAAATTTATATTTTTTTATGTTTTGAAATAACAGCGAATACGCGAGTTGTTGGTGGGAAAGCAACTAACACCTACAATCACTTTTGAAAAAAGAGATATATAGAAAAGGAGAAAATGTCTGAAAAAAAAAGTGCATTGAGTTGTATTCATTTCATGTCAAGCAACAAAACCTACTACCCTTATGATCCACCAAATACAGCCTTGACCTACTTTTCTTGTATTTCTAACGGCACGAATACTGGCTGAGGAATTCTAACTTAATTATAGGGTTATCTAAACTTAATTGAAGTGTTAATGCCATGGGAGACTGATGACCTCTCCTCAATACGGTTAATTAAGTTAACTGTGCTTAATTATGTGCAAAAGAAAGTAACTTAGGCTAACTCAAATTTGTATCAATTGAGTAGTATAGGGTCAAGTTAACATAACATTTTAGATTTTATTTCTTTTAACTGGTTGAGTCTAGGTCATTCGCTGGGAGGTATAGCTTATTTAGAATTCACCAATCAATCTAAGCTACTCATAGAAGGTGTAGTTAAGTTTATTTTAAGAACATGAACTTTGCCTAATGATTTTAAATTTAAGAAATATGCAAAATTTCATAAGAAAACATATTTACACAAATGTTCTTTAATAACAAGTAAACATGTTAATTTCTACTTATTTCAAAGAGATTAAGGCAATAGAAAGTTTTACTAATAAAAGTATGTCTTATTACAACATTAAACTCAAAAAGGAATTAAAAATAATGCAAGAATTTAAACCATTTCTTCTCTTTGTATCTTTGTATCTTCAGCCTCTCTCTCTTCTTCTTCTTTTACCTTTTCTCTTTCTACTCTCTTTCTCTTTTTACTTACCTTTTAATCTTCTCTTAACCTTTTTCTTAATCATTTTCTTTATTATTTTTCTCTTATCTTTCTCGAGCTCTTTTCTTTCAAAAGTCTTCTCTTCCTTTCTTTTCTTTCTTTCTTCTCTGCCTTGTCTCTTTAGTATCTGTTCAGCCTTTTTTTCCTTCTACGAATTCTCCTTGTCTTCCTTAACCTTCTTAGCCTTAGCATTTTTCCTTAGCACTGAGCCTTAGCATCGTTCAGAACCTTAGCATCCTCACATTGCCTTCTGAACCTTCTTTCTTTTCTAAACCAAATTGGGTTTTTTTTTCCCTTCAACCAAAAATTAGGTTTATTTATTGGTGGGTTGGACCGATTGGGGATACACAGCACCCCTCTCAGGGTGGGACTAGACCCTACTACGTCCAAGTCTAGTTCATTAAGCTTCGATTTATTTTCGATTCATAGTTTCGAGCCAAACAGGCTCATGGCCTCCCAGGCTTCGCCCACGCCCTCCCAAGGCCCATACTCGCACGCCCACAGGTGCACCCACACTTAGGCACATACGCTCCCACACACACACCCAATGCTCGTTCGGTTCATTTGCGTCGTGCGCTTGTCAACTGAAGAGGCAATATAACAAAATCCTTTTATACCTACGCGGCCGTTCGAAACTTTCCGAGGTGGGACTAAGTTACCCCCTCTAAAACCAAAGTTCAAGCATCGATTTCTCCTAGCTCAGAGCTCCTTTCCAAGCAAATAAAAGCTTGTCGGAAAGCTCATGAGTTTCTCTACAGGATTGAAGTGTCAATTTGATTCAAAGGGGAAGGTAAAGTCTTCGATTTGAAGGGCGAAGATTCTGGTTTTCTACGTCTATAATGGCCTGGAAAGTGATTCTATTGTTATAAAGTCCACAGACTGGACTTAAACTTCCAGCTGAAGTTCTAAATAGGTCCTAAGATTATTTCCGCAGTTGCTGGTGGATGTTTTGAGCTCTCAGGAGCTTCAGGAGTGGTGAAGAAGCTCAAAGCTTCTCAAGAAGCTTCAGGACTGTAAATTACACTTTTAAAAATCCTAACAGACAACTAAAGACCTGTTTAATCGATTAAAACAACTTCTAGAGGTTGTTACAAATCCATCTGAGCAGAGTTTGCATTCAAATCTCATCAAAAAGCCTCTGTTGTCAGTTTGGGTTAAAAAACAACCCAAACTGGCATAAATCAATTTCAACTTTATAAACCATCAGAGCTCATCCAGACCTCTTTTAAATCATTCATAATCATCTCATAATCAATTTGAATTCCTTAATTTGTCAGATTGAATCTAGAACTCAAGAATCAAACTCAAGTTTGACTAATAAGCCTCAAATTTTGACTTTCTGATTTTGGCTATTTCAAACAAAATTAACACCTTAAACAACATCTTTTCACTCATAGGAAAAGATTCAAGTCCTTAGATAGGTGTTTCATCTAATGTTCCTAGGGTTTTAGGCTCATCTCTTGAGATTGAAAAGGTGTCTGTTCGTCAGAACAAATCAGAGGTTGTTACACTGGTTGGATCACAGAAATGAACTCAGGATATAGCAATGGTGCTTCCTAACCTATTAATTGCAACATAACCCTAACTGTCAAACTTCTCCAACTCTGCTGGAGTTGGAGAAGATGAAGACCAATCTTAAGCTCCAGACACTTAAGCCTCAAAGAAAATACCTCAAAATAATCAGTGATCCTCAAATCATTGATCTGGAGCTTCTCACTCAGTTCTACAGGCTGAAGAACTAGTTTTGACTTGTCGGAGCTTCGGTGAGTCCAGAAAAAGGTCAAATTGTACACAGATTGAGAAATTATGCCATTAGTGATTTGAAAAGGTTCTTGAGGTCACAATCAGGAACAAGTAAATTCCTTCAATTGTACATTAGAGTAAAGATTTCACAATGAATTCATTTTTCAAAGGATCTAAGTTGGATTAAGCTCAGGACTTGTTTTCCCACTCAATTGAGTGGATAAAACAAGTTAACAGATGATTACGATAATAAATATATAGTTAACTAATGATTTCAACTACTCCTGAGCTGCCATTGATAGCGAGCTCAGGAGCTTAATTAAGATTGGGTGTTTAGGTTATGTGTGGTAATTACTTGAATTAAAGTGATGATTAGGATCCTTAGGAGATGAATAGGTGATGGAGGACCCAGTGAAGGTGGAAAATAGGTCAACTATTACTGCCATGGTCAGCAGAAGTAGTCGGTGGAGGTGGAGGTGGTTTAGGCGATTAAGTGATCAAATTAGTAATTAATGATTATAGAAATGATCGTGGAAGATAGAAGAATGTGAACAGTGACTTAAAAAGCCAAAATTATCGCTCCTGACAAGCTCAAGGAGCTCATCGGAGTTGAGGAAGATGAGTGCAAATTCTAGCATTACAACTACCTAGGCTATCTAACTAACTAACTAAACTAACCTACCTACCTAGTCTACTATCACCTGGACAAAGGGGATAGAGGATCTCTGTCGAAGGCTCATAACGGAGGAGGAAATCAGAGGGTTGTCAAAAGATCTCTAGCGGGCGGTTGTGAGGTGAAGCAGAGGAGAGCTCCTAGTCAACGCTTGTCAGAAGACACAGCTGACTTCGACGGAGATCCAGAGCTATTGAAGATGGATGGAGGAAGTCGGATGAGGCGGAGGAAGTTCGCCAGAGTTTTGGAGTGAATAGCCTATCAAATTCAGCTTCAGTGAAGAAGAGAGAAGGGAGCCAACTTGGTGGAAATCAAGGTTTTGAAGGGGTATTTATAGTTGACGATGACTGAGAAGGAGGTGGAATCTGGACGAATTTGTGGCTAGGAGGGGAATAACCACCGGCATCTTCTTCGATGCCGGTGAGGTTATCTCCAACCCTAAAATGGGATTTAGGCATCATCCAGACCGGTGGATGAAAAGGGGATGGTGAGTGCAAGCGTCAGGAGCTTGGAGAAGGGATGACGTCGGATTGGCGATGGACGCACCTTCAATCGTCAACCGTCCAAACGGGTGAAGAAGAGAAGAAGAAGAAGTTCAGGGACTTATTCGTAGTGAAACCTAAGGACCTAAATGGAAAATAAGGACCTGATTGAAATAAAATTTAAGGACTAAAATGTAAACTCAGGTTTTCAAGGTTTATTTTAATTTAAATCCTTTTCAACTTTTTATCTGTGATTGTAAATAAGATCATTATTATATTTAGACCTTGAATTTACATTTTTGACCTTTTTAGATTAATTTATTTAATTAAGTAATGTTACTTAAGTTATTACATAGTTATATATGATGCTTAAGGTAGTTAACACATTAATTAGATGATTTATTGATAATATTTTGAGTCCAATTATTAATTAGATTATTAATAATATTAATTGGATGATAATATAGCATTTTTAACTTATTTTAAGGTCCTTTACTATTTATCCCTTATTTAATAATTAACCCATATATTCACATATTTCTAGCTAATTAACTAGTAAGACTAGTTAATTAGGGGTAATTAGAGATCATGATGGGCTTCTCATTATACCCCTAAGCCAAATTTTTGCTAGTCCCTAGCAAAATTAACTAAGAATATGATGATTTAAAGAACTTGGGTTTAAATTAATATAAATAAGAACCAAGTAGAGGAAAGCTTAGGTCAGAAAAAATTTTTTAGATTTAATATAAATAACTAATATACAAAGCATTTTGTGAAAATTTTCTTACTTAGACTTATACTCAAGACATTTTCAAAACACACTTTATTAAAAACAGTATTGTTAACAAGAATTTTATCAAAAATTAGAATCTCAAAAATCTTTTATTCTTTGTAACCATTCTTAACCCTTAAAAACTTAGAATACAAAGTGTTTTAATAAAACAAAACCTAAGAGTTGGAAATTAAATTTTAACTCAAAAACTCAATAGATTTAAGTTAATCCTTTCTTTATGATATTTGATTTCTATCAATCTGAGTTTAAGCAAATTAACCAGATATTCATCATTAATCAAACTTAGAGTAGTAAAACTTTAATCTACTAGCCTACAACACTAAGGACAAACTTGTAGACCTAGGATTTTGTCAATCCTTCTCCTTTAGGTCTCAACTATAAATCCTCAAAAGTCAATTTCTTAGGCTTCGTTGCCCAATAACAAGGTTCAGTAGCTATGATTTTAAAACATCTGTGCTTTATGAAGAGAGTTGTCCTAAAGGCATCCAAATTTGCAAAACTCCAGATCTTAAGACATCAATTTCCAATCTAGATTATTCCAATTCAAGCCTTTGGCTTGGCCTTACTCAGGTTTGGTTGCTTTCTCCTCACCAGCTTTCTATCCTGAGGTCAACACTTTTTGTGTATATCTCCCCGGTGGACCACTGGGTCTCTTATTCCTAATTTTTATCTCCATTTTTTTTTTCAACTTTTTCTATAGGTTAGAACACCCATATGTAGCGAGGTGTTCTTTTATTTGATGGAAGGAAGGGTAGCATCTATTTATACCGAGATGCTTTATTTTTTTATGGAAAAACTGCATAAGTACCAATTTGTAGCGAGGTACTTAACTGTAGGGTGTTTTATTTTATTTTATTTATTTTTCTCCCCTTTCTCATTTTTCTTACTAACTTTATTCTCCAAATCCTTTTTCTAGGTGAGTGGTACATCCTTCACCCTTTCAAGAATTGCCGCACGAAAATCCTTGGACTAAAGAGGATTTAGAATCAATCTCTTAACCTTTGTGTTTTCGCAGTCTCAGATGCCAACAAGACAATTCTATGTGTGTGATTTTTAGATGTTTAGGTTGGCTCTCAAACCAAAGCTTGGACAACAAAGCCATTCACTCCCAAGTTCTTTAAATTTTTAGTTTCCTCCTATAAGATCTGTCAAGACAAAAATTCTCAAGTCTAGCCAAATGTCCTTTAGTTGATTAAGCTAACTATAGCCTGATAGACTTATAGACTAAAATTCTACTAACTCTCTACTTAATTAACTCTGAATATCTGGCCTTTTTACTTAGCTTTATGATAAAATCAAATATTCAAAAAGCAAAAGGATTACTTAATCTAATTGATTAAAAAGTTACAATTTAATTCCAAAACTTAAGTTTAAAACTTAATACACCTTATTTTCTTAATTTCAAGGTAAGAATAGAAAAACAAAGCTTTAAGGTTTAAAGATTCTAATTCAAATAAAATCTTGTTTAAAAATTTTGAAAATAAAAGTGTGTTTTAACAAAATGTTAAAAGTAAAAATCTAAATAAGAATTTAATGCCCTTATATATATTATATATATTCTTAATATATATTTTTTAGTTTCTAACCTAAAAGAAAAATTAAGCTCTTAATTATATTATTTATATTTTTTTTTTTTCTTCTTTTCTTCTTTATTCTAGATGAATATACCCCTTTTATTATTTTTTTAAATTTTCAATTTCAAATTTTTGTATTTATATATTTTCATTTTTATGTTTTATAAAATTTTACAATTTTTATGAATTTTTCAAAATTTTTCAAATTTTTATGATATTTTTTATTTTGAAATTTTTAGATTTTTTGTATTTCTATTTTTTTTAATTTCATGGTTATTTAATTTTTATGTGTTTTTTTTTTTTTACACATACACTTGAAGTGAGAATTTCACTTCACACCCCCACAAGCCAAGATTTTACAATGTCATTATTGTAAGAAGGGTCAAAAGATATTACACTTCATTTAGTGTAGGGTGATGGAAGGAGTTGGATAAAGGAGATCACAGATCTCTATGCGGACGATTTTAAGTCTGACCAAATGGCAAAGTGGATAGTCGGACTAAATGATGGTAATCAGTGTAAGATGAAGTGAAAAATCGGAAAAGTGTATGGGAAACAAGTGTAGAAAGCAGGAAACAGCTATGTACAAAATGAATGGACAGTGGCAAACCCTAATGGAGCATGTAACAGTCTCCAACAAGACCCAAAGGATGTGATTCCAAGAAAGGTTTTAAACGTTGACCATTAACTTTGAAGGGTTGATCCTTGTTGGGTTCAGTGATTTCGACAGCTCCATTGTTGAAGACTCTAACAACAATAAATGGCCCTTGCCATTTAGACCTAAGTTTCCCAAGGAAAAGCTTCAAACGGGCATAAAAAAGCAACACCTTCTGACCAGGTGTAAAAGATTTGCGGGAAATATATCTATCATGGAAGGCTTTAAGTTTTTCCTTATACAGCTTTGAACTCTCATAGGAATCATGAGGCAATTCCTCAAGTTCATTAAGATGCAACTTACGATGATCACCAGCCTTCACGAGATCTAAATTACAGGCTTTAATTACCCAATAGGCCTTGTGTTCAATTTCTACGGGAAGATGACAGGGTTTCTTGTAAACAAGTCTGTATGGTGACATGCCTATTGGTGTTTTGTGGGCAGTCCTATAAGCCCACAAAGCCTCATCTAAACGGGAAGACCAATCCTTCCTATCGAGTCAGATTGTCATTTGAAGAATCTTTTTAATCTCCCGATTAGAGACCTCAGTTTGCCCATTAGTCTGGGGATGATAAGGTGTAGATATATGATGTGTAACCCCATATTTTCTAAGAAGATGTTTAAACTAGGCATTAATAAAATGGGAACTACCGTCGGAAATAATGGCACGAGGTACCCCAAAACGAGCAATAATATGACTTTGTATAAAAGGAATGACAACTTGATAATCATTTATGCATGTGGGTATGGCTTCAATCCAACGGGAAACATAATCAATAGCAAGTAAAATGTATTCAAAGCCAAAAGAGGAAGGAAACGGACCCATAAAGTCTATGCCCCAAATATCAAATATTTCACAGACCATAATCAGGTTTAGAGGCATCATGTCTTTTCGTGACATGCCACCAAGAGTTTGGCAACAACTACATGCCTTACAATATGTCTGTGAATTAGCAAATAAAGTGGGCCAATAAAACCCACATTGCAGAATCTTTGCAGTGGTCTTTCGACCAGAAAAATGACCACCACAAGCCTGGTCATGAAAAAAAGAGAGGATAGAATCAATCTCAGAAGAAGTGACACAACGCCTGATGATTTGATCATTACAGAGTCGAAAAAGATATGGATCTTCCTAGAAATAGTACTTGGCTTCTGCTTTGAGTCGTGATTTGCGATTCCCATCCCAATTTGGTGGGAATTGATGTGTAACCAAATAATTATCAATATCAGCGTACCAAGGAAGATCTGAGGATATAGTCAATAGATGTTCATTAGGAAAGTGTTCAGTAATTGGAGGAGATGATTCAATAGTATCAGAAGGAAGGCGGGAAAGATGATCAGCAACAATATTTGGTCGTCCCGCCTTGTCACAAATTTCTAGGTCAAATTCTTGCAAAAGCAAGATCCATCTAATCAACCTAGGTTTCATATCCTTTTTAGATGGAAGGTGTCGAATAGCTGAGTGATCAAAGTACACAATGATTCGAGATCCGAGTATATAAGATCTGAACTTTTCTAATCCAAATACTATTGCTAGTAATTCCTTTTCTGTAACTGTATACTTCCTTTGTGTCTCATTCAAAGTTTTATTAGCATAGTAAATTACTACCGGATTCTTCTCAATTTTTTATCCCAAAATAGCTCCTATTGCATAATCTGATGCATCACACATGATCTCAAATGGTAAATCCCAATTAGGTGGTTGCAAGATCGGAGCCTGTGTAACTCTGTCTCTCAATGTTTCAAATGCTAAAATACATACCTCACTCATCTCAAAAGTAGCATCCTTTGTGAGGAGGTTTGTGAGTGGTCGGGTAATTTTTGAAAAATCAAGTATAAATCTTCTATCAAATCGCACATGCCCGAGAAATGATCTAATGCCTTTGATCGAGTCAAGAATTGGAAGATTTGCAATTTGATTGATCTTAGCTCGATCTACTTGGATACTTCGCTCAGACATGAGGTGGCCAAGTGCGATGCCCTCTGGAATCATAAAATGGCTCTTCTCCCAACTGAGGACAAGGTTTACTTCAATACATCTCTTAAGAACCTTCGACAAATTATCTAAACAAATATCAAATGTTTCCCCAAAGATTGAAAAATCATCCATAAAAACCTCCATATATTCACCCACCATTTTGGTAAAAATGGCTAACATGCAACGCTGAAAAGTCGTGGGTGCGTTGCAAAGCCCAAATGGCATTCTTCGGAAAGCAAAAGTTCCGAAGGGGAAGGTGAAAGTCATTTTCTCTTGATCTTCGGGATAAATTGCTACTTGATTATATCCAGAGTAACCATCTAAAAGCAGAAGAACCTATTACCAGCTAATCTCTCAACGATTTGATCAATGAATGGCAAAAGAAAATGGTCCTTCTTTGTAACAGTATTCAGCTTACGATAATCAATACAAACCTGCCATGAATTCGCAATTCGTGTGGGAATGGTTTCTCCAGATTCAGTCTTGATTATGGTGAGTCCTGCCTTTTTAGGTACTACTTGAATTGGACTCACCCAAGGGCTATCAGATATGGGATAAATAATATCAGCATCTAGCCACTTGATTATTTCTTTCTTAACGACCTCCTTTAAATTCAGATTTAGACATCTTTGAGCTTCTCTTGAAGGTCATGCCCCATCTTCAATATAGATGCGATGAGTACAAAAATTGGGGCTAAACCTGGTGAGATCATGTAGAGTCCACCCAATTGCCTTCTTGTGATCTCGAAGAACCTTGATCAATTTGGATTCTTGTGATTCAAAAAGATGAGAGTTGATGATTACAGGATATGTTTGATCATATTCGAGATAGACATATTTAGATTATCAGGCAATGGTTTCAATTCTAGTATAGGAGTAGAATCAACAGCAGGATTTGGGGCGGGATTTTCGATTGCGAGAAGTGAGTTAGATGATTCATAAGATTCAGATTCAAGATTGAGTAAAGATTCTAACAAAAGGATTTCGTTGCTTTGAGGGTATGAGATATCAAAAGGTGTGCTCTCTAGTTCTAAGGAACTAATGTCATCCTCAAAAGGTACAATAGATTTGATTTCCTCAATCCAATCACAATCCAATCCATTAGAAGCTCTAAATATATCTAACTTAATTGTCTTCTCCCCAAATTTCAATTCAATCTTTCCAGATTTGCAATCAATGTTGGCCTTTGCAGTAGCCAAAAAGGGTCTCCCTAAGATAATTGTGGTATCTTTAATGTGTTTGGGTACTTCCATATCAAGGACAATAAAATCTACTGGGAAATAAAAATCCCGAACTCTTACAATTACATCCTCCAACATTCCTTTAGGTGACTTAATCGATCTATCGGCTACTTGTAAAGTCACATTGGTAGACTTAAGGTTTTCTATGTTGAAATGTTTTACCAAAGATAAAGGAATGAGGTTAATAGATGCTCCTAAATCTAGGAGGACTCTATCAAAAGACTGACCCCCAATTATATAGGAAATAAATGGAGATCCTGGGTCTTTCTTTTTTAAAGGAAGCGTACTTGAAATTATAGAGCTCACATGCTCTGAAAGTACCACAGTGCTTCCTTTCTTTGACTTACGCTTAGGAGTACACAACTCCTTAAGAAATCTTGCGTAAGTCGGAATTTGTTTGATAGCATCTAGGAGTGGGATATTAATGTGTACTTGTTCAAAAATTTTAATTAAATCTTCATCTAATGTAATAGGTTATTTTTATTTCCTAGTCTTCTTCAAAGCTTCAGGAAATGGGGCGTGGATTTCCTGTTCTACTAAGGTATTTCCTGGATCTCGCGAATTAGTGGGAATTGTAGGATTGGGTTCTGCACCTTTTTCAGGTGTAGAAATAGGGGTTGTTCTAGATGTACTAGGGTCTTGGGATAGGTTCCTTAGATAAACTGGATCCCTAGTGGAATTTCCACAGCGGGTTGTAACATAGTTAATACCCACATGAGAAGAGGAAGCTGATGAAGAAGATGCTTGTTGATTTTGGAAAGATGAATTAGAATTCAAAGGTTGATTTGAAAATGATTGCTGTTGATTAAGATACTCAAAATCATGATTAGCAGAGGGTGGATTCGGATTTTGATTCAGATTTGGATTCAGGGGTAATTGATTAAGGAGATGGACATGTCCCTGATTCAGATTTTGCACTCTCGGGTTTTGTCTCTGCTAGATATTCCTAGGGTTTGGAATTGGCTGGGATGGAAGGGCCCCTAGCTGACGAGATTCAGCTAACTACGTGATTTGGCCCTTGAGATCAGCCAACTCTGCCGAACATTGCCGTTGGACTTCAGCAAGAGCCTCAGCATTTTGTCGCTAGCTCTCAGTCACAGCTCTCAAAATCTGGTCAAGCTGTAAATCTCTATTTGGCCCTACGGGGTTTTGCAAACCTACGTAAAATGGCCTCGCATTATGTTGCTGAAACGGCAACGTAGGCAGGTTTTGCCTGGTCTGAGTCGAATATGATGGTCTTTATGAATGGTCAGACCAAGAGAAGTTAGGGTGATTACGCCATCCAGGATTATAGGAATTAGAATATGGGTTTGATCTTGGTGCATATCCTTGAATGGCATTTAAATCTAAAGGATAGGGCGTGTTTTCCATAAAAATAGGAGATGGGGAAAAAGGTGGGAAAGATTGTGGGACAAAGGTCCCTCCTTGGGTTGGTGCAGGAGTAGATAGAAAACCCAAGGAAGATGGATCTGTAGAATCCAGATTATTCACAAATTCCCTCCCCGTGGGAATTTGCAAAATAGGTGAATGTGCGTGATTTTGCGTAGCAAGTAGAGGTGTAAGAGTTTTCATTGTGTTTTGGACCTCGTCGAGATGCTTTGCTATGATGTTGACTTTGTCTAGTTTTTCTACAATAATTTCCAAATTCTTTGAACTGGACAGATTACCGATCTCGTGAATGCCCTTATGCAAATTTTGATGTGCTGTATTTGTGTCCCGTGTAAATTGCGACATAGATCATTGTTGATGGAGTTCTCTGCCATCCCTTCAAATAATTCTGAAGCAGATTCTGCATCGCGATTGAGAAAATTCCCTCCACAAGAGGCATCAACTAGATTATGAATGCCCTCTTGTAATCCATAATAGAAGATATGCATTAGTTGCCAACGAGGGATGTCATGATGTGGGCATTTCCTTTGTAATTCATGAAAGTGTTCCCACGCTTCATGAATTGGTTCTCCTTAATTTTGATTAAAAGTTGTGATTGCTCGCCTTAAAGCATTTGTTCGACCAATAGGAAAGAATTTCTTAAAAAATATAGATTCAAGTTCAGCCCAAGTTGAGTCTTGCTATAGTTCTATACCAATATGCTGCTTTATCTTTAAGGCTAAAAGAGAACATTTTCATAAGTAGGATTTTCCTATTTTGATTTCGAGGTCCAAGAGTTTGAGATAAATTTTTAAGATCTTCAATATGTTGAAATGGATCCTTGGATGCAAATCCGTGAAAATGTGGGATTAGACCTATAATGTTTGGCTTTAACTCTGGATCATTTTCCCCAATAGGAATCCTAACATTAAGCTCTACTTGTGCATTAGATGGATTATAGTAGTCTCTGAGTAGAGGCTTGGACGAGGGATCGGTAAATCAGGAAGATCAAAACCCACCTCAGGTTGAGGTGGAGGACGGGTTTGAAGATTCTGTAAATTATTTAAGGCTGTTGTTAAAAGATTAATTTGTCTATTTTGTTCAAGCATCCTAAGATTCTGGTTCAGGAGCGCCTCATGAACATCAAAAGGCAGCATCTCCCCCTGACCAGAAGAAGATGGGATCTCGGGATTCTGATTTTGCAATTGATCCATAGAAGTAGACGAATCAGACGAGAAATTAAATGGTTGCTTAGCTGCAATCAGCTTAGGATCACCTGTCAAAGGAGTTACAAGAGGTGGATGCAAGGATCGTCTCCCGTTCATAAAATGAAAAGAATGTGCAAAGGCACACTCACACCACCAGAAAACAACTGCAACAAAAACCCACAAAATAACGCGAAAAATGCGGGTTTTTCTCTTCTTTCAAAGGAAAGAAGAGATTCCTAGAATACGCAAAAATACTTTGGACGCAAACAAGTATAGTAACAGTATCAAAATACACGTCCTAAACTCGTGTCTACACAAGTGCATATCCTTAAGGCTCAAAGGTATAAGGTCTAGGATCGAGACCACTCACTATTGGCTCCCCGGGGCTCTAGTAGTGAGACATACTTGTTGATCTTTGACCAAAGCCCTAAGAGGTGCAAAGAGGAGAGATAGAAAATTAAGACTCGTGTGACTCTAGTGATCACGCAACAAACGATTGCGATGAAACCCCGCATGCATTCTGCAAACAGATTTAAGTCATAATTTTTATTATCCTCTCTTTTACTTAATCTTTTCAAAAATATGATAGAAAGAATTAAAGTAATCGCTTTTTAAGTATTTTCAAAGAATATATGTGGTCTTGATATTATTTCCAGGACAGGGATCTACGTGATTTTTTCGTGTGTTTTCCCACTGATGTGAGAAAAACAGTAGAAATTTCCCCGAGTCAGATTGTAAAGTACTAGCAGATAAAATGCACTCCTAAGAGTGTATGCCTATATCATGCTACTGCTAGACAAGAAATATGTATTTTTATATTTTTTAATTTTTAAACTAACTGAATGCAACAATTCAAACTAAACTAAAGACTAAGGAAAGAGTACTTACAATGGTATGTATAATGGAAAACAGAAAAAGAAAACCCACCTTCTTTCCTGATATTACCTGCAGAGGTAAACTTGAAAAGAAGACAAAAAACAAAACAAAAACAAAACTAATTAAAACAAAATACTAAAAACATTAATAATGGTGAATATAATTACAGTTACCTCCCATGGCACCAAAATGATTATTAAACAAAATTTATGCAAGGGAATATTTTGGTGAATTAAAATGGAGCAAAATATTACCTCCCCGGCAACGGCGCCATTAAAATGATGATTCCTCTCTTCAACACAGTTAATTAAGTTAATTGTGCTTAATTATGGGCAGAAGAAAGTAACTTAGGTTAACTTGAATTTGTGTTGATTGAGTAGTATAGGGTCAAGTTAACCTAACATTTTAGATTTTATTTCTTTTAACTGGTTGAGTCTAGGTCATTCCCTAGGAGGTATAACTTATTTAGAATTCACCAATCAATCTAAGTTACTCATAGAAGGTGTAATTAAGTTTATTTTAAGAACATGAACTTTGCCTAATGATTTTAAATTTAAGAAATATGCAAAATTCCATAAGAAAACATATTTACACAAATGTTCTTCTTTAATAACAAGTAAACATGTTAATTTCTACTTATTTCAAAGAGATTAAGGCAATAGAAAGTTTTACTAATAAACGTATGCCTTATTACAACAATAAACTCAAAAAGGCATTAAAAATAATGTAAGAATTTAAATCATTTCTTCTCTTTGTATCTTCAGCCTCTCTCTCTTCTTCTTCTTCTTTTACCTTTTCTCTATCTGCTCTCTTTCTCTTTTTACTTACCTTTTAATCTTCTCTTAACCTTTTTCTTAATCTTTTTCTTTATTCTTTTTCTCTTATCTTTCTCGAACTCTTTTCTTTCACAAGTCTTCTCGTCTTCGTTTCTTTTCTTTCTTTCTTCTCTGCCTTGTCTCCTTAGTATCTGTTCAGCATTTCTTTCCTTGTACGAATTCTCCCTGTCTTCCTTCTCCTTCTCCTTCTTAGCCTTAGCATTTTTCCTTAGCACTGAGCCTTAGCATCCTTGCATTGCCTTCTGAACCTTCTTTCTTTTCTAAACCGAACGGCTTTTTTTTTCTCTTCAACCAAAAATTAGGTTTATTTATTGGCGGCTTGGACCGGTCGGGGATACATAACACCCCTCTCAGGGTGGGACTAAACCCTACGAGGTTCATGCTTGGTTCATTAAGCTTCGGTTTATTTTCGGTTCATAGTTTCGAGTCAAACCGGCTCCCGGCCTCCCAAGCCTCTCTCACACCCTCCCAGGGTCCACACTCGCACGCCCATAGGCGCACACACACTCAAGCACATACGCGCCCACACACACACCCAATGCTCGTTCGGTTCATTTGCACTGTGCACTTGTCGACTGAAGAGGCAATATAACAAAATCCTTTTATACCTACGTGGCCATTCAGAACTTTTCGAGGTGGGACTAAGTTACCCCTTTCCATACCAAACTTCAAGCATCGATTTCTCCTAGCTCCGAGCTCCTTTCCAAGCGAATAAAAGCTTGTTGGAAAGCTCTCGAGTTGCTCTACAGGATTGAAGTGTCAATTTGATTCAAAAGGGAAGGTAAGCTCTTCGATTTGAAGGGCGAAGATTCTAGTTTTCTACATGTATAATGGCTTGGAAAGTGATTCTATGGTTATAAAGTCCACAGACCTGACTTAAACTTCTAGCTGAAATTCTAAATAGGTCCTAAGATTATTTCCGCAGATGCTGGTGGATGTTTTGAGCTCTCAGGAGCTTCAGGAGTGGTGTAGAAGCTCAAAGCTTCTCAGGAATGTTCAAGACTGTAAATTACACTTTGAAAAATCCTAATAGACAACTAAAGACCTGTTTAATCGATTCAAACAACTTCTAGAGGTTGTTACAAATCCATCTAAGTAGAGTTTGCATTCAAATCTCATCAAAAAGCCTTTGTTGTCAGTTTGGGTTCAAAAACAACCCAAATTGGTAGAAATCAATTTCTACTTTATAAACCATTAGAGCTCATCCAGACCTCTTTTAAATCATTCACAATCATCTCAGAATCAATTTGAATTCCTTAATTTGTCAGAATGAATCCATAACTCAAGAATCAAACTCAGGTTTGACTAATAAGGCTCAAATTTTGACTTTCTGATTTTGGCTATTTCAAATGAAATTAACACCTTAAACAACATCTCTTCACTCACAGGAGCATATTCAAATCCTTAGATAGGTGTTTCATCTAAAGTTCCTAGAGTTTCAGGCTCATCGCCTGAGATTGAAAATGTGTTTGTTCTTTAGAACAAATCAGAGGTTGTTACACTGGTTGGGTCACAGAAATGAACTCAAGATATAGCAATGGTGCTTCCAGACCTATTAATTGCAACTTAACCCTAACTGTCAGACTTCTCCAACTCTGTCGGAGTTGGAGAAGATGAAGACCTATCTCAAGCTCCAGACACTTAAACCTCAAAAAAAATACCTCAGAATAATCAGTGATCCTCAAATCATTGATCTGGAGCTTCTCACTCAGTTCTACAGGCTGAAGAACTAGTTTTGACTCGACGGAGCTCCGGTGAGTCCAAAAAAAGGTGAAATTGTACACAGATTGAGAAATTATGCCATTAGTGATTTGAAAAGGTTCCTGAGGTCACAAGGAACCTCAAGAACAAGTACCTTCAATTGTTCATTAGAGTAAAGATTTGACAGTGAATTCATTTTTCAAAGGATCTGAGTTGGATTAAGCTCAGGACTTGTTTTCTCACTCAACTGAGTGGATAAAACAAGTCAACAGATGATTGCGATAATAAATATATAGTTAATTAATGATTTCAACTACTCTTGAGCCGCCATTGACAGCGAGCTCAGAAGCTTAATTAAGATTGGGTGTTTAGGTTATATATGGTGATTACTTGAATTAAAGTGATGATTAGGATTCTTAGGAGATGAATAGGTGATGGAGGACCTAGTGAAGGTGGAAAATAGGTCAACTACTACTACCCTGGACAACAGAAGTAGTCGGTGGAGGTGGAGGTGGTTTAGGCGATTAAGTGATCAAATTAGTAATTAATGACTATAGAAAAGATCGTGGAAGATAGAAGAATGTGAACAATGACTTAAAAAGACAAAATTGTCGCTCCTGACAAGCTCAAGTAGATCGCCAAAGTTGAGGAAGATGAGTGCGAATTCTAGCATTACAACTACCTAGGCTACCTAACTAACTAACTAAACTAACCTACCTACCTAGTCTACTGTTACCTAGAAGAAGGGGATAAAGGATCTCCGTCGACAGCTCATAACGGAGGAGGAAATCAGAGGGTTGTCGAAAGATCTCCGGCTAGCGGTTGTGAGGTGAAGTAGAGGAGAGCTCCTAGTCAACGCTTTTCAGAAGATGCGGCTGACTTCGGCGGAGATCCATAGCTATTAAAGATGGATGGAGGAAGTCGGATGAGGCGGAGGAAGTTCATCGGAGTTTTGGAGTGAATACCCTATCAAAGTCAACTTTAGTGAAGAAGAGGGAAGGGAGCCAACTTGGTGGAAATCAAGGGTATGAAGGGGTATTTATAGTTGACTGTGATTGAGAAGGAGGTGGAATCTGGACGGATTTGTGGCTAGGAGGGGAATAACCACCGGCGTCTTCTCCGAAGCCGGTGAGGTTATCTCCAACCCTATAATGGGATTTAGGCATCATCCATACCGATGGATGAAAAGGGGATGGTGAGCGCAAGCTCCAGGAGCTTGGAGAAGAAGGGATGACGTTGGATTGGCGGTGATCAGGCGGTGGACGCACCTTCAGTCGTCAATCATCCAAACAAGTGAAGAAGAGAAGAAGAAGAAGTTCAGGGACTTATTCATAGTGAAACCTCAGGACCTAAATGGAAAATAAGGACCCGATTGAAATAAAATTTAAGGACTAAAATGTAAACTCAGGTTTTTAAGGTTTATTTTAATTTAAATCTTTTTCAACTTTTTATATGTGATTGTAAATAAGACAATTATTATATTTAGACCTTGAATTTACATTTTTGACCTTTTTAGATTAATTTATTTAATTAAGTAATGTTACTTAAGTTATTACATAGTTATATATTATGCTTAAGTTAGTTAACACATTAATTAGATGATTTATTGATAATATTTCAAGTCCAATTATTAATTAGATTATTTATAATATTAATTGGATGATAATATAGCATTTTTAACTTATTTGAAGGCCATTTACTATTTATCCCTTATTTAATAATTAACCCATATATTCACATATTTCTAGCTAATTAGCTAGGAAGACTAGTTAATTAAGGGTAATTAGAGATCATGATGAGCTTCTCATCAGAGACCACCAAATATATTTACAAATTTGGTAAGATAGTGAGCTCAAGAAGAAAAAAAGGGAAAAAGAAAAGAGGAGAAAAGAGAGAGAGAGAATGAGTACAATGAACTAAAGAGAGGACAGTTTTTTTGCGACTTTCTAAGTTGATTTATTTAATAGTTAAAAAATCTAAATTCTATAGTACTAGTCTCTATGTAGCACCAGAGAAGTGTGAGCCACCAAATACAAATCCACTTGACTCAGACATCTTTTACCTAAGCCAAAAGTCGGGCCTAAATTGTAGATTATTTTATATCCTCGAGGGAAGAAGTTTGCCTATCCCGATAGAGTTTTCACTAAGGGTCAAGTATGAACTTTAGATGTGGATTGACTTTTCACTTGAATTCAATGCATAAGATAAAGCACTACACTTTCACAATTATCTGGATTTCTAAATTGTTGGATGAAAATAAAAAGAAATAGATCACTAATTAAACTCTTGATAGAATACATTTAGTCTTACATTTACTAGGGACTAATAAGATTTAGGCATGAGGGTATGATTGCACAGCAATCACAGGACCTAATATACCTGAATTAAGTTATATCCTAGCTTAATTTAGTAATAATGCATGCATAAGCATCATGTTTTGCATCATAGTTGATTTATTAGGTTTATAGATAATAATACGATTTTATGCTCTAAGAGAGAGGCGTTATTAATTGCAGATGATTCAAGACCATAGATGATAGATCATACCAAATGGATCTGATCAAGACAACGATGGGAGTCCAACGCTTCCCGAATCATCTTAATTAGACTTCCGTAGCACCACATTCAGTCTGTAGAAGATCAGAGGCCAAGGAGCAAGATAGTAGAGATCCAAACCTCAAATGTCAAATTCGACCACACGGATGGATTTGAACCAATGATCGCAGTCCATCGATGTAAAGATCAACTCGATCGGAGCCCTGTAGCACCAACTACAAATGCAGGAAGATGAACGATGGGAATGGTGCCACGTGGAACCATCCCAATATCTCACTGTCGCACTCCAACCTCTGAAGGAGAAACATGGGCCGTTGGATCATCATCCAACAGCCACAATGAGGTCGCGTCACCTCTCTCCACGCATCATCAGAAGGACCCATCTCAGTCGTTGGATTTTCATCCAACGGTTGAGAAATGGCTACACATGAATCCTAAAGGCAACAAAGCATGCGGGCAACGCATTGGTATCCACCCTCAAATGCGGAATGTAGGTGCACAATTGAATCCCACTCAGCGCTAAATCAAGGAGGCGGTGTGCTCGCGTGAAATCAAGCCATGAGATGGAGATCGAGCGATGCGCGATGGACCGCATGGAGCAAGGAGAATTGACCGATGCGACAGTGCAGTGCATTGGCAATCGAATGCCTAAACTGATACCCCGATGCACACACATTTCAAAGGCGATGTGACGCGAATGGTCATGATCAGACGATAGAGATTGAAAGTGCATACAAGCACGAGGAAGCATGCGAGGAAGGGTGGATGATCGTCATCTAGTGCGAGCACCACTGGTCGCACGTGTTTTGCGAGTTTGAAATCAGGGCTACGAGTAACTCATTGTCGTAGTTGTAAAACGTGTGGTCAAATAAAATTTATAACCGAAACTCAAAAAGTGTGTCCCGGGTCGAACACGGGGAGGCGAACATTTGGTTTTATGAAATCTGCATTTCTCTTTTATTTATTTTGGGTTGTTTTTATCTTTTCTAATTTTTTTTTGGAACTTTTTAGGAAGCAAGAGATCAGATCGACGAATTCTAGCTAATCTACTTGCAAATATAAAAGAGAGAGAGAGAAATAATCATCTATTTATCTCATGAATGTTTTCTACAATTATGAAAGCAGGAAAACTACACAACGAAAGTGAAAATGATAGAAAGAGGTGAGAGAAATCCCCCTCAACAGTTGCTCGGAGGATGACTTGCTCTGACGTCGCCTGGAGGAAGGTGATGAGGAGTGGGTCAAAGGAGGATAGAGCCAGAGGACGGAGGATGGGGTAGGATGGCATCATGATGAGGATCCTCTTCTCGAAGGGCGGTGAGAGGATGCCACAGGATGCTCCATGAATGGTGATGAGGGGAGGGAAAACTATTTGATTTTCTACTCTAGAGAAGCATTCTGGGCTTGAGACAAGCTCTCTCTAGAGCCTTGGAGGTGGTGAGAGGAAGAAAGGAAGATATGGTTTGGAATGGTGGTGGGTAGGTCCTTTTATGGTGGAGGAAGAACAAATTCGCATCTGAGCCATTATTGACGTCCATAAATGTCGTTGCAGCTATCGCTGAAGATCCGCCCTTCAAATCCTCTTGCTGGCATGCGCAGACCATTAGTGACAACTATAAGCATCACTAAAGGTGCACGTCGCTGAAGATCTGCGCTCGCCTTGCTAGCACCCGCCCCACTGGCGCACACATCGCGTGCTACGTGCTTACGCTCCCATGCTACCCGCGCCTTGTGCGCGCGCGCACTGGCATGCACCATGCTACTACTGCGCACGGTTGTGGATGTGTTCATGCGCTGCTGTTGGCCAGCGTTGGGCGGCTTGGATGGCACCACGTCGCACCATCTGGGCCATCCATTCTTCTTTCTTTTGTAGAGGGTGCCACGGTACTCAGATCGAGATGATTCCCGTGTTGCTGGACTGTGATTATCGCTCTAGATCCATCTGTACGGTCGGATTTTCCATTCGAAACTCGTATGGATGTCGCATTACCCCCTGGCCGTTGATCTTCCTTGGACTTCGTACGATGCTACGGTTCTCTGATCTGGACGATTTCAGAGGCGTTAGACTCCAATCATCGTCTTAATCAAATTCGTATGGTCTAAATATCCATTTGAGGCCCTGAAGTAAGTCTTCTTCTCTCCTGACCATAAAAAGGACCTAATTAACCTAAAATATATGCAACTACTCTAAATGCACAATGATGCATGTTATGCAATATTTATAACATGAAATGCAAATCTAAGCCTAAGAACATGCATGAATAGGCATTTTAACGTAAATAGATGTGCCTATATCATACCCCCATGCCTATCTTTTGCTAGTCCCTAGCAAAATTAAACTACATGCTATGTATAGAATCAAAATTAGGATTAGATCACTTAGGCCTAAGTCATTTATTAACAATAGAAAATTTCAACTAAGGTCCTCAACTACGAAGACTCAACAGTACCCAGGTGTCTGCCAGAATGCTGACTGCCTAAGTCCTCACCTTATTTGAAAAGGGAAGATACATTTTTTCTTCTTTTCTAATTTTTTTGTACTTTTGGAGTTTGAGAGTTACGGGATAACTTTTTACGGCTACCCGACCCACCGAAGACTCGGAAAGGACTCTAAGTGCTAAGCATCTTGTGAAAATAGTGAAAGACTCACTAGACGATTGTTAAAATGGACTTCGGATTTCTACAAGCCTAGGTGACCTTGCCTAGAGGTTTATTTTTTGATCGGTAGCTTTCTCCCTACTTTTATTTATGGGGTCAACACAAGGGCGAACCTAGTGTATATCTTCCCAGTTTATTCTACTTCCCCGCTTCTTCCCTAAGTGTTTTGGGAATTATTGTGCATTTTTTTGTGAGCTGGGTTCTAGACAACCGGCCGATGAGCTGTTACCACCGACAACTTACCAGCCATACTCGTGCGATGAAGTGTGGTTTTATATTTTTTTCTCCTTTTTTTATTTTTTTAATTTTCTTTTATTTTTTTAAGTAGGTGGCTTTCCTGATCTAAGATTTACCTAAAGGCAGTATAATGAAAATGGTCTTGTGTTTGGGCTCTAGACAATCAACCGATGAGCTATTATCACCGACAACTTGCTAGCCATACCACCCTAGATAGTTCATTAGCTACCCAATTTTCGAAGAAACCATCGAAAAGTGAGTCAGTGCAAAAAATGTGTGTAGATGCTTAGGCTTAAAGTCCCCACAAATCAGAGGGCGGGTTGATAAGTCGCATACTTATCATCCTAATTTATTAGCCAAATTAAAATGAATTTGAATTGGCAGGGACTCGAGACTAAGTCCACATTCGAGTGGACACCCAGGCTAATTAAGCCCGAAGACCTGAAGAGTCTAAGTGTTTAGGTCCTATCATATCATTTCCTAAAGTTAATAACTTCCAGATGCCTAAGTTTTCTTCTCCTAATTCTTCTTTTTTTTTTTTATCTTTTTGAATTTTCAATTTTTTTTCTTTTTTTATAAAGAAACTAAAAGAAATTCTATAGAGTTAATAAAATGATTTCAGGATTAAGTATCCACCCCCCATGCCTAAATGATGCAATGTCCTCATTGTAAAAATAAAGACATGAAAAGGGAGAAGTAAACAGAATATCACTTGAACATCGTGAGGAATTCGGTCATCCCCGCAGAGAACATGAAATATAAACACATGTTAAATTTAATGTCTTCAGCTAGGCATAAAATACATACAAGGAAGAAATTGAGAATTCACAAGCGCGGATTAGAATCAAAATAGAAATATTGATTCTCCAACCTGCCAACAAAAGATGTCCACAAACGTGGACCAGATTATGTTGAAGACCCATGCCCCAGGGTCGAGTGGTTCTCAAGTTCTGGATGAAAATCACCAAAAATTAAAGGTTGTTAAACTTGCAGGGCCGGGACTGCAATTTTGTGGTGTGCAACCCAAGACCAAAGTGTTGGACAACGGGTAAAGATGGTTCGATAGGTTCGGATGTCCACTTGCCGTTCAGCTCAGAAAAATAATTAGTTATTTCGAGCTTAGGTTGCATGTGAAAGATCTCGTAAGGGTCCTAGTAGAAAGTAGGTGGTTTCAGGTCAATAGGTACCCTTAAATCCAAAATCAAAGTTCCCTCAGAATTAGCCTCCCAAATTTTTCTTTCAACAATGCTATCCTCCAACATCAAGAACTCAAGCTCCAAGACCTCTAGCATATCATTCACCCCATATGATTCTCCCAAGTCCAGTAATCATGGCTGAATCAAGATTGACTTGGGCACAATGTTCTCAGAAGTCAGCTCTTCAGGGTGCAGATGAGGAATGGGGTCACTGATTTAATCATCAAGTAAATAAGGATTCGAATCCTCCAAGTTAGCCCCAACCGAATCAAAATCTTCAATGACTGGGCTATCACATGGTTCATCATGCTCCTCGAGCTCATTTGTCTCACTAAAATCATCTTCTTTAAGCTCAAGTGAGACTTCACTAAGAGATTCCTCACCCTCAGAATCAAAGAATCCATGATCCTCATTTATATATGTCTCAATCGTATGTCATTTCATGGTCCATGGAGACATATTTTTGTCATTCCCTGGCTCTAGGATCTCGAGTGAGAAACTCGATTCATCCTCAAAGGATTGTCTAGTCTAACCTGATCATCTCCAATCTCAGAATATGTATCCCCCCCGACAGGCACCTGAGCAGGTTCAAACATTGTCTCTTCTGAAGGGGGTTCATCTTGAGAATCATCCCAAGACTTGACTAGGGCAACCACAAATTTCATCCTCAACCTCGATAATTTCCCAAGAAGAAACTCACCTAGGTCCCTATCCCTAACACTTTGGAGCAAATCCAATAAAAAAATATTAAGTTCATCAATCATTTTGATCATAGGTTCTAGTGCTTTAGTGCATGGTGTTGGCTGAGCTTCTAAAGATTGTATAGTGTTTCTCAAATTAGCCAACACCTTATCCAGGATCTGGTTCACTTGAACTGACTGGTTCGATTCAGGTTTGGGTGGGTTTGGGTTAAATCTAGGGGAGTCAAGATGTCAAGGTTCTCGAGTCCCTCCCTGAAAGTAGGATGTTCTAGGTTATTCAAAGGATGGTGGCAACCTATATTCAGTGGAATGCTGGGGAGGGCAGGTGTTATAATCATTATATCCTTCCTGATTGTAGATCAGGTTGGTTTGGTCATCAAAGGATGGAGATCGATAATCATTGTAGGTTTGGGAAGGATAGCAATCATAGTCTTGTTGTCCAAGGTTAGGCCCTGGACATTGAGGTCCGTATTTATATCCCCAATCAAAGTCATCCCGGCTAGTGGATGGGTAATTACAAGTCAAGTCGAAATAGTAATCATCTTGGGGATAAGCGGTGGTAGGAGGATAGGATGGGAAATGCGTGTAAGAAGTGGAAGGATACATTGTGGAGTAGGAGGGAAAATAGAATAGAGAAAGCTGCCTTGCAGTACAATCAACCAAACCTATCCTTATGTGGGTAGCCTAAAGACCTACAGACTTCCAGGACCCGTCTTGTGATTATAAATGATTTAGTTTACTTTTATCCAGTCAATCCAACTAGTTAGGAGAGACTGGGGAGAAGGTTCTTCCTTTGGCTTGTGCCTTCGGTTCCTAGTGTACCCCCCAGTCGCGATCGTTTGACGCTACTCCCCTAGCTAGACATCAGATGAACCAACAGAAGCAGATTAATCGAAAAAAATCTCAGTTTGAGCCCCGAAGGGCAAATCAATCCTTAAGGCCAACGTCTACTCAGTTTTAGTTAGGCTTGGGATGATCGTGCCAAAGGAAGAACCTCCTCTCCAGTCCCTCCTTCTAACTAGCTGGATTGATCGGATAAAAGTAGACTAAATCATTTATAATCTCAAGATGGGTCTTGGGAGTTTGTAGGTCTTTAGATGGGTTGTGCCCTTAATGATCAGTTAAAATGTGTGTGCGTGCACAACTAGGGTTTTCAAACAAGTTATTTGATGATGCATCTTTTAGGATTTAACCTTGTTTAGTAGCTTTTAGGGTTTAATTCTTAGGTTGGTTCAATCAAGGTTTAGTAGAACACTCCAAGTTTTGAAAACACAGGTGATGATATGTTCCTTTAAAAATCAAAAATAATGTGGAGTGCCTGGTTCAACCCTAAGAATTAACCCTAAGTGGCAAGCTACTGATGAATCGCTTTTATCTTAAGTGGTGCAGCCCAAATAGTTTAATCAATTGGCCTATTGCACCACTTAGTTAAGGCACACAGAAGTGTTTGACCTATTCAGATTTCTACTCACTTATTTGTGTGTTGAGTTAAGTGTACCGAGTCCACAGGTCAGATCCCAGTTAAGTGGTAAAATCGATGTGATTGTGCGCCTTAAGGTGAGAAGTTGTGGGTGTTAAGTGTAGCTTTCAAAAAATCCCACAAGAGAAGAGTTCTTTTTTTATATATGTAGGAGTGAGATGAGTGGAGATGGCAAACAAACAACCAAATCTATCCTAAGGTTTATAAAAAGCACCTAAGTTGATTTGGGTTTGAGTTATTAGTGTGGTGAAATGAACTACTAGGTGGGGGTGGTGGGGATAAACTTACAAAACCTTCATCCGCACTTTTCTTCGATCTAACCACTTTGGCCCACCTCAGAAGAGTACCTGCAATCACAGTAATGTTGGTGCTAGAGCACCACGATCATTTGTTTTTATGATAACAAAACACGTGTTATTTAACATTTGCAATTTGAGTCCTAGATTTCAGGTCAATTGCAAATGAGGACGTGTTTAGATGGAGTTCAAGCTCGCATCCAGGACGGATTGGAGGAGCTTGACGGAAAACACAGGAGGTTCGCGTGGAGCGAAAGATTGGAGATGGAAGAAAAGAAGAATAGGATAGATTCTTTTTTATCCTTTCATGTATCTCTTGTATTTATTTTCTTGCTCTTTTTGATTCCTTAGAACATTATGTTAAAGAGCCTCAAAGTACCCTAAAAGTAGTCCTAGGAACATCTGCACAACCCTAGGATAGTTAGGTTTTCTGTAGAATACTTAGAAAACCAATATAGGGCTCAAACAGCATTTCCAGACGTCTAATCCCAAAATCAGACGTCTGATAAAGTATTTTAAGACGTCTGACTGTTGTTTCAGACGTCTGATAACTGTTAGGCTGGACATAGTTAGTTCTGTCTGATGAATTCAGACGTCCAGACCTTAGACCAGACGTCTTAGGAGACGCCTGATAACTTTGCCAGACGTCCAGTTAGTGGACCGTTGGCTGGCTTAGAAGACACTCAAGAATATGACCGTTAGAGCCTTATCAGACGTCCATAGGGCTTAACAGACGTCTGATAAATGACCGTTTTGCCTCGGCTGACCCAAAATCTCTTCTCAGAGATTTTCTAGCCGTTGCAACGTTTGGAAATCAATTCCCACAGTAAAAGTAGGTTTCCAGACGTCCAGACATAGTGCCAGACGTCCTGTATGTCGTCTGATGGACTTGCACAAAAACCCTGTTTAGATCTGATTCAAGTCAGGGAGAAACCCGCGCAGAATCAGACGTCTGACCTTGGAATCAGACGTCTTAAAGTGGCCTTCCAGACGTCTGATGCCAGAGTTAGACGTCTGATGACCCTGTCAAATGCAATCATTGTCCTGATTTCGGCCTGATTCTCTTGGGCTTTGCACCCAACGGCTATGGAAGCTTTTCCAAGCCTTCCAAAACCTTCCTAAGGCCTCTATAAATAGAGGGGAACCTTTGTAACACAAACACACTTAGAAAACAACAAGAGAAACACAAGAAACACTTTGCAATACACTAAGATCAAGTATTTCCACTCTCTTGTGTCCAAGAAGCACTTGCTCTCTAAGCTCAAGCTCCATCATCTTGAGAGCATCATTCCCGTTGCGCACCCGCTCTCCCGGCGTAGATAACGAGGGCGACGTAGCGCCATCGCGTGGCACACGCACCGCGTCATCGTCGACGCACTCCTTGCAAAGGGGAGTTTCCTAAATCCTATAGAAGCTTAGGTTAATTACTTTGTTGGCTCTATAGGTTTGTTGTTTTACTTTATCTTTGTATTTTGGTTGGGTATTCGCTTTGCGAATTCCCATCTCCCTCGTGGGACAAAATCCTTCTCGTGGAGAGAAGGGGTTGAGGAACGCTACCCTCGTACTTGTAGCGTGGTTGTATTGAGGTTGAATCACCCTCGTTCAAAGTGATTCGGTTAGTGGATTTGATCAACTAGGTTGATCGGAAAATCCTAACTCGAGAGGGTTAGGTGGTGGTTTTCACCCGGTTTGGGTTTCCACCTAAAAATCTTTGTGTACATTGTGCGATTGCTTATTTTTGTGAGATTGCTTTATATTTTTATTTCCGCAATTTTATTACGTCACCCCTCCTGGTAGGGACGAACCTTCAAGTAAGATCAGAGGAAAAGTGAGATAAAAGTTAGGTAAGGCAGAAAAAACACGAAAAAAAATCAAAGAGTGTTGCCTCCCCAGAAACGGTGCCAAAATGGTCGCACGTGTTTTGTAATTTGGAAATCAGGGTTACAAGTAACCCATCGTTGTAGTTGCAAAACTCATGGTCAAATAAAATTTATACTGAAACTCCAAGGGAGTCCCGGGTCAAACACAGGGAGGCGACGTTTACTTTAACTGAAAATCGTGCTTCGTTTTGTTTGTTTTTGGTATTTTAGGGTTTTATTTTTTTTTTTGTTTTTGAAATAAAAGACAATCAATCACAAGATAGAGATGGAATCAAATGTGATGTATTGCATTAATGTCTATTACAATAATTTACAAAAGCATAAAAAGAGAGGGAGGTGAGAGGAAATCTCTCGAATCGACTGTTCGGCGAGACGACGGTGCCTGGCAGAAGCTCGAATGAAGGAGGTGAAGAGCGGGATGACGGAGGTGAGATGCAGGAGGATGTCATGGCAAGGATCTTCTTCTCGAAGGGCGGTGAGAGGACGGCCATGGGATGCTCCACGAATGGGGATGAGGGGAGGGAAAACTATTTGATTTTCTACTCTAGAGGAGCATCTCGGGCTTGGCACAAGCTCTCTCTAGAGCCTTGGAGGTGGTGAGAGGAAGAAAGGAAGAGATGGTTTGGAATGGTTGTGGGTAGGTTCTTTTACAGTGGAGGAGGAAGAATAAATTCGCATCTGGATCATTACTGACATCCACAAACGTCGTTGCAGCTGTCGCTGAAGATCCGCCCTTTAAATCCTCTTGTTGGTGCGCACAGACCATTAGTGATAGTTGCAAGCGTCACTAAAGGCACACGTCGCTGAAGATCCATGCTAGCCCTGCTAGCGAGCGCATCGCATGCTACGCGCTTCACGTGCCCGTGCTCCCTGCACCTTGCGCATGCGTGATGGCATGTGCTGCACTACTACTACGCGCGGCTACACTATGCGCGGTGCACGACTGTGCTGCACGCACCTGCGGCTGTGAGCATGCGCTGCTGCTGGCCAGCGTTGGGCAGCCTGGATGGCACCACGTGGCGCCATCTAGGCCATCCATTCTTCTTTCTTTTGTAAAGGGTGCCACGGTGCTCAGATCAAGATGATTCTTGCGTTGCTGGACTTCGATCGTCGCTCCGGTTCCATCCGTACGGTTGGATTTTCCATCTAAAACTCGTATGGATGTCGCATTGCCCCCTGGCCATTGATTTTCCTTAAACTTCGTACGATGCTACGATTCTCCGATCTAGATGACTTCAGAGGCGTTAAACTCCGATCATCGTCTTAATCAGATTTGTACGGTCTAAACATCCATTTAAGGCTCTGAAATAAGTCTTCTTCTCTCCTAGCCATAAAAAGGACCTAATTAACCTAAAATATATACAACTACTCCAAATGCACAATGATGCATGTTATGTAATATTTATAACATGAAATGCAAATCTAAGCCTAGGAACATTCATGAATAGGCATTTTAACCTAAATAGATGTGTCTATATCATCCACGTGTCAACATCTAAGGTGTTCTACGCATTTAAGGCACGTGGAACGTTATTTTGAGGGGTGATCTGATCCGTTGATCTCTCGATCAACAGATCTGATCGATCTAAGGTTCATGCATGATTTTAAGGGCCAATTACCTACTTTGCTCCTCATTTTGGCTATAGAAAGGACCTTAGAGCTCCCATCTGAAGGCATCTCATCCTCCAGTCAATAGATCTCTTTCTCCATCTATCCCTCTAAACATCTCCAGACATCTCTAAGCACTCTCTTCCTCTGAGGCATCCATCGAGACCACCTTGGTGCACCGCTGCTGCTCTTCCCAACCTCTCCAAAGGCCACCAAGGACCACCCTTAGTGCCCCTGTTCTAGTAGAACTAGATAGCTATTTTTATTTCTAGGAGTTTTAGTAACTTCTTTTAGTTCTAGTTCTAGTTATTCTTATATCTGAACAATCTGATTCGAACAAATTTTCTTCATATATATATATATATATCTGATTATTCTAGCTTTAGTTAGTTCTAAATCGGTATTTAAATCAAGACATTTTTCTGCCTCCCTAAGTTTGATCGAGACTTACAATCTCGTTATATTTTATTTGTTTTGACATGTTTTTGCGCTATACTATGACGTAATTATGTTAAAATGTGATTTTACACCCGAACAGTCCTCAAGTGCAATAACAACCTGGTTATATCCTGAATATCTATCCAGGAAGGAGAAATATTTCTGCCCTGCTAGACATTCGAGAATCTGGTCACTAAATGGCAGGGGCAAGTGATCTTTGTCAATACACATTGATGATCTCATCATAGCTAAAATGCCCAAGTTAAGCTAGAAACTAGGTTGAACACTATCTAATTAACGTGATAAATGGGTTAAGTGCAAGAATTAATGGAAATGACCTAAAACACTTAATTTGTGTTAAAAATGCATAATTAGATCATATTTGAGAGTTTCTATTCATTAAACACAATTGGATGATCCAAATGACAATTGAACATCAATTTAAGCTCCAAAGTACAAATCAAGAGTTGAATTATGTTCCCTCATGTTCAATTAAGCTTACATAAAAATCTCTAGGCATTTGGACATCATTAGGACCTTGCATTCAGAGCATTTCATTTTGGTCCCCCATGTTTATTCATTTGTTCACAAATAAAAGCTGTAGGGGTTTCTTTGATAACCTTCAAGGACCACTCTATTATGATTTCCATCACTTATGGACCCTTCCTGCAATTTCTCTACCCCTTCACTTGAGGGCACTTCATGCAAATCTTCCAAAAGACCTATTGCTGCTCCTCATTGACTGTTCATCGTTGAAGAATGAAGAGACCAGTAGCCATCCATCTTGTGATCCACTTGATCAACGGTGGATCTACCACCATTCAGCTCGAGCTGTTGCACACCATCATATCACCTCCCAGCTTTGATCCTACGGTGGAATTTTGTTGGGGAGCTTCTCGTGCTCGTCTCCCTCTCACATCCATCATTCTCCCCAAAATCACTTAACCTTTGATTATGGTGACCACACTCAACCAATCACCATTATAAGGAACTCAAGTGCATCCTTAGCAAAGGAGGCAGCTCCCTACTACACCTCTCAAAGTACCTTTCTTCCTCTCTGGTTATCTTCTATCCACTTCACTTGGTCTATCAATGATAGCAGCAGGTTTGATCCTCCTCCATTCATCCTCGTTGCTAGGGATGACATATGCCTAAGGGCAACCCTGGAGCTCCTCTAAAGGGCTCTTCTTCGATCGAAGACTCCTCCCTCACTTCTTCCCCTCCAACTGTCGGTTGGAGACCCATAGGTCCCATTCATCCAATTAGGATAGGTTTTAATTACTTTCCTAGATTAGATTTACTACTTTATTAGATCAATTAGATAGTTTAGATCATAGTGTATTGATTGAATTTGCTTTAGATTAGATCTAGATTAGAGTAGATTTAGAATTCACCAAATTGAGGCAAATTTGCTTTCATTCGCGTATTCATTGATCTTCATCTATACCTCATAATTGCTTTCATCTTATTCCCCCATATTTTTAATCCACAATTCACTCCCTCCACTCGAGAATATTTAGATCTGAAGTTTCCCAACTTCTAGATCTAAATAGTGCTCAAATCTACCTGGGGGTCTCTCCATTCATTCCATCTTATCACAAAGACCGCCCATCTAGTTTTGATTGCATCGATTCACTCGATTCATTTAGATTTGAGTTTTACACCTAATTGAGAGATTTGGAGTCAATTTGGTTTGCAACGAATTTAATCGAGCAAATTGAGTTTTTATTCACCTAATTGGTTGCAATGTAATGACTCTGAGATGTTTTAATTTGATTTTTTAGACTTAGATGGGCATATGCCCAATTTGAGCTTCGTTTTAGGTAGCTACGGCCAAGGATTCTCAGATGCACTGAGATGAGCAGTAGTAATGACCTATCTGGTATTCTTAGGGTCACTCTGAGGTCTTGAACACTAATTGATAGTGTTCAGGAGCTCTAGGTGATCAAATCACCTGGGCGGATCCAAAGTGAAAGCCAAACCTGGCAACATTATTCTCTGATTTTAAATGAGTTCAATCTGCTGATTGATGAGTGATTGGTGCTTTAGCAGATGCAAATGAAGAATTGGAGTTGGTTTTATAATGATTTAGAGTTTTAATTTGATTCCCAATGCTCACATTGTCTATGGCGTGATATAAGGATAAAATTAGGATTTTGGGGTTTGTTGACTCTTAATTGGGTTATAATTGACTTTTAGAACTACAATGGAGTGTGTGTGACAGATGAAATATGGATTTTAACGATTTGATTCAAATCTACATGGATTTATAACAGCAGCAGCAACTATTATGTTTTTGGATCTGAAGAGCTTTTCTATGGATTTGAATCTTTGATTTTAAATGGATTTGGATGAAATGGTTTGCTGGAGTTGAATGTTCCTTAGATCTGGGTATGATTTTCTTGGGCATTTAATCAGACCTTGTAGGTTTGATTCAACAGAATGCAGCCCCTATGTCAGCTGACAGCAAGCTGTAGCAACATCTGACCTAGTTGATCGATCATCAGGGATTTTGAGTTGAATTTGAGTGCTTAAATGAGCTAACAGTGTATTGTACTCTTAGAATTTCATGTTTATAAGCATTCATGTACACTAAATTGAGTCAAATTTGAGTTGAGCAACATGTAATCCATATTTTAAACTCATTTTTAGTAGCATGTGAAATGGTTTAACTGTCCAAAATCTCATTTTAATGAAATTGAAGTTGAAACTTATGTTTGAATATTCATTCATGTTGCATGTGGTGTGCTGGACATTTCTGTATGCTCACACTTCACTTCCAACCATCACAACTGAGTTTCATGGCTTATGTTCATGTTTGACACTCCCTATTAAGCCATGCTTGAGCAAATTTGTAAATACCTAAAAAAATACAAAAATATTATAAATAAATAAAATGAAAGTGTCATGAGTAGGATTATATATACTTTTAGGTGTGTGTCAAGTAGGATTTTAAACCCTCTAGCTGGTAGAACATACCAGTAGATGGTTAAGTCTACTATAGTATTGAATAAAAGAAAAGCACAACAAAAACCCAAAAAGAGTCCTTTCTTCTCTCATCTCACCTTCTCTCTCTCTCCTCCTATCTCTATAAAACATAAAAAGACCATAAAAACTTGGAAAAGCCAAAAATTCTATAAAATACCTTGTATATAGTATTTACACTTGTAAATATAATTTAATACTGAGTTAAAAGTAAATAGTGACTTATATAATTATAATGTACATAAGTAACTTATATATTTGTTATAATTATTTAAATAAGTATTTATGCTGAGATATATTGTATATATCCTATTTATATAATTATATATTTATTTATTTAAATTATATGTACGTACACCTATGTAAATATGAATAACAATGTATATATGAATAATCATATTTATAACTATATATATATTAAGGTAATTATACAATAATGTAACATAACTGTATATTTATTTATTTAAGTATTTATTGTATATAATTAAGTTATTAAGTTAATTAGCTAGGTTATTAAGTTAAATTAAATTAAATTAGTAAATTAATTTATTATTGAAGTAAGTTACATTGTATACTTGTATATAATAATTTTAATTATTTTCAACCTATTCATTATATATATATACTGTATAATAGTATTTATAATATAATTATGTGTATATCTATGTAAACCATGTATTTAAATGTATATAAATAAAAATAAATAACTAAAAATAAATTTAAAATGTGTAATAAATACTTTATAATGTATATTAACTAAATTACAAGTCAATTGAGTGATTAAGTTATCAATTTGAACTTTAATTAACAAATTAAGCACTAATTTAACATGTATATTTTGCCAAATTTGACTAATTTTTAAATATAATTAAATAATTAATTATTGTAAATTAAATACACAAATAAGTGGCCCTACGTATAGGCTTTAATATTATATAATTTATATTGAAAATAAACATAAATTAAGTACCTAGTTAGAGGACTAAAGTTGGCCAAATCAACATGTAAATCGCTGCTCAAATCCATGTGGGATAGTCTCACATTAGTTGTGACAGGCACTGATGAGTGGAATTTAAAGGTTTGCGTGCATGTGCTTAGCACGCTGAAATGAGAATAAACGAGCATACAGGTACATGGCTTTATGAGCGTGTATGAGCGCAAGTGCACACGTGTGTGGGCACGTGTAAGCATGATTGGGCATGAAACTATACCAAAATCCACACTAATCAAACTAAGGCCTGCCTAGTAATGGTACGGATCTGGCCTCGAAAGGGGACATTGATCCTGTGAACGGTGGGCCCACCAACCGATAATTTTTGACTAAGTGTAGGTTAAATTTGAGTTAGGTTAACATAAAATACGTTAAGTGCCAAGTGTTAGTGCATGTATATATGACTAAGTGTTGAGCGTTTGAATGAGTGTTGTGTGTAAGTATGTATAAATATAAGTCTATTATTGTGATATTAGTACAGTAAACATGTATATACATATTGTATAAATGTATATATTCCTTTTCCCTTATCTTGTATATATGTTCCTAAGGCTTTAGTGACACTTACATACATCACTATACATATATTATATGTTAGTATAGGTAGTTACATATATGTTATATTTGTGGCTTAACTTAGGCATTACTTAGTGTTAAGTGTACATAACTAACATATAATAGTTTAGATTGATTTTTAATGCCTTTGCACTTGTAAATATGTTTGAGGCATTGTGATTAACACTAATTGATTCATTTTATACATAATTGACTTAGATTGATTAATTCTTTGACTCATTCATTCTTTTATAAATAAACTTAATATTTTTGGAATAAAAGAACATTTTTGGAACATAAAGAGTGATGTATATCAATAACCGCTTCCCAGTGAATGACCTAGAATAAATCAGTAAAAATTACAATTAAACAAATGACATGGCATTACATCTATACTGCAACGCAATGACTTTTAATTAACATGTGATCCAGAAGGTTCATCACACACCCTCCAAGCAGTGGTAGTGAGGGTGGGGATGGATTCACCTTTGTTGTTTGTGACAATAGTGAGCCCAGCTTTCTTTGGCACCACTGTGTAAGGCTCACCCAGGGGCTGTTGGAAATCAGATAGATGATCCTATGTCAAGCCATTTTATGATCTCTTTTTAACGACCTCTCACATGTTTGGGTTCAATATCCTTTGCATCTGGCAAGAAGATCATGCCTCATCTTCCAAGTAGATCTTGTGTGTGCTGTAGTCAGGGCTAATCCCTCTAAGGTCAGAAATTATCCACTCAATGGTTGTTCGGTGTTCTATTAGGGTCGTAGTAAACCTTAGCTCTTGTTGCCTGGTTAGGTGTGCATTTGTATCATAGGGAAGGTGTTGTCAGGTCCTAGGAAGAAATATTTAAGGTTATCATGCAAAGGTTTGAGTTTAGGTGTAGGTGGTACAATGTTGGATGGGTAGGGAAGGGAAGGAGTTGTGTGACATCAATTTCTACATGAGAAGGTTGCTAATTATAGTCAGCTCTGCACAGATCTGCAACCTTTGGGGATTGGGATGGGTCAAGGTAATCTATAGCTGGTTGTGTTTGATGGTCCACTAAAGAACTAATTGTCAAGCATTCTTCAACCAAGGTATCTACGGGATCTCATTCCTTGACCCAACCGCACAATCAAAAGACTTAGTTGCCTTGAAGATATCCAACTGCATTTTCTTATCTCCAAAGGCAATTTCCATACATCCTATGTTACAATCAATGTTTTCTTTGGCCATAGCCAAAAAGGGTCTACCTAGGATGATGGGGGTATTTTGTAGTTATTCGAGGACTTCCATGTACCTAACTGTCAGACATCTCCAACTCTACCGGAGTTGGAGAAGATGAAGACCTAACATAAGCTCCAAGCACTAAAACCTCAATTAAAATGTCTCAGCATGATCAGTAAACCTCAAATCAGAGTTCTGGAGCTTCACACTAAGTTCTATAGGCTGAAGAGCTTGTTTTGACTTGCCGGAGCTCATCGAAGCTCCGGTGAGTCCAGAAAAAGGTGAAAATGTCCAAAAGTTGTGAAATTGTGCCTTTAATGATTCAAAAAGCTTCCTGAGGTCACAAGGAACCTCAAGAACAAATTAATTTCATCATTTACCCATTAAAGTGAAAATTAAACAATGAATTCATTTTGGACATTAAAATAGGATTTTAACATCATCCAGACTAGTGGATGAAAAGGAGATGGTGAGCATAAGCTCCAGGAGCTTGGAGAAGAAGGAATAACGTTGGATGAGCGGTGATCAGACAGTAGACGCACCTCTTGTCGTTAGTCGTCCAGACAGTTGAAGAAGGAAAGAAGAAGTTTCAGGGACTTGTTCGTAGTGAAAATTGAGGACCTAAATGAAGAATAAGGACCCGATTGAAATATAATTTAAGGACTAAAATGTAAACTTAGGTTTTCAAGGTTTATGTTAATTTAAATCTTTTTCAACTTTTTATATATGATTATAAATAACACAATTTTTATATTTAGACCTTGAATTTACATTTTTGACCTTCTTAGATTAATTTATTTAATGTTACTTAAGTTATTACATACTTAGATATATATTATACTTAAGTTAGTTAACACATTAATTAGATGAATTATTGATAATATTTTGAGTCCAATTATTAGTTAAATTATTAATAATATTAATTGGATGATAATATAGCATTTTTAACTTATTTTAAGGTCTTATACTATTTATAGCTTATTTAATAAGTCATATATTTACATATTTCTAGCTAATTAACTAGGAAGACTAGTTAATTAGGGGTAATTAGAAACCATGATGAGCTTCTCATTAGTAAACCTATGGGAAGGGGATGGTCACACGCTATGTGTAAATGTGGATGTCTTTAGGGGGGTTAGTACTAGAGAGAATTATTCTTCGGTGTGGAGGTAGTTCGTGGCTTCTTCGGTTGTGGTTTGGATGTGAGGAGACAAACTGTTAGGAGCAAGATGAGAAAAAGACTTTTGCAGAAGTTGTAAGGGAGGAGCCCAGTCTGATGCAGGTAGGCCGTGATATGCCAGAGGAGGCACTTGAGTCAAAAAAGAGAAAGGATCATCATCATATGGGGGTGGAAGAGGATGATATGGGTGATATGAAGAATGACCAGCCTATAGCTAAAGAGGAAGTATCTACGGGGGTGTTTCAGGAGATTCCAATTAACACTCTGGAACACCACTCTTCTTTTCATGCTACAGAAGGATTGAAATTTAGGGTTGGTTCAGCATCAAAATCTAGGATTGGGAGGTCCCCATACAAACTAAGGCAAAGAAGAAATGTGAACACAATGAAGATGGATGAAAATTCTATTGCAATAGTACTTAAAGTTGAAAGGATTCAACAATCCAATAAGGGGCGATCTCAAGTGGGGAGATGAGAGTCCTCTCTTAGAATGTGTGTGTGTTGCATGACAAAGTTCGAAGGGCCTCTTTAGCAAGATATCTGAGGGAATGGGAGATTAACTGTGCGTTCATTCTAGAAACGCATATTGAGGATGACAATAGTCAAGTGTGGAATGAAATAAAGTAGGCAGGGAGATCTAAATGTCTGGTGCTTAGTGCACATGGGAGGTCTGGTGGTGTGGCTTTTTGCTGGAGAAAGGCTTGTCTAGAAGTGATGGAGATTTTCAAGTCTAGGCATATGATAACTTGTAGGTGCAAGATGATGCAGAAGGAGATGGAGTGGATTATTACAGGAGTTTATGGGCCATGTGCAACGAATCTTCGGCTTGAACTGTGGGTTGATCTATTAGAAGTTGCAACTCATGCACAGGGGCTTCCGTAGCTGGTGGGTGGTGATTTCAACTATGCTTTGATAGGGATGGATAGGTCAAGTGGCTTGGTGGATAGTGCTTCACTTGGCTTTCAGCTAACGGTACAAACTCTGGGTCTGAATGAATTTCCCTCTTCTGGGGCTGAATTTACTTGGAAAAATGGCAACAGTTTGATGTCAAAGTTAGACAGATTTTTTGGGAATGCAAACCTCTTGGAGAAGTTTCAATTGTCATCTGTTGTTGGTCTAGAATGCCCTTCCTCAGCCATACACCTTTGGTTTGGGATAGTGGTGAGAATGCGTATGTTGGTTCCTACTTCAAGTTCAGATGAACGTGGCTAAGAGAGATGAGTTTTTGTGAAATGATTGAAGCATGGTGGCAGGTGAAGCAGGTAGAGGGTACTGTTACAATCAGATTGACTTCAAAGCTCGCATCTATGCAGGTAATGCTAAAGGAGTATGGGACTGTAGTAGCAACCCTAAGAGAACAAAGACATCATGAAGCCCTCTTGGAAGTGCAGTGGTTAGATGCTAAGGAGTTGGTTTCACCTTTGCCTAACCAATAGCAGGAAGCAAGAAAAAAATGGCAGGAGGTGACAGCTGAGGAGGATTTGAAGTGGGAAATGGATTGGCGAGAATGCTCTAGGCAATTATGGCTTAAAGAGGGTGATGCTAACACTAAGTACTTTCACTTAGCAGCCAGCTCGCAAAGAAGACATAATTTTATATCTTCTAGTGTTGTGGGAGATCAAAGAACCTCTTCTTTACAAGAAATCCAATCTGAAGCCATCAGATATTTCAAGGAGACTTCACGGGTAGTAGGTAGGGGAGATTGAAGAATGGTAGCATCTTTATTTCCTCGTATTTTTGAAGATCAGGCCGACAATCTAGTTGAGTTCATTTCTGAAAAAGAAGTGATGGATGCTATAAATGATTTGAACAATGAAGGCACGTTGGGTACGAATGGTGTTCAAGTCTTTTTCTACAAAGAATTTTGGAATGTGTTAAGAGAGGAGGTAATTAAGGAGCTTGAAAGAGGCAATTCCAGTTTCAATAAGATAAACTGGTCATATCTCTTTTTGCTTCCAAAGAAACAAGGAGCGGATAGCTTCTCGGACTTTAGGCCTATTATGCTTTCGAACTCTATTTAATTTCGCTTTTCTTCCCAACAAATTGCTGCAAGAGTATTTCATCATTGCTCAGGAAACGGTGATGGGGTGCCACAGGAGAAAGTGTAAGGCGTTTCTCTAGAAGTGGATTTCCAAAAGGCTTATGATTCAATGTCGTGGCCTTATTTGTGGGAGGTGTTCAAGAGGAGAGGATTTCCATCTTTATGGCACCATTGGATGAAAAGTTGCATCACCACTACTTCTTTCTCCCCATTGATCAATGGCAGATCTTGTGGGGCATGGATTCTACCACAATGTGGGGTTAGACAAGGAAGCCCACATGCTCCACTAGTTTTCAACCTTGCGGTCTCTTTAGCGAGGTATGCATGTAGACTATCGAAGGTTGGTATGATCAGAGGCTATTCCATTTGTCATAGGAATGCCATGGCTCCAGTACTTCAATATACCGACAACCCTGTGTTTTTTGTAGAAGGGAAAGAACAGGAAGTAGAAGCCATACTGCATATGGTCAAGATTTTTGGGGAGATACTAGGTCTGAAATTGAATGGGGAGAAATCTTCGTTGGTTTGTTTTGGGCTAAATGGTGGAGCATTCGTTACCTATCTAAAAGAGGTAGACTTATTCTCTTGAACTCTATGATTATATCCATTCCGATCTTCTTTTTTTCCCTTTTCAAAGCACCTAAATCTATTTGGAAGCGCATTAATGTGATGCAGAAATGATTTTTTTGGAAGGGATCGTGTCATGAAGGGAGATTTTTGCAACCCCTAAAGTGGGATCACTTATGTGTGCCAAAGGAATATGGTGGAATGGGAATAAAGTCTCAATGAAGTGTTGTTACTTAAAGGCCATCAAATTGTTCAATGGTGAAAGTATGGTTTGGACTGATCTTATTAGAGATAGTTATGGAAATCTCAAATCTTGCTAAACTGACTTCATCCCTCCAAACCGTCTCCATTCTGCACATCTATGGTACAGGCGTTGAGGAATAATTGGCAGATGTTGCAATTGATTTTAGGTGATGGCTACTCCTTCAGTTTCTGGTAGGAGGAATGGTCCTCACTGGGGCTGTTAAAGGAAGCCTATCCAAGAGTCTACGTAGTTGCTGCTAATAAATGGGATCTAGTTGGTCTAAATCTGAGGAGACTTGGCAGATTGGTGGGTCTGATTTAAGTAGAGAAGGCACTCAAACTTGGGATGAGAAGATGTGGCTACAGGTGGACCTACAGGCCCTTAGGCTGGTGGATGGAATAGAAGGTCAATATCGGTGGGATGGGATCTTCACTCTAGCTCATGCGTATGACAAGATCAGGCTAATGTCTAGATCTGAGGAGGCTAATTTGATTGGAAGGAAGTTAAGGCTGCTGAAAGTTCCACTTAAGATCCAAATTTTTTTGTGGTTGTGCAGAAGGGATGGATTGATTATAGGGGATTTGAGACATAGGAGGTGATTGTGCAGCAATCATAGGTCCTAATCTACCTGAATTAAGTTAGATCCTAGCTTAACCTTAGAATAATGTATGGCTAAGCATCTTATTTTGCATCATAGTCGATTTGTTAGCTTTTTAAATAATAATGCTATATTATGTTCTAATTGAGAGGTAATAATAATTACAGGTGATTCAGAGTTTTGGATGATGAATCCAACCATACAGATCTGTTCAAAACGATGACAGGAGTTCAATGCATCCGAAATCATCTTGATTGGTCTCCCGTAGCATCTTATGAAGTCCGTGGAAGAGCAAAGAACAAGAAGCAAGCTGACAAAAATCAAACCTTAGATGCCAAATCTGACCGCACGGATGGATCCAGATCAATGATCACAGTCCAACAGCACAGAAATCAACTCGATCGGAGTCCTACAACACCATCTACAAAGCAAAGAAGATGGACGGCTACGATGGTTCCATGTGGTGCCATCACAGTCGCCAAAATCATCTCCCCATCCACTGGAAAAGTCCCACGTGCCATGTGGGTCGTTGGATCGTCATCCAATGGCCACAAGAGTGCTATGTCAACTGGTCATAGCACTTCATCATCAAGAGGATTCATCTCAGTTGTTCGATCCTCATCCAACGACTAAGCCGACAAGCGTGCTAAAATGTAACCGCGACCATATGTGGACACAGCGCAGTGGTTAGCACACTCGCACAAGAGCAATGGCAACCACTTGAATTGTGCGGAGCAGAAATTGAAGAGGCAGTACGCAAATTAAGGAACAAATTGGGTTGTGCGATGACAATCGGGCGGCACGGAGGCGAACGTGTGCCGTGCTATCATGTGTCAGATGAGGCGGTGCAGCATACACGTAGATGCACACATGTGTCCACGTGTCATTACACGTGCAATTCAAAAGGCAATGCAAGTGCGCTTTTAAGTCATCTGATCGTCAAATCAGACGGTTGAGGTGAATTGCACGCACATGCGCGGTGAGAAGGCAAAGGCAATGAGCGGCTCGAGTACAACCGCGTGATCGCAATTTGAAGGTGCTGAGCACGCCACATGGCAAGATCTGGTGAAGTCCGTGCGAAAATAGCACTAGGAAGGTTATTTTGAGGTGCGATCTGATTCGTTGATCTCCCAATCGACTAATCTGATCAATCCAAATTTGTTGCACAAGTTGGAGGCCCAAATACCAGCCTTGCCCCTCATCTTTTCTATGAAAAGGACCCCAGAGCTCCCATCTAAAGGCATCTTCTCCTCCAACATTCCCTCCAGGCATCTCTAGACCCCTCCAAGTGTTCTCTTCCTCTGAGGCATCCATCAAGACCACCTTGGTGCACCGCTGCTGCTCTCCTCAACCTCTCCAAAGGCCACCAAGGACCACCCTTAGTGCCCTTGTTCTAGTAGAATTAGATAGCTATTTTATTCTAGTATTTCTACTGTTTCTTCTAGTTCTAGTTCTAAGTATCTAAACAGCCTAATTGTCATCTAAAAAAATATGCTTCATATATATATATGATTATTTTAGTTCTAGTTATAAATCAATATTACAATCTAGTCATTTTCTGACTCCCTGAATTCGATCGGAACTTACCATTTCATTATATTTATTTGTTTCGACGTATTTTCGTGCTATACTAGGACTTAATCACCTTTAAACGTGATCTTACGACTGAACAAATTGACACCGTTGCCGGGGGAGGCACGACAATTATTATTTTAATATCTAATTTAGTGTATTTCTCTTTGGTGTGCAAGTATGAAACGAGCATCCACGCATGCATCGAGTGCGGGTGAAGACAATCAGGTTCACACGATTATCTCAGTAGGATTTTAGATTAGAACTTCATTAGGATTAGATTTGTTAGGTAGTTAGTGACGGGAACACCATCATGAGCCATAACTAGCTCAATTTTATCTAATTAATTCATTAATTGCTCTTACATAACCGCCAGAGAGCCATAATTCATTGCATAATCACTCTGAGAGAAATACAAGAAAATAGGGTTAAAACTACAATTTTACCAACATATCTTGAATGCAGAACAACCACGAGTTTTATCAGGGAATAGATAAAGTTCAAATGGTCTTAAAAGTATAACAAGTGGGTTAATATAGACAGAAAAGGGTTTTCGCATGTTTTGAGAATTAAATGACTTCCGAAACCCTAAAAACAGACCTACTTAATTAACTGAGGTTTTGGTCAGGATAAAATTCACCTAAACCTTTTAAAATTCATAGAAAAGTATTCTCTATGGTTTGGTACCTTCAATTTGACCATCAGAACAGTCTTGACCTAAAATATAGTCTTAGACAAACATTTGCCCTAATTTAGGTTGTTGCATAAATTATCAAGTCAAACTTGGTCAAAACCTAAATCGAACTTCACCATTGAATTCTTTGGGTCCAAATTAGATTTATACCAAAATTTGGACCCAATCTGAGATCATCTTGACCAAGTTTACATTTTGGTCCAGTCAAACTCTTTTTATCTCAGTCAGATCCTCAGCTTTTTGAATTCCTTGCAAATGGACCCCTAAATTTATCATCATTTTTACAAAAAGGTCCCTACTACCATGAATCCTATTCCTACAAACTCTAGTGACCTAAATTTGGCAAGTTCTCCTTGATTCCTTAATGAATCCCTCTCAGATTTGAAAGGGAAGTTCGCCAAAAAATTCCCTTCCTTTTGAGCCAATTCCCAAACTCTGAAACCTTCTCAGTCACTCATGCGAACGCATGAGAGATTAGGGTATCTTGGGATTTCTTTCTCCAGCGAGCTTTCCAAGCTTGGGAAGCTTGCTTCCTAAGCCCAAAACACCATCCAGAGGCCTATAAAAGGACCCCCAGATCAAACCGAAGAGGGCAAGCTCGATTTTGGCTGGAAACTCCGCATATTCTTCCTCCCTCTTCTGGCTGAAAGGCTCCTCGAGCTTCGGCGACCTCTTTCATCCTCATTCCTTATCCGTTTGCAATACCGAGGATGGATTTGCCTTCCCCACCTTCGCATCATGCCATACCAGCGGGCGCTACTATCTCCTTCAACGTCGCTGTTCTTCCCCCATCGGAGTCACCTTCGTCTTCGGCATCGGCAATACCATAACCAGCGTCACCTCTGCCCCTCTTCATCTACCAATCACCTAGATAAGTTCTCTAACTCTACTTTATTCACACACCAACCACATTTCATTTCAACCACCGTATCACACCGACCACCTTCACCTTCCTCCGCTCCGACCAAACCTCTGGTGAGGCTCCCCACTCATTCCACTACTCCAAATGCCTTGCCAACCACCTCATGACCTTCGCCACACCACCCTCTTCAAATCCCCCATCCTATATCGCCCTATTACGTCTCCAAACCCTCTACCGAACACACCCACCTCCGCGCACCAACTCCGACACTGTCCGGCCACCACAAGAACCTTCACGCCATGCCACACACACCACCACATCCGCCATGCTATGACAAAGCTTGTTGAACCTTCTGACGAGGATGCTAGGACGTGTTCTTCATTTTAGGTCTTCGCTCCTCCACCGCCATTGACGAAGCTTCGAGTGAAGCTTGAAGCTTGCTCCAGCATCTGCAGATCCCGGGCGAAGTCCCATGCGCAGCAGAGAGTTCCCAAAATCATGAACCAAGGACCAATTTGGTCCGTTGACTGAGCCTTTGACCGTAATCGCAAGAAGTTGCAGCTGTAGCTGCACGCAGAGGAAGGGAGGTGGGATAGTCCCACCTAGGAAGCTAATGAGTGCCCGCACCCACATAAATTGAAAAAGTCCCATAGGCTTATCGCCTCAGCAAGCACATGGGGTGAGGTCCCCATACACGCCTTGCCCGCGACACCTTACACGTGAGTCTAGCCGATCCAATAACCCGCCTAATCTAAGCACTCCTCGCTCACCATCCACCTCGGTGAGCCTGGTCCCAGGTGCGCTATACCCGAATCTCGATAACCCAAGGCCCTAAAAGGCGGTTCATAGAGAGAGAAGGAGAGGAAAGCATGCGGGGGTAGGGGGTTCTGCTCTCAGGACCAATGGCCAATAGTTAGCCATTTAAGGAACCTCCCCCTTGCGCATGAAGAAGGAAGCAGGAGAGGAAGCACAGCCACAGAAGAATAAAAGAAGAGAAGAAGGCATAGAAAAGGAAGAAGAAAAAGAAGAGAAGAGGAAGGGTGCCCTCTTGGCATTGTAGCATAAAGCAGGATCAGCCGTCTAACCGGCTAAGCAAACGTCTGAGCTTCATTTGAAGTGCACTGTGCACTTATCATACGTGGAATTGAATTGCTTAGTAGTGTTGAAATATTTGAGATAATTGTTAGGGGTAATTGGTGATTCAAATCACCATTTTATCCCATTTTTTTTGCATTAGCTGACATCAGATTTCATTTATATATCATTCTTGTTTGAAATTCTATCATACATTTCTTATATTGCATTTGAATTGTGATCTTGAGAATTATTTACCAATTGCTCCCTGTGTTCGACCTCAGACTTTCATTCGAGTTATAAATTCTATTTGTTTTTCACGCTAATTCGATCTATACTACAACATGACGATTTTAAAACCCATTTCAAAGCGAACAACATTTTGGCACCGTTGCTAGGGAGTAATGCGCAATTTAGATCTCTTGATTGCAATATCAGATTTGGTACTAACTTGCTCTATTTCTGTTGACTTTGATATGTTTCAGGGATTCATTAAGAAAGATCAGCCACACATCAGCCACTCCAGGGGTAGGTAAAACACAAATCCAATCTCTCCTAAACCCCTGATTCTGAAAAGCTAAGAAAGGAAAAAAATCAACTAGGGCTACTTGCATTCTATTCTTAGATAAATCATCAGGTCACCTGATTTGATACATTCTGATTAGAGAACATCCAAACCCTGATTTGTGCACCTACTTAGAGCTTAAGGTATCTAGGGCTATCACCTTCTTGCTTGAGCCTTAGGTACCACATTTGGACAAAATTGAATTGGACCAATCAAGAGCCAATTAGGGTTTCCAGTTTAGGGTTTTAGAGACACACTAGCTTAATCAAGAATTGATCTTCCCAAATAGTGTGTGCCTAAGCCTTGGTTGAATTGATCTATTCAAGCAAACCCTAAAAATAGGCTCTTAATTTCATTTGAACACTAAAAGAGGGACCTAAATTTTTCAAAGGACAAAAAAGGTGAAGTTGACCCACCTTGTTGGGTAAACCAATCTTCAAATTAGGTCACTTTGCACAAAAACATCCTAAAGTTCAAGTGAAATCATAAGCACCTTGCTCTTAATCTAAAACTGGTAGACATAAGAGGTCAAGTCCCCATTATGGTCTACCTGGTTCCTCAGTGACAAGAGAGGTCGGGTGGGGGAAACCCTGTAACTCGTGGGGGTGCTCTACCGTGTAGGGCTCTTCGCAGGACTCTCCCTCTTTGGCTACCCAAGTAATTCTTAGGTAGACGGCTTTTTGACTAAGGGGTATCATCCACCTCAAACCTCTATAGTCATCCAAAATTTTTGGGTGTCTTGATTGGGTTCATCACCTAATATCCATCATCTATTCCATCGATGCATGTTTGGGAGGAGTTCTTGAAGACCATCCTTGAGGCCTCCATTAGATATTCACTCTCGTTGAGGTCAAGCCTTGACTTCTGTGTTTGTGCAACAACCTGATCACATTGACATATCCTCTGATTCAGAACCTACTTCCCCTTCATCAACTATGGATCACCTAGAAGATCAACCTAACCTTGAGCAACAAGTCCATGATTTAGAAAATCAAATCAATGCCCTCATCAATCCACCACTGTGTCCTCAAATGCGAGATCACTATAATCCTGCAGCAGTGGAGATCGAACCCTAAATCAACATTCTTGTGGGAGGACCTGAGGTAGATCTCAAGCTTAGCATGCTTCATATGACCCCAAAATTTCATGGCTTGAACTCGGAGGATCCTTTCCAGCACATCAAAAACCTAAAACATTTGACCCACACTTTCGAGGTAGATGTGCAGAATCGGGATGGATTACTCTTAAAGCTCTTCCCATTCTCCCTGGCTGACAAAGCCGCTCACTAGTTCCAAACTCAACCACACACGATCAACACATGGGGAGAACTTCAAATCGCCTTCCTGTAAAAATTCTACTCGATTGGTCATATAAACACAATGCAGTACCAAATCACGCACTTCTCCCAAGGAGCGAGAGAATCTCTACATGAGGCATGGGATCGCTTTCAAGATCTCATGCGTAAGTGCCTGTTGAAGCTACGGGTTACTACGCTATCGTATTTGGTTTTGAAAAACCTGTCGTTATAGTGTGAAAGCGAAGAACTCGTGTTCAACAAATAAAATTTATATTGGAATAGAAATCCTGGGTCGAACTTAGGGAGGCGGACGTTTGATTAAAAATATGCGTTTGTTTCATTTGTCACGAAGTAGAATAATTGATTAGAAACTATCTATTTACAATAAATAGAAGAGAGAGAGAGAGAGAATATTACAAACAAAAATAAAAAGAGATGTAGAATGAACATGGAATTCATTATCAAAGAGATTGTTCGTTACACTACTCATTACAACTAGAAAGCAGAAAATGATTACGCTAAAAAGCAGTAAATCTACTCTAGAAAGCATTAAAAAGAATGGAGAGAGAGATATCCTCCTTGACGATCGCTTGAAGGATGAGCCGAACGAAATGACGCCTAGAAGACGGGGAACGAAGCAGGATGAAGAAGGACGAAGCGAGAAGAACGAGAACGGGACAACACGTCATCTTCGTTGCGGGATCCACTTCCGAAATGGGGGTAAAATTTTGACTTTATCTCTTGAGAAGCATCCCAGGTGTGAGACAAGCTTCTCTTGAGCTTTGGAGAGGGAGAGAAGAGAAAGAAGAGATCAGAATTTCGTATGGAGGGGGTCTCCTTTTATAGTTGCAAGGAGTGAGGGAAATTTGGTCATTTTATGTTGAAAATCATTAATTCAGGACCTTTAGTGACGGATAAATCAGTCACTAAAGGCCTGAATGTATCCTTCGTGGGCGGTGCTCGTGCACCCGCTAGCCTCTCGCATGTGAAATGCATGCTCCACATTCTTCAGATCTTAGCTGTCCAATCCTAAGATCAGATGACTTAACTCGCTCCTCGCCACGCCTCATCAAGCTGCAACGCCCGCGTGAGATCCTTCGTTCTTCGCCCACGTCTGATGGAGCTTGAGCGTTATCGAGCGTGTGTAGTCACTCGATCGTGATCGAGCACTCCTCATCACCCTCTCGCTCACGCATGCCCTCGCCAAATTGAAGCGCTCAAGGCTTCGAACAGGCGCCCTTGCTTCGCGAGAGCACTCTCAGCCAATGCGCCACCAGCAAGTTTGTGTCGCACTCTTGAAATGTGCAAGCGTGCCCCGCAGCCGTTGGATGATCATCCAACGGCGGAGAAGCGACGATCAGATTGAAGAAGAGAAGGTGCAGCGGGTGCAGCAGCCGATTGGCGGCTGAGATGGTGCCACGTGGTGACATCTTGGCCGTCCACCTTTTGGATGATGTAGATGGTGCCACGGGTGTCTAATTTAGTCGATTTTCAAGCCGTTAGGCTGTGATCGTTGATCCGAATCCATCCGTGCAGTTGGATTTGTCATCTGAAGTGCAGATTCACACCATCTTGGCCCTTGACCTTCTAGGGTTCCTCGGTCTCTATCTGATGCTACAGATGTCTGATTAGGGCGATCTTGGAGTCGTTGAACTCCAATCGTTGCCTTCATCAGATCTGTACGGTTGGATCTTCGATCCAAGGCCGTGATAAATAGTCGCCCTGTCCCTGACCATAAAAAGAGAATTAACCTCCATTTTATTCAGACTAATCTAAATGCAGGATGATGCATGTTATGCAATATTTATGGTATGTAATGCAATTCTATGCTTAAGAACATGCATAAATAGACAGTTTATGTAATGTAAACATATTTACATCACACTCCCATGCCTATCTTTTGCTAGTCCCTAGCAAAAACTTCATGCTATTTATAAAAGAATTAGGTTAGATTATTTGGGCATGAGTTATTTTCAATCATTAAGAAAATGTTTACTTAGGATCTAAACTTTCAAAGACATAACAGTGCTCGGGTATCTGCCAAAATGCAAACCGCCTCAAGCCCTCGCCTTATTCAAAGAAAAATTTCTTTTTCTCTTTTTCTTTTCTAATTTTTTTGGATTTTTGAGTTTAGGGTTTAAGAGTGATTTTCTACGGCCATTCAACTCACTCAAGATTTGATGAGAACCCTAAGTTCTAAGCATCTTATTGTGAATGTGATAGACTCATTAATCGGCAATTAGAACAGACTTTGGGTTTCTACGCCTCTAGGTGACCTTAAAAAGAGAGTTCTGCCTAAAGGTGTATCTTTACAATTGGTAGCTTTCTCACTACTTTTATTTTTATGGGGTCAACATAAGGGTGAATCCAGTGTATATCTCCCTGATTTATTCTACTTCTCCACTTCTTCCTAAGTGTTTTCGAAATTTTAAGTGCATTTCTTGAGCTAGGTTCTGGACAACCGGTCGATGAGCAGTTACCACCGACAACTTGCCAACCATTCTCGTGCGGTGAAGTGTGGTTTATTTGTTTTCTTTTTCTTTTCTCCTTTTCTTTTTTTTTCTTTTCTTTTTCTCTTTTTTTTAAGTAGGTGGCTTCCCTAGTGTAAGATTTACCTAAAGGCAACAAGAAGAGAATAGTCCAGTGACTGGGTTCTAGACAACCTACCTATGGGTTGTTACCCACGATAACTTGCCAGCCATATCACCCTAGAAGGTTCATTAGCTACCCAATTTCCGTTAGAACCGCCGATTAACGAGTCAGTGACAAGATAGTGTGTAGATGCTTTAGACTTAAGGTTCCCTCAAATCAGAGGGCGGGTTGCTAAGTCGTGTACTTATCACCCAAACTTATTTACTTGAATTAAAATAGAATTCAGGTTGGCGAAGACTCGAAAAACAAATTCACATTTTAGTGGATACACAGGCTGATTAAGTCTAAAGACCTGAAGGGTCTTTGTGTTCAGATCCTAATGTAATATTTCCTAAGATTGAAAAGTCCTAATGTCCAAATATTCATTCCTAATTCAATTTTTTGTTTTATGTATAAATAAGAAGAGAAATACAATTTACAGGAATTTCACAAAGCTGACAAAATGATTAAAAAATGAATCCACCCCCCATGCCTAGCTGATGCAATGTCCACATTGAGAAAGAGACATGAAAGAAAGGGTAGAGTATGAAAGATGTCACCTAAATATGAAGCTCATATCAGCTTTGTGTCATATGTACAACTGCTAAGTTTAATGTCGTCGGCTAGGCGAAGTCCAGCCAAAGAAGTCACATATGGCTAGAGCAACCGTGTCTGAGACAGGTTCTAGAAGAGTACGGTCAATAACAGGCTTCAGACATTGACCGTCGACTTTAAATGTGTTACCCGTCTTTGGGTCAGAGATCTGAACGGCTCCATTTGGAAAAATCTGGTCAATAATGAATGGGCCATTCCATTTAGATCTAAGTTTGCCAGGAAAGAGCTTAAGTCGAGAATCAAATAACCAGACCTTCTTGTTCGGCTCAAAGCTCTTGCGGAGATTTAAATTAATCATGTAGAGCTTTGGTCTGAGCTTTGTAGATCTTGGCATTCTCGTATGCATCATTTCTAAGCTCTTCCAACTCAGATAGTTGGAGTTTCCTAGTCTTCCCAGCTAAATTCAGATCTAAATTGCAATGTTTGATCGCCTAGAATGGCCTATGTTCAATCTCCATGGGTAGATGGCACGCCTTTCCATACACCAAATGAAACAGAGACATGCCAATGGGCATTTTATATGCCGTACAATAGGCCCAAAGAGAGTCCTCAAGCTTTTGAGTTCAGTCCTTGTGATCAGGCCTAACCATTTTCTGCAGAATGTTTTTGATCTCCTGATTGGAGATCTCGGCTTGTCCATTCGTCTGGGGATGGTAAGGTGTGGAAATTCGGTGATTAACCCCGTATTTGGCCAACAAATTCTGGAATTGGGCATTAGTAAAATGAGTGCCACCGTCACTGATGATGGCCCTCGGAATCCCAAACCTATTGAAGATATTTTTCTTGATAAAATCGATGACCACCTTGTGGTCATTGGTTCAGGTGGGAATCGCCTCAATCCATTTGGACACATAATCTACAGCAACAAGAATGTAATGATGTCCAAATGAAGGGAGAAAGGGTCCCATTAAATCGATGCCCCAAACATCAAAAATTTCGACAGGAAGAATTGGGTTTAGGGGCATCATATCTCTTTTAGTTATGGTCCCAAGTGCCTGACATCAAGAACATGGCCTTGAGAAATCCTTGGCATCCTTAAATAAAGACAGCCAATAGAAGCCAGATTACAAAATTTTTGCAGCCGTGTTTCTCTCGAAGAAATGTCCACCACACGCAGATGCATGGCAGAACTCGAGTATTCTGTTGAATTCATTCTCCGGAACACATCGATGAATAATCTGATCAGAGCCAATGCGGTACAGTTCAGGGTCCTCCCAGAAGTAGTATTTGGCCTTAGATTTGAGTCTATCCCATTGTTGCTTGGTCCAATCCTGGGGGTTTGACTAATGGCCAAATAGTTAATAATGTTAGCAAACCAAGGAGTTTGGACACCTAAAACTGTAAGGATAGCTTCTTTCAGAAAAGTGTCAGCAATCGGGATGTCCAGACAAGAAGAATCACTTAGGAGTCTCGACAAATGATCCACCACCACATTTTATACTCCGATTTTATCCTTGATTTCAAGATCAAATTCTTGAAGTAGAAGAATCCAACAAATAAGCTAGGATTTGGCATCCTTTTTGGCCAAGAGATGTCTCAAGGCCGAGTGGTCGGTATAGATGATAACATGAGATCCTAAGAGATAAGCCCTAAATTTTTCCAAAGTGAACACTACGGCTAGTAATTCCTTTTCAGTAATAGTGTAATTTCTCTAGGCTTCATCCAGAGTTTTACTAGTGTAGTAGATGACAGAGGGCTTTCTATCTATTTTCTGACCCAAGACAGCTCCGACCGCGTAATTAGAAGCATCGGTCATGATCTCAAAAGGGGCTGTCCAAATCGGTGGTTGCAACACTGGAGCACAAGTGATTGCCATTTTTAGGAAATCAAATGCCTTATAGCATGATTCCTCGAAAACAAACGGTGTTTCTTTGGCAAGAAGATTGCTCAAGGGACGAGCAACGTTCGAGAAACCCTTGATGAATCTTCTATAGAATCCCACATGACCAAGAAGTGATCGGATTTGTCTAATAGATGTGGGAGGAGGAAGTTTAGCGATAGCATCAACCTTAGCTTTATCCACTTCAATTCCTCGTTCAGAGATTACATGACCCAAGACGATTCCTTCTTGGGTCATAAAATGACTCTTTTCCTAGCTAAAGACCAATTGTGTTTTGATACATCGCTTAAGAATCATTTTCAGATTAGCCAAACAAGAGTCAAACGATTCTCCAAAAATAGAGAAATCGTCCATGAAGACTTCCATGAACTCTCCCACCATGTCAGAGAATATGGCTAACATACACCTTTGAAAAGTTGCAGTTGCATTGCATAAACCGAAAGGTATCCTACAGAAAGCAAAGGTTCCATAGGGACAGGTGAAAGTAGTTTTTTCCTGATCCTCGGGATGGATAGGAACTTGGTTGTATCCTGAGTAGCCATCAAGAAAACAGAAGTACTTCTGCCGACTAGTCTTTCCAAGATTTGATCAATGAAAGGCAGGGGAAAATGATCATTTTTTGTGGCTGTGTTCAGCTTCCTGTAATTAATACAAAACCTCCAAGAGGAAGCTGAACGAGTTGTGACAGATTCTCCTCTATCGTTAGTCACAACGGTAATCCTGGCTTTCTTAGGAACAATCTGTACGGGACTTACCCAAGGACTGTCAGAGATTGGATAAATAATTCTTACATCGAGCCACTTAATGATTTCCTTTTTGACCACTTCTCGCATATTTGGATTTAATCTCCTTTGCATCTGGCGAGAAGGGTGGGATCCATCTTCCAAGAATATTCTATGATTATAGTAAGATGGCTCAATCCCCCTAAGGTCATGAATGGTCCAACCAATTAACTCCTTGTGTTCCTTCTGGACCTTGATCAATTTAATCTCTTTCTCCTTTGTTAATTTAGCACTAATAATCATAGGGAGTGTCTTCTGAGGTCCTAAAAATTGATATTTCAAATTCTCAGGCAATGGTTTCAGTTCAAGCTGGGGCGGGTTGATGATTGATGGTAAGGAAGATGCTGAAGACTCAACAAGGGGAAGAGGCTGTGAGTAAACAAAATCAATAACCTCTTCAGAAGATGGCAGGTCTGCCATAGAGGGTTGCGAGTCCAATTCGTCATCAAAGGAGGAACTTTCAATTGAAGAAACCATCAAACAAGTTTCAATGTTTACATTATCCTCCTCAAGTTCCTCAATAAATCCACAATCCTCAAATTTATTAATCACCTTAAAAATATCAAATTTCATTCATTGATCCCCAATGGCGATTTCCATGCTACCGCTTTCACAATTAATGTTGGCCTTAGCAGTAGCCAGGAACGGATGCCCCAGAATGATGGGCATGTTCCTCAGATTTTTTGGTACATCCATGTCAAGGATCAGGAAATCTATAGGAAAATAGAAATCCTTGACCTTAACTATAGCATCTTCAATAACACCTCGCGAATTTGTGACCGAACGGTCCACTAACTGTAGTGTTACTGAAGTCAGCCGAAGTTCACCTAATCCAAACTTCTCGTAAAGAGAAGTTGGAATTAGGTTGATGGATGCACCCAAATCCAGAAGTGCTCTATCAAATGTGTAATCTCCGATGACACAAGAAATAAATGGAGCACCTGGATCTCTCTTTTTCTAAGGGAGGTGGTGCAGGATAACAGAACTAGCCTGCTCGGAGAGTATCACCTTCCTCATAACTGATTCTCTCAACTTACGCTTTTGTGTACATAAATCCTTTAAAAATCTTGCATAAGCTGGTATATGCTTGAGCATCGAGAAGCGAGATATTGATCTCAACATTCTTAAATATATTCAGAAGCTCCTCATTGCTATCAACAGACTTCTTCTTCTTTGAATTAATCAAGGCTTCAGGAAAAGGAACATGAGTCAGATCTTTGGAATCAGGTTCCTGAGCCTTGGTTTCTTCTCCATAATTCTCCTCTCTCTCCTCAGGTTCTTCAGGATTCAGTAGATCAGAACAGTGTGGTTGTGGATCCAAAGTCTGCTTACCACTCCTCAAGGTGACATAATTTGCAGATGATAAGAGTTTGGGTCCTGGGGAGGGTTAGGAAAGATTGGAGGGGCTCGATTAGCCAGGAATTGTTGATGTGAAAAAGAAGAAGAGGAGGAACCCTGGTCAACCACCTGAGCATGTGCGTGTGGGTCCCTTTGATTTCCGTACCCATGGACTTGGTTGCCCGGATTCAGAATGTTTCGTGGGTTGGGTACGGGTTGGGATGGTAGAGATCCGGGTTGATGAGAGTTAGCAATGAGCCCTATCTGCAAGTTGTCCAGCGAGGTTTTCATTTGCTGCATGAGCTGGAGCATGGATCCTTGCATCTCTACCATTTGCCAGTTCAAATCAGCCTGCCCTACGGGTTGACGGGCATTCCAAACTGGCTGATTTACCTGATTTGGGGGCAACTGAGTACACACATGACCTTGACCCATTGGTCGATGCGAAGCATAGTTGTCAAGTTGGAATTGGGTTTTTTGCCCCAGGTTTTTCCATGAGAAGTTAGGGTGGTTTCTCCAACCCGGATTATAAGCATTAGAATAGGGGTTTGATCTAACCTTCTCCTATACAGCACAGACATCCTCATAAGGTGAGGATGGAGAGAAAGAGAGGGAAGGATCAGAAAAACTGGGATCAAAGGCCCTAGTTTGGAACCCGTGAGGTTCCAAAAAATGTTGACTCACAGGTTGAGCTGCATCGAGTTGATTCACGAACTCCCGTCCAGAAGGAGCTCGCGAAGAATGGAATCACAAATTTTGGGATTGAGTGGATCGAGAGTTGTTCATAGAATTTCCAGCCATCCACTCTTCCATTCTCTTAGCAACCAAGTCCACCTTATCAAGTTTATTACAAATCAATTCCATATCAAATGAATGAGTCATGGACTTAATTGACATTTGATCTGGGTTGCTGGGACCGGTTAAAGGTAGGCATGATTGATTGAATTCTCACTCATTTCCTCAAACAAATCGTGTGCACTATCTGCGTCTTTATTGAGGAAATTGCCTCCGCAAGAAGCATCCACATGATTTTTGAGTTGCTCAGTCAACCCATGATAGAAGATCTGCACGAGTTGCCATTTTGACACCTCGTGGTGTGGACACCTCCGCAATTGGTCCTGGAATCGCTCCCAAGCCACATGAAACTGCTCCCCCGGCCACTGGGTAAAGGTAGTGATTGCCATCTCAAGGCATTGGTACATCCAACAGGGAAGAATTTCTTCAGAAAGGTCAATTTCAACTCATTCCAAGTTACAATTGGTCTTCCTATTATCCAATACCAATGTGCGGCCTTATCCCTAAGAGAGTTGGGGAAGAGCCTCATGATCATTTACTCCTCGTTCACGTTTCGTGCCTTGGTGGTCTAGAACAAAGTGGTCAAGTCCTCCAAATGCTGAAATGGATCTTCGGAGCCAAGCCCATGATAATGTTTGATCAGGCTTAACACCTGGGGCTTGATTTCTAAGTCGCCGGCTAGAATCTGGATGCCGGGACGTTCCCCGTAATTTGAAGGATCATAAAAATCCTTTAAGGGCTGAGCGCCCTGCATTCTTTGGAACCATTCCTGCATTCTCTGCATTTGTTCCAACTGCCTTCGGAATTGCACCTGTGGATCCTGATGCAGAGGAGGCTGTTGGTTGGCCATGGGATCAATTTGACCAAAATCCAATTTGCGCCTCCTAGAATACTCTAGTGGTCTTTCCAATTGGGGATTCAATGACCGTCTTCCCAGCATAAACTAGGAGAAGGTCGGAAGGACTGGGGATAGGGACCCTGCAACACAACAAAACAAGGTTGTCCTTAAGTAGGATAGCCTAAGGATCTACAGACTCCCAAAACCTGCCTTAATATTGTAAATGATTTACTCTACTTACGTCTGCTCAATCCAACCAGTTAGAAGGAGAGACTGGGGAGAAGGTTCTTCCTTCAGGTTTCGCCTTCGGTTCCTAGTGTACCCCCCAGTCGTGGTCGTTTGACGCTACTCCCCTAGCTAGACATCATATTAATCAATATAAGTAGGTTAATCAACGACAATCTCAGACTAGTCTCTGAAGAGCGAATCAATCCTTAAGGCCAACGTCTACTCAATTTTATTAAGGCCTGGGATTGTGGTGCTTATGAAATGTGATGGGTCCTTAAAATGGGTTGTGCCCATAATGATTGATTGAGAATTGTGTAAGTGCGTGCACAGCCAGGGTTTTCAAGCAAGATTATTTGTGATGTGTGGATTTTAATATTCAAATCTTGCTTAAGTAGCTTTTAGGGTTTAAAATTAGGTTGATTTCAATCAAGTTTTGAGGCTAACTAGGTTTTCAAACACGGGTGAAGATTGCTTTCCTTTAAAACTAGAAATAAAGTGGAGTGCTTGGAATACACCTAGATTGAAAACCCTAAGGAGGAGCTACTTGATGAGTGGATTTTAGGTAGAGTGGTGCGGCCCAAACAACTGGCCACAACTGCACCACTAGGTTAGGCACACAGAGATTGTTAACTTAGAATGATTTCTACTCTTTTATGTGTTGCTTTGTGTGTACCGGTTCCACAGATTAGAGCTCGGTTGAGTAGAAAGAAATCAATTAGGTTAAGTTCCTTGAATGTGTGTACGTTGTGTGTCTGTTGAAAATTACCCCACAAGATTATCCTTTTGATCTTTTTTTTTTTATAAACAAGGGTGGAATGAATGTGAGTGAGAATCCAATCAACCAAACTATTCCTAGGATTTATGCAAACACCTAGATTAATTGGAATTTGGATATAATGTGACAAATGAAATCTATGGAGGGGGGAAGAATGGGGAGCACTTACAGTTGTCTTCAACTGCACTTTACTCCGGTCTACCGCTTGATGATTCCCTGATGGAGGTCTCTAGAAAATAATAGACACAATAGAAAGCAAGTTAGAAGACAATAAAGTGCGTGAAATGCGAAAAGAAGATCGAAAATCGTTGCCTCCCTGGCAACGATGCCAAAATGTTGAAGCTACGAGTTACTACGCTATCGTATTTGGTTTTGAAAAACCTGTCGTTGTAGTTTGAAAGCGAAGAACACGTGTTCAACAAATAAAATTTATACCGGAATAGAAATCCCTGGTCGAACTCAGGGAGGCGGACGTTTGATTAAAAATACGCATTTGTTTTATTTGTCATGAAACAAAATAATTGATTAGAAACTATCTATCTATTTACAATAAATAGAAGAGAGTGAGAGAGAGAATATTACAAACAAAAATAGAAAGAGATGTAGAATGAACATGGAATTCATTATCAAAGACATTGTCAGTTACACTACTCATTACAATTAGAAAGCAGAAAATGATTACGCTAGAAAGCAGTAAATCTACTCTAGAAAGCATTAAAAAGAATGGAGAGTGAGATATCCTCCTCAACGGTCGCTTGGAGGATGAGCCAGACGGGACGACACCTAGAAGATGGGGAACGAAGCAAGACGAAGGAGGACGAAGTGGGAAGAACGGGAATGGGGCAGCACGTCGTCGTCGTCGCAGGATCCACTTCTGAAATGGGGGCGAAAATTTGACTTTATCTCTTGAGAAGCATTTCGGGTGTGGGACAAGCTTCTCTTAAGCTTTGGAGAGGGAGAGAAGAGAAAGAAGGGATCAGAATTTTGTGTGGAGGGGGTCTCCTTTAATATTTGCAAGGAGTGAGGGCAATTTGGTCATTTTATGTTGAAAACATTAATTCAGGACCTTTAGTGATGGATAAATCCGTCACTAAAGGACTGAACATGGCCTTCATGGGTGGCGCTCGCGCGCCCGCTAACCTCCCGTGCATGAAATGCGTGCTCCACGTTCTTCAGATCTTAGCCATCCGATCGTGAGATCGGACGGCTTAACTCGCTCCTCACCGCCCCTCATCAAGCCGCAACGCCTGCGTCTGATGGAGCGTGAGCGCTATCGAGCGTGTGCAGCTGCTCGATCGCGATCAAGCGCTCCTCATCACCTGCTTGCCTGTGCACACCCTCGCCAAATTGAAGCGCTCAAGGCTTCGAACAGGTGCCCTTGCTTGGCGAGATTCTCTCGACCAACGTGCCACTAGCGCGTTTGTGTCGCGCTCTTGAAATGTGCATGCACGCCTCGCAGCCATTGGATGATCATCCACTAGCGAAGAAGCGACGATTAGATTGAAGAAGAGAAGGTGCAGTGAGTGCAGTGGCCGGTTGGGCGACTAAGATGGCGCCATGTGGCACTATCTTGGCTGTCCATCTTCTAAATGATGTAGATGGTGCCACGGGTGTCTGATTGAGTTGATTTTAGAGTCGTTAGGCTGTGATCGTTGATTCGAATCTATCCGTGCAATTGGATTTGTCATATGAAGTGCAGATTCACACCATCTTGGCCCTTGATCTTCTAGGGTTCCTTAGTCTCTATCTGATGCTATAGATGTCTGATTAGGACGATCTTGGAGTCGTTAAACTCCAATCGTCACCCTGATCAGATTTGTATGGTTGGATCTTCGATCCAAGGCCCTGATAAATAGTCGCCCTGTCCCTGACCATAACAAGAGACAATTAACCTCCATTTTATTCAGGCTAATCTAAATGCAGGATGATGCATGTTATGCAATATTTGTAGTATGTAATGCAATTCTATGCTTAAGAACATGCATAAATAGACATTTTATGTAATGTAAACATGTTTACATCAGTGCCCCCATCACGGAGTTTCGAAGTAGGAACAAGTCCAATCCTTTTACTAAGGACTCCGTGAAGATATCAAGCCCTTTGTCAATGCAACCTGTGGTGGTAGCATCATGGGTCAACATGAGGACATGATCTGGGAAATTCTCGAGAACATGTGCGAGAACTCCCTGAACAATGAGTCATTGGGTGCGTACGATCGGACGTCCACCTGCGCATTGACAAATAATCGGGGGGTAAATGAATCCTGAGGCCTTTCTGCATCTGTTGATATGGAGTTGGTAGCTAGTCAATTGGACAAGGTCTCCATTATTGAGAAAAAGGTGGACGACAACACTCGTCATCTACACAAACCCACCTCTACACCTCAAAGCACGTACGCGCACCCGCCCACAGGAAGGGAGGCTGTGTACAACATCTACCACTCCCCGTGGATGGATGCATATCCACCCTCATCTGATTATGGCTTCGGAGGCAACTCCAGATCTGCCCACCTCAATTGGGGGAACTCTGAACCCCCGTACCCTGATTATCTCAGAGCTCCTCAGACTTGCGAGGATCTTCACGCCGTCTAGAACAATCCTTTCTCCAACACTTACAACTCTGGATGGCATAACCATCCTAACTTTTCGTGGTCAAGAAATAACTCGAATCTATGACCTCAATTCCAACCCTGGCCACAGGCTCCGCATCCTTATTAACCCATCCAACCAAGGCCCACTCAAAACTTCCAATCTGGACCACTGAAAGAAGATCATACATCTTTGATTCTCTAGACCTTGGTTGATATGCAGAAATAGCACTAAGAAGAGATCTCTGAGTTATGAAATCAATTGGCCCAACTGGCAACTGCTCGCCAACCTAGTGTACTTCCCTCTTAGCCTCTTCCAAACCCGAATAACATGTCGAACCAGAGGCGCATTATGAACCCAAATCAGGGCCAAGCTCACTTTGTTTATCAGGCCCCTTCTCCTCCATCACCTGATGGGATGGATGTTTCAACTTCATACTTGGGATTTCAGCAGCAAACACCTATTTTGCCCAACCCAAACCAAAATCAGGTAGGATTAAATTCCGTCACCACTCGTAGTGGCAAAGCAACACAAGACCCACCCTTTCCTAGCCACAACATGCCCGAGATCGTAAACTCTAACCCTAGATTGGTCATCCAGGACACAACCATCCCTGATAAAGAGCCTGAGCCATTTCTAGAGGAACCATTTAAGGTTCCATTTCCCAAGGCCTTGACCAAGGGAAAGAAGACAACCAAACCCGTGGCACCTGAGGAGGATCTAGTCAAGCTCTTTGAGTAGGTCCATATAAACATCCACTTAATGGATGCGATTCGCCATGTACCGGCTTATGCACGATTCCTGAAAGATGTGTGTACACCTAAGCGTAAGCCACGAACCAAAGGTAGGAAACCAATTGTAATATTGAGGCAAGCCAGTTCCATCATTTTGAGCAAACTCCCACCTAAGGCAAAAGACCCAGGTACCCCTCTAATCTCCTGTGCTATCGATGATATATAGTTTGACCAAGCCTTATTAGACCTAGGAGCTTCCATAAATTTGATACCTACATCCCTACTAGACTACTTTGAGGAATCTGAGCTAAAATCGACAGAGATGACTTTGCAACTAGCAAATCTATCTATTAAGTCACCAAAAGGAATTCTCGAGGATGTCATAGTTAGGGTACATGATTTCTACTTTCCAGTGGATTTCATTGTCTTAGACATGGATGCTCTTGAGAACTTGAAGAATACACCAATATATTAGGGAGACTGTTGTAGAGGAAAACTACACGATCGGAGTTGGATTTGAAAACCCGTCGTTGTAGTTTGATTTGCGAAGCAATCCATCAACAGATAAAATTTAACTGAAATTCGTAAAGAAACTCCGAGTCGAACAGAGGGAGGTGGACATTTGATTACAAATACGTGTTTATTTTGTTTGTCACAAAATAGATTAGCTGGTCAAAAACTAGCTATCTATTTAACAAATAATAAATAGAAGAGAGAGAGAATATTACAAATAATGACAAAAGAGAGGTAGAATAAACATGGATTTCATCATCAAATGTTGTTCATTACACTAATCATTACAACTAGAAAGTAGGAAATCTACGCTAAAAAGCAGTAAATCTACTCTATAAAGTGGTAAAGAGAATGGAGAGAGAAGTATCCTCGTCGATGATTGCTTGGAGGATGAGCCTAATGGAGTGACGCCTGGAAGACGGAGGATGGAACGAGAAGAAGAAGGATGAAGCGGGAGGAACCAGGGGTGAGGCAGAATGTCATCATCATCGCGGGATCCGCTTCCCGAATGGAGTGAAAGGACAATCGCAGGATGCTCCACGAAGGGGAGAGAAGGTGGAAAAATTATAATTTTTACTCTAGAGGAGCATCCTGGGATTGGGACAAGATCTTAAAGCTTTGGAGGGGGTGAGAGAAGAGAAGGGATGAGAATTTTGTAGGGTAGGGGTCTCCTTTTATAGTTGCAAGGATTAGGGGCAATTTAGTCATTACATATTCAAAAACATTAAATGAGGGGGTCTTTAGTGACGGATTTAAGTGTCACTACAGACCTTACGTCGCTGCAACCCTGCGTGCACCCGACTCTCCTCTCCCACGTGCCTAACACACACACGTCCAAGCAGTCTCAGCCGTCTGATAGCGAGATCAGACGACTCGGATTGCTCCTCGCCCGCTTCAGCTTCGCACACCCGTGTGTGAGATCAGTGTGTGAGATCAAGTGTGAAACTGGGTATCCAATCGTGCGTGTGCCTGATTGGACGATCTGGGAAGTTTGCAGCTGATTGCACGATCAAGATCGCATGCATCCACATGAGGAGAAGCACACTGCGAGCGACTCGAACTCACGCTCCTTGCACGAGTAGCGCCTTAACCACTAAGCTACACAGCGGTTTAAGGCGCGGTGCTGCTTTTGCGCTCAGCCAATCTTGGCCATTGGATCTTAATCCAATGGTTGAGATCTCATGTCAGGCGAGCCTTCAGGAGTTGAGCGGAGGGGTGCGGCCGGGTGCGAATGTTTGAGGTGGTGCCACGTGGCACCATCCTGACCATCCATCTTCTTTGTGTTCTAGATGGTGCCACGAATGTCGGATTGGATCGATTTTCACACCATTAGGCTGCGGTCGTCGATCCAAACCCATCCATGTGGTCAGATTTGTCATCTGAAGTGCAGATTGACACCATCTTGGCCCTTGATTTCTAAGTTTCCTCGGACTATATCCGGTGCTACAGATGTTTGATCGAGGCGTTCTTGGAGTTGTTGAACTCCAGTCGTCACCCTAATTAGATCCGTACGGTTGGATCTTCCGTCTGAAGCCCCAATTAAAAGTTTCCCTGTCCCTGGCCATAAAAGGAGACAATTACTATACAATTTGTACAATTTGACCTAAATACATGATTATGCGTGTTATGTAATATTTACAATGCATGGTGCTAATATGGTATTAAGAACATGCATTAATAGACATTTTTGGCTATTTAGATGTATGCAATCACACCCCCATGCCTATCTTTTGCTAGTCCCTTGCGAAAACTACATGCTATTTATAAAAGAATTAGGATTGGATTACTCGGGCAAAAGTCATTTTCAACATTAAGAAATTTTTACTTAGGACCTGAACTTCAAAGACACAACAGTGCCCAGGTATCTACCAAAATGCAGACCGCCTCAAGCCCTCGCCTTATTCAAAGAAGGATCACTTTTTCTCTTTCTCTTCTTTTCTAATTTTTTTGGATTTTTGAGTTTAGGGTTTCAGAGAAGCTTTCTATGGCTACTCAACTCACCCAAGACTCGATGAGAACCCTCAGTTTTAAGCATCTTTTCGTGAATGTGATAGACTCGTTGATCGGCAATCAGAACAGACTTCGAGTTTCTATGTCCCTAGGTGACCTTAAAAAGAATTCTACTTAAATGTGTATCTATACGACCGGTAGCTTTCTCCCTACTTTTATTTTTATGGGGTCAACACAAGGGTGAATCCAGTGTATATCTCCCCAGTTTATTCTACTTTTTTGCTTCTTCCTAAGTGTCTTAGGAATTAAACGTGCATTTCTTGAGCTGGGATTTGGACAACCTACCAATGGGCTATTACCAACCATAACTTGCTAGCCATACTCGTGCGGTGAATTGTGGCTTATTTCTTTTATTTTTTTCTTTTCTTTTCTTTTCTCCTTTTCTTTTTCTTTTTCTTTTCTTTTTGGACTTTCTTTTTCTTTCTTTAAGTAGGTGGCTTCCCTGGTCTAAGATTACCTAAAGGTAGCAGGAAAAGAATCTCTGAACAACCTACCAATGGGTTGTTACCCACAATAACTTGCCAGCCATACCACCCTAGAAGGTTCATTAGCTACCCAATTTTCGGTAAAACCATCAAGTAACAAGTCAGTGTGAATAGTGTGTAGATGCTTAGACTTAAAGTTCCCTCAAATTAGAGGGTAGGTTGATAAGTAGTGTACCTATCACCCCAACTTATTTAATCAAATTGAAATAGAATTCAGGATGGTGAGGGCTTGATAAACAAATCCACATTTTAGTGGATACCCGGGCTGATTAAGCCCAATGACCAAAAGGGTCTTAGTGTTCAGATCCTACTGTATTATTTCCTAAGATTGAAAAGTCCTAATGTCCAAGTATTCTTTCCTAATTCAAAATTTTATATATATATATAAAGAATCTATGGAGCTAACAAGATGATTCAAAAATGAATATCCACCCTCCCATGCCTATGTAATGCAATATCCTCATTGTATTAAAAGACATGAAACAGACTAGAATAGAGTAGAAAGCACCTGAATTGAACGAATAATAGGTCGGCTCCGAGATAAAAAGAACTTGTATATGTGCTGAAGTTAGTGCTTTCAACTAGGCATACCATACAAATAAAGAAGAAACAAAGAATTCACAGGTGCAGGTTAGAATCAGAATAAAAAGATCCACCTCAAGACCTACCAGCAAATGTCCACAAATGTGGACTAGATTGTAGTGTAGACCCATATCCCATGGTCAATTATATCTAAGGTTCTGAATAAAAATTACCCAAAACCTGAGATCAGTATGCAAATGGGGTCGAGCCTGCGATTTGTGAGGATGCAAGCCAAGACCAAAAAGTCAAGTTACAGAGAAATTAAGCTCAAAAGGATAATCAATGAATGTGTGCTTGGGTTGGACATCCTCTGAAAATATGTCATAAGGGTCCTAGTAAACTGTTGGGAGTTTTAGACAAATTGGAACCCTTAGACTTGGTTTTCTGCTTCCTCTGGAATCAACTTCCCAAATCAACATTTCCCACTTTCTATCTTCCTCATTCAAGATTTCAAATTCTGGGACTTCATGCATATTAATCACCCCATCTGAAATTTCCAAGTCTAAAAGATGTGACTGAATCATAATTGACTTGGGTCTAGTGATCTCAAAAATAGAATCGTCAGTAAGCTTAAAGGGGTGTAATTGAGGAATGGGGCTTTGAATTAAATCCTTCATGAAATCAAGATCTGAATCCACCATGCGAGCCCCAACAGGATCAAGTTCCTCAATTTCAAGGCCATCAAATGATTTATCAATTTCCTTAGGCCTAGTTGTCTCACTAAAATTGTGTTCTGTAAACTCATGTGAGACTTCACATAATGATTCTTCACCTTCAGAATCAAAGAAATCTAACTCTGCATTAATGTATGTCTCAAAATTATCCATCACTTTTTGATCCATGGAGACATATGTTTTCTCGTATCCTGGCTCAGGGATCTTAGGTGAAGAAATCAGTTCATCCTTAATTGGTTGCTTTAGACAAATCTGGTCAATTCCAGTCTCGTAACACGTGTCCCCCCCAACAGGTGCCTGAGCGGGTTCTGACATTTGCTTTCCTGAAGGGGGTTCATCCTGGGAATCATCCCAAGATTGAACTAAAGCAACCACAAATCTCATCCCCAATTTCAATAACTTACCGAGTAAAAACTCACTCGGGCCCTTATCCTTAACATCCTGGAGCCAATCCAACAAATACTTGTTCAGATCATCAATCATTTCAATCAGGGGCTCCAATTCTTCATTGCAAGGTGTTGGCTGAGCTTCGAAAGATTGTATAGCATTCCTCAAGTTAGCCAACACCTTCTCTTGGACTTGATTAACCTGAACCAAATGGTTTGGTTCAGGGTTGGGTGGGTTTGGGCTTAGTGTAGGGGAGTCAACGAATTGAGGATCTTGATACCCTCCCTGATAATAGGTCATTTCAAGTTGTTCATAAAGTGGTGATGACCTAAAGGCATTGTATTTAGGGGAGGGGTAAGGATCAGTGTATCCTTCTTGATTGTAGATCATATTAGGTTGTTCAAGTGAGGGAGGTGATCTATAATCAATGTAGCTTGGAGAAGATAAGAATCAAGATTATGGTGTCTAGGGTTAAACCCTGAACCCGGAGGTCCAGAACTGTATCCCCAATCAAAATTATCCCAACTTGAAGATGGATGAGAATAAGTCTGGTTGGAATAATAATCATTTTGGGAATAAGTAATAGTAGAAGGGTAGGAGTGGAAGTGCGAATAAGATGTGGAAGGGTCCATGATAGAACAGGAGGAAGAAAGGTGCCCTGCAATACAAACAAACAAACCTATCCCTAAGTGAGCTAGCCTAAATACCTACAGACTCCCAGAACTTGTCTTGAGATTAATAAACGATTTGATCTACTTCTTTCCGGTCAATCCAAACAGTTAGAGGGAGGGACTAGGGAGAAGGTTCTTCCTTTGACTTGCACCTCAGGTTCCTAGTGTACCCTCCAGCTGCGATCGTTTGATTCTACTCCCCTAGCTAGACATCAAATTGAACGGTAGAAACAAACTAAGCAAAAATAATCTTGGTTTGGGCTCCGAAGAGCGAGTCAAATCCTTAGGGCCAACGTCTACTCTGTTTTAATTAGGTTTAGGTTTGAATATGCTTTGGAATGTGATGGGCCCTTTATCTAGGTTGTGCCCTTAATGGTTGATTGATATGTGTGTGCGTGCACAACCAATGATTTTCAAGCAAGATTATTTTTGGATGTGGTGAATTTTAGGGTTTAAATCCTGCTCAGGAGCTTTTAGGATTCAACTTTAGGTGTATTCAATCAAGTTCAGTTGGCACACCAGGTTTTGAAAGCACAGGTGAAGACGTTTTCCTTTAAAGCTTAGAAGAATGTGGAGTGCCTGGCAAATCCCTAAAAGTTGAACCTATTTGGCAGCTACTTGATGAGTTGATTTTAATTGAAGTGGAGTGGCCTAAACAACTCAAATAATTGGCCAGATGCACCACTTAGTTAGGCACACAGATGATTAACCTAGATTGATTTCTACTCTTTTATATATTGATTGTGTGTACCGGTTCCACAGATCAGAATCCTAATTGAGTAGATAAAAATCAATTAGGTTATGTACCTTGAATGTGGGTGTATGTAGTGTGTATGTTTGATTTATCCTACAAGAAGTATCTTTTTGTTAATTTTTTTTTTAAGATGGTGAGATGAATGTGGGTGGAAATCCAAGCAACCAAACTAACCCTAGGATTTATGCAAACACCTAGGTTAATTGGGGTTTGAATTAATGTTGCGAAATGAAATCTATGGAGGGGGAAGAATGGGGAGCACATACAGTAGTCTTCAACTGCACTTTACTCTGATCTACCGCTTGAAGATTCCCTGTTGAGGTACCTACAAAATAATAGATGAGAAATAGAGCAAGTTAGAAAATAATAAAGTGTGCGGAATGTGGAAAGAAAATTGAGAATCATTGCTTCCCTGGCAACAGTGCCAAAATGTTGTAGCGGAAAACTACGCGATCGGAGTTGGATTTGGAAACCGTCGTTGTAGTTCGATTTGCAAAGCAATCCGTCAACAGATAAAATTTAATCGAAATTCGTAAAGAAATTCCGGGTCGAACACAGGGAGGCTACATTGATCTAAAATCCATGATTATATTTTTTTTTGGTATTTTTGTTTGAAAGTGAGATAATTACAATGGAATTGATATTAACACTAAGGGAGAGAGAGAGAGGGAGAACAATCACTTGATTTATGAATAATGTTTTTACAACTAGAAAGTGGGAAATGATTACAGCTAGAAAGTAGGAAATTCTATTCTAGAAAGTGGTAAAGAGAATGGAGAGAGAAGTATCCTCCTCGATGATTGCTTGGAGGATGAGCTGGATGGGGCGACGCTTGGAAGATGGAGGACGAAGCGGGAAAGAGGACGAAGTGGGAGGAACCGAGGGTGAGGCAGGACGTCATCGTCGTCGCGGGATCCGCTTCCCGAATGGAGTGAGAGGGCAACCGCTGCATGCTCCATAAATGGGGGAGAAGGTGGAAAATTTCTAATTTTTACTCTAGAGGAGCATCCCGGGTTTGGGACAAGCTCTTATAGCTTTGGAGGGGGTAAGAGAAAAGAAGGGATGAGAATTTCGTAAGGTAGGGGTCTCCTTTTATAATTGCAAGGATTAGGGGCAATTTGGTCATTACATATTCAAAAACATTAAATGAGGGGATCTTTAGTGACAGATTTAAGCGTCACTAAAGACCCCACGTCGCTGCAGCCCCGCACGCACCCGCCCGATTGCCTTGTCCCTGACCATAAAAGGAGACAATTATTATATAATTTGTATAATTTGACTTAATTGCATGATTATGCGTGTTATGCAATATTTACAATGTATGATGCTAATATGGTACTAAGAACATGCATTAATAGACATTTTTGGCTATTTAGATGTATGCACATCAAAGACCCTTTCTAGCCACTGCTAGGCCAATATTAATTGTGAGGAGGGCCAAATTGAGTTAAAATTTGGGAGTAAGATGCTAAAGATCAACATCTTTAAGGCCCAACAAGGAATTAATTGCGGGGTTATAGACTAAATTTATGATATCAAGGTCATGGTTGACGATCTTTGTATCAAGGAAAACCCAAATATTTCTAATCAATCACAAGAAGATCAAAACCTGCAATTAGAGGAGCCTAAACATAACCTAGACACACCCTTATCTCCTTCCTTTGCTCTCGACACCCACCCTGAACCACCTGCTGCTGTTGATAATCCCATTATGGAATTGAAACCCCTCCTTGACCATCTCAAATACGTCTTTTTGGGTTCCAATCAGACGTTTCCTGTGATTATCAACTCCCGACTCACACCTGATTAGGAAACACAACTAATTTTTGTTCTACAGCAGCATCGGAGAGCCATTGGATGGACTCTTGATGATCTGACTGGTATCAGCCCCTCATACTGCACACATCACATCTATACTGAAGAGGGCTCACAACCATCCTATGAAATGCAGAGATGCCTAAATCCAAACCTGCAGGATGTCGTGAAAAAGGAGATGTCATCTACCCGATCTCCGATAGTTAGTGGGTGAGTCCTATCTAAGTTGTGCCTAAGAAGGCAAGACTCACCGTAATCACGACTGAAATCAGAGAAACCATATCAACCCGTATAGCAAACTCATGGAGAGTCTACATTGATTACAGAAGACTCAACTCCTCCACAAAGAAGGATCATTTCCCACTACCATTCATTGATCAGATCCTCGAGAAACTAGTGGGAAATCAATTCTTCTGCTTCTTGGACAGGTACTCCAGTTATAACCAGGTCGCAATCCATCCTGAGGACCAAGAGAAGACCACCTTCACTTGCCCCTTCAAAACATATGCATTCCAAAGGATGCCGTTCGGTCTCTACAAAGCACCCGCTACTTTTCAGCGGTGCATGCTTGTCATATTCTCAGATATGGTAGGTGAATACCTTGAAGTCTTCATGGATGGCTTCTAGGTATTTGGGGAATCATTTGATGATTGCCTCCTACACTTGGTTCAAATCCTCAGGCGATGCATCGGCATGAACTTGGTTCTTTCCTGGGAAAGGAGCCATTCATGGTACCTGAAGGAATTGTCTTGGGACATCTCATCTCTGAAAAAGACAACCAGGTTGATTGAGCCAAGGTGAATCTGATTTCCAAACTCCCTATGCCGAGCTCAGTCAAGGACATCCGATCCTTTCTAGGGCATATCGATTTTTACCGTCGATTCATTCCCAATTTCTCAAAAATTGTGCACCCCCTGACTACTCTTTTCTCCAAGGATTCCCCCTTCGAAATCACCGAGGAGTGCACTTAGGCGTTCGAGATCCTACGTGATCGAGTTACCCAAGCACCTATCCTGCATTCCCCTAATTGGTCTCAACCCTTTGAGATCATGTGCAATGCATCTGATTATGCTGTGGGTGCGATACTTGGGCAGAAAATAGATGGGAAACCCGTGGTCATCTACTACACTAGCAAGACACTTGACGGGGCGCAGCGTAACTACACAGTTACTGAGAAAGAGCTGCTAGATGTATTATTTTCCCCGGAGAAATTCAGATCATATCTTTTGGGTTCTCGTGTTATCATATACTCAGATCACACTGCAATGAGGCACCTCCTCATGAAGAAGGACGCGAAACCTCGACAAATCTGCTGAATCTTGCTTTTGCAAGAATTTGATCTCGAGATTCGCGATAAAGCAGGAAAACAAAATGTCATAGCTGACCACTTTTCCTGCCTTTCTTCTGAAAGTATCAACCCTTCTGGACCCATCATTGAGCACTTTCCTGATGAGCACCTCTTGACTATTAGTGCGGAACTTCCTTGGTTTGCTAATTCGGTAAACTACTTGGCATCACATCAGATCTCGTCCGATTGGCCGAAGGCCAAGAAAGACAAATTGCTTTTCGATGCCAAGTACTACATTTGGGAAGACCCGTACCTCTTCTGCATTGGTGCTGATCAGATCATCAGACGGTGCATCCCGGAATCGAAAATTCAGGACATTTTGTCCTTCTGCCATGACCAGGCCTACGGCAGACACTTCTTTAGACATAAAATCGTAGTAAAATTCCTCCAATGCAGCTTGTACTGGCCCACGATTTTCAATGACGCATACGATTACTGTAAGGCATGCACTCGTTGCCAGACCTTGGGCAACATGAGCCACCATGATATGATGCCTTTACAGCCGATTCTTGTATGTGAGATCTTCAATATCTAGGGGATTGATTTCATGGGACCCTTCCCTATCTCGGACGGCTTCGAGTACATTCTCCTCGCTATTGACTACGTGTCCAAATGGATTGAAGCCATCTCGACCCGAACCAACGATCGTAAGGTGGCAATCAAATTCATTCATCAGAACTTCTTTTCTCGATTCAGGATTCTACGTGTCATTATCTTTGATGAAGGACCCATTTCACGAATGCCTAGTTCAGATCACCGATGACCAAATACGGGGTGTCACACCAAATCTCTACTCCTTATCACCCCCAAACCAACGGTCTAGATGAGCTATTGAATCGGGAGATCAAGAAAATTCTTCAGGTCACTATCCGACCTGATAAGAAAGATTGATCGTCCTGACTTCCGGAAGCCTTGTAGGCTTATAGGACCACCCACAAGACCCAATTGGGCATGTCGCCTTTCAAATTGGTGTATGGGAAGGCATGCCACCTCCTAATCGAGTTGGAGCACAAACCCTATTGGGTTGTACAAAAATGTAATCTAGATCTTTCTAAGGCAGGAACCCATAGAAAGCTTCAAATGAGTGAAATTGATAAACTACGCAATGATGCATACAAGTAGTCGTGAATTTACAAAGAACGGGTTAAGGCCTTTCATGACAAGCACATATCCAAAAAGATCCTTCACCCTGGTCAGAAAGTCCTACTCTTTGATGCCAAACTAAAATTATTCCCAAGAAAACTCAGATCAAAATGGATTGGACTATATCTTATCAGATGGATTTTTGGAAATGGAACCGTTGAAATCAGTCAACCTAGCCTTGATTATGAACCTTTTATCATGAATGGCCAGCGACTTAAGCCATTCATTGAACTCATTGATACAAACTTGGCTGAGGTATCTTTTGATCTCCATTCTCCCTAAGCTCATTGTGCCCAGCTGATGGCGTTAAACTCAGCGCTTAACGGGAGGCAACCCGACATCGTTTTGAAAAACCCAAAACCCTTCTTGACACATCTTATGTTGAACTCATAGTGCACTTTAGGGTTCATCCATTGGAACAGCCGACTCCACCTCTGGTACCTGTACCCGAGCTTGAAATCGTCCGCAACAGTCACCTCAACACATCCACCCACCCAAAACCTGTTCTAATGTACGATCAAAGCTAAATTCAAACCCACCTAATTTACAATTAGGACATTGCAAATTGAAGCCATGGGGAGGTATTAAAGTGCAAAACACTGTGAGAATGACTTCATAAGAAAGGGTTTCATCAAAAAAATCACATATTCCAAAAAAAATAAAATAAAATAAAAAATTGAAAAAGAGAAAAAAATGGAGAAGGGAGGAAGTTTTGAATGATCAATTTGCATATCATTTTTTAGGAGAAAAAGGAGAGGTGATATAAATGTCAAAAAGGAGCACAATTTGAAAAGAAAAATAGTCATTAGTAAAAGATTGAGAAATCTACTTAGTTCTAGACCAAATCAAAAGAGAGAAAATGAAAGACAATAAGTGCTAAGAGACAAAAAGATATTAGTATGGATGCTGATCTTAGGCCTCTTGGGCTTGTGTTTAGGCTTAAAAACTCAGTATTCATTAAGATCTAGATAGTCCTCAAGAGGTTAGGGAAAATGTGAAGCTTAAGTATTAGGTCTATGGCTTAGGGATTATTCGGCCTCATTAACTGACCTCTGGTTTGCAGGACTCGATAACTTAAGCACCCCAATCCACCTACAGTCTGGTTCAGTGCGCTTAATGATGTGCATACATCTAAATAGCCAAAAATGTCTATTAATGCATGTTCTTAGTACCATATTAGCATCATGCATTGTAAATATTGCATAACACGCATAATCATGCATTTAGGTCAAATTGTGCAAATTATATAGTAATTATCTCCTTTTATGGCCATGGACAGGGTGACTTTTAATCAGGGCCTCGAACCGAGGATCCAACCATATGGATCTGAACAGGGCGACGACTAGAGTTCAACAACTCCAAGAACGCCCTGATCGAACATCTGTAGCACCAGATATAGTCCGAGGAAGCTCAAAAATCAAGGGCCAAGATGGTGTCAATCTGTACTCCAAATGACAAATCCGACTGCACGGATGGGTTTAGATCGACGATCGTAGCCTAACGGCGTGAAAATCGATCCAATCCGACATCCGTGTCACCATCTACAACACACAAAAGATGGACGGCCAAATGGAGTCACGTGGCACCATCTCAACAAGCTAATCAGCCCAAGGACCCACAGCTACACTTCTGAAGGCAAAGGCATGGATGATCTGAGCTGTTGGATCTTGATCTAACGGCCATAGGCGCGCGTGCCTAATTCCTAAGCGAGACTAAGTAGCGCCTGTAGCACATTGGTTGTGGACACTATCGCGAGGCAGAGGTCACGGGGTTGAATCGTTGCGAGCCTCAAATTGAGCTGAAGACACGAGGTGCATTCAATTCAACCATTCGATGCAGATCATGCAGCCGAGGAGCAGGCGATGTGGCACAACGGATGCGCGTGATTCACGCGTGCGTGACCCTACTCAAATTCAAATGCCCAATCTGATGTGGGGGGGCACGATGCATTCTGAGTCGTTGGATGCGAGATCGAATGGCTGAGAAGAGGCATGTGTTGTGCGCTGAGTTGACGAAGAGGCGCTGGTGAGGAGCGTTTTAAGCCGTCTGATCTTGAGATCGGACGGCTGATCTTGTCAGAACATGAGTAGACGCAGAAGGCAAGGAGGCGCGGATGCATGCGTGCGGGGTTGCAATGATGTGGGGTCTTTAGTGACACTTAAATCTGTCACTAAAGACCCCATTATTTAATGTTTTGGATATGTAATGACCAAATTGCCCCCAATCCATGCAACTATAAAAGGAGACCCCTACCCTACGAAATTCTCATCCCTTCCTTCACCTCTCTCGCTCTTCAAAGCTCTAGAGAAGCTTGTCCCTCACCCGAGATGCTCCTTTAGAGCTAAATCCAAAGTTTTCTCGCCCTCGTTCTGGAATTGGTTCCCGTGACAACGATGATATTCTACCTGATTCCCACTTCTTCCTGCTTCATCCTCCTTCCCACCCCGTCCTTCGTCTTCTAGGCGTCGCTCCAACCTGCTCATCCTCCAAGCAATAGTTGAGGAAGATAGCATCTCTCTTCCTTCTTTTTATCGCTTTCTAGAATAGAATTTCCCGCTTTCTAGCTATAATCGTTTCCTGCTTTCTAGCTATAAAAGCATTATTCATAAATCAAGTGATTGTTCTCTCTCTCTCTATCCCTTAGTGTTGTTGGTGCAAGAGCACCACGATCATTTGTTTTGATGATAACAAAACACATGTTATTTAACATTTGCACTTGGAGTCTTAGATTTCAGGTCAATTGCAAATGTAGACGTGTTTAGACGGAATTCGAGCTCGCATCCAGGACGGATTGGAGGAGCTTGATGGAGAACAGAGGGGATTCGCGAGGAGCGATAGATTGAAGATGGAAGGACAAGAAGAATAGGATAGAATTCCATTTTATTCCTTTCATGTACTTTTGTCTTTATTTTCTTGCTCTTTATTTCCTTAGAAAATTATGTTAAAGAGCCTCAAAGTACCCTAACAGTAGTCCTAGGAACACCGGCACAACCCTAGGATACTTAGGTTTTCTGTAGATAACTTAGAAAACCAATGTAGGGTTCAAACAGAGTTTCCAGACATCTAATTCCCAAATCAGACGTCTGATAAAGTGTTTTAAGACGTCTAACTATTGATTCAGACGTCTGATAACAGTTAGGCTGGACAAGTTAGTTCTGTCTGATGAAATTAGACGTCCAGACCTTAGACCAGACGTATTAGAAGATGTCTGATGACTTTGCCAGACGTCCAATTAGTGGACCGTTGGCTCTCTTAGCAGACACTCGAGGATATGACCGTTAAAGCCTTATCAGACGTCCTTAAGCCCTTCCAGACGTCGGATAATTGACCGTTTTGCCTCGACTGACCCGAAAATCTCTTCTCAGAGATTTTCTAGCCGTTGCAAATCCATTCCCACGAAAAAGTAGGTTTCCAGACGTCCAGACATAGTGCCAGATGTCCTGTATGTCGTCTGATGGACTTGCACAAGAACCCTGTTTAGATCTGATTCAAGTCAGGAAGGAACCCGCCTGAAATCAGACGTCTGACCTTGAAATCAGACGTCTTAAAGTGGTCTTCCAGACGTCTGATGCCAGAATTAGACGTCTGATTACCCTGTCAGTGCAATGATTGTTCCTGATTTCGGGTTGATTCACTTGGGATTTGCACCCAACGGCTATGGAACCTTTTCCTAAGCCTTCCAAAGCCTTCCTAAGGCCTCTATAAATAGAGGGGAACCTTTGCAACACAAACATACACCTAGCTACACACTTTCACACTCTTTTGTGTCCAAAAAGACTCTCTTGCTCTCCAAGCTCTAATTCTTCATCTTGAGAGCATCAAGCTTTGCACACCCGCTCTCCCGCCGTAGTTCACGAGAGCGACGTAGTGCCGTCATCTTGTTCATGCATCCGCGTCGCCGACGCACTCCTTGCAAAGGGGAGTTTTCTTAATTCCTATAGAAGCTTAGGTTTAAAATTACTTTGTTGGCTCTATAGGATTGTTGGTTATTTTAAGCTTTGTTATTTGGTTGGGTATTCGCTTTGCGAATTCCTGTCTCCTTCGTGGGACAAAATCCTTCTTGTGGAGAGAAGGGGTTGAGGAACGCTACCCTCGCACTTGTAGCGTGGTTGTAATTGAGGTTGAATCACCCTCATTTAAAGTGATTCGTTTAGTGGATTTTGATCAACTTGGTTGAGCGGAAAATCCTAACTCGAGAGGGTTAGGTGGTGGTTTTCGCCCGGTTTGGGTTTCCACCTAAAAAATACTTGTGTACTTGTGTGATTGTCTATTTTGTGAGATTGTTTATATTTATTTCCGCAATTATTACGTTCCCCCCTCCTAGTAGGGAATTTCATTTGGTACCAGAGCGGGTCTTGCTGTTTCGGCGTAACAACCCAGCAAGAAGATCTATGGAGGGAAGCAGTTCCGCAGGTAGGATTTCCGATGGCCAGTCTACGACTCGTCCGCCGTTCTTCGACGGGAACAACTACCCTTACTGGAAGCTGTGGATGAAGACATGGCTTCAAGCCACCGATTTCACAATCTGGGCCAGGTGTGAGACCCCCTTCGACATTCCACAAAAACCCGCCGCAGGATACTCACAGCAGCAGATTCGGGAGCTCTCTCTCAACGTGAAAATAATGAACGCGTTGTATTGCGCGCTCAGCTCGGAGGAGTTCAACAGAATCTCGCAATGCGCCACCACATACGAGATTTGGCACACACTTGAGGTAACTCACGAAGGTACCTCGAAGGTAAAAACTTCTAAAATTAATTTACTTTCTCAAGAATTTGAATCTTTTTCAATGAAATCTAATGAATCTTTAAGTGAGATGAACACTAGGTTCACTCTCATTGTAAATAACTTGAAATCTTTAGGGAAGACTTTCATCAAGGGGGAGCTTCAAGGGAAGCTTCTTCATTCCCTTGGACCGGAATGGGAATAGAAAGTCACCGCCATCGAGGAGGCAAACGAAGTGGAGGAGCTCAACATGGAAGATCTCCTAGGCAATCTAATGGCCTACGAGAAAAAGTTGAAGTAGAAGAAGAAGGATACACCGGAGCCTAAATCGAAAAAGATTCTTGCCTTCAAAGCCGCGTCGGATAGCGAGGTAAGTTCCGACGACGAAGACTTTAGAATTTTACTTAAAAAAATTTCCAAGTTTTGTAGGGAATTAAAGAAAGAGAAAAAGGAGAAGAAGGAAAGTTCGAGACGTTGCTACCACTGCAACGAGAAAGGGCACTTACGACCAGAGTGCCCTCTTCTCAAAAAGGAGAAGAAGAAGGAAAAGGAAAAGAGATCTAAGAAGAAGGCATTCCAAGCCACTTGCGACGATTCCAGCTCGGAGGAAGAAGAAGAAAAGTCCATAGAAGAAGAAACCGCTTGCTTCGGTTTCATGGCCAGAGGAAGCGACAGCGAAAGCGGAAGCGACTCAAACAACGAGGTAAGTTACGACTTACAAGAAGCTTTTAATGAACTTTTTGAAGTTAGTAAAGCACTTAAGATAGAAAATAAAAGCAATAAAAAAGAATCTTAGTTTTCTTAGAAATGAAAATGATAGGTTAGAAAAATAACTCAAGGACATAGAAACTAGTCCTAAGGATAATAGCCTGTTATTAGAAAATAAAAATTTAATCAATGAAAATAATAAATTGATTGAGGAAAATGTTAGTCTAAAAATAGAAATTTCTGATTTAAAGACTAAGATGGATATTATAGAAAAAGAAATCGCATGTCTTAGGGAAAACTCCAACAAATTAATCAATAAAGTAGATAATTTTTATATCCCTAAGGTTGAGAAAGGATCTCCGTCAAGGAGACCCGCTAACAGATCCGGATCCAAGCTCACTTGGATACCGAAGAAAAATTTGGAATCTTGTTTTGTAGGTTTTAGGGATGACTACAACACAAAGGACTGGACCTACAAGCTCAAAGCTAGTCAACTCAAGTTGGGAGAACCAAGGAGTAGACCAAGGAGGAGAACAAGAAGATCGACGAGACAGCGAACAAACGATGGACCCGCCGCACGTCGACCACCAGACTGGAGACCGGCGCTAATGCCCGGGCCTCCAAGCTACGGATGGGAGCCCCATCCGATGTGACATCCACCACCATCATTCGGGCCATTTTATTGGCCATGGTAGGTGAGGTAAAAACCCTTTACCCTATCCTTTTATCATAAGCATTTAGATAGGGGAAGCAAAAAAATTATAAGCTAATTGTCAATTTTTAAGGGGGAGATATAAGGTAGCTAAATTTCCTTTAGAAAGGGGAGAAAAATAATAGCTATCTTGTTGTTATAAAAAAAGGGGGAGGACATTACCTTTGTTAAAAGAAATTTATAGAAGAGCATGTTTTAAGGGGGAGTTATAGGAAATCAATTAAACCTTTTTGATAATGTCAAAAAGGGGGAGGATTTTTTGCATTTTTATTTATGGTTTTGTCATCATCAAAAAGGGGGAGATTGTTGGTGCTAGAGCACCACGATCATTTGTTTCTATGATAACAAAACACATGTTATTTAACATTTGCACTTGGAGTCTTAGATTTCAGGTCAATTGCAAATGTAGACGTGTTTAGACGGAATTCGAGCTCGCATCCAGGACGGATTGGAGGAGCTTGATGGAGAACAGAGGGGATTCGCGAGGAGCGATAGATTGAAGATGGAAGGACAAGAAGAATAGGATAGAATTCCATTTTATTCCTTTCATGTACTTTTGTCTTTATTTTCTTGCTCTTTATTTCCTTAGAAAATTATGTTAAAGAGCCTCAAAGTACCCTAACAGTAGTCCTAGGAACACCGGCACAACCCTAGGATACTTAGGTTTTCTGTAGATAACTTAGAAAACCAATGTAGGGTTCAAACAGAGTTTCCAGACGTCTAATTCCCAAATCAGACGTCTGATAAAGTGTTTTAAGACGTCTAACTATTGATTCAGACGTCTGATAACAGTTAGGCTGGACAAGTTAGTTCTGTCTGATGAAATTAGACGTCCAGACCTTAGACCAGACGTATTAGAAGATGTTTGATGACTTTGCCAGACGTCCAATTAGTGGACCGTTGGCTCTCTTAGCAGACACTCGAGGATATCACCATTAAAGCCTTATCAGACGTCCTTAAGCCCTTCCAGACGTCGGATAATTGACCGTTTTGCCTCGACTGACCCGAAAATCTCTTCTCAGAGATTTTCTAGCCGTTGCAAATCCATTCCCATGAAAAAGTAGGTTTCCAGACGTCCAGACATAGTGCCAGATGTCTTGTATGTCGTCTGATGGACTTGCACAAGAACCCTGTTTAGATCTGATTCAAGTCAGGAAGGAACCCGCCTGAAATCAGACATCTGACCTTGAAATCAGACGTCTTAAAGTGGTCTTCCAGACGTCTGATGCCAGAATTAGACGTCTGATTACCCTGTCAGTGCAATGATTGTTCCTGATTTCGGGTTGATTCACTTGGGCTTTGCACCCAACGGCTATGGAACCTTTTCCTAAGCCTTCCAAAGCCTTCCTAAGGCCTCTATAAATAGAGGGGAACCTTTGCAACACAAACATACACCTAGCTACACACTTTCACACTCTTTTGTGTCCAAAAAGACTCTCTTGCTCTCCAAGCTCTAATTCTTCATCTTGAGAGCATCAAGCTTTGCACACCCGCTCTCCCGCCGTAGTTCACGAGAGCGACGTAGTGCCGTCATCTTGTTCATGCATCCGCGTCGCCGACGCACTCCTTGCAAAGGGGAGTTTTCTTAATTCCTATAGAAGCTTAGGTTTAAAATTACTTTGTTGGCTCTATAGGATTGTTGGTTATTTTAAGCTTTGTTATTTGGTTGGGTATTCGCTTTGCGAATTCCTGTCTCCTTCGTGGGACAAAATCCTTCTTGTGGAGAGAAGGGGTTGAGGAACGCTACCCTCGCACTTGTAGCGTGGTTGTAATTGAGGTTGAATCACCCTCGTTTAAAGTGATTTGTTTAGTGGATTTTGATCAACTTGGTTGATCGGAAAATCCTAACTCGAGAGGGTTAGGTGGTGGTTTTCACCCGGTTTGGGTTTCCACCTAAAAAATACTTGTGTACTTATGTGATTGTCTATTTTGTGAGATTGTTTATATTTATTTCCGCAATTATTACGTTCCCCCCTCCTAGTAGGGAATTCAAATATCAGTTCCATTGTGATTATCTCGCTTTTAAACAAAAATACCAAAAAAATATAATCGTGGATTTTAGATTTACGTAGCCTCCCTGTGTTCAACCCAGAATTTCTTTACAAATTTCGGTTAAATTTTATCTGCTGACAAATTGCTTCGCAAATCGAACTACAATGACGGGTTTTCAAATCCAACTCCAATCGCGTAATTTTCCGCTTCAACACTTAACTATTAAAATCACACAAAAGCATTAATTCTTTTCTAAAAAAGCTACCTAAATTAGGAGCGGTTGATCAACACAAGTTGATTTGAAATAGTTCCCGATGAGAGAGGTGGGAAATTTCCCTCGAAGATGCGCAATAACATATCGTCTCCACAGTGCCTGTCTCCTAGGATATTTAAATATCCTATCGGGGGCATGTAAGCACCCTGTGCTAGTTCAGGTGCCATGGGCGGCATTATCACGAAATGTCGATTACCAGGGTCTGGATTTAGCCATAAAACGCCATGGGCAGGATTATCCCAAAATCTCGAAAGCCAAGGTTCTGGGGTTGCCATGGGCGGTGCTATCTCGAAGCATCGATTTCCAGGGACCCTGCAAGGATTGATGGTGGGAGCCAAGAATCTGATACAAACTGTGTTGTAAAGCAAATCCGAAGCTAGAAATAAAAAAAGAAAAAGAGAGAGAAAACTCTCCAAAAATGCATTGCAAACTGAACTAGGGCTAAACCTATTTTAAGCACGGGTGCTTTAACCGCGGAGTTCAACGAACCTTAGGTTAATTCTTGTGGGCCTCAGAAACCTTTGCGGCAGACTGAGGCTAAAGTTGGTCAGGTCCGGATCTTGGTTGGTACTTGAGTACCTTTAGGCCTACTATCGGCATTCTGACCTAATTTACAAAAGAAAGCACACAACAGAAATCTAAGCATAAAAAGGCATGTTCTAGAATTTGAGTTAATTCCATGAGATTTTACTAAGGGACTAGCAAAAGCTACGCATGGGAGTTTGATGGGAACACCATCATGAGCCATAACTAGCTCAATTTGATCTAATTAAGTCATTAATTGCTCTTACATAACCGCCAGAGAGCCATAATTCATTACATAATCTTTCTGAGAGAGACAAGAACATAGGGTTAAAACTATAATTTTACCATCATATCTTGAATGCAAAACAACCACGTGGGTTTTCTCAGGGGTTATATAAAGGTCAAATGGTCTTAAAAGTCCAACAAGTGGGTTAATACAGATAGAAAAGGATTTTCGCGTGTTTTGAGAATTAAATGACTTCCAAAATCCTAAAAATAGACCTACTTAATTAACTGAGGTTCTGGTCAGGATAAAATTCACCTAAACCTTCTAAAATTCATAAAAAAATATTCTCTATGATTTGGTACCTTCAATTTGACCATCAGAATCGTCTTGACCGAAAATAGAGTCCTAGACAGCCATTTGCCTTAATTTGGGTTGTTGCGTAAATTACCTAGTCAAACTTGGTCAAAACCTAAATATAACTTCACCATTGAATTCCTTGGGTCCAAATTAGGTTTGTACCGAAATTTGGGCCCAATCTGAAATCATCTTAACCAAGTTTACATTTTGGTCCAATCAGACTCTTTTTATCTCATTCAGATCCTTAGCTTTTTGAATTCCTTGCAAATGGCCCCCTAACTTTTTCATCATTTTTATAAAAAGGTCCCTACCACCATGAATCCTATTCCTACAAACTTTAGCAACCTAAATTTGGCAACTTCTCCTTGATTCCTTAACGAATCCCTCTCAGATTTGAAAGGGATGATCGTAAAAAAATTCCCAAACTCAAACCTTCTCAATCTCTCATGCGAACGCATGAGAGATTAGGGTATCTTGGGATTTCTTTCTCTAGCGAGCTTTCCAAGCTTGGGAAGCTTGCTTCCCAAGCCCAAAATGCCATCCAGAGGCCTATAAAAGGACCCTCAGATCAAACCGAAGAGGGCAAGCTCGATTTTGGCCGGAAACTCCCCATATTCTTCCTCCCTCTTCCGGTCGAAAGGCTCCTCGAGCTCCGACGACCTCTTCTTTCCTCATTCCTTGTTCGTTCGCAATACCGGCGACGGATTTTCCTTCCTCACCCTCCGCGTCATGCCATACCAGCGGGCACTGCTATCTCCTTCAACGTCGCCATTCTTCCCCTACTAGAGTCACCTTCGTCTCCGGCACCGGCAATACCGTAACCAGCGTCACCTCTGCCCCTCTTCATCTACCAATCACCTAGATAAGTTCTCTAACTCTACTTTATTCACACACCAACCACATTTCATTTCGACCATCGTATCACACCGACCACCTTCACCTTCCTCTGCTTCGACCAAACCTCCGGCGAGGCTCCCCGCTCATTCCACTACTGCAAATGCCTTGCCAGCCACCTCATGACCTTTGCCACACCACCCTCTTCAAAACCCCATCCTATTTTGCCCTATTACGCCTCCAAACCCTCTGCCGAACACACCAACCTCTGTGCACCAACTCCGACACTATCCGGCTACCACAGCAACCTTCATGCCATGCCACACACACCACTACATCCGTCGTGCTATGACGAAGCCTGCTAAACCTTCTGACGAGGCTGCTAGGCCGTGTTCTTCATTTCAGGTCTTTGCTCCTCCGCTACCATTGACGAAGCTTCGAGCAAAGCTTGAAGCTTGCTTCAGCATCTGCAGATCCCAGGCGAAGTCCCAGGCACAACAGAGAGTTCCCAGAATCATGACCCAAGGACCAATTTGGTCCTTTGACTGGGCCTTTGACCGCAATCACAAGAAGCTGCAGCTATAGTTGCAAGTAGAGAAAGGGAGGTGGGATAGTCCCACCTCGGAAGCTGATGAGCGCTCGTGCCCACATAAATTGAAAAAGTCCCATAGGCTTATCGCCTCAGCAAGCACAGGAGGTGAGGTCCTCGCACGTGCCCCTCACGCACCTTGCCCGTAACACCATACACACAGATCTGGCCGATCCAATAACCCTCCAAATCTAAGCACTCCTCACTCACCACCCACGCTAGTGATTCTAGTCCCGGGTGCACTATACTTGAATACCCGATAACCCGAGGCCCTGAGAGGGCGGATCCCAGAGAGAGAAGGAGAGGAAAGCGCGTGAGGGCAGGGGGTTTTGCTTTCTGGACCAATGGCCGAAACTTAGCCATTTAAGGAACCTCCCCCTTGTGCGTGAAGAAGGAAGAAGGAGAGGAAGCACAACTGCAGAAGAACAAAAGAAGAGAAGAAGGCACAGGAAAGGAAGAAGTAAAAGAGAATAGGAAGGGTGCCCTCTTGGCACTGTAGCATAGAGCAGGATAAGTCGTCTGACCAGTTAAGCAGACATCTGAGCTTCATTTGAAGTGCACTGTGCACTTATCATACGTGGAATTGAATTGCTTAGTAGTGTTGAAATATTTGAGATAATTGTTAGGGGTAATTGGTGATTCAAATCACCATTTTACCCCATTCTTTTTGCATTATCTGACATCAAATTTCATTTATATATCATTCTTGTTTGAAATTCTATCATACATTTGCTTATATTGCATTTGAATTGTGATCTTGAGAATTATTTTACCAATTGCTCCCAGTGTTCGACCTCGGACTTTCATTCGAATAATAAATTTTATTTTTTTTTCACGTTAATTCGATATATACTACAACGTGATAATTTTAAAACTCATTTCAGAGCGAGCAACAGTTAGGAATTGCTTTGCCTTTAAAAAAAATTGCTACTACTATTTTTAGAAACTCGACTAGAAATTGGATACGAATTCGAAAATTCATTTTTCATGTTTCTAGTGGTTCAAAAATCTTGAAATTTGGGCAAAAACTAGATTTTTAAACTCTTTTTCCAACTCCACCATTCCCACAAAAAGAATCAATTTTTGTATTTTTAAAAAATTTATGGAGTACACATGTGTTAGATAGACTGAAATCTAAATTTTTTTGAACTTCAAAAATAGATTCCGATCAACACATGAATCTGATTGACCCAAAAATGTTGGGGTTTGAAAGATAATCAAGTTAGCTTTCATTCCCATTTTTTTTCCTAACTTTTGGATTACATTTGATACTATTTAAAAAAGAAAACCAACACGAGGTCAAAATCTCAAATTTGACCCCTATTAGTTAAAAATTCATATATATTTATTTGAAGTAGTAAAAATTTTGAAAAAATATTTTCTGAAAACCTTATTGAAAAGGAAATCTTCTTGTCAATTTTCAAATAATTTGGATTCCAATTTTATCTGAGAAGAGTATTTCTTTGATTTGTGGTCTGCTGCTTGAAAAGCTTAGAAGTGCATGAAACCTAGGACCACATCGAACTAGCCTGGACTCGATCAAATCCAGTGATTAGTCGGTGAGTCGAGTCACTTAGTGGACCACTCACCACATATTAAACTGAAGAACATATTAAATTAAAAATTATAAAGAATATCTTAATAACCTGCATTCGTCATGTAACTACTGGATGGTTTTAACCTCTTTAGCCAAACCTGGTGTCCAAGCCTGTGGGGTAGTGTCAAACGACTGCATCTAAGGGGTACAAAGAAATCGAAGGCGAAAGCCGAAGGAAGAACCTTCCTCTTAGTTCCCTCGTAAATAGACTGGCCAGGTTAGCTTAAAAGGTGGGGATGATTTTCAGTTGGTTTATAGACGAATTTTCTTCAACAATCTAAACCTGAACAAAAAATATGGTCATCTGATTCTAAAGGACCAATTTGATTAATAAGGCCTTAACCTTGTTTGGCTTGGTTACACCAACCCTTGTTGTTAGTGTATGCAATGAAGAAGGTCTTTGAGACCTAAACTAGTCGGACCTTGGGAACCAATGCCGAGGCGGCAAAGGTGACTTTCGCTCGACCCTTCTTCCCAAACCTCATCCTCCTCTCGATTAGCTGAAATGGCTAATCCTGGTTCTGGACCTGGTCATGGCCCCAAAAATCTAGACCCAATGGATCTTCTAGAAGACATGGTCGAGGAATCAGAACAAAGATATGAGTAGAGCATTGACAAGATTCTCACCACATTGGACAGGATGCAGCATCCACCTCGTGGAGAACAAATGCGGGACTTCTATGATTCGGCGACTACGATCGTGGCATCTCGAATCCGAATTTCCGCAAGCAGAGACGCATTTGAGTTGAAGCCGAACATAATAAGTCTGATTCAAAATCATTTTCATGGAAACTCAAATGAGGATCCCTTCAAGCACATTGAGGATCTAAATCGAATTGCAAAATTAGTTCAACCCAGAAATGTCGATATAGGAATTATTCTCATGAAGCTTTTTCCATTCTCTCCCAAGGATAAAACTTCTTATTAGTTCAAGACCATAGGGAGGCCGATTGGAACTTGGGCAGAATTACATTGTGAATTCCTCCAAAAAGTTCTTCCCAATTGGTCAAACAAATGCGATGAAGCATGCAATTACAACTTTTTCCCAAGGACCAGGGGAGAAATTGCATGACGCCTAAGATAGATTTCACGATCTTCTCAGGAAATGCCCACACCATGGTGTACCCAAATGGCACCTTGCACAAATCTTTTACCATAGGTTGGATGACACACATCAGTACCTGGCTGATGCATCTGGTGGTGGGAATTTCCTCGCAAAGGATGAGAATAGCGTATTCGAACTATTCAAATCCTTAGCAAAGAACTCAATGAATGTTGCATCGATAAACCAATTCCAGTGACCTGGACAGCAACGAGTTAGTGTCCATGAAGCTCATGCCAAATCTGCCGAAGTTGATATGGACATTATCACCAAGAAGCTTGTATAAGGTGGATCTGCTCGACAAGCTCAACGAATTGATTCAAGATAGACCTAGATTTCCTAGCAATTCAGCTGCATCCTACCCTTCAGTTGCTTCCCGAGTCCCTCTTTCTCGAGTACATCTACTCACTCGGGATGTATCTTCTCCATCTTCATGGGATCCTACATATCAGGAACTCGTGAATAATCTGGATCTGGCACCATATAATCAAGGTTACACACCCCATGAAGATTCTAGTGTGTATTCCTTTGATGAATATGCGTCTCAAACATTTTTGGCCTACGAGGATGTCAGCGCTATCCAAGGTTACAGGCGAATAACCCATATTCTGAGATGTATAAACCTGGTTGGTGCCAGCATCCTAACTTTTCCTAGTCTAGTAACCTACAAAGACCAAATCAAGATCCACACTGCCAGACCAGACAATACAGGAATGCACAAAACACATACCCAAGGTAGCAGCCATTCCCATCTCAGCAACAATCACGCTTTATTTATTAGTCGTTGCACCAAGCTGCCAATTACCCTCCAAAGCAGGTCGACCCTTTGGAGTCATTAAAAGAGGAATTGCAAGAGCCAATACGGAAATCAACTCATGATAATTTGCAGATTATGAAGGCCATGGCTGATCAGATATAGAGCATATAGAATACGCAGAATCAGTTGCTGCAAGAGCATAAATTACAAGGAGCCTTGCCCTCCCAACCTATCCCTAACCCAAGATATGTGCAGAACCAGGGCACCCCACCTAGGTTCCAAGCACCATAAGGACAAGCACATTCTATTTTACAAGCACCTTATACACCACCTAGTTATGGATAAAATCAACCACCTCTACTGCAAAATCCTACCTATTCTGCCCCTTCTGCTCCTCCGCCACCTCATGGATAGTACGTCGATGCAAAGGCTGTCACTTTGACGAGTGGAAAGACTACACAAGACCCACCACTTAGGCAAGCGGGTCATGATTTTCAGGCCTGCCACCTTCTTCCTCTCAAGAGCCACCTACTGTAGATAAGGGAAAAAGACCAATAGACCCTAAGATTCTTGTTCCCTTTCTCGAGGCTTTGACGCGAGATTTAAGCTAGAAAAAGGATATGCGGAATTTTGAGGACCTGAAAACTATGTTCAAAGAGGTTCACATTCAGATCCCTCTCCTTGATGCAATAGATCACATCCCCGTTGTCGCTAGGTTCTTCAAGGATTATTGTACTCCAAAGCGACAACAAAAAATCAAACGACGGGCAGTATTGTCAAAAGAGGCTAGCGCTGCGATTCTAGCTGGCTTACCACTTAAAAAGAAAGACCCTGGCACCCCACCCATTTCCTGCTTTTTGTAGGATTCTCCATCTGATAGGGCCCTTCTTGATCTGGGTTCGTCCATCAACTTAACTCCTACCGCTGTATACGATCATTTTCAATTCAGGGAGTTGAAACCCACCTCAGTTACCATTCTATTGGCTGATCGATCAGTAAAAACACCAAGTGGGTGGTTGAGAATGTGATCATTATGGTCCGTGGATTATGCTTTCCCATGGACTTTTTCATTCTTGATATGGAGGTTCCTCATAATCTCTATGATGCACTGATCATTCTAGGTCACCCATATTTGGCGACAGCCCATGCGAACATTAACTGTGCATCCGGGTGTATGGAGATAGCCCTAAGAAACAAAAAACTAAAATTGGACATATTCAGGGAATCACGGAACTTTGACTGTGATCTAATAGAGGATGGTGAAGATGAAGACTCGGCTTTCTATGGAAACATTGGGCTCCTCTGCAATGACCCAATGTCACATTCATCTTCACTATCAGGGTTTTTGGATCTTGATCCACACGAGACTGAGGTTAATGACATGCACATTTCATCCTACAGATTTGATTGTCTGGGTGTTCATTTGATCACAACACCCTAAATCCTGATTATCTTGCCCCACCAAGTACTAATTTGCCCTTGTTGAAGCAAGATGGTGTGACCATGACAAGCAAATTTCCCATCAGTGCTTACGAAAATTAGGATCATCGGATTTTCGTTATTGATTTTTCTCCTCCCATGCACAAATCTACTACCCACCTGTAATTGAGTTGGAGCCCTTACCTGATTCACTCAAATATGTGTTTCTGGGTGATAACGAGACATACCCAGTGATTACTAGTGCTCACTTGACCCCACAACAAGAGTATCAATTGATCTCTGTATTACAAGCACATAGGGCTGCTATTAGGTGGAGCATTTCTGATCTCCATGGGATTCTCCCCTCATATTGCACGCATCATATCTACACAGATGAGGGGCAAAACCTTCTAGACACCTCAGAGGCGACTAAACCCAAATATGCTGGAGGTTGTCAAGAAAGAGATCATTAAATGGCTGAACGCAGACATTATTTATCCTATTTCTGATAACCAGTGGATGAGTCCTATTCAAATTATGCCCAAGAAAGCAGGACTCACCGTAATCAAGAATGATGAGGGCAACTCCATCCCGACCCGCACCACGACTTCATGGCGGGTTTGCATCGATTATAGGAAACTAAACATGGCTACCAAAAAGGATCATTTTCCTTTACCTTTAATTGATCAGATCTTAGAAAGGTTAGTCGGGTGTAGTTTCTTTTCTTTTATGTATGGATACTCCATGTATAATCAAGTTGCGATCAACCCGGAAGATCAGAACAAGACAACTTTTACATGTCCCTTTGGAACATTTGCTTTTAAGCGAATGCCCTTCGGCCTCTGTAACGCACCTGCAACATTTTAGGGTTGTATGATGGCCATTTTCTCTGATGTGATCGGGAATTATGTGGAAGTATTTATAGATGACTTCTCCATTTTCGGAGATGATTTCTCATCTTGTCTTGATAACCTCACAAAGATCCTGAGGAGGTGCATAGAAGTTAACCTAGTACTTTTATGGGAGAAAAGCCATTTTATGGTGAGGGATGGCATTATACTAGGCCACAGGATCTCCTTTAACAGACTCGAGGTCGACAGAGCTAAATCCAAAATCGTTTCTCGATTGCCTCCACCTAGCTCAGCCAAGCAGATCAGATCATTCTTAGGGCACATCGGATTTTACCAAAGATTCATTCAGGATTTATCAAAAATTGCTCATCCTTTGACAAATCTTCAGAGATTTCTCTGTCAGAGCCATTCTAGGGCAATGTTGGGAGCGCCATCCATTCATAATTTACTATGCTAGCAAGACGCTGAATGAGGCTCAGCATAATTATACAGTTACTGAAAAAGAAATGCTAGCAGTAGTATTTGGGTTGGAGAAGTTTCGATCTTACTTGGGTTAAAAGTGATTATTTTCACTGACCATTCCACCCTTCGATATTTGTTGACAAAGAAGGATGCCAAACCCCAACTTATCAAATGGATCCTTCTTTTGTAGGAATTTGATGTCTAGATCCATGGCAAAGTCGGAGCTCATAATGTTGTGGCAGATCACCTCTCTCAATTAGACCCAGAACACATCCCATATTCCTCGCTTATCTCAGATCAATTCCCGGATGAGTCTCTTTTGGTTATAAATTCTATTGAGTTTCCTTGGTACACTGATATTGCAAACTATCTTGTTGTAGGCAAGATTCCTATAGGGTTATCCAAGGACCAAAAACTCAAATTCATTTTAGAAGCCAAGTTTTACTTCTGGGACAACCCTTTGCTCTTTCACGTCAGGGCTAATCAAATCATCAAAAGATGTGTCCCCAACTCTAAGATTTTGAGTGTGTTATCCTTTTGCCATAGCGATACTTGTGGTGGTCACTTTTCGGGCCAAAAAACCAATGTGAAGATTTTGCAATCAGGTTTTTTCTAGCCAACCATTTTCAAAGATACACACGAGTTTGCCAAATGCTGCAAGCGATGTCAGTCGGTCGATTCTATGACTCGAAGAGACATGATGCCTCTCCAACCCATTCTGGTTGTAGACGTGTTTGATGTGTGGGGCATTGACTTTATGGGCCCTTTTCCGAACTCGCATGGCTTCGAATACGTCTTGTAGTTGATTATGTCTCAAAGTGTGTTGAAGTTGTCCCGGCAAGACGAGCTGATTATAAGACCATTATATCCTTTGTTCGAGGGTTTATTTTTGTGAGATTCAGAGTTTCCCATGCTCTGATTAATAATGGGGGCAGTCACTTCATCCATGCTCATTTTATATCTCTATTGAAGAAATATGGGGTACATCAACACATTGCCACCTCATATCACCTTATATCAATCATAGGCCCTAATTCACCTAAATTAAGGTACAACCTAGCTCAACATGGGCATTCTGCATGCATACACACCGTACTTTGCATCTTAGATGATGTATATGTTTTATACATAATAATGTGCTGTTTGAGAGACATTAACAACTGCAGGTAATCCAAGGTTGTAGATGACTGATCCAATATTATGGATCTATTTGGAATGACGATGGGAGTCCAATGCTTCCAAGAGCGCATCAATTAGACTCCCATAGAACCCTAGGGAGTCCATAGAAGAAGCAGGAGCTAAGGGGCAAATTAAGAATATCCAGACCTCAAATGACAAATCCAACTGCACAGATGGATCCAGATCGATGTTCGCAGTCCATTGGCGCAGAAATCAACTCAATCGGAGGCCTCCATCATCAGATACAAGGAGAAGAAGCTGAACAGCCACAATGGTGCCATGTGGTGCCATCGCAACCGCCCCTCACCATGCCCCAATTTGGGAAGGAGAGTCATGGGCTGTTGGATCGTCATCCAATGACCATGATGCATCCACGTCGCCCGCCTCCAGCCACCTCATCACGCAAGGGAGAGATCTCGATAGTTGGATTTCCATCCAACGGTCGAGGGCGGCCGCATAGGATTTGGAAAGTGCTACAATCCGTGCGTGTAGCACAGCAGAGAGCGCACTTGACATATAGTGCGCGACACGGGTTTGAAGCGCGATTGGGAGCCGGGTGCCTGCAGATGAAATTCCACCATCAAATCTTTATATGGCGAATCGACGACGAACGTGTGGTGGGCGCAAAAGCGTCGGATGCAAACGTGCGCGATGACGCGTGCCTTAGGACTCAACAGGTGCTACGTAGGCTTTTTAAGCCGTCCGATCGAGAGATCGGACGACTAAGAAGCCTTAGGATTTGAGGCACGTTTGAGCATTGAGCGACAAGTGTGCGAGGGAAGTAGTAGACGTGCGAGCAAGCGAGAGCCATCAGATTCAGATCCTAGGGCACACAGAGTGCCACGTGGTAGCACCAAATTAAACTGTGGATTGAAGAAGGATTTGGAAGGCTTAATCAGGGCCGTTGATTTGTCGATCAATAGATCTGATTAGTCTGAAAGCTTTGCATGGAATTAAGGGCTCAAATACCCTAAATGCCCTTCACTAAAGCTATAAAAAGAGGCCTAAGGGTCTCCTTTGAAAGCCATTATCTTAGTTTTCCTCTTCTTCCTCCTACAACCCCTCTCTCTTCTTCTTCCCGTCTTCTCTGCCTCCATCTCTGCATCTCTGTCTGAAGCGTCCATTGGGCCACACGGACAGATCGTTACTTATCTTCCAAACCTCTCCAAAAGGCCACCACAGACCACCCATGGTGCCCTCATTCTGTTACAATAGTAGCTGTTTACATTCATGTTTTCATTCTATTACATATATCAAATTCAATCTCTTTGTGATGTGGATGTTGTGATTGATTGTTTATATTATTTAGTACTTATATTTGGAACAAACGCATGAAATCAAAAGTGCTTTCTTCCTCCCTGTAATCGACTAGGACTCACCAGTTCCATTAATTATTTGCTCGAGACATATTTTCCGCTATACTACAACGCGCTAATTTTCTACGCAATCTACGCCATGAACAAATTGGCATCATTGCCGGGGAGGCACTGCAACTTTTGATTTCATCTCTAATATAGTATTTTTGTGTGCAGGTGCAATGACACATAGTGGCGAATGAAGCAAAGTGGACACTACAAAAATCAAGTGCACACATTCTTATTAGAAACTTGACCAGAAATTAAGTGTCATCTGTAAAATTCAATAGTCGCATTTCTGATGCTCCAAAAATCCTGAAATTTGGACTAGAACTAGATCTTCAAATTATCTTTTCAACACCACCTTTCCCAAAAATAAATTTCTTCAATGGAGTTTTTAAAAATTCATCGAGTACATACTAGTCAGATTGATTGAAAATAGAACTTTTATGAACTTTAGAAATCAATTCTGACCAACATACAAATCGGATTTACTGACGTTTGTGCGGTTTGAAAGATAATCAAATTATCTTTCAATATCATATTTTTATAAAATTTTTGGAGCATATTTGATATTATTTCCAATAGAAAAACCAAAATAGGGTCTAAATTCCATATTTGACCCCTAGTTTGTTAAAAATTCATACCTAATTGTTGGAAATAGAAAAAATTTTGAAAAAATACTCTTTGAAAAGCTTATTAAAAAAGGAATCTTCTTGACATGTTTCAAATCATTTGGATTCAATCTTACTTGAGAGTATACATTTGAATTATGGTCTTCAATTTGAAAAAGAACTTACAAGTGCATGAGCCAATAGAACCACATAAACTAACTTGGACTTTAACGAGCCCAAGAATTAGTCGGTGAGGTGAGTCACCTTGTGGACTTCCCACAATCTACTAAATTAAAGAAACTGGTTAAAAATTCACAAAAATATATCAAATAACCTACATTTGACTTGAAACACTGAGTAGTTCCAACCTCTCCTACAAAACCTGGTGTCTAAGCCTGCGAGGTAGAGTCAAATGACCGCGGCTGCGGGGTAACGGAACTGGAGGCGAAAGTCGAAGGAAGAACCTTCCTCGTAGTCCCCTTGTAACCAAACTAGTTGGGTTAGCCTGAGAAGCGGGAATTCCTTGCAGTTGATCTCTCGTAGAATTTTTTTTATAACATAACCTTAAACAAAAAATCTGATCATCTGATCTAAAGGACCACTCTGATTAACAAGGCCTTAGCCTTATTCTGCTTGACTGTACCAACCCTTTAAGTTGGTGCAAGGAAGAAGGTCGTTAGGACCTAAACTTGTGGGACCTTGGGAGCCGAACCCAAGGCGGCAAAGGCAATTTTCGCCTGACCTCTCTTCTCAACCTTCTTCCATTCGATTAGCTGAAATGCCTAATCTCAGTCCTCGAGTTCGTCAGGACCCTAAGAATCAGGACCCAATGGCTCATATGGAAGCAAGGGTCGAGGAAGTGAAACAGAAATACGAGCAGAGGATCGACAGGATTCTTACAACACTCAACAGGATGCAGCATCCACCACGCAGAGAACAACTGTGGGACTTCTAAGATCCGGCAGCAACAATTATAGCACCTCAGGTCCGGATTCTCACAGGCGGAGACGCATTCAAGTTGAAGCCAAATATCATAAGTCTGATTCAAACTCATTTCCATGGAAATTGAAATGAGGATCCCTTCCAGCACATCAAAGATCTGAGTCAGATTGCAAAGTCGATTCGACCCAGGAATGTAGATATTGGAATTGTTCTCAGGAAGCTTTTTCCTTTATCTCTCAAGGATAAAGCTGCTTATTGGTTCAAGACCATCGGGAGGCCAATTAGAGCCTGGGATGAATTATGTTGTGAATTCCTCCAAAAGTTATTCCCGATTGGTTGAATAAATGCTATAAGGCGCGCGATCACAACTTTTGCCCAAGGCCCTGGAGAGAAGCTGCATGACGCCTGGGATAGATTTCATGATCTTCTCAGGAAGTGCCCACACCATGGTGTACCCAAATGGCACCTCACTCAAGTATTTTACCATGGGCTAAATGACACACATTGGTACCTGGCCAATGCATCTAGCGGTGGGAATTTCCTTGCGAAGGACGAGAATAGCACATTTGAACTGTTCGAGTCCTTAGTAGAGAACTCGATGAATGCCCCCCCAATGAACCAGTTCCAGCGACAACTAGTTAGTGTCCACAAAGCTCAAGCCAAGTCTGCCCGAGCTGATATGGACATTATCACCAAAAAGCTAGATAGGGTGGATCTGCTCGATAAAAAGCTCGATGAATTAATGCAAGCAAGATCTGAAGCTGAGTACGAGCACTACTCCATCTTACTCCATCTTACTCCTCTCAAGCATCTCAAGCCCCCTCTGCTCGTACATATCCGTTCACTCGGGATGTTTTCTCTCCATCTCCGTGGGATCCTGCGTACCAGGAACCCATGAATAATATGGATCTGACACCGTACAATCAGGGTTACGCACCACATGACGATGCAAGTGCGTATTCTTTTGATGAATTTGCATCTGAGACGTCTTCGCCTATGAAGATGTCAATGCTATTCAGGATTTCGAGCGTAACAACCCATATTCTGAAAGATATAACCCTGGTTGGCACCAACATCCTAATTTCTCCTGGTCTGGTAGCTCACAGAGACCAAGTCAAGCTCCACCTACCAGACCAGACAATACAGCAATGCGCAAAACACGTATCCTAGGCAGCAGCCATTCCCGTCTCAACAGCAACAAACCCAATCTATTTATCAACCGCTACACCAAGCTGCCAACTACCCTCTAAAGCAGGCTGACCCGTTGGAGTCTCTGAAGGAGAAATTACAGGAATCAATTCGGAAATCTACTCATGACAACCTGCAAATAATGAAAGCAATGGCTGACCAAATATAGAGCATACAAAACATGCAAAACCAGATGATGCAAGAGCATAGGTCATAGGGAGCTTTGCCCTCCAAACCTGTTCTAAACCCAAGATATGTGCAAAATCAGGGCACCCCGCCTAGATTCCAAGCACCACAGGGGCAGGCACATGCTGTTCTGCAAGCACCACCTGCACCACCTGGTTATGGGCTCAGTCAGCCACCTTTGTTGCCAAACCCTATGTATCCAGACCAACCCGCTCCACTGCCCCTTCATGGACAGCATGCCGATGCAAAAGCTGTCACCTTAAGGAGCGGAAAGACTACACAGGACCCGCTACCTAGGCAAGTGGGTAATGATTTTTCCTACGCTATACCACGAGATGGCTCATAACCCTCTTCCTCTCACAAGCCATCTTCATTAGATAAAGGAAAGAAGCCCCTAGACCCTGAAATTCCCATCCCTTTTCTCATGGCCCTAACGCAAGATTCAGCACGAAAAAAGGACACGCAGAATTTCAAGGACCTGAAATCTATGTTCAAGGAAGTTCACGTTTAGGTCCCTCTCAAAGCAATAGATCACATCCTTGCTATTGCTAGGTTCTTCAAGGACAACTATACTCCGAAGCGACAACAAAGAATCAGACGACAGGCAGTATTATCTGAGGAAGCTAGCGTTGTTATCTTAGCCGACTTACCACCCAAAAAGGACCCAGGCACACCACTGATTTCCTACTTTTTGCAGGATTCCCCTTTCGATAGGGCCCTTCTTGACTTGGGGTCATCCATCAACCTAACTCCCACTGCAGTATTTGATCAATTTTGATTTGGGGAGTTAAAGCCCACCTCTGTTACCTTACAGTTGGTTGACCAATTGGTGAAAACACCGAGGGGGGTGGTTGAAAATGTGATCGTAAAAGTCCAAAGATTCTACTTTCCAGCGGACTTTTTGTTCTTGATATGGAGGTTCCTCCTAATCTCTGTGATGCACCGATTATTCTAGGTCGCCCGTTCTTGGCAACCACCCGCACGAACATCGAATGTGCATTAGGATGCATAGAGATTGCCCTAGGAAATGAAAAGTTTAGACTGGACATTTTCAGGGCAACAAAGAACTTCGATTGAGATTTAATCGAGGAGGATGGTGAAGATAAAGATTCAACTTTCTATGGGAACATTGGGCTCCTCTGCAGTGACCCAATGGCACATTCATCTTCACTATCAGGGGTCTTAGATTGCAATCCACATGGGACTAAGACTAATGATGTACACATTTCATCCCATGGATCTGGTTGTCATGGGTGTTCATCGACTTCCAACACCCCTGATCCTGACTATCCTATCCTATCAAACACTGATATCTTAAGGCAAGATTACATGACCACTACAGGCGGATTCTCCAATAGTCAGGATCAGCAGATTTCCACTGTTGTTTTCTCTCCTCCCCTACATAAACCCTCTCCCCACCCTCCTCTACTAGAGTTACTGCCCTTACCTGATTCACTCAAGTACATGTTTCTGGGAGAAAGCGAGACATATCCCATGATTATCAATGCTCACTTGACTTCGGATCAGGAACACCAGTTGATTTCCATTCTGCAAGCACATAGGGCTGCTATCAGGTAGGGTATTACTGATCTCCACGGGATTTGCCCCTCATATTGCACTCACCATATCTACACTAATGAAGTGGTGAGACCGTCAAGATAACCTCAGAGGCTCCTAAATCCAAATATGTTGGAGGTTGTCAAGAAGGAGATCATTAAATGGCTAGACGCGGACATTATTTATCCTATTTTCGACAGCCAGTGGGTGAGTTCCATTCAGATTGTGCCCAAAAAGGTGGGACTCATCGTAATCAAAAATGAATTGGGCGAATCTATCTCGACCCACACCACAACTTCTTGCGGGTCTACATTGATTACAGGAAGCTAAACTCGACTACCAAAAAGGATCATTTTCCTTTACCTTGATTGATCAGATTCTAGAACGGCTGGCCAGACGTAGCTTCTTATTCTTTCTGGATGGATACTCCAAGTACAATCAAGTAGCGATCAACCCGGAAGATCAAGACAAGACGACTTTTATGCGTCCCTTTGGAACATTCGCTTTTAAGCAGATGCCCTTCGGCTTCTGCAATGCACCAGCTACTTTTCAGCGATGCATGATGGCCATCTTTTCAGACATGATTGGGGACTGCGTAGAAGTGTTCATGGATGACTTCTTCGTGTTTGGAGATGATTTCTCATCTTGTCTTGATAACCTCACAAAGATCCTGAGGAGATGTATGGAAGTTAACCTAGTACTTTCATGGGAAAAAAAGCCATTTTATGGTGAGGGATGGCATTGTACTAGGTCACAAGATCTCCTCTAATGGACTCGAGGTCGACCGAGCTAAGTCCGAAATCATTTCAAGATTACCTTCGCCTAGCTCGGTTAGGCAAATCAAATCATTCTTAAGGCATGTCGGATTTTATCGAAGATTCATTTGAGATTTCTCAAAAATTGCTCGTCCATTAATGAATCTTCTGGTAACTGACACTCCCTTTGATTTTGACTCCTCGTGTCTCAGTGCTTTCGAGACCTTGCAAAGTGTTGTTTCAAGTGCACCTATTCTGCAACCTCCCGACTGGTCTCTCAACTTCGAGATGATGTGTGACACCTCCGACTTCGCTATCGGAGCCATTCTTGGCCAGCATCGGGAATGCCAACCATTGGTAATATACTACGCTAGCAAAATGTTGAACGAGGCTTAGCGTAACTATATAGTCACTGAGAAAGAATTGCTAGCTGTGGTATTCGGGTTGGAGAAATTCAAGTCATACTTACTCGGGTCCAAAGTTATCATCTACACTGACCATTCTGACCTCCGGCATTTGTTGGCAAAGAAGGATGCCAAACCCCACCTTACCAGATTGATCCTTCTTTTGCAGGAGTTCGATGTCGAAATCCGCAACAAAGCCGGAGCACATAATGTTGTGGTAGATCACTTGTCTTGGCTAGACCCAGACTACATTCCGTACTCCCCGCCGATATCAAACCAATTTCCGGATGAGTCTCTACTGTCTATCAGCTCTGTTGAGTTTCCTTGGTACGCTGATATAGCAAACTATCTCGTCGCAGGTAGGCTACCAATGGGATTATCCAAGGATCAAAAACTCAAATTTATATCAGAGGCAAAATTCTTTTTTTAGGATGAGCCACTGCTCTTTCGCATTGGGGCTAATCAAATCATCCGTAGATGCGTCCCTGATTTGGAAATCTCTAGTGTGCCATCCTTTTGCCACAGTGGTGCTTGTGGGGGTCATTTTTCGGGTCGAAAGACTGCTGCAAAGATTTCGCAGTCGGGATTTTTTTGGCCAACCATTTTCAGAGATACACACGAGTTTACCAAGTGTTGTAAGCGATGCCAAGCGGTCGATTCTATGACCCAGAGAGACATGATGCCTCTCCAATCTATTCTTGTCGTAGAAGTGTTTGATGTCTGGGGCATCGACTTTATGGGCCCCTTCCCGAACTCTCATGGCTTTGAGTACATACTCCTCGCAGTAGACTATGTCTCAAAGTGGGTAGAGCCATCCCGACAAGATGAGATGATCATAAGACTGTTATATCCTTCATCCAGGAATTCATTTTTGCAAGATTCGGAGTCCCTCGTGCCTTGATAAGAGATGGGGGTAGTCACTTCATCCATGCCCATTTCAGGTCATTATTGAAGAAATATGGGGTGCAGCACCGCATTGCTACCTCGAATCACCCACAGACCAATGGGCAAGCTAAAGTGTCAAACCGTCAAATCAAGCTTATCCTTCAAATGATGATTAAACCTGATAGGAAGGATTGGTCCGATCAGTTGATTGATGCACTATGGGCATATCGGACCGCATACAAGGCCTCGCTTAGAATGTCGCCATATCGCATGGTGTATGGAAAGTCCTGTCACCTTCCTATGGAACTAGAGCATCATGCCTTTTTGGCAGTGCAGAAGTGTAATTTTAACCTCAAGGCCAGAGGTTATGAAAGGAAGCTCCAGCTCAGTGAGTTAGAGGAGATTAAGCGGGAAGCTTACGAAAATGCAAAAATATACAAAGACAAGACAAAGGATTTCCATGATCGACACATCTAGAGGAAGGAGTTCACACCTAATGAGCAGGTCTGGTTGTTTGACTCCCAACTCAAATTCTTTGCAGGAAAGCTCAAGTCCAAGTGGACTGAGTCGTTTCTGGTGGTCCACCCGTATCCTAATGGGGCGGTCCAAATTAGAGACCCAAAATCTGGGCATGTTTTTACGGTTAGTGGCCAGCGCCTCAAATCATTCTTTGCCCAGGAACCTCCTCCTACTGAAGAAACGATATATCTTCTTGAGAACATGTGACTGATGAGTTGCCCAGCTAGAGGCGTTAAATTCAACACGTATACATATATACATACCATATATACATAGCATATTTCATTTTCTCATATTTTTTTGCATATTGTGTATGGCATTGCAGTGATGGCATGAGCTGAACGACAACTCAGAAGCAATTTTAGGTGATTTTTATCCACATACACCCTGCCTTATTTCTTTTATTCATGCATGAGGACATGCAAACACTTAGGTATGGGGGGGTAGTCTATAAAAATTGAAAATTTTCTGCCAACAAGTGGGGGATTAGATAGTTTTATGAAGAGGTTTTATTAAAGATTTATTCTTTAGTAGATTCCTAAGCTTAGAATCTAGTATAACCTCACATCTGCATGTAGAATTTGCAATGGATCCACTACGAAAACCGATAGACATCTCTAGCTTATCGAGAAGAAGCATTGCTTCTCCTGAACCCTTGGACAATAGTCAGGGAGTCAAGTGAACCATCTTCTAATAGATCCACCAAAACATATGTGAGATGAGAGTAGAGAGTCTATTGGTGCTCTAAGGCAGTGTAAGGAATCTTTAATCTTTAATAATTGAATAATACTTAGAGATGGGCATAGTTTTCGCTCTTAGTTCTTGCGTACTAATTATGTGAGAAATTCCGTACGAGAGCCACCAACAAAAACACAGAGAAGGGGTTCTGATAAAACTAGGATTGAGGTGGATGGTCACGATCGTCCTCTACGGAATCCTCGGCTGAAGGAGAGTACTGATGTCAAGGTCACAAATGCGTCGTCCTATCCGTTCCTTACCCAGTGCCGAGAGTAGGCACTTCCACCAAATAAGCTAATCGAGATCCTCTTGGTCATCCAAAAAAAAATCCTAAATAATGCCTCATGAATAAAAGTATGTATGTCCTGTTACATTGTTGCATTATGTCATGTTGGTAACGACATTGTGCCAGTAGATATATATATAAGAAAGAGAGAGAAAGAAAAAGCATACAAAAGAGATATTTGCTTGAAAAAAAAAAGTATTATGTTAAGAAGTTTGAGTTATGTAAGTCAAACTGTTTTGAGGCAAAAACACCTACCATCCCCACGAACCACCAAATACATCATTAACCTATTTTTCTGTATTTCTGACTGCCTGAATACGGGCTGAGGAGTCTGACTTAGTCATAGTGTTATTTGAACCTAATTAAAGTGTAATGCCATGTAAGACCACCAAATACAATTGCAAATCTGGTAAGATGTGAGCTCAGGAAGAAAAAGAAAAAGGAAAAGATAAAGTGAGAGAGAGAGAGATAAAAGAAAAAGTACAAAAGATTAAACAGAGCATAGTTTTCCAGCCTTTCTCTAAGTTAATTTATTCAATAGTCCAGAAACCTAGATTCTGAAATACTAGTCTCTATGTAGCACCAGAAGAGAGAGCCACCAAATACAAATCCAGTTAACTCAGACATCTTCTACCTAAGCCAAAAGCCAGGGCTAAAATCAAAGAATAGTTTATTTCCCCGACAGAAGAGGTTTGCCTATCCCAACAGAATTTTACGAGGGGTCAAGTACAAGCTTTAAATGTATATCGACTCTTCGCTTGGATCCATTGTAGAAGCAACAACATTATATATTCATGGTTATCTAGATTTTGAATTTTTAGATGAAACAAAAAGAAATAAACCTTTAGCTAAATTCTTGATATAATGCATTTGGTCTTGTACTTGCTAGAGACTAGCAAGATTTAGGCATGGGGGTATGATTGCGCAGCAATCATAAGCCCTAATTTGCCTGAATTAAGGTAGAACCTAGCTCAACATGGGCATTTTGCATGCATACACACCGTACTTTGCATCTTAGATGATTTATATGTTTTATACATAATAATGTGTTATTTGAGAGGTATTAATAATTACAGGTAATCCAGGACTACAAATGATCGATCCAACCTTATGGATCTATTTGGAATGACGACGGGAGTCCAATGCTTCTAAGAGTGCAACAATTAGACTCTCATAACACCCTAGGGAGTCTGCAGAAGAAGCAGGAGCCAAGGGGAAAATTGAAGAATATCCGGACCTCAGATGATAAATCCAACCACATGGATGGATCTGAATCGATGATCACAGTCCAACGGCAAAAAAATCAACTCAATTGGAGGCCTACATCATCAGATACAAGGAAAAGAAGATGGACGACCACGATAGCACCACGTGGCACCATCGCAGCTGCCCTTTACCACGCCCCAATCTAGGAAGGAGAGCCATAGGCCGTTGGATGACTACCACGATGGCACCACGTGGCACCATCGCAGCTGCCCTTCACCACGCCCCAATCTGGGAAGGAGAGCCATAGGCCGTTGGATCGTCATCCAATGGCCGCAATGAGTCCACGTCGCCCACCTCCAACCACCTCGTCACGCAAGGGAGAGATCTCGACAGTTGGATTTCCATCCAACGGCTGAGGGAGGTTGCACAGGATTTGGAAAGTGCGACAATCCACGCGTGCAACGCAACGGAGAGCGCTCTTAACACATAGCGTGCTATGCAAGTTTGAAGCATGATTGGGAGTCGAGCACCCATGGATGAAATTCCACCGCTGGATCTTCATCGAGTGGATTGGCGGTGAACGTGTGGCTGGCATAGGAGCATCAGATGCAAACACGCACGATGATGTGCACCTTAGGACTCGCTAGGAGCTGCATAGGCTTTTTAAGCAGTCTGATAAGCCTTAGGATTTGACGTGCGTTTGAGCACTGAGCGGCGGGTGTGCGTGCGAAGCTGTGGGCATACGGGCGAGCGGGAGCCATTGGATTCAAATCCAAGGGCCCACAGAGCACCATGTGGTAGCACCAGATTAAACTGTGGATTGAAGAAGAATTTGGAAGGCTTAATCAAGGCCGTTGATCTCCCGAGCAATGGATCTGATTAATCTGAAGGCTTTGCAAGGAATTAAGGGCTCAAATACCCTAAATGCCCTTCACTAAAGCTATAAAAAGAGGCCTAAGGGTCCTCTTTGAAAGCCATTCTCTTAGTTTTCCTCTTCTTCCTCCTTCTACAACCCTTCTCTCTTCTTCTTCTTCCCGTCTTCGCTACCTCCGTCTCTACATCTCCATCTAAAGCATCTGTTGGGCCACCCCGATGAATCATTGCTACTCTTCCCAACCTCTCCAAAAGGCCACCACGGACCACCCGTGGTACCCTCATTCTGTTACAGTAATAGTTGTTTACATTCATGTTTTCATTCTATTACATATATCAAATTCAATCTCTTTGTGATGTGGATGTTGTGATTGATTGTTTCTATTATTTAGTACTTATATTTGGAATAAATGCTTGAAATCAAAAGTGCTTTCTGCCTCCCTGTGATCAATTGGGACTCACCAGTTCCGTTAATTATTTGCTCGAGACATATTTTGCGCTATACTACAACACACTAATTTTCTACACAATCTACGCCACGAACATGGGGAGGCTAAAGTTTCTAACCACCAAATCAAGTTGATTCTTCAAAAGACGGTTAGATCGATTGATCGATGCACTTTGGGCATATCAGACCATGTACAAGGCCTCGCTCAGAATGTCACCATATCGCATGGTCTATGGAAAGGCCTGCACCTTCCTGTCGAACTGGAGCACCGCACCTTTTGGGCAGTACAAAAGTGTAATTTAACCTTGATGCAAGAGGTTATGAGAGGAGGCTCCAGCTCAGTGAATTACAAGAAATTAGATCAGAAACCTATGAGAATGCAACAATATACAAAGATAAGACTATGGCTTTTCATGACCACCACATCCGGAGGAAAGAATTCATGCCTAACCAATAGGTCTGCTTATTTGATTCTCGACTTAAATTCTTTGCAGGAAAGCTCAAGTCCAAATGGATTGGCTCGTACCAGGTGACCCACCCATATTCTAATGGGGCAGTCCAAATTATGGACCAAAAATCTGGACATGTTTCTCTAGTAAATGGCCAGTGTCTCAAACCATTTATGGCCCAAGAACCTCCTCCTTCTGATGAAGTTATTAATCTTATCGAGGATGTGTAATTGAAGTTTTGCCCAGCTGGAGGCATTAAACTCAACACTTATACATATATAGATATCTTTTATACATAGCATATTTCATTTTTGCATACTGTTCTACATATTGTGATCATCACTGTAGTGTTGGCATATGCTGAATGATGAATCAGGAGCAATTCTAGGTGATTTCTATCCACTTACACCCTGCCTTACTTTATTTTTTTCTCTTATTCATGCATGAGGATGTGCAAGAACTTAGGCATGGGGGGGTAGTATATATAAACTGAAAATTTTTCTGCCAACACCTTAGGAAACAGATTCTTATCAAGAGGTTTTATTAGAGATTTATTCTTTAGTTGATTCCTGAACTTAGAATCTAATACAATTTTACACTTGCATGTAGAATTTGCAATGGATCCACTGTAAAGATCGATAGACATCTTTAGTTTGTCAAGAAGAAGCATTTCTTCTTTTCCTAAACCCTTGGTCAATAATTAGGGAGTTAAGAAAAACATCTTCTAGTAAATCCACCAAACAGTTACAAGGTGAGAGTAGAGAGTTTACTGGTGCTCTAAGTCTAGTGCGAGGAATCTTAATTTTTGGATAATTGGATAATGATACTCGGAGGTAGGCATGGTTTTCGCTCTCAGTTCTTGCGTACAAGTTCTTTGTGTGAATCTTTGTGAGAGCCACCAAATTAGGCAAATACACAGAGAGTGGGTTCTAATAAATCATGGACTAAAGTTGATGGTCACGACTATCCTTTAAGAAATCTTCGGTTGAAAAAGGGTGTTAATGTCAAGATCAGAAATATACTGTCCTATCCATTCCTTTTCTGGTATCGAAAATAGGCACTTCCACCAAATAAGCCACCTGATATCCTCTTGAGCATCACCAATCCTAAATAATGCCTCATTAGTAAAAGTATGTATGTCATGTTGCATTACGTTGTGTTGGTAGATATATATATGTGAAAAGGAAAAAATAAGAAAAAAAATATAAAAAAAAATAGAAAGGAAGAAAAAAAAAAGTGTTGAGTTGTATTTATTTTATGTTTAAGTCAAGCACATTGAGGCAACAATACCTACTACACTCACGATCCACCAAATACAGCCTTGACCAACTTTTCCTATATTTCTGATCGCCTAAATACTAGCTAAGGATTTCTAACTTAGTTATAGGATTATCAGAACTTAATTGAAGTGTAATGCCATGGAGACCACCAAACATATTTACAAACCTAGTGAGATGTGAGCTCAAAAAGAAAAACAAAAGAAAAAGAAAGGAAAAGAAAAGAAAAAGAAAAGAAAAAAAAGAAAGAGAGAATGAGTACAAGGAACTTAAGAGAGTACAATTTTTTCTACCTCTCTCTAAGTTGATTTATTTGATAATTTGGAAATCTAGATTCTAAAGTACTAGTCTCTATGTAGCACCAGAGGAGCATGAGCCACCAAATACAAATCCACTTGACTCAGACATCTTCTATCTAAGCCAAAAGCCGATGCTATAATTAGAGATTATTTTATATCCCTCAGAGAATAAGTTTGCCTATCCCAATAAGAGTTTTACTAAGGGTCAAGTAAGAGCTTTGGATGTTGATTAGCTTTTCGCTTGGATCCGTTGCATAGACTACAACACTACACTTTCACGATTATTTAGATTTCTAAATTTTTGGATAAAAACAAAAGAAATAGCTCTTTAGTCAAACTCTTGATAGAATGCATTTAGTCCTGTATTTGCTAGGGACTAGCAGGATTCAGGCATGGGGGTATGATTGCGCAGCAATCATAGGTCCTAATCTACCTGAATTAAGTTAGATCCTAGCCTAACCTAGGAATAATGTATGCCTAAGCATCTTATTTTGCATCATAGTCAATTTGTTAGCTTTGTAAATAATAATGCTATATTATGTTCTAATTGAAAGGTAATAATAATTGCAGGTAATTCATAGTCGCGGATAATGAATCTAACCATACAAATCTGTTCAGAACAACGACGGGAGTTCAACGCTTCTAAGATCGTCTTGATCAGGCTCCCGTAGCATCTTATGAAGTCCACGAAAGAGCAAAGGCTAAGAAGCAAGGTGGCAAAAATCTGAACCTCAAATGCCAAATTCAACTTGACAGATGGATCTAGATCAACATTCATAGTCCAACGACACAAAAATCAACTCGATCGAAGTCCTATGGCACCATCTATAAAGCAAAGAAGATGGACGGCCACGATGGCGCCACGTGGTGCCATCACAGCCGCCCAAGATCGTCGCCCCATCCACTGAAGGAGTCCCACTCACCTTGTAGGCCATTGGGTTGTCATCCAACGGCCACAAAAGCACCATGTCAATCGGTCACAGCGCTTCATCATCAATAAGATTCATCTCATCCAACGCCTGAGGCAATGAGTGCAATAAAATGTAACCGCGACCATTCGCGGATGTAGCACAGTGGTTAGCGCACTCGCACAAGAGCTAGTGGTGACCACTCGAAACATGTGGAGCAGAAATTGAAGAGATGATAGTGAAGGAAGAAATTGGGTCATACGATGACAATCTAGTGACACGGAGGCAAACGCATGGCACACTATCACACGTCAGATGAGGCGATGAGAAGGCAAAGGTGGTGAGCAGCTCGAGTATGACGGTGCGATCTCGATCCGAAGGCACTAAGAGTGCCACATGGCAAGATCTGGTGAAGTCCGTGAGAAGGCACTAGGAAGGTGATTGTACAGCAATCATACGACCTAATCTATCTGAATTAAGTTATCTTCCAGCATAACTTAGGAACAATGCAAGTATAAGCATCATAATTTGCATATTAGTTAGTTTGATAGCCTTATAGATAATATTACTATTTTATGCTCTAAAAGAGAGACAAAATTGATTGCAGATGATCTGAGGCCGCAATTGATAAATCAAACCATACAGATCTAATCAAGATGACAGCGGGAGTCCAACACTTCCGAAATCGTCTTGATCAGACAATCGTAGCATCATGTGCAGCACATAGAAGAATGGAGGCCAAGGAGCAAGATGATAGAAACCCAAGCCTCAGATGTAAAATCCGACCGCTAGGATGGGTCCAGATCAATGATCGCAGTCCAACAATGCAAAAATCATCTCGATTGGAGACCTACAACATGATATATAAAGAGAGGAAGACGGACGGCCATGATGGCACCATGTGGCGCCATCACAGCTGCCCCTCGCCATGCCCCAACTCTGAAGAACTCTTCTCATGCATTGTGGGTCATTGGATCGTCATCCAACTGCCACAAGCATGCCATGCCGACGCCTACCCCACGCCCACATCAGGGGGAACCATCTCAGCCATTGGATGAAGATCCAATGGCTAATGGTGGTCGCACATGGAAATGGAAACGTGATCATCCACGCTTGTAGCATAGTGGTTAGCATGCAGGTTCACAAACAAGCAACGCGGGATCGATCTGCTCTCAGCGTGAAATTGAAGAGACGGTGGCGTTGGAGTGAAATCCGACCATCAGATGAAGGTTGTATGGTACGGAGGCGAATGCGTTGTGCGACGAGGACCATCGGATGCCTACACGCAGATGCACGCCGACGTTAACATGTCATTGCATGCATATACCTTAAGGCGGTGCTGCGCTCGCTCTAAGCCATCCGATCATGAGATCAAATAGCTAAAATCAAATGAGTGCGATTTGAATCGCTAGGTGCATGGGAGGCAGGCCCGGTTTGAACTCGAAGAGGTGTGATAGGAGCGAGGAGTGCACGATGGTGATCTAATGGCTACGGGCATGCCACGTGGTGCCATTAGAATGCATCCGCGTGTATAAGGTGCGTTAAAGGTTGGATTGAGGTGAGATCAGAGCTGTTGATCTCCCGATCGATGGATCTGATCAAACCTACATTGTTGCACAATTTAGAGGGCTAAAATGCCTAGTTTACCCCTCATTAAAGCTATAAAAAGGGCCCTAGCATCCCCTAGTTGAAGGCAACTCCCATCAAATACAACTCTAGCCTCTGTCTTTCTCTCTGCAACTCCTCTCCGGACTTCCTCCCTACGCTCTAGATCTAAAGTGCTGCCATACTTCACACAAGAATCCCACAAGCGGCGACGTTATTTGCTATCTCTCTCTCTCTCTCTCTCTCTCTCTCTCTCTCCTTTTAGTATAGCTATTTCTATTCATAGTTTGAAAACTATTTCAAAATATCAATAAAACTCTGATTCTCTGGATATCTGATGTCTATATATACATATATAAATATATAAATATTTGTTTAGAATAACTTTCTGAAAAGCTTGCACATAAAATTATGTTTTGTCTCCATGCGAATGACTCGGTACTCACCGAAATCTTTATAAATGTTATTTGTTTTATCACAATTTGCACTACAACGATAGCTATAATCTCTAACGTGTCTCCTGAGTGAACAGAAGGTTATTTTAAGGTGCAATTTGTTCCGTTGATCTCCTGATCGATGGATCTGATAACTCCAAAGTTGTTGCACGAGTTGGAGGCCCAAATACCAGTTTTACCCCTCATCTTTTCCATAAAAAGGACCCCATAGCTCCCATCTAAAGGCATCTTCTCCTCCAACTTTCTATCCAGACATCTCCAGACCCCTCCAAGTGCTCTCTTCCTTTGAGGCATCCATCAAGACCACCTTGGTACAACGTTGCTGCTCTCCTCAACCTCCCCAAAGGCCACCAACTTGTTCTAATAGAATTAGATAGCTATTTTATTTCTAGTATTTCTATTGTTTCTTCTAGTTCTAGTTCTAAGTATCTGAACAACCTAATTGTCATCTGAAAAAATTTGCTTCATTATATATATATATATGATTATTTTAGTTCTAATTCTAAATCAATATTACAATCTATTCATTTTTTGCCTCCCTGAGTTTGACCGGGACTCGCCATCTTGTTATATTTATTTGTTTCAATGTATTTTCGTGCTATACTATGACTTAATCACCTTTAAATGCGATCTTACGACTCAACAGGAGGATGGGCATTGCATTGCAGTTCTGCTTTCTTTGTGGCTTACCCACTGATAGTTCCAGACACATTTTTTCATCCTGTGTGGTGATTGATGTTGTTTTGAGAAGAGTGTGCAAGGAGTTGCTTCCCATGTGGGATTTACTTTGGCAAAATTTTCTAGTACATAACAAATCGCATGTGCATATGGCAGCGGTGATGTGGAGGATTTGGAGGGTGTGGAATGAGTGTTCATTTTAGGAGAGACCAGTGTGTATGGAACAAATTGTAAATGAGTTCTAATCCCTCATAAGTATATGGGAGTTTTTTTTGTAAGGTCCTACTTTCTTTCTTTGTTAAATAAAAGCCCTCCCGGATTGCTATCGTAGTATGATAGCTTTCCTTTTAGTTTCACAAAAAAAAACACAAATTTTCTATTCCTATGGACAACCCCAAAAGGATGTGCAATAATCAAAATGAAAGAGATATCTAGGAGACAAGAGTAAACTCCCTTGATGTGTGTAAGAGTGTGGGACAGCTGGGAGTTGAAGTAGTGGATCTTCAAGCAAGTTGAGGTTGAAGAACAAGAGCTCCAAACACCTCCAAGAACACCAAAACAGAATATATGCTGAATGTTGGCTTGTAAGCTTTGAAATGTGGTGTATAAGTGTTCTATGTTGTATTAAGTGAGTGGGAGAGCAACAATATATACGAGGGTGTGTTTTGGACCCAAAATGTGATTGTACACTCCCCAATTTTCAAAAAACCTCCACTCGTGCCATGCTAACAACTAATTAACATGGTAAAAAAGCACTTTATCTAATGTTAGGTAAATGTGATCTAACATTAGGTTAAGCAGCTAGTATTAGATGCTCAGTTAGGTACAAATTTCCCCATCTCTTAATCAACTTTTGGTTGGCACAAGATTACAGACCTAACATTAGGAATGGTCTATCTAATGTTAGATATGCTTTCTAACGCTAGATGGACAATTAAGTCTTGTCGCCCATGTGTGGCGTTGGCTTCCTTACCTAACGTTAGATAGGCTAATAAGTACCTACCAACTCATATTTAGGGTCTTCTTAGGATTTATTAGTAATTAAAGCAATGCGGTAGCACCTAATGACTTAGTTAGACATTAATTTGACCTATTTAGGTTAAGTGTGGCACTCTCGTGAAATTTTCATATGAGACCCCTAAGTTTGTACTAACATGAAATCTATTTGGGACCTCCTTACATTCTAAAAACATAAACTTACAACCCATTTCCTATGTTACAAAGAGACCTACTAGCCATCTTGACAATCACGATCTTTTCCTTCTTCTTGGCTTTGAGTCTCATCATGATATGCTTTAACCTAAAAGTCATTCTTACAAGATCCAAACATAAAAACCAATTTTAATCCCAATTATTTAAGGTGTTTGTTATAATCAAAACCATCAATCAAGGATAATGCAGTGCCTAATTACTTATGCACCTACGTTCTCCCCCTTTTTGATGATGACAAATACTCAATGGAGGGGTTGAACCCCCCCGCCCCCACTAAGTGCTCTCTTCTAACATATAGGAGAAAAGATACAAAGAGCACATAGTGCACATAGCATATATCATCCTCCCTCATTTGGCATCATAAAAAGAATGATATAATAAGCATGCTATGCCACAATATTCATACTAACAAGTTCATGCCAACAAGATAAGCCAACAACATACATGACAACATATATAACTAGATAACTCCATGCAAACAAGTATGCCATAGAAACATTGAAACCAAAAGCTTAAAGGAAATAAAAAGGTTCAACAAGTTAATACATGGTAAGGAAATAAATAGATAAATGTTAGTACAACCCAATTTCCACAAGCACATTTGATGCTAAAGCTCTAAATGGAAAACTAAAGAAAGAAAGAAAAGGAATTAATGCATTTTTATACTGACGCACATGCCAAAAAGCAACGGGAGGTGATGGCAACAGCAAGCTAGTCCTGACGCTTTCCTTGTCCCTTGGATCAATCTTTGGATGAGAGTCAGCCCATTCCCATGGTTGATGCCATGGGACTGTCATAGGATAGTAATCATATAGGTAAGAAGGCTTATAAGAGCTTCTACCCACTTCTCCTTGACCTTCATCCTCCTCCATGCAGTCATCATCTCCTTCTTCATGAGCTTCCTCCTCCTTATCATCATCATCCTCCTCATCATCTAGAATGTGCATTTTTTGGGTAGTGGTAATGTTGAAACAATCATGCTTTTGAATTTTGGAACATTGAAGAGAATCAAGATGGACTTCATAGTGAGAAGCAATACGAGCAATAATGTTCGACAAAGGAAGGAAATTCATGGGGTCCTTGATCATTTCATCAAGAATGATTTTTGTCCAATACAATATTTTCTTGGAAATTATAGCAAAAGTGACAAAGGCTAGATTCGAGGAAATATGGTTAAAACCACTTGGTTGTTTCTTTGGGAAAAGACCATAATATAGAATTCTAGCCACCAATTTTGGGAGAGGACACATGGTGTTGGGTGCAGATAATAATTTCCAACAATAGACCTATTTAGAGGTCCAAAGTCACTTAAGATGTTATGGTATCTGATGTAGACACATCTATTTCACATAAACTATCTATTTATGTGTGTTCTTAGGCATACAATTGCATTCAATATCATAAATATTGCATAGCATGCATCATTATGCATTTAGAATAAATTGTACAAATTATAGGTTAATTTTCCCTTTTTGTGTTCAAGGGATAAGGAAATATTTATTTGGGTCTCGAATTGAAGATCCAAACATACGAATCTAATCAAGCCGACAATCGAAGTCCAATGCCTCCGAGATCGCCTCGATCAGACATTTGTAGCATCAAATGCAGTTCGAGGAAGATCAGAGGTCAAGGTGCAAGGTGGTGGAAATCCAAACTTTAGATGAAGAATCCGACCCCACAGATGGGTTCAGATCAACGATCCCAGCCTAACGGCACGAGAATCTATCCAATCCGACATCCATGGCATCATCTACAAAGCAAAGAAGATGGATGACCCAGATGATGTCACGTGTCATCATCCAAGCCACCCAAAGACATCGCTACCTCCCTCCTAAGCCTAAAGAGCACATCCACCATGTAATCTCAGCCGTTGGATCACCATCCAACGGCTGAGATCAACTCAAGCCACACCCTCACATCTTCAAAGGACCCCTCCATCACATGATTTGAGCCGTCGATCCATGATCCAACGACCGCAAGTGCTTGCGCGACTGATCATCTCCTCTCCAATCCATGCGTACAGTGCAATGGATAAGAGCTTCCACCACCAGCCGGTCTCATGTTCGAGTCTTCCTCGTGTCGCTCCTCAACGCACGCCTAATTTAGAATTGGATCGTACGATCGTGATCGTGTAGCTCTGGCCAATCGACGTAGGTGCCCCAGAGCTCTTCTCCTCAACACATGTGAGGCGAGTGATCGGAGCCGCTGGATCTTCATCAAGAGGTCAGAATGCGACCACGTGGCTTCTTGGATGAGAGGCGTGCAACACGCACACGATGACGCGTTGATGTACACGCAAGGGCACGATCTGAGTAACGTTACCATGGGTGATTTTAACCATCTAATCGTGATCCAAGGGCTCACGTTGCACCATCTTCAACAACGGTGCCAAAATGATGAGCGAGATTTCATTGCAAAAAGTTTGAGTTTGGAAAACTCGAGTCGTTGAAAAATTCGCAAGAAAATCCACTATAAAATAAATTTTAACTAAAACTCTAGTGAGTTCCGGGTCGAACATGGTGATGAAACTCATCATGGCTCTTAATTACCCTTAATTAACTAATTTCCATAGTTAATTAGCTAAGAATATACTAAATATAGGGTTAATTATAATATAGGGGATAAAATAATAAGGACCTTCAAAATAAGTTTAAAATGCCAAATTAAATATCAATTAATCTTAATTAATAAATTAGACTCAAATAATAACCACTTAGTTATTTATTTAATATCTAAACTAAATTAATTTTAAGACCTAAGTACTTAATTAACTTAAGTAAATTAATCATTTAAATAAATATAGCTAAAAAGGGAAAAAAATGTAAATTCAAGGCATAAATATAATATTTACCTAATTTATAATTATATATAAAAAGTTGAAAAAGAAATAGATTAAAATAAGACTAAAAAGTTACTGTTTACGTTTTAGTCCTTAGTTTTCATGTCAATTGAGTCCTTTTACTACAACTAGGTCCTTAGTTTTTATTACAAAGAGGCCCCTGTGAAAGTAGCCTTCTTGTTCTTCATTTCTTCTTCCTCAGTTTAGACGGTCGAGGAGGTCTGGTGCTAACACTGCCCATCTGATGTCATAGCACCTTCGCGATGCCCGCCAGCCTTTCGCTCACCACCGCCAATGCATCCAATGACTCGAATCTCCTCCTAATCCTAATTAGGATAGGCGAAGAAGCTCACTGGCATCGGAGACGACGCTGGTGAGTACTTTGAATCTAGACAACGTTCCATCTAGATACATCCCCCAGATCCCTCTCCGCCACCTATAAATAGACCTCCACACCTATTCATGGTGTCGGCCCCCTATCCCTCTTCCCCAAACAGTGACCGACAATAAGCTATTCTTCTTGTCCGACAACCCATTTCTCCTTCTTTGGGGCACCTCCACTGAAGGAGCTTGTCTCCTCTCACCTGTTCATCCTCTCAGGAGTTGTGACAAAACTCCTTAGTGCGCCATCTTCCTCTCTAATCCGCTTCAGACCTCACCGGAGTTTGATCTGACTTTGTCAAATTTCATCCTCTGTTACACGCCATCGACGGAGATCTCTCACCTCCCTTTGTCCAGGTAATTGTAGACTAGCTTAGCTTTCACTCTAGAGTAGATTTAGTTAGTTTAGTTTAGCTTTAGCATAGATTCAAGTTCTTCATCTTCGACTCCAACGTGGTCAATTCCGACCTCGTTTGACTTTGTTTCACTATTGTCTTCATTTCATCATTTTCTTCACCACTCCATTATCACCTTCCGCTTCTTTTCCCTCTGTTATATCGGCTTCTATGCCTAATCCCACTCCACCTCCATTGAGGACAACGGAGGTCCACAGCTTAGTGCACAGCCACTAGGGGCCCTCCATCACCTCTCCACAACTACAAGGCCCCGACCTTGCCCTTAATTAGCTTAATTATCACCCGTACTATAAACGCCTAATTTTCACACAACCTCCTAAGCTCGCTATCAATGGTTGCTCAAGAGGAGTTCTTCTACCTAACTACATAGTCACACACCATCGCCTAACCCTAATTAACAGTTCCCCTCTCTTAATTGAGAGGGAGAAGTGTTCTTGAGTTCATCCGAACTTAAGATTGGTTCCTACTGAATTCTTGATTAATTCATGTATAAGTTCTTTAACTGCAGCAATTGACGCTTTCTTGAGGTTCCTGGCAACCTCAAGAACTAGTTGAAACCATTTTTGGTCCATTTCTTGGAGATTTGATCTCTAATGAATTAGATCGATGTTCACCGGAGCTCTGTTGAGCTCTGGTGAACCTATATAAAGCCTCAACCTTCCAAACTTCCTCTGAAGCTCTAGATCACTTCCTTGTGATCTCAAGATCATGGGACATCAATTAGATTTGAGTTCTAATGTTAAGAGCTCTCTGTTGAACTCTATCTTCTCCAACTCCAATGGAGTTGGAGAAGCTCAATTACTGAGGTTTAGCACTTAGAAATAGGTTTATAAGCATCAGTAGAACATCTAGAACCTATTCTAGATCTTGAATAGGGCTGAAAACTTCGAGTTGTTCTGTCAAACACAGCTCTTTTGATCCTAGGCGGCAATGCCGAAGACCACCTCTAGAGTCACTAAAACCCTATTTTGAAGTGTGCAACAAATTCCTAAGGTTGAATTTGGCTAGATTAGGTCATTAATTTGATTAGAGAAGCCTTAATGTAGAAAGTCAACTCTTAACCCAAGTTGGTCAGACTTGAGTCTAATCCGAGGGTTAAAGGCTTGAATCTCTGATTGAGTGGATTATTTGAGTTCCTGAATTGAGTGTGAATCATTTTAAATTGATTTGATCAAATTTTATTGAGATTTAAGGAGGAATTGATCTTCTGTGTAGTTTGGGTTCCAAAAGGAACCTAGTACTGTTCTTGGAGCCCCAGATGAGTTTCAAGCTCAATTTTTGACCAGATCAGTTCCTCTTGACTTCTTAACTTGATGCAGATCAGTTCATGATGGTTTAATCTCTCTATAGGACAGATTCAAGCTTAAATGTAAGCTCTGAACACTAAGTTCAAAAGCTTGAAGCTTTTGGAGCTCTTTAGAGCCTTCCAAACCTCTCTTTCTCTTTCTAATCGATGCAGAATGCATCAATGAATTATTCCAAAACCTTAGTTAAGGGTAATTTCCTCTATACAAGATCACTGTCCTATAAATTTTCTCTGAATGCATGTTTCTTGGCAATGACTAGACAACCATGTTCATCTTTCAAATCAATGGATCAAACATGATCCAATGATCAAATTGATTCCAAAAATGGATAGAGGAAGCTAAGAGCTTTCCATCGAGCTTTATTTCACTCAATTGGTCCAGTGAGCTACCCAGAATCAATGTTGAAGATTTGACCAAAACACGCATCACGCGAAGGAGGAAGCAGGTGACTTAGTCCCACATCGGGAGTTTGTGAATGCACGCGTTGGTATAAAAGTTAAAACGTGCAACGACCCTTCAGTCATCAGCATAGGGCGCAATTAATGAACATCTGATCCTCTGTGCGTGCGTGTGCACGTGAGCGTGCATAGGTGTGCCAACACCTATGTGTGTGGGCCCGGGTGGGCAAGCATGTATATGGGCCTGAATGGGCCAGAGACTATGCATTGGCTTAAAATGATAAAAATCCACCTAATCTAAACCAGGCATGGGCCTAGTAGGGTTTGGTCCCACCCTACCAGGTGCTATGTATCCTCGAACAGGCCATGCCGCCCACTAACAAATTTTTGTTAAGTAAAGGAGTTAGTGGGTTTGAGTTGTGCGAAATTGGCTAAGTGTGGAAGCCTTAAGTGCATGTTGATAGTGGAAAACTGCGCGATCAAAGTTGGATTTGAAAAACTCGTTGTTGTAGTTCAATTTGTGAAGAAAAACATCAACAGATAAATTTATACCGAAACTCTAAGAATTCCAGGTCGAACACAGGGAGTCTATGTCGATCTAAAATCTGCGATTATATTTTTTTTGGTATTTTTGTTTGAAAGTGAGATAATTACAATGGAATTGATAAAAACAATGAGAGAGAGATAGAGAGAGAGAACAATCACTTGATAAAATAATACTTTTTTTACAACTAGAAAGCTGGAAATGATTACAACTAGAAAGCGAGAAATTCTATTCTAGAAAGAGATTAAAAAGAAGGGAGAGAGATGTTATCCTCATCGACGAATGCTTGGAGGATGAGCCAGACAGAGCAATGCCTGGAAGATGGAGGATGGAGTAGAAAGGAGGACGAAGCAGGAAGAAGCGAGAACGAGGCAGCATGGTGTCATCATCGTGGGATCCACTTCTGGAATGGGGGTGAGAAAACTTGGGTTTGGCTCTAAAGTAGCATCCTAGGTGTGGGACAAGCTTTTCTTGAGCTTTAGAGAGGGAGAGAGGTGAAGGAAGGGATGAGAATTTCATAGGGTAGGAGTCTCCTTTTATAGTTGCAAGGATAGGGGGCAATTTTGTCATTACATAGTTAAAACATTGAATGAGGGGGTCTTTAGTGACGGATTTAAGCATCACTAACGATACCCACATCAGCGCAACCTAGCGCGCACACCCGCATCCTCGCCTGCTACATGCTCAACGCCTGCCCACGTACAAGAAATCTCAGTCGTCCAATCGTTAGATCGAACGGCTTAGATCGCTCCTCGCCTGCTTCTGCTGCGCTCGCCTACGCGTGCAATCAGGAGTGTGATGGTGCGTTTGATCGTGCGTACTCCCGATTGGGCGATCTAGGCCGTCCGCAGTTGATCGCACAGTCAAGATAAAACACGCGTGCGCCTCTGATCGCAAGTCGAACCCACACCTTCGAGGATGAGAAGCGGTGTTGCGGCCAATTTGGGCAGCTATGATGGCGCCACGTGGCGCCATCATGGCCGTCCATCTTCTGTGACATGTAGAAGGTGCCACAGATGTCGGATTGGGTCGATTTTCACACTGTTAGGCTACGATCATCAATTCGAACCCATCTATGCTATCAGATTTGCCATCTGAAGTGCAGATTGACACCATCTTAGCCCTTGATCTCTGGGCTTCCTCGAACTATATCTGATGCTACGGATGTTCAATCAGGACGATCTTGGAGTCATTGAACTCTCATCGTTGCCCTGATTAGATCCATATGGTTGGATCTTCTGTCCGAAGCTCTGATTAAAAATCACCCTATCTCTGACCATAAAAGGGGATAATTACTATACAATTTATAGAATTTGACCTAAATACATGATTATGCATGTTATGTAATATTTACAATGCATGATGCGAATATGATACTAAGAACATGCATTAATAGACATTTTTGGCTATTTAGATGTATGCACATCACACCCTCATGCCTATCTTTTGATAGTCCCTAGCAAAAACTACATGCTATTTATAAAAGAATCAGGATTGGATTACTCGGGCAAAAGTCATTTTCAATATTAAGACATTTTTTACTTAGGAACCGAACTTTCAAAGACACAACGGTGCCCGGGTATCTGCCAAAATGCAGACCACCTCAAGCCCTCGTCTTATTCAAAGAAGGATCTCTTTTTCTCCTTTTTCTTCTTTTCTAATTTTTTTGGATTTTTTTGAGTTTAGGGTTATAGAGCAGCTTTCTACGACCACTCAACCCACCCAAGACTTGATGAGAATCCTAAGTTCTAAGCATCTTTTTGTGAATGTGATAGACTCGTTAATCGACAATCAGAACAAACTTCGGGTTTCTATGCCCCTAGGTGACCATTAAAAGAATTCTGCCTAAAGGTGTATCTATACGACCGGTAACTTTCTCCTAAGTTTTCTTTTTATGGGATCAACCCAAGGGTGAATCCAATGTATATCTCCCTAGCTTATTCTACTTCTTCACTTCTTCCTAAGTGTTTTAGGAATTAAACGTGCATTTCTTGAGCTGGAATCTGGACAACCTACCAATAGGCTATTATCCACGATAACTTGCTAGCCATACTTGTGTGCTGAAGTGCGGCTTATTTCTTTTGTTCTTTTCTCCTTTTTCTTTTTCTTTTCTTTTTTTTTCTTTTTGTAGGTGGCTTCCTTGGTCGAAAATTTACCTAAAGGCAGTAGGAAAAGAATGATCCAGTGGCTGGGCTCTAGACAACCTACCTATGGGCTATTACCCACGATAACTTGCCAGCCATGCCACCTTAGAAGGTTCATTAGCTACCGAATTTCTGTTAAAATCGCCGAACAAGTTAGTGCGAATAGTGTGTAGATGCCTAGACTTAAAGTTCCTTCAAATTAGAGGGTGGGTTGATAAGTCGTGTACTTATCACCTCAACTTATTTAATCAAATTGAAGTATGATTCAAGATGGTGAGAACTCGATAAACAAATCTACATTTTAGTGGATAACCAGGCTGATTAAGCCCAAAGACCTGAAGGGTCTTAGTGTTCAGATCCTACTGTAATATTTCTTAAGATTGAAAAGTCCTAATGCCCAAGTATTCTTTCTTAATCCAATATATATATATATATATATATATATATATATATATATATATATATATATCAGAAAACAAGTAGAATTTACAAGAATTCCACAGAGCTAACAAAATGATTCAGAAATGAATCCACCCCCCCCATGCCTAGCTAATGCAATGTTCGCATTGAAAATAAAAGACATGAAAGGAAGGGTAGAATGTAGAACATATCACCTGAATATGATGCTCGGGTCAGCTCTAAGTCAGATTGTACAACTATTGAGTTTAATGCCATCAGCTAGGCGAGGTCCAGCCAAAGTAATCACAATGTGATTAGAGCAATCAAGTTTAAGATGGGTTCTGGAACAATACGGTTAATAAAAGGCTTTAGACATTAACCATTGACTTTAAATGAATTATCCATCTTTGGGTCAGAGATCCGAATGGCCCCATTTGGAAATATATATTCGATGATGAGCGGGCCATTCCATTTTGACCTAAGTTTGCTGGGAAAGAGCTTAAGTCGAGAATCAAAGAGCCAGACCTTCTGGTTCAGCTCAAAGCTCCTGCGGGATATCAATTGGTCATGAAGAGCTTTGGTCCGAGCCTTATAGATCTTGGCATTCTCGTATGTGTCATTTCTAAGCTCCTCCAACTCAGATAGTTGGAGTTTCCTAGTCTTTCCGACTAAACTCAAATCCAGATTACACTGCTTGATTGCCCAGAATGTCCTATGTTCAATTTCTATGAGTAAATGTCATGCCTTTCCATACACCAAACAAAACAGTGACATGCTGATAGGCATTTTGTATGCCGTACGATAGGCCCAAAGAGTGTCCTCAAGCTTTGGAGTCCAGTCTTTACGATCAGGCCTAACCATTTTCTGAAGAATATTCTTGATCTCCCGATTGGAGATCTCGGCCTATCCATTCGTCTAGGAATGGTAAGGTGTGGAGATTCTGTGATCTACCCCGTATTTTTCCAGTAGATTACAGAACTGGGCATTAGTGAAGTGAGTACCACGATCGCTAATGATGGCCCTTGGAATCCCGAACCGGCAAAAGATGTTCTTCTTGACAAAATTGATGACCACCTTATGGTCATTGGTTAGGGTGGGAATAGCCTCGATCCACTTGGACACGTAATCAACAGCGACGAGAATGTACTGGTATCCAAATGAAGGGAGGAAGGGTCCCATGAAATCAATGCCCCAAACATCGAAGATTTTGATGGGAAGAATCGGGTTTATAGGCATCTTGTCTCTCTTGGTTATGCTCCCAAGTGTCTGGCATCGAGAACACGACCTCGAGAATTCCTGGGCATCCTTGAATAAAGATGGCCAAAAGAATCCAAATTGCAAAATTTTTGCAGCCATCTTTTTCCCGGAGAAATGTCCACCACACGCAGATGCATGGCAGAAGTTGAGTATGCTTTTGAACTCAATCTCTAGAATACATCAGAGAATAATTTGATCAGAGCCGATGCAATACAGTTCAGGGTCCTCCCAGAAGTAATATTTGGCCTCAAATTTGAGTTTATCTCGTTGCTTGGTCCAATCCTGAGGGATTTGACCAACGGCCAAATAATTTACGATGTATGCAAACCATGTAGTTTGGACACCTAATATTGCAAGGATAGTCTCATCCAGAAAAGTATCAGTAATTGGAATATCCGGATTAGAAGAATCACTCAGAAGTCTCGAAATATGATCCGGCATCACATTCTGTGCCCCGGATTTATCTTTGATTTCAAGATCAAATTCTTAAAGCAGAAGAATCCAACGAATAAGCCAGGGTTTGGCATCCTTTTTAGCCAAGAGATGTCTCAAGGCCGAGTGGTCAGTATATATTATGACATGAGACCCTAAAAGATAAGCCCTGAATTTCTCCAAAGCAAATACTACAACTAGCAATTCCTTCTCAGTAACAATGTAATTCCTCTGGGCCTCGTCCAGAGTTTTGCTAGCATAGTAAATGATAGAGGGCTTTTGATAGCGAAAATACGCGGTTGTTAATTAGGTCGTTGTAACGCGTAAATCCGCTTTCGCTCTTAAATTTATATTCCTAGATAGGAGAGTATCTAGGGTCGTCCAAGGAGGCAATATGTTTGCAATAGTGATTCTCTTGCTTGGAATAAATCTCAACTTTCTTTTTGGTATTTTTTCAATATATCATTTTTTTTGTTTTTTAAGCTAAGGCAACATGCGAACTGGTGGCGGAAAAGGTGATTTACATTTCAATTTAAATACTACTTCTATGTGGCAAGTAGAGCCTCTCCCTAAGCTCACTCTAGGCAACTGGAGGCCTAAAATAATTAGGGAGAGGGAGTGAAGAATGCTAAAAACAAGCAAATAGAAATGCAAACAAGAAAACTTGCAAAGAAGGCAACTTGATAACTGAAAAAGTGTTTTACAAAAGGCCTAGTAGAGGAAAGCTTCTACTACTATAAAAATGCAAATAAGAAGAGAAAACACAAATCCTCTAGATAGATGGTGAAGAAGAGGGCTTCTTGCTCCAAGGTTGGTAGCTCCCAATCTTAAAAAGAGGGCCTCCTTCTTCTCCTTCCTTGAGAGCTCCTCCAAGGTGGAAGCTACCACCTTCAATGCTCTCTCCAAGGGGTGGGCGTGCACCACCCTCAAGAACTCCTCCAAGGTGGCGTGGACCACCTTCAAGATCTCCTCCAAGATCTTCCTTGCCTGGCTTCTCCTTTGGCTGGCGTGACCCAAGAGAGAAGGGAAGAGGGGAAGGCACCAAGGGGACAGAATATCCCCTTAATCTTCTTCTTCTTCTTCTCTCTTGGACGTGGGCTTCTTGGTGGAATATGAGAGTGAAATTGCTAGCCAAGGATGACTTGAATGGTGGTGGGTAGTGGTATTTTTATAGGGTAGGATGGGGGGTTAAGGTGCCCCTTGAAATGGAGGGCTAGGATGGAAGGATAGAGGTGGTTGGTGATCCTATGGCTAAGGTGAGTTGGTGCCAACCCAAGGGGTGTTAAAGGGGGTGGTTGTGGTGGTGTTGGTGTCTTTTGGTGGTGGAGAGACACCACCATTTTGGCGCCAACATGGGGTCTTCTAGAAGGGGGGTTAGGTGGATGGTGGAGATGGATTCAAGGGGAATTGTGTGGTGGAGATGAGGGGGAATTTTGGAGGGAAAAGTGGCGCCATTAAGGGGGTGGTTATCTGTAGTTTTTGGTGCCACTTTTAGGTGTCTTTAGGAGGTGGTGGGTGGGTTAGGTTGGTGCCAAGTAGGTTAGCTTATGTGGAGCTAAGGTGGAGCTAGTTGGGTGGAGTTGTTAGGTGGGTTTTTGGGGTGGTACAAGCCAAGGAAGTTGGAGCATAGCTAAGCTAAGCTAAGCTAAGCTAACTTAGCTAATGGAGGAGTAGAGGAGAAGGTGTTGGAGCTAGGGTTTGGAGGGAGGAGCTGAGGAGGAGAAGTCTGGAGCTGAAATTGGAGTTGGCTGCTGCTGAAGAGGCTGGCATGGAACTACTCTAGCTGGCTTAGCTTGCTAGTTCTTTGCTAGCTCCTAAGCCAAGCTAAAGTAAGCTAGCTTCTACCATAATGAGCTGAGGTGAGATAGGTCTGGTGCTCCCGGGGAGAATCAAGCTGGTTGAGGTAGCTAAGGTAGCTTAGCTCAACTGAGCTGAGCTGAGCTAAGTCCCCGGGAGCCGGACTTGGGCTTCCTGAGCTGGGATGAGTTCTTCTTCAGCTGGCTGGAGTTGAGTGGAGCTGGATGTAGCTGGATCTGAGCTGGGGTGAACTCCTGTCAACTCAGCTGAGCTAGCTAGAGCTCCCTGTGAACTAATGGGAGTTGAGATGAGCTAGACTCAGCTAAGTTGAGCTGGATCTGAGCTGACTTGAGCTAGGGTGAGCTAAGATGAACTCTCTTGAGCTACCATTCAGCTGGGATTAGCTGAATGGAGCTGGGACGAGCTAACCCTAGTTCAAGTGAGCTAGGTTCCAGCTGTGGTGAGCTGGATCGAGCTGAGTTCCAACTAGTCTAGGCTTCTCCTTCACTATTTGCCTTCTTGAGTGCTAGGGTTTTAAGGATCTGTATATCTGTACATCCCTAACACACAAAAACATATTAAAAAGACAAATAAAAAATGCAATGCATGCCTAACCTAATTTATGCCTAAATGCAGCCCAAAAACCCATTTGCGGAGTAAAATCCTAAGAGCTAGGTTTGTTTTAATGCATAAGAATGATGATAAACTGGCATTTATCACACCCCCATGCTTATCTTTTGCTAGTCTCTTAGCAAAACTTAAAACAGAATTTTTGGGAAATCTAATTTTTTTGACTTTTGAGGAGAAAAAGAGATTAAGGGACCTTGGTTGATTAAAGCACTGGAGGTACGGGATTTGTTAAAAATAAACATCGGGATTTGTTTTTGGATTCAACCATTAGACAGAACGGGATCAATATATCCTACAGAAAATCCTCAAATTAACCCCTTGTTAATTCAGATGACTTGAAATGTTTGTTTTTAGGATTTTTTTGGCTCGTGAATCTGATTCTCAACTTGTAAAATCCTTTAAAACCTTGTGTCTGTGCTTGTGAAAAGTCAACATTTATAAGGGCGTGTTAATTTATTATTACTTTTTTTTTCTCTCCTATGCTTATTTTTAGCTTAGTCTTACAACAGATGTGTCGGGATCATCATTCCCGTTACCATTCCTCGAGGGGGCTCTGGTGCCAGTACTTCGAGATAGCACTGTCCATGACACCACCCAGGAGCTCACAACCCCAAAACACGATGCGGTGAAAAGGGGCACTCCAAGCAAACTCAAGCTCTTGCTCCGACACTATAGGTAGAGCACCGTTCAAGACACTTGAGCTGCTAAAATGCGCTTTAATGCTCCATCTAAAGATATGAAATATAGATATGGAGCAGCGCCGAAGCGGTAACATGTTGACATCGCGTCCTTAAAGGAGGCATTTTCCTCCTTCTCGGCGGTGGGAACTCAAACCAATGATCTGTTTCAAACTTTTACTAAGTCCAAACAAGGGAGTTTTTCAAATTTTTAGTTATTTTTAAGTGTTGGCTTGTGTGTGAAGAGTGACACAAGAAGTTTCTCAAAACATGCAAGTTTTTGAATCAGAAGCTAAGTCAAATAATTTCCATATTACAAAATAGGATCAAGTCACCTGAACTATCATGAGTTTAGGTGGAATTTTATAGAAGGATATCTGATCTAGTCTAAAATAGACCCTGGAATTCTAATGATCAGATCCATATCCTCATCCTTAGTTTGTTAAAGATTAAATCCCACTGTACCAAAAGTGAAATTTTCGACCTTAGTCCTGATTTCAAAATTTTTCCTCAAAAAGTTTTGAACATTTTTATTTTTTATTTTTTTTATTTTTTTATTTTTTTTATTTTTTTTGGTTTGCAAGCAGGAAATAAATTAAACAAAAATGCATGTTTTTAGGTTTTGAAAATCCTAAATCGATCGTAAAATTTAAAAACACCCCCCCATGCTTATGATATGCCATGTCCTCATGCATTAAGAGGGAAAGGGGATCACCTTAGTGAAGAACGGTCGAGTTTAGGATGAACAAAACCTGGAATAAGAAAAAAAGAAAAGGAAAGCAGGAAAGAATGATGGGTTACCTCCCATCTAGTGCTATCTTTTACGCCATTCAGCCGGGCGTGATGTGCATTAGTGATCAAGGGTGGCTGGCTCAGTAAAATTAAAAGATTCAGATGGAATTTTAGGCGTATGGTCAAAATAGGGCTTTAAACGCTGGCCATTGACTTGAAATGTCGAATTAATTTTTGGATCAAAAAGGTCAACAGCGTCGTATGGATATATTTTATGGACAATAAAGGGGCCGGTCCATTTAGATTTTAATTTGCTACGAAAAAGGCGTAATCTCGCATCGAAAAGCCAAACACGTTGATTAACGTCAAAGTGTTTCCGAACAATATATTTATCATGAAATTTCTTTGTTCGGTCTTTATAAATCCTCGCATTTTCATAGGAAAAATTACGTAATTCTTCCAATTCAGTTAATTGTAATTTTCTATGGTTACCGGCGTCAGATAAATCCATATTGAGTTGTTCTATTACCCAAAAAGCCCTATGTTCTAACTCTACCGGGAGATGGCATGCCTTCCCGAAAATCAGACGGAAGGGAGACATGCCAAGCGGAGTTTTAAAAGCAGTACGGTAGGCCCATAAAGCGTCGTCTAATTTGGTGGACCAATCTTTACGGTCGGGCCTAACTGTCTTTTGTAAAATATTTTTAATTTCTCGGTTAGAAACTTCAGCTTGGCCATTAGTTTGGAGGTGATATGGTGTGGAAATTTTATGATTAACCCTGTATTTAGAAAGGAGGTGATGGAATTGTGAGTGGGTGAAATGTGAGCCACCGTCACTAATAATGGCTTTTGGTATGCCGAATCTAGAGAAAATATTTTTCTTAAGAAATTCGACAACCACACGGTGATCACTAGTGCGGGTGGGTATTGCTTCTATCCATTTAGAAACATAGTCGACTGCAACTAATATATACAAATACCCACCAGAATTGATGAACGGTCCCATGAAGTCGATGCCCCAAACATCAAAAATTTCAACCTCTAAAATCGGATTAAGGGGCATCATATCCTTTTGAGTCATGTTGCCGATGCTCTGGCAACGCACACAGGACCGAACGAAGTTGTGAGCATCTTTGTGCAAGCTGGGCCAATAAAATCTCACATTAAGGATTTTAGCTGCAGTTTTCTTGCCCGAAAAATGTCCGCCACAGGCCATCGAGGGATAATGTGTTAAGATATCATGGATTTCATAATCGGGGACACATCGTCGAATGACCTGATCGGCACAAATGCAGAAAAGGTCAGGCTCCTCCCAAAAATAATATTTAATATCAGCAAAGAACTTATCCCGTTTCGTTTTTGGCCAATCAGCGGGGATTTGTTCTGTTGCTAAGTAGTTTGCGATGGGCACAAACCAAGGGAGGGTTGTAGCTGCTAAACGACTTTCATCGGGGAACTGATCTGGCGGGGTCATTATGTCATTCGTCATAAGACGAGAGAGATGGTCGGCCACTACATTGTGCAATCCCGCCTTATCCTTGATTTCTAGGTCAAATTCCTGGAGCAGCAGAATCCAACGGATAAGGCGGGGTTTCGCATCTTTCTTTGTCAGTAAATATTTAATTGCTGAGTGGTCTGTATAAACAGTGACATGTGACCTCAATAGATAAGATCTAAATTTTTCTAAGGCAAATACAATGGCAAGAAGTTCATTTTCAGTAACCGTGTAATTCCGTTGTGCATCATCAAGGGTTTTGCTAGCATAATAGATCACAATGGGCTTCTTGCCAATTCTTTGCCCTAGAACGGCCCCTACAGCAAAATCTGAGGCATCTGTCATTAATTCAAAGGGACTATTCCAATCAGGTCCCTGCAATATTGGCACCTCAGTAACCTCTTTCTTCAACCTCAAAAACTCTCCAGGCACGTATTATTAAAATCAAATGGCTGGTCTTTAGTGAGAAGCTGACTTAAAGGCATGGAGATTTGGGAAAAGTTTTGTATGAATCGACAGTAGAAACCTACATGACCCAAAAAGGATCTGATCTGTTTGACAGTAGTGGGCAGTGGGAGCTTAGATATAGCATCTATTTTTGCTTTATCTACCGCGATTCCTTGTTTTGAAATAACATGGCCCAAGACAATACCTTCTTGGACCATGAAATGACTTTTTTCCCAGCTGAGGACCAGATTAACTTCTATGCACTTTTGGAGAGTTCTTTCAAGATTTTTGAGGCAATGATCAAAAGAATCTCCAAAAACAAAGAAGTCATCCATAAAGACTTCTAAACATTCACCTACTAGGTCTGAAAAAATTGCAAGCATGCACCCTTGAAAAGTCGCAGGTACATTGCAAAGACCGAAGGGCATTCTTCGGAAAGCAAAGGTTCCGAAGGGACAGGTGAAAGTTGTTTTGTCCTGGTCCTCAGGATGAACCGCTACTTGATTATAGCCAGAATAACTGTCCAGAAAATAGTAAAATTCCCGTCCGGCTAACCGCTCCAAGATTTGATCAATAAAAGGGAGCGGGAAATGATCCTTCTTGGTGGTGGTGTTTAATTTTCGGTAATCTATACATGCGCCAAGAAGAAGCGGTTCAAGTGGCTATATTTTCCCCATTTTCATTGGTGACAACTGTTAGTCCAGCCTTTTTGGGGACAACTTGAGTTGGACTAACCCAGGAGCTGTCAGAAATGGGGTAGATAATATCAGCATCCAACCACTTAATAATCTCCTTTTTTACCACCTCCTGCATACTAGGATTCAAGTGCCTTTGTGGTTGGCGGGAGGGGTGAGAATCGTCCTCTAAATATATACGATGCGTACAATAGGACGGATGAATGCCTTTAAGATCAGAAAGGGTCCAGCCAATAGCTTTTCGATATTTACTCAAAACCTGGAGAAGTTTGTGCTCTTGTGCCCCGGTGAGTCCAGAATTTATAATCAGGGGCAGGGTCTGATTTGGACCCAGGAAGACATATTTAAGGGAATCGGGCAAAGGTTTTAATTCCAATTGTAGGCCCGGTTCTGAAAGAGTTTCTGCTTTGTGGGTTAGAGGTGAGGTGAGAGTGAAAGGGTCAGCTGGAATGTTAGCTGGTCGTGTGGTTGAGGTGGAAGGGTGAGAAAAAGTGGATTGGTCAGGAACCATATTTACAGCAAAACAGGAACCTAATTGGGAAATCTGCAATGTTTTCTATTTCTGAATCCGAATCATCAAAGAAATCTGGTTCTTGGAATCGCCTAGAGGCTTGAAAAATGTCTAGGGTTACAGATTCACCGCCACACATGATCTTCATTTTTCTGGAAACACAATCAATATTGGCGTGGGCAGTGGCTAAGAATGGTCTTCCAAGAATAATGGGGGCAAACTTAAGTGCTTTAGGTACCTCTATGTCCAAGACTAAAAAGTCTACTGCGAATAGACAATCTTTGACCCGGACAAGAACATCTTCAACAATTCCCCTTGGTTTAATCGTAGATCGATCGGCTAATTGGAGAGTAACCTCAACAAGCTTCAATTCACCAATCTTAAATTCCTCAAAAATAACTGTGGGGATAAGATTAATTGAGGCACCAAGATCCAACAGAGCGTGATCAAATGAGGTATCATTAATGATAACTTGGATTAGGGGGGCTCCGGGATCTTTTCTCTTAAGAGGCAGTCAGCTCTGCACAACTAAGCTGACTGTCTCTGAAAGAATTACCTTTCCTAAATTTTTGGGCTGCCTTTTTGGAGTATATAAATCTTTTAAGAATTTTGCATAGGCAGGGATATACTTAATGGCATCTAGGATAGGGATATTAATTTCTACTTGCCCAAATAAATCCATTAGTTCCTTCTCAGTGGGCTCGGATTTTGTCTTTTTCTTTTTTGAAGAGTGGAGGGCTTGTGGAAATGGTGCAGGGTTGCCCTGTTTTGCATGAATTAGTTCCTGAACAACAATAGGAGGGGAAGAGTTAATATGTGTGTCATTAGAGCGGGTTTCTTTAACAGGCAGGGTATTGTGAGTGGTTTTCCCATTCCTCAAGGTAACTGCATTTGCAGTCTGGTTGTTTCTAGGATGAGGATGAGGGGCCTGGCTGTTATTGAAACCCGGCGGATGCTGAGGTGCTAGCTGAATAGGTTGACTGTGATATCCACCTTGGAATTGATTCCTTTGATTGTTTGGGTTAGGCATGGGTTGGGATGGTAAATTCCCAATAGGTCGATGATCAGGAGTAACCTTAACTTGGTGTTGTAAATTGGTAATCATGCGGGTTACTTCTGTCATTTGAGTCTGCATTCCTTGCAGAGTTTTCATGACCTGATTATTAATATCATCCTGGGATGGTCCAAGTTGATACAAAGGTTGCCCATAATTCCCAAAATAGTTTTGTTTGGGAAAAGGAATCGAATTTGGGTTTTTCCAGGAGTGATTCGGGTTAGTCCTCCAATCTTGATTGGAAGTGTTGGAGGGGTTTCTAAATTGCTCCTGGAGAGCATAAATATTTTCCGAGGTGGAATCGAAAATATTTTGGTCAAAATTCCCGGTCAAATCTTGCGGGAAATCAATCGGAAATTGCTGATCAGCAGATGTGGCATCTATATTGTGTAGATTTTCTCTTCGGAGAATGTGTGGGGGGTTAGTGTGTGGAGAGTGGACGTGTGGAGCTTGTTTGTTAGTGAGCTTTTCTTCCATTTTCTTTTGATGAATTTGCATCTGGTCCAGTCGTTGAGCTAACATATATAAATCATCTTGTGTGACTGGAACAGAGGTGGATTTGGAGTCAATTTCATGGACTCCGTGTCTGGGGTTTTGTGATCTGCCAAAGGTGTCCATTGAAGTCATGTTAAATGAGTTTTCACTCATTTCTTCAAAAAGAAGATAGGCACTTTCGGCGTCTTTGTTAAGAAAATTGCCCCCACATGAGGCATCCATAAATCGTTTTAATTGATCTTCCAATCCGTGATAGAAGATCTGCACTAACTGCCATTGTGGAATTTCATGGTGGGGACAACTTCTTAGAAGTTCCTGAAATCTTTCCCAGGCTTCGTGGAGGGGTTCACCAATTTTTTGTTGAAAGGTCGTTATAGATCTTCTTAATGCATTTGTTCGACCGATCGGAAAATTTTTTTTAAGAAAAGCACTTTTTAATTGGGGACAGGTGGTAATAAGACGCCCAACTGTTCTAAACCAATGCGATGCTTTGTCTTTAAGGGAGAGAGGAAAGAGTCTCACTAACCACATGTCTTCCTGCACAATGCGGGAACGAGTGGTTTGAGCGAGGACAGTTAATTCCTCGAGATGACAAAAAAGGTCCTCTCTTGGAAGACCATGAAAATGCTTGATAAGGTTTAGAATGGCGGGTTTGATTTCGAAATCCCCTTGTGGTATGACCACCCCTGGTCTTTCCTCATAATTGGAAGGATCATAGAAATCCTTAAGAGGAACGACAGGCTGTTGGCGGGGTGGTGGATTTTGTCCTTGTTAGCTAGGTTCGTGACAGTCCTAGCTAGATCTTCTTGATTTTGTTGTAGTCGAGCCAAATGGTCGACCATTAATGCAAAGGGATTTGTATTATGGGTTATAATTGGAGGGCCACCTGGCCCTGCTGGTATTTCTGGTTACTCCAAGTTAGGAAGGTGAGGGAGGGTGGAGTCAGCTTGTGGGTCGGCTGACGGGTTAGAAGTGGAAGCAGAATTTTTTTGACGGCTTCCTGGGTTTTCCATTTTTTTAGAAGATGAGGGGGAAGAAAACAATGATTTCTTGATGCGGGGGGCGAAATCAGATGGTCCCTCGAGGTGTGTTTTTTGGGACCATCGCCCGTGCATGCACTACTTGGAAGAATTGGAGGGGAGGAGAAGAGACAAAGATGAGAGAAAGTGTGCAATTTAAACAAACAAATCTAGACCTAACTTAAATGCGACTCCCTAATAATAAACCTAAGACTTGGTCTATGTAGGAAATAAGTAGTCAATAGTGAATACCCGTTCTGTCAACAAATCTAGCCAAGTTGCTTAAGGGGAGGTTTGGGCCCAAACGTTTCCCAGGGAAGACCCCAGGTGCTTGTACAAACCCGCGCCTGGTAGTTTGACACGGCCCCTCAGCCTGAACACCAGATATAAATGACAGAATTGGTACTAACTAAAGAAAACTTAAGACCTAAATAGCAAGCCTAAGTTGATAAAGCCTTAGGGGTCAAGTTGCTACCAATTTTAATTAGGTCTAGGATGCTATAGTGCACACGAAATGTGGAGGGCGTTTATTGGGTTGTTGCCCTGTTATTTTGATTTTTTTGTGTGTGTGTAGGAATTGGAGAGTGGCTCCAATGAAAATCAAGTTGTCACACAATTTTCTTATATTTATGTCTTTTAGGATTCAATTTAATTAAATGTGTTTTAGGGTTCTTCTCTTTAAATTTTCAAACAAGTTTGAAAATCCACAATCAAAGGAAAACAAGTTGTATGGGTGATTGTATATTTCCTTTAAATTGAGTCTCTATAGAGAAAGAAAGAAACCCTAAGCCAATTGTCCCTAAGACAGAAATTTAACTACCAATGAGTTATTTTTAAACTTTCTGAATAGATAGTCGCCCAATCAATGCAACCAACACCACTACCTTAAGTGAAATAAAACAAGGATTCCAAAAAAGATTTTTGTAAGATTTTAGGAATTTGTTTGATAATTGTTTGAATTTTTAATTGTATTGGTGTCAAAGTCCGGAAATGATACCTGTGGGTATTGTGGACTTTTTAGTATTACCACCGACCTCAGAAAATTTTTGTGATTTTATATGATATGTAAAATTTCACAAGGATTTCAGAAAACCAAATTTCACAAAAATTGGATGAGCATAAAAAATTTAAAAATTCACGGACAGTAGCAAAATAGGAAGATTAGAGGGTGTGAACCCTCTACAATCCATGAATTTTTAAAAATTAAATACAAATCTAATTGATCTGAAATTTGGAACAGATGTTTCAAACTTAATTAGGAATCACTCTATGAAATTTTATGATTTTAGGAGGCCTGTGGTGTTAGGAATCGATTTTTCAAGTCCGGATAGAAATCTGGACCCGAAAAATAGAACACCAATACTTACAATGGAGTGGTGTTAAAGAAGCATACAAGCAAACAATGGATTTTATAAGGCACCACTACACTTAATCAAGTTGTTTGGGGTCCTGAAAGCCAAGTTTAATATATTTTTGGTAGTTTTAATTAATTATGTGACCAGAAAGAGGAACCAACCTGAATTTTCGCGGGAAGAAAAGGATCTTTGAGCTCTCACTTCCAGATTCCCGCCTTCCCGCTGTAGTTCCTGCACACACAAAAGAAAGAAAGAGAAGGGGATGAGATCTACCTCAAGCAAGAGAAAATTAATTAATGCAAAGCCGTGCCTCCCCGGCAACGGCGCCAAAAAGTGATAGCGAAAATACGCGGTTTGTTAATTAGGTCGTTGTAACGCGTAAATCCGCTTTCGCTCTTAAATTTATATTCCTAGATAGGAGAGTATCTAGGGTCGTCCAAGGAGGCAATATGCTTGCAGTAGTGATTCTCTTGCTTGGAATAAATCTCATCTTTCTTTTTGGTATTTTTTCAATATATCATTTTTTTTTGTTGTTTAAGCTAAGGCAACATGCGAACTGGTGGCGGAAAAGGTGATTTACATTTCAATTTAAATACTACTTCTATGTGGCAAGTAGAGCCTCTCCCTAAGCTCACTCTAGGCAAGTGGAGGCCTAAAATAATTAGGGAGAGGGAGTGAAGAATGCTAAAAACAAGCAAATAGAAATGCAAACAAGAAAACTTGCAAAGAAGGCAACTTGATAACTGAAAAAGTGTTTTACAAAAAGGCCTAGTAGAGGAAAGCTTCTACTACTATAAAAATGCAAATAAGAAGAGAAAACACAAATCCTCTAGATAAATGGTGAAGAAGAGGGCTTCTTGCTCCAAGGTTGGCAGCTCCCAATCTTGAAAAGAGGGCCTCCTTCTTCTCCTTCCTTGAGAGCTCCTCCAAGGTGGAAGCTACCACCTTCAATGCTCTCTCCAAGGGGTGGGCGTGCACCACCCTCAAGAACTCCTCCAAGATGGCGTGGACCACCTTCAAGATCTCCTCCAAGATCTTCCTTTCCTGGCTTCTCCTTTGGCTGGCGTGACCCAAGAGAGAAGGGAAGAGGGGAAGGCACCAAGGGGACAGAATATCCCCTTAATCTTCTTCTTCTTCTTCTCTCTTGGACGTGGGATTCTTGGTGGAATATGAGAGTGAAATTGCTATCCAAGGATGACTTGAATGGTGGTGGGTAGTGGTCTTTTTATAGGGTAGGATGGGGGGTTAAGGTGCCCCTTGAAATGGAGGGCTAGGATGGAAGGATGGAGGTGGTTGGTGATCCTATGGCTAAGGTGAGTTGGCGCCAACCCAAGGGGTGTTAAAGGGGGTGGTTATGGTCGTGTTGGTGTCTTTTGGTGGTGGAGAGACACCACCATTTTGGCGCCAACATGGGGTCTTCTAGAAGGGGGGTTAGGTGGATGGTGGAGATGGATTCAAGGGGAATTGTGTGGTGGAGATGAGGGGGAATTTTGGAGGGAAAAGTGGCGCCATTAAGGGGGTGGTTATGGGTAGTTTTTGATGCCACTTTTAGGTGTCTTTTGGAGGTGGTGGGTAGGTTAGGTTGGTGCCAAGTAGGTTAGCTTATGTGGAGCTAAGGTGGAGCTAGTTGGGTGGAGTTGTTAGGTGGGTTTTTGGGGTGGTACAAGCCAAGGAAGTTGGAGCATAGCTAAGCTAAGCTAAGCTAAGCTAACTTAGCTAATGGAGGAGTAGAGGAGAAGGTGTTGGAGCTAGGGTTTGGAGGGAGGAGCTGAGGAGGAGAAGTCTGGAGCTGAAATTGGAGTTGGCTGCTGCTGAAGAGGCTGGCATGGAACTACTCTAGCTGGCTTAGCTTGCTAGTTCTTTGCTAGCTCCTAAGCCAAGCTAAAGTAAGCTAGCTTCTACCATAATGAGCTGAGGTGAGATAGGTCTGGTGCTCCCGGGGAGAATCAAGCTGGTTGAGGTAGCTAAGGTAGCTTAGCTCAACTGAGCTGAGCTGAGCTAAGTCCCCGGGAGCCGGACTTGGGCTTCCTGAGCTGGGATGAGTTCTTCTTCAGCTGGCTGGAGTTGAGTGGAGCTGGATGTAGCTGGATCTGAGCTGGGGTGAACTCCTGTCAACTCAGCTGAGCTAGCTAGAGCTCCCTGTGAACTAATGGGAGTTGAGATGAGCTAGACTCAGCTAAGTTGAGCTGGATCTGAGCTGACTTGAGCTAGGGTGAGCTAAGATGAACTCTCTTGAGCTACCATTCAGCTGGGATTAGCTGAATGGAGCTGGGACGAGCTAACCCTAGTTCAAGTGAGCTAGGTTCCAGCTGTGGTGAGCTGGATCGAGCTGAGTTCCAATTAGTCTGGGCTTCTCCTTCACTATTTGCCTTCTTGAGTGCTAGGGTTTTAAGGATCTGTATATCTGTACATCCCTAACACACAAAAACATATTTAAAAGACAAATAAAAAATGCAATGCATGCCTAACCTAATTTATTTCTAAATGCAACCCAAAAACCCGTTTGCGGAGTAAAATCCTAAGAGCTAGGTTTGTTTTAATGCATAAGAATGATGATAAACTGACGTTTATCAACTTCCTATCAATCTTCTGACCTAAAACAGCCCCAACCGCGTAATCCGAAGCATTGGTCATAATCTCAAACCGGTGGTTGCAACACCGGAGCACAAATGACTACCGTTTTAAGAAAATAAAATGCCATATGGGATGATTCGTAGAAATCAAATGGCGTATCTTTGGCGAGAAGATTGCTCAGAGGGCAAGCAACCTTAGAGAAGTCCTTGATGAACCTCCTATAGAACCCCACATGACCAAGAAATGATTGAATTTGTTTGATAGATGTGGGAGGAGGAAGTTTAGAGATAACATCAACCTTAGCTTTATCAACTTCAATTCCCTGTTCAGAGATTACATGACCCAAGACGATGACTTCTTATGTCATGAAATGACTCTTTTCCCAGCTAAGGACCAGGCTTGTTTTGATGCATCTTTTAAGGATTATTTCAAGATTAGCCAGATAAGAATCAAACGATTCTCCAAAAATAGAGAAATCATCGATGAAGACTTCCATAAACTCTCCCACCATGTCAGAGAATATGGCTAGCATACACCTTTGAAAAGTTGCGGGTGCATTGCACAAGCCAAATGGCATCCTACGGAAAGCAAAGGTTCCGTAGGGACAGGTGAAAGTCATTTTTTCCTGATCCTCAGGATGGATAGGGACTTGATTGTATCTCGAGTAATCGTCTAGGAAATAGAAGTACTTCTTTCCGACTAGTCTTTCCAGGATTTGATCGATAAAGGAAAAAGGGAAATGATCCTTTTTTGTGGCTGTGTTCAGCTTCCTGTAATCAATACAAACCCTCCAGGAGGAAGCTGAACAAGTTGTGACAGATTCTCCTTTCTCGTTAGTCACAACGGTAATCCCGACTTTCTTGGGAACAATTTGCACGGGACTTACCCAAGACTATCAGAGATCGGATAAATGATTCCTGCATCGAGCCACTTGATAAATTCCTTCTTGACCACTTCTCACATACTAGGGTTTAATCTCCTTTGCATTTGGTGAGAAGGGCGGGATCCATCTTCCAAGAATATTCTATGATTATAGTAAGATGGCTAGATCCCCCTAAGGTCATGAATGGTCCAACTAATTGCCTTCTTGTGTTCCTTAAGACCTTGATTAGTTTAATCTCCTGCTTCGTAGTTAATCTAACACTGATAATCACAGGGAGCATCTTTTGAGGTCCCAAAAACTGATATTTCAAATTCTCAAGCAATGGTTTCAGTTTGAGCTGGGGCGGGTTTAGGATTGAAGGTAAGGATGATGCTGATGAAGATTCATCAAGAGGAAGAGGTTGAAAATGAACAAAATCAATAACCTCTTCAGAATGTGACAGGTTTGCCACAGAGGGTTGCAGGTTAGATCCATCACAACAGGAGGAACTTTCGATTATAGAAACTACCATACATGTTTTAATGTTCAAATTGTCTTCCTCAAATTCCTCTATAAATCCACAATCCTTGAATTGATCCCGAAAGACGATTTCCATGCTACCTTCTCACAGTTGATATTGGCCTTAGCGGTAGCCAGGAATAGACACCCCAGAATGATGGGCGTGTTCCTTAAATTCTCAGGTACATCCATGTCAAGGACAAGGAAATCTACAGGAAAATAGAAATCCTTAACCTTGACAATAACATCTCCAATAACACCTCATGGATTTGTGACCGAATGGTCCACTAACTGAAGCGTTTCTGAAGTCAGCCGAAGTTCACCTAATCCAAACTTCTTGTAAAGAGAAGTCAGAATTAGGTTAATAGATGCACTTAGATCCAGAAGTGCTCTATCAAAACTGTAATCTCTGATGACACAAGAAATCAAAGGAGCACCTGGATCTCTCTTTTTCTGAGGAAGGTGATGCAGGATAATAGAACTACCCTACTCAGAGAGTACCACCTTCCTCGGAACAGATTCCCTCGACTTACGCTTCTATGTGCATAAATCCTTTAAAAATTTAGCATAAGCCAGTATGTGTTTGATAGCATCGAGGTGCGGGATATTGATCTCGACATTCTTGAATATATTCAAGAGATCCTCATTACTATCAACAAGCTTCTTCTTCCTAGGTTTAATTAAGGCCTTAGGAAAAGGAATGTTTACACGGCTTAATCATGTTTTAATAGATAGTTACGTCATAGTATAGGTGACCAAGCATTGTTAACAAATAAAAATTTATTACTCGAAAACCTAAGTATCCGAGGTCGAACACAGGGAGCAATTGGAATTTATTCACTAATCTTAATAATGTAATTGAACACTTATTTACTCAAAACTTAATTCAGAATATATATGCATGAGTTCAAAAGTTAATTGTAGCAAAAATAGAGGAATTGGACGTCAGATCATGGGATCAGACGTCTTAAAAAGATGTTTTCTCTATTCTCTAGTCTGCTTTCTCTTCTTCTTCTTACTTTCTTTCTCTAATTTTCCTCTTTTTCTTCTGTTCTTTGTCCGTGTACTTCTTCTTCCTTGTTTCTTCTCTGCAGCTCCTTTCTCTGCTCTTGCCTTTCTTCTTCCTTCCTCTGTCTTCTGTCTTGCCTCTCGTTTGCAGTTTCTTTCTCCTTCTTTTCTCTACGGGTCTTCTTCTTCTTCTTTCCTTGGCTCTGCTTCCCTTGGCTTCAACTTTTCTTCTTCTACTTCTGCTTGTCTTTCCCTTTCTTTCTTTCTTCTTCCTTCTACAGCCTTAGCTCTCTAACTTCCTCTTCTCTTTGGGTTCACCTCTTCCTTCTACCTTGTCTTTCCTTAGCTTTTTCCTTTGCAGGTGTTCTTCTTCAGCCTTCCTTCCTTCTTCTTCCCTGCACAAACCGAAGAGCAAAACCTACCCCTCTACCCACCCCTGCATCTCTCTCTCTGTATATCACTCTTCAGTACACTCTCCCAGAGCCGGGTAATCGGGTCGGGTCATGTGCCCGGGTCCAAGCTCACCGGCATGGGTGTGGTGCGCGAGGAGTGCACGGTAGTGATAGTCGAGTCGGGTTACCAGGTCCGCGAGATGAATTCACGGACGAGGCATGTATAGGTCAGGGACCTCACCCCATGTGTTTTCGAGGCAAACAGCTAATAGTACAAATCCAATTTATTGTACGCGCCTCACTCAGATGTTTATGAGGTGGGACTAATGTCCCACCCGCTTTTGCTCGCACGCCCACAGCAGCTCTTCCTTCCAATTGCTGCAGCTACAGGCCTCGCAGTGCTAAGTGCCTGGACAGCTGACTGCGCAAGACTGCCCAAACCTGCTGGACGTGGGACCCTGTAGTGCTTCAGCTTGGAGCGAGCTCACAACCTTCTCGAGCCGTCGCTAATGGCGGCTGGTGCTCAGATCCTGCACGACACAAAAGGGGCCTTGCGACTTTATCAGACCACAGGAGGACCTTTTCCGTGTAACGGTGAAGGTGAGGCGGTAGGTGGCAGGCCGCAGGGTGGCCTAGGCATGCGTGCCTAGGTTGCTCTGTGGCCGGATTTATGGGTTAGGTCGGGGGGCATTTGTGGTGGTGTAGGCGGTCTGTGAGTGGGTGGAAGATGTTCAGTGGAGTGTGGCGGAGGTTGTGGGGTTGGTGGCGAGATGTGTGGAGTTGTGGAATGACGGGTGCGTCTCATCGGAGGTTGGCTGGAGATGGGGAAGATGGCGGTGGACCGTGGCTGTCGAGGGGTGTTTTGTGAAATAGGTTGAGGGGAATTGAAGAGGGGATAGAGACAAGTGGTTCTAACCTAATTAAGTGGATGAAGGGGGAGAGAGGGTGGCTGGCAGTACCTGTTGTCGCCGGAGAAGAAGGCATCCAGTGGAGGGAGACAACGGCGACGACGGGGCTAGGGATGCCCACGCGGGTGTTGCGTGATGCGGAGGAGGATGGTGAGGACAGCTTTGCCACTGGTATTGTGGCAGAGTGACGAGAAAGAGTAGGGAGGCTCACCGAAGCTCACTGGAGCACTTGGCCGGAGGAGAAGAAGAAGAAATTGAGATGGAATTCCGGCCAAGTCGAGCTGAGGAGGTGCGGCCAGAGTTTAGGGTCATTTTATAGGCACTGGTAGGGACTCCTGTGCTTGGAAGACAAGCTTCCAAATGAGGGAATCCTTGTCGGAGATGGAATTAGTTAAGTGACCCAAATCTCTCCTGCTTTCGCACGAGAGATTGGGTGCAAATCAGGGATTAGGATCGAGTTCAGATGGAAGGGAATTCCTCAGAGAATCTCCCTTGCAAATCTGGGAGGAGATCTTTGAGGAATCAGGGAGTATTCCCCCTCCATTCCTCGCCGGAGTAGGATTTCTCCCCATTAATGGTGGAGGGATCTGCTTGTAAGAGTGGTAAGGAAGTTAGGGGGTCTGTGCAATGGTTTTCAAAAGATAGGGACCAAAATGTAATTGGGTGTACTAATTTGCAAAGTAGGTCAAGATGACCTCCCCTTAGGTCCAAATTTTGGTACAAACCTAATTTGGACCTAAGGAATCCAATGGTGAAGTTTGATTTTAGGTTTGACCATGTTTGAGTGGATATTGTGCATAAAAACCCAAATTAGGTTAATTGATGAGCTAGGACCTCAATCTAGGTCAAAATAGGTTCCAATGGCCAATTTGAAGGTTCTAAACCCTAGGGGATATTTTTCCATGAATTTTAGAGGGTTTAGTTGATTTTTATCCTAACCAATACCTTGTTGAATTAAGCGGGTATGTTTTAGAGTTATAGAATGTCATTTAATTCTTAGACTGCACATTAACCCATTTCTGATTGAACCAACCCACTTTTTATCTTATTCAGACCATTTGACCTATGTTTTGCCTTTGAGAAATCCCGTTTATGTACTGCAATGGTAAAATTGCAGTTTTACCCTTTATTTCATGTTTTCTTCTCAGAACACATATTCCTTCAATTAAGCCCTCCTCTAAGTTATGTAGGAGCTTTTATTCTCTTTCTTGGGTCAAAATGAGCTAGTTATGGCTCATGATGAGGCTCTCATCAAGGAACATGAGTCAGATCTTCGCAATCAGGTTCCTAAGCCTTGATTTCTTCTTCAGAGTTCTCCTTTCTCTCCTCAAGCTCTCTAGGATTTAGTATATCAGAACAGTGTGGTTGTGGATCCTGAGTTTGTTTTCCACTCCTCAAGGTAACTGAATTAGCGGATGTATACAGGTTTAGGTCTTGGGGAGGGTTTGGAAAGATTGAAGGGGCTTCATTAGCCAGAAAACTTTGATTCGAAGAAGAAGGGGAAGGACCCTGCTCAACCACCTGAGCATGTGCGTATGGGTCCCTCTGATTCCCATACCCTTGGGCTTGATTGCCCAGATTCTGGATATTACGGGGGTTGCGTACGGGTTGAGATGACAGAGATCCAGGTTGACGAGAATTAGCAATGAACTTGGTTTACAAGTTTTCCAGCGAGGTTTTCATTTGTTGCATGAGCTGGAGCATAGATCCTTGCATTTCTACCATCTGTCGGTTCAAATCAGCCTGCCCTACAGGTTGACGAACATTCCAAGCTAGCTGATTGACCTGATTCAGGGGCAGCTGAGTGTAAACATAACCCTGACACATTGGTCTTTTGGGAGCATAGTTGCTGGGTCAAAATTGGGTCTACTGCCCTGGGTTTTTCCAAGAGAAGTTAAGGTGGTTCCTCTAACCCAGATTGTAAGTATTGGAGTAAGGGTTGGACCTAATGTTCTCTTGTACAACATAGACATTCTCATAGGGTGAGGATGGAGAGAAAGAAAGGGAGGGATCAGAGAAACTGGGATCAAAGGCCCCAGTTTGGAACTCGTGGGGTTCCAAATAATGCTGACTCACAGGTTGAGACGCATCAAGTTGATTCACAAACTCTCGTGCAGAAGGAGCTTGCGACGAATGGAATCCCAAATTTTGGGATTGAGTGGATCGAGAATTATTCATTGAATTTCCAGCCATCTACTCCTCCACCCTTTTAGTAACCAAGTCCACCTTATTTAATTTATTGTAAATCAATTCCATATCGAATGAATGAGAGTCATGGACTTCATTAACATTCAATCTAGGTTGTTGGGACCGGTTAAAAGTATCCATGGAGGCATGATTGATTGAATTTTCACTCATGTCCTCAAACAAATTGTGTGCGCTATCTGTGTCTTTGTTGAGGAAATTACCTCCGCAAGAAGCATCCACGTGATTTCTGAGTTGCTCAGTCAACTCGTGGTAGAAGATCTACACGAGCTGCCATTTCGGCACCTCGTGGTGTGGACACCTCCACAATAAGTCCTAGAATTGTTCCCAAGCAACATGAAACTACTCCCTCAGCTGGTGGGTGAAGGTAATAATCGCCCGTCTTAGAGCATTGGTACGTCTGACAGGGAAGAATTTCTTCAGGAAAGCTGATTTTAGATCATTCCATGTTGCAATTGGCCTTCCTATGGTCCTGTACCAATGAGCGACTTTATCCCTAAGAGAGTGGGGAAAGAGCCTCATAATCATCTACTCTTCATTCATGTTTCTCGCCTTGGTGGTCTAGACAAAAGTGGTCAAGTCCTCCAAATGTTGAAACGGATCTTTAGAGCCAAGCCCATGAAAGTGTTTGATCAGGCTTAATAGCTGGGGCTTGATTTCTACATCTCCGACAGGAATCTGCAGACCAGGATGTCTCTCGTAATTTGAAGGATTATAAAAATCCTTCAAGGGCCGAGCACCCTTGATAGTGATTTTAAGCGGATTGTTAATTAGGTCGTTGTAACGCGTAAATCCGCTTTCGCTCTTAAATTTATAATCCTAGATAGGGAAGTATCTAGGGTCGTCCAAGGAGGCAATATGGTTGCAAAATTGATTCTCTTGCTAGGAATATAAATCTCAACTTTCTTTTTGGTATTTTTTTTCAATATATCATTTTTTTGTTTTTAAGCTAAGGCAACATGCGAACTGAAGGCGGGAAAAGTGATTTACACTTCAATTTAAATACTACTTCTATGTAGCAAGTAGAGCCTCTCCCTAAGCTCACTCTAGGCAAGTGGAGGCCTAGAATAATTAGGGAGAGGGAGTGAAGAATGCTGAAAATAAGCTAATAGAAATGCAAACAAGAAATGCAAAGAAGGCAACTAGATAATTGATAAAGTGTTTTACAAAAGGCCTAGTAGAGAAAAGCTTGTACTACTAGAAAAATGCAAATAAGAAAAGAAAACACAAATCCTCTAGATAGATGGTGAAGAAGAGGGCTTCTTGCTCCAAGGTTGGTGGCTCCCAATCTTGAAAAGAGTCCTTCAACTCCTTCCTTGCAGTGCTCCACCAAGGTGATGTCCTCCAAGGCAAGCCCTAGGGGGGCGTGCCCTAAGTTTCTCTCCAAGGGTGGACGTCCACCCTAACTCCTTCTCCTTTTCCTGGCCGTCCTCCTTGAAGTGGAAGAGTCCTCCTCCTTGGCGTGGCTCAAGTTGAAGAGAGTGGGGAGAAGAAGGCACCAAAGGGGCTGGTGATGTGCCCCTTTAATCTCCTTCTCTACTCCTTCTTCTTGGCCGTAGGTATAGGTGGTTTAGGTAGAAAAATATACTAAGGGAGGATGCCCCAAAATGGTGGTAGGTGGTGGCTTTTTATAGAATAGGAAGGGGGCTATGGTGACCTTTGAATTGGATGGCCAAGATGAGTTGATGGAGGTGGTTGGAGATCCCATGGCCAAGGAGAGTTGGCGCCACCTTAAGGGACACAAAGGGGGTAGTTATGGGTGTTGACACCCCTTAGTGTTGGCGCCAAAATGGGCTTTCTAGAAGGCTATTAGGTGGCGCCACCTTAAGGTTCTAGAAGGGGGGTATGTGGATGGCTAGGATGTGTTATATGGGTAGGTGTAGGGTGGATGAAGAGGCTGAAAGTTGGCGCCAAAATGGGGGTGGTTAGGGGTGGTTTTTGGCACCAACTTGAAGTGTCTTTTGGTGGAGATAATGGGGTGAAGGGGTGGCTAGGTGGTGGCGCCAACTTAAGTAGGGTAGCTAGCTTAGGTAGGCTTGAGTTGTGGAGCTAGCTAGGGTTGATTTTTAAGGTAATGGATGGCCAAGGAGCTGGTTGTTAGCTAAGCTAAGCTAAGATAAGATAAGCTAAGCTAGCTTAGCTAAAGGTGGAGTAGAGGAGAAGGTGTTGGAGCTAGGGTTTGGAGGAAGGAGCTGAGGAGGAGAAGTCTGGAGCTGGAGCTGGAGTTGGCTACTGCTGAAGAGGCTGACATGGGGCTACTCTAGCTGGCTTAGCTTGCTAGTTCTTTGCTAGTTGCTAAGCCAAGCTAAAGTGAGCTAGCTTCTACCAAAATGAGCTGAGGTGAGCTAGGTCTGGTGCTCCTGGGGAGAATCAAGCTGGTTGAGGCAGCTAAGGTAGCTTAGCTCAACTGAGTCGAGCTAAGCTGAGTCCCCGGGAGCTGGACTTGAGCTTCCTGAGCTGGGATGAGTTCTTCTTCAGCTGGCTGGAGCTGAGTGGAGCTGGATGTAGCTGGATCTGAGCTGGGGTGAACTCCTGTCAACTCAGCTGAGCTAGCTAGAGCTCCCTGTGAACTAGTGGGAGCTGAGATGAGCTAAACTCAGCTAAGTTGAGCTGGATCTGAGTTGACTTGAGCTAGGGTGAGCTAAGATGAACTCTCTTGAGCTACCATTCAGCTGAGATTAGCTGAATGGAGCCAGGACGAGCTAACCCTAGTTCAAGTGAGCTAGGTTCCAACTGTGGTGAGCTGGATCGAGCTGAGTTCCAACTAGTCTGGGCTTCTCCTTCACCATTTGCCTTCTTGAGTGCTAGGGTTTTAAGGATCTGCATATCTGTGCATCCCTAACACTCACAAAAACATATTAAAAAGACAAATAAAAAATGCAATGCATGCCTAACCTAATTTATGCCTAAATGCAGCCCAAAAACCCGTTTGCGGAGTAAAATCCTAAGAGCTAGGTTTGTTTTAATGCGTAAGAATGATGATAAACTGGCGTTTATCACACCCCCATGCTTATCTTTTGCTAGTCTCTTAGCAAAACTTTAATTTTTTTGGAAAACGAAATTTTTGGTAAATCTAATTTTTTTTACTTTTGAGGAGAAAAAGAGATAAGGGACCTTGGTAGATTAAAACACAGGAGCAACGGGATTTGTTAAAGATAAACATCAGGATTTATTTTTGGATTCAACCATTAGATAGAACGGGATCAATATATCCTCCAGAAAATTCACAAATTAACCTCTTGTTAATTCAGATGACTTGAAATGTTTGTTTTTAGGATTTTTCTGGCTCATGAATCTGATTTGCAACTTGCAAAATCCTTTAAAACCTTGTGTCTATGCTTGTGAAAAGCCAACATTTATAAGGACGTGTTATTATTATTATTTTTTTTTCTCCCCCATGCTTATTTTTAGCTTAGTCTTACAACAGATGTGTCGGGATCATCATTCCCGTTACCATTCCTCGAGGGGGCTCTGGCACCAGTACTTCGGGATAGCACTGTCCATGACACCACCCAGGAGCTCACAACCCCAAAACACGATGCGGTGAAAAGGGGCGTGATGAGAGCCTCATCATGAGCCATAACTAGCTCATTTTGACCCAATAAAGAATATAAAAGCTCCTACATAACCTAGAAGAAGGCCTAACTGAAGGAACAAGTGCTCTGAGAAGAAAACATGAAATAAAGGTTAAAACTGCAATTTTACCATTGCAGTAGATAAACGGGATTTCTCAGAGGCAAAACATAGGTCAAATGGTCTAAATGAGATAAAAAGTGGGTTGAGTCAATCAGAAATGGGTTCATGTGCAATCTAAGAACTAAAAGACACTTGGTAACCCTAAAACAGACCCGCTTAAATTAACAAGGTTCCGGTCAGAATAAAAAGCAAGTAAACCCTCTATAAATCATGGAAAAATATACTCTATGGTTTAGAACACTTAATTTGGCCTTTGGAACCTAGTTTGACCTAGATTAGGGTCCTAGCTCTTCAATTAACCTAATTTGGGTTTTTACGCAAAATGTCCAGTCAAACGAGGTCAAACCTGAAATCCAACTTCACCATTGGATTCTTTAGGTCCAAATTATATTTGTACCAAAATTTGGACCTAAGGGGAGGTCATCTTGACCTACTTTGCAATTTAGTACACCCAAATCACAAATAGGTCCCTATCTTTTGAATATCCTCGCAGAGAGCCCCCTAGGTTCTTCGCCTTCTTTGCAAACCGGTCCTGCCGCCATTGCTAGGGCAGAACCGAGCTCCGACGAAGTTTCGAGAGAGAGATTGCTCTCTAATTCCTCAGAGATTCTCTCCCAGAAATGGAAGGGAGATTCTCTGAGGAATTCCCTTCCTTCTAAAGCCAATCAAATTCGCTGGCGTGAACCCAATCTCTCGTGCGAACGCACGAGAGATTTGGGTATCTTTCTTCCTTCCAACTCCGGCGAGCCGGCTGACCTAATTGCACGTTTTTCACGCACTGATAGGAGCGGCCAGCACCTATAAAACACCCCCCGGACCCGGCCGCTCATGGGGAGCTTGGTTTGGCCGAGGTTCCACCCCCAATTCCTCTCCTCCTGCCCGGCCAAACTCCCAGCAGGCTCCGGCGAGGCCCCCTCCCCTCCCTCTTCGCTCTGCCACAAAACCAGTGGCAGAGTTAACTTCCTGACCTTCCTCCGCGTCGCGCAGTACCAGCACACGCCGCCTCAGCCCCGTCGTCGCCGTCGTCCTCCCCCACTGGGCGTCATCTTCTCCGGCGACAGCAGGTACTGCTGTTCGCCCTCCGTCCCCTTTCGTCCTTACAGTTAGGTTAGAACTCCTCTCCATCCTCTCCTCTCTCTTTTCCCCCTGTTATCTCCCTTGATCGACCCTCGACAGACGCTAACCACCTCCATCGTCTTCGCCTCCGACCGCACTCCGGCGAGCCGCCCACACCACTCCAGCCCTCCACACGGCTCGCCAACCACCTCGAAAGTTCCGCCTCACCTCCAGGAACACACTCCACCCTACCACTGCCACTCTAGCCCTCCACAATCACCCCCTGACCAACCCACCATCTCCGGCCACAAGTTGACCTAGGCACGCACGCCTAGGCCGACCTGCGGCCTGCAGCACTGCCCACCGCCTTCGCCGTGCCACGGCGAAGGTCGCTAGCTATTCTGATTGGGCCGAGAGGCGCGTTTTGTGTATGACAGGGTTCGAGCCGCTGCCGCCATGGACGACCTCTGATGAAGCTCCCACGAAGCTCCAGGCACCCGGTCTTCCAGGCTACAGGTGCTGCATACTAGCGCGAGTGTCGCGAGGTGAATGAGTCCAGCCAAGGAGCGCTAGCAGAGCCAGCAGCTGCGGGGCAATCGCACGACGAGGCTTCTGCAGGCGCGCGTGAAGGCGAGACCAGATAGTCCCACATCGTGGGATTGCAACCTTCAGGTACCATATAAGTTGTTTTTGTGTATTACTCTTATCGCCTCAGTAAGCACAGGGGTGAGGTCCCTCACTGACCCCACCCGCCTCGTCCGCGGCCTGACCACGCAGACCTGGCGGATCCGACCCGACCTAGACCTACGCACTCCTCGCGCATCACACACCTGCAGGTGCGCCTGGTCCCGGGTACGATCCACGACCCGATTATGGCTGTGGCTCTGGGAGAGCTGTTTGAGTGAATTGCTTGAGAGAGAGAGATGCGCGGGTAGAGGGAGAAGGGTTAGGTTTTGCTCCTGTGCAGGCAGGCTGAACGCAGGAGGAGAAGGACTTGGCCGCGAGAAGGAAAAGAAAGAAAGAAGAAGGAACGGCAGAGAAGAAGAAGCAAGAAAGAAGCCTTCGTAGGAGAAGAAAGAAAAGAGCAAGCCAGAAGCAAAGGCACAGAGAAGCCAAGTGAAGACTTTGCAGAGATCAGAAGAAGAAAAGAAAGAGCAAAGACTGCAGCAAAAGAAGAAGAATAATCAAGAAGAAAAGGAGAAATGCTTTTAAGACGTCTGATCTTGTGAAAAGGGGCGCTCCAAGCAAACTCAAGCTCTTGCTCCGACGCTATAGGTAGAGCACCGTCCAAGACATTTGAGCTGCTAAAATGCGCTTTAATGCTCCGTCTAAAGATATGAAATATAGATATAGAGCAGCGCCGAGGCGGTAACATGTTGACATCGCGTCCTCAAAGAAGGTATTTTCCTTCTTCTCGGCGGTGGGAACTCAAACCAATGATCTACTTCAGACTTTTACTAAATCCAAACATGGGAGTTTTTCAAAACATTTTTAATTATTTTTAAGTGTTGGCTTGTGTGTGAAAATAGACACAAGAAGTTTCTTAAGATACGCAAGTTTTTGAATCAGAAACTAAGTCAAATACTTTCCGTATTACAAAATAGGATCAAGTCACCTGAACTATCATGAGTTCAGGTGGAATTTTAGAGAAGGATATCTGATCTAGTCTAAAATAGACCCTGGAATTCTAATGATCAGATCTATATCCTTATCCCTAGTTTGCTAAAGATTAAATCCCATTATACCAAAAGTGAATTTTTCGACCTTAGTCCCGATTTCAAAATTTTTCCTAACAAAGTTTTCAACATTTTTATTTTTTTGGGTATGCAAGCAGGAAATAAGGAAAATTATATGTTTTTAGGTTTTGAACATCCTAAATCGATCGTAAAAATTTAAAAACACCCCCCATGCTTAAGATATGCCATGTCCTCGTGCATTAGGAGGGAAAAGTGATCACCTTAGTGAAGAACGGTCGGGTTAGGAGGAACAAAACCTGGAAAAAGAAGAAAAAATGATGGGTTACCTCCCATCTAGTGCTATCTTTTACGCCATTCAGCCGGGCGTGAAGGTATGCACGGAAGACGTAAGATCATGTAAATAATTGGACACTTGGATGCCCGCAAAAAAGGTGTCTTCTTCTAGATCCCTAGAAATTTGATTAGAAATAATATTGGGATCAAAGTTGGATGGAAAATGATAAGTGTAGCCCGAGTCTGGCCATGGTTTTAAATTAGGTTGGGTGCCAAACTCAAGCGGGGTTGGTGATAGGTCCGTAAGAAAGGGGTCGGGGAAGGAATGGTGAGGATTGGGTGAAGTTAGTGTGGAAAAGTTAGGTGCATGAATAGTGGGTGGGTTAGGGTGCTTAGGGGGGGTATCAGGAATAAATTTAGAGTCAAGACAAGTTTCTGGATCACAGATTTTGTCGACCACTGATTTTGAATCAGAGTCCTCAAAAAAATTATGGTCGGTAAGGGTATCTATTAACATTGTCTCCTCCACCACATTGGAAATTTCAGTATCTGAGTCCTCAAAGAAGTTATCATCATGGAATCTCCTGGAGGATTTAAAAATATCTAAAGTGATAGTTTGGCCTGCACAGTTAATATCCATTTTGCCTGTGTGGCAATTGATATTTTCCTTTGCGATGGCCAAAAAGGGGCGTCCAAGGATTATTGGGGAGTCCAATAATGATTCAGGTGCCTCAGTGTCAAGAACCAGAAAGTCTGCAGGGAAGACACAATTCTGGACCTTGACTAAAACATCCTCGACAATCCCACGAGGTTTGATTGTAGATCGGTCGGCTAATTCAGGGTAACCTCGACGGGTTTTAATTCACGGATCTGAAATTCTTCGAATAAACTTGTGGGAATAATATTAACTGAGGCATCAAGATCAAGGAGGGCGCGATTAAATGTAGTGTCATCAATAATTACAGAAATTAAAGGTGCCCCCGGATCTTTCATCTTAGGAGGCAGCTTACTCTGTATGACAGAGCTTACTGTCTCCGAAAGATGCACCTGTCCTAGATTTTTAGCCTGCCTTTTAGGAGTACAAATCTCCTTCAAAAATTTAGCATAGGCAGGTATATATTTGATGGCATCTAGGAGAGGAATATTGATTTGAACTTGCCCAAATAGCTCCATGAGTTCTTCTGTAGTGGGCTCAGATTTCTTTTTTTTGTTGGTGGTGGGGTAGAGAGCTTGTGGGAAAGGGACAGGAATCTTGTCTTGAGTTTTTGTTTTTCATTTTCTTCCTGATGGGGAGGTGGGGAGTCAATTTGCACAGGTATCTTACCAAGTTCGTGTGAAGGCCCGGGGTCAGTGGTGGTTTTCCCACTCCTCAAAGTAACTGCATGTGCAGTCGGATTATTATTTAGAGGAGGTGGGGGGGCCTGTGATTGCAGAAACCTGGCGGTTACTGAGGTGGTGGATTAGGAGGAGGCTGATTTGGATAATGTGGATTTCTGCCCATATAATGGTTTCCTTGGTGATTAGGTTTGGGTATGGGTTGAGACGGAAGATGTCCTACAGGTCTTTGCGTGGGAGTAACCCCAATCTGATTGTTCAGATTTGTGATGTTGCGGGTTACTTCCGTCATTTTTGTTTGCATATCCTGCAGGGTTCGCAGCATCTGGGCATTGATATCTTGTTGGGATGGCCCAGGATGGAAGTTTGGATTCGACCCATACCCATTAAAATGATATGGTTGGGAGGAAACTTGATTATTCCAGGAGTAGTTCGGGTAATTTTTCCAATTGGAAGAATTTTTAAAGGGCTCCTGGATGGCAGAAATATTTTGAGTGGGGTTAAGATCTGGATAGTTATAATTCCCCATTGAATCATGGGCAACATCAGAATAATCAGCAGGGGTAGTGTTGAGATTGTGCAAATTTTCTCTTCGTGGAAAGTTAGGTTGGGTTAGATGTGGCTGTGGAGCTTGAGTTGATGTGGCGAGTCTTTCCTCAATTTTTTTCTGATTAATATGCATCTGGTCGAGTTTCTGAGCGATCAATTGAAGATCGTCTTGGGTGACCGGGATAGATTGAGTGCCTATTTCATGAACACCGAACTGCGGGTTTTGGGTTCTGCAAAATGTGTTCATGGAAGCTTGATTAAATGAGTTTTCACTCATTTCTTCGAACAGGTCATAGGCACTTTCAGCATCTTTATTTAAGAAGTTGCCGCCACACGAGGCGTCGACAAAATGTCGGATTTGATCTTCTAATCCATGATAGAAGATTCGCATGAGCTGCCATAAAGGAATCTCGTGGTGCGGGCAACTTCTTAAAAGGTCTTGAAATCTTTCCCAAGCATCATGGAAAGTTTCACCAGATTTTTGGTGAAAGGTCGTAATAGATCTTCGTAAAGAATTGGTACGACCTATGGGAAAGAATTTCTTGAGGAAGGTGCTTTTGAGTTGAGGCCATGTTGTGATGGGTCGGCCAATGGTCCTGAACCAATAAGCGGCCTTATCTTTAAGAGATAATGGAAAAAGCCGCATCAGCCATATGTCTTCTTGCACATTTCGGGAACAGGTTGTCTGTGCAAGAAGAGTTAGTTCTTCAAGGTGGCTGAAAGGGTCTTCCCTAGGAAGGCCATGAAAGTGTTTAATTAGGTTCAGGACCGCAGGCTTGATCTCAAAGTCCCCCTCCGGTATAACCACCCCTGGTCGTTCCTCATAATAAGACGGATCATAGAAATCTTTTAGAGGAACAACAGGCTGTTGACGGGGTGGTGGGTTTGGCCTTAGATTGGCTAGGTTTTGGATGTTCCTAGTCAATGTTTGTTGATTGGAATTTAATTTATTAATCTGATCGGCCATCAATTTTAAAAGATCAGGTAGGGGGTCTTGATGTTGTGTGTGGGGCAACTCAAGATTAGGGAGCTCCAAGTGTGGGAAGTTACTGGTGGTTGGGTTTTGGGTGGAAGGGTTAGAGGTGGACGTGGAAGGGTCAGTGAACCTATTTTGTTGTGTTTCCATTTTTTTAGGAGAAGAAGATAGAAAAAGTGGTCTTTTTGCGTGGGGGCGAAATTAAATGGTCCTTCCAAGTGCGGATTTTGAGACCGTCGCCCGTGCATAAAATGGAAGAACGGGAGGGGAGGAGAAGTGAAAGAGATGAGAGAAAGTGTGCAATTCAAACAAATAAAAGTAGACCTAACTTAAATGTGACTCCCTAATAATAACCTAAGACTTGGTCTATATAGGAAATAAGTAGTCAATAGTGAATACCCGTTCTATCAACAAATCTAGCCAAGTTGCTTAAGGGGAGGTTTGGGCCCAAACGTTTCCCAGGGAAAACCCCAGGTGCTTGTACAAACCCGCGCCTGGTCGTTTGACATGGCCCCTCAGCGTGAACACCAAATACAGATGACAGAATTGGTACTAACTAAAGAAAACTTAAGACCTAAATAGCAAGCCTAAGTTGATAAAGCCTTAGGGGTCAAGTTGCTACAAATTTTAATTAGGTCTAGGATGCTATAGTGCACATGGAATGTGGAGGGCGTTTATTGGGTTGCTGCCCTGTTATTTGCTTTTTTTGTGTGTGTGCAGGAATTGGAGAGTGGCTCCAATGTAAATCAAGTTGTCACAATTTTTTTTTTGTATTTTTGTCTTTTAGGATTTGATTTAATTAAATGAGTTTTAGGGTTCTTTTCTTTAAGTTTTCAAACAAGTTTGAAAGTTCACAATCAAAGGAAAGACAAGTTGTATGTGTGATTGTATATTTCCTTTTAATTGAGTCTATAAAGAGAAAGAAAGAAACCCTAAGCTAATTATCCCTAAGATAGAAAATTACTACCAGTGAATTGATTTTTGGCTTTCTAAATTAAGTAGTGGTCCAAACAAGTCAAACAACACTACTACTTTGAATAAAATCAAACAAAGATTCCAGAAAAGATTTTTGTACGATTTTAGGAATTTTTTTGATAATTATTTTGAATTTTTAATTGTACTGGTGTCAAAGTCCAGAAATGATACCTATGGGTATTGTGGACTTTTCAGTACTACCACCGACCTCAGAAAATTTTTGTGATTTTATATGATCTGTAAAATTCCACAAGGATTCCAGAAAGCTAAATTTCACAAAAATTGGATGATTATAAAAATTCTAAAAATTCGCGGATAGTAGCAAAATAGGAAGATTAAAGGGTGTGACCCCTCTGCAATCCACGAATTTTTAAAAATTAAATACAAATCCAATTGTTCTGAAATTTGGAACAGATGTTCCAATATTAATTCGGAATCACTCTATTAAATTTTATGATTTTAGGAGGCCTGTGATATTAGGAATCGATTTTTCAAGTCCGGAGAGAAATCTGGACCCGAAAAATAGAACACCAATACTTGCAATGGAGTGGTGTTAAAGAAGCATACAAGCAAACAATGGATTTTATAATGCACCACTCCACTTAATTAAGTTTTTTTTGGATCCTGAAAGCCAAGTTTAATATATTTTTGGTAGTTTTAATTAATTATGTGACCAGAAAGAGGAACCAACCTGAATTTCGCGGGAAGAAAAGGAACTTTGAGCTCTCACTTCCAGATTCCCACCTTCCCGCTGTAGTTCCTGCACACACAAAAGAAAGAAAGAAGGGGATGAGATCCACTTCAAGCAAGAGAAAATGAGTTAATGCAAACCCGTGCCTCCCCGGCAACGGCGCCAAAAAGTGATAGCGATTTTATGCGGTTTGTTAATTAGGTCGTTGTAACGCGTAAATCCACTTTCGCTCTTAAATTTATAATCCTAGATAGGGAAGTATCTAGGGTCGTCCAAGGAGGAAATATGGTTGCAAAATTGATTCTCTTGCTAGGAATATAAATCTCAACTTTCTTTTTGGTATTTTTTTCAATATATCATTTTCTTGTTTTTAAGCTAAGGCAACATGCGAACTGATGGCGGGAAAAGTGATTTACACTTCAATTTAAATACTACTTCTATGTGGCAAGTAGAGCCTCTCCCTAAGCTCACTCTAGGCAAGTGGAGGCCTAGAATAATTAGGGAGAGGGAGTGAAGAATGCTGAAAATAAGCTAATAGAAATGCAAACAAGAAATGCGAAGAAGGCAACTAGATAATCGATAAAGTGTTTTACAAAAGGCCTAGTAGAGCAAAGCTTGTACTACTATAAAAATGCAAATAAGAAAAGAAAACACAAATCCTCTAGATAGATGGTGAAGAAGAGGGCTTCTTGCTCCAAGGTTGGTGGCTCCCAATCTTGAAAAGAGTCCTTCAACTCCTTCCTTGCAGTGCTGCGCCAAGGTGATGTCCTCCAAGGCAAGCCCTAGGGGGGCGTGCCCTAAGTTTCTCTCCAAGGGTGGACGTCCACCCTAACTCCTTCTCCTTTTCCTGGCCGTCCTCCTTGAAGTGGAAGAGTCCTCCTCCTTGGCGTGGCTCAAGTTGAAGAGAGTGGGGAGAAGAAGGCACCAAAGGGGCTGGTGATGTGCCCCTTTAATCTCCTTCTCTACTCCTTCTTCTTGGCCGTAGGTATAGGTGGTTTAGGTAGAAAAATATACTAAGGGAGGATGCCCCAAAATGGTGGTAGGTGGTGGCTTTTTATAGAATAGGAAGGGGGCTATGGTGACCTTTGAATTGGATGGCCAAGATGAGTTGATGGAGGTGGTTGGAGATCCCATGGCCAAGGAGAGTTGGCGCCACCTTAAGGGACAGAAAGGGGGTAGTTATGGGTGTTGACACCCCTTAGTGTTGGCGCCAAAATGGGCTTTCTAGAAGGCTATTAGGTGGCGCCACCTTAAGGTTCTAGAAGGGGGGTATGTGGATGGCTAGGATGTGTTATATGGGTAGGTGTAGGGTGGATGAAGAGGCTGAAAGTTGGCGCCAAAATGGGGGTGGTTAGGGGTGGTTTTTGGCGCCAACTTGAAGTGTCTTTTGGTGGAGATAATGGGGTGAAAGAGTGGCTAGGTGGTGGCTCCAACTTAAGTAGGGTAGCTAGCTTAGGTAGGCTTGAGTTGGTGGAGCTAGCTAGGGTTGATTTTTAAGGTAATGGATGGCCAAGGAGCTGGTTGTTAGCTAAGCTAAGCTAAGCTAAGATAAGATAAGCTAGCTTAGCTAAAGGTGGAGTAGAGGAGAAGGTGTTGGAGCTAGGGTTTGGAGGAAGGAGCTGAGGAGGAGAAGTCTGGAGCTGGAGCTGGAGCTGGCTGCTGCTGAAGTGGCTGGCATGGGGCTACTCTAGCTGGCTTAGCTTGCTAGTTCTTTGCTAGTTGCTAAGCCAAGCTAAAGTGAGCTAGCTTCTACCAAAATGAGCTGAGGTGAGCTAGGTCTGGTGCTCCTGGGGAGAATCAAGCTGGTTGAGGCAGCTAAGGTAGCTTAGCTCAACTGAGTCGAGCTAAGCTGAGTCCCCGGGAGCTGGACTTGAGCTTTCTGAGCTGGGATGAGTTCTTCAGCTGGCTGGAGCTGAGTGGAGCTGGATGTAGCTGGATCTGAGCTGGGGTGAACTCCTGTCAACTCAGCTGAGCTAGCTAGAGCTCCCTGTGAACTAGTGGGAACTGAGATGAGCTAGACTCAGCTAAGTTGAGCTGGATCTAAGCTGACTTGAGCTAGGGTGAGCTAAGATGAACTCTCTTGAGCTACCATTCAGCTGAGATTAGCTGAATGGAGCTGGGATGAGCTAACCCTAGTTCAAGTGAGCTATGTTCCAGCTATGGTGAGCTGGATCGAGCTGAATTCCAACTATTCTGGGCTTCTCCTTCACCATTTGCCTTCTTGAGTGCTAGGGTTTTAAGGATCTGCATATCTGTGCATCCCTAACACTCACAAAAACATATTAAAAAGACAAATAAAGGATGCAATGCATGCCTAACCTACTTTATGCCTAAATGCAGCCCAAAAACCCGTTTGCGGAGTAAATTCCTAAGAGCTAGGTTTGTTTTAATGCGTAAGAATGATGATAAACTGGCATTTATCAACCCTGCATTCTCTGGAACCATTCTTGCCTTCTCTGCATTTGTTCCAGCTGCCTTTGAAATACCTCTTGTGAATTCTGAGGTAGAGGAGGCTGTTGATTGGCCATGGGATCAATTTGGCCAAAATCCAATCTATGCCTCCTAGAATACTCTAGTGGTCCTTCTAATTGGGGATTCAATGACCTCCTTCCCAGCATAAACTAAGAAGAGGTCAGAAGGACTAAGGATAAGAACCCTACAGCACAACAAAACAAGCCTATCCTCAACTGGGGTAGCCTAAGGATCTACAAACTCTCAGAATTCATCTTAAGATTATAAACGATTTACTCTATATGTGTTTAATCAATCGAACTAGTTAGAAGGAGGAACTAGGGAGAAGGCTCTTCCTTCGGCTTGCGCCTCTGATTCCTAGTGTACCCCCCAGTCATGGTTGTTTGATGCTACTCCCCTAGCTAGACATCAGATTGATTAGTACAAGAAGGTTAATCGTAAACAATCTCAGACAGGGCCTCGAAGAGCGAATCAGTCCTTAAGGCCAACATCTACTTGATTTTATTTAGGACTGGGATTGTAGTGCTTATGGAATGTGGTGGGCCCTTAAGATGGGTTATGCCCTTAATGATTGATTGAATATGTGTAAATGCATGCACAACCAGGGTTTTTAAGCAAGATTATTTTTTATGAGTGGATTTTAAGGTTTAAATCTTGCTTAAATAGCTTTCAGGGTTTGGAATTAGGTTTAATTCAATCAAGTTTTGAGGCAAACCAGATTTTCAAGCACGGGTGAAGATCTTTTTCCTTTTGAAATCAAAAGTAAAGTGGAGTCCCTGGTATTGACCTAAATTGAAAATCCTAAGGGGAAGCTACTTGGTGAGTTGATTTTAGATTAAGTAGTGCAGCCCAAACAACTCAAACAATTGGCTAAAATTGCACCACTGAGTTAGGCACACAAAATGATTGACCAAGACTGATTTCTACTCTTTTATATGTTGATTTGCGTGTACCGGTTCCACAGATCAGAATCCGGTTGAGCAGATAAAAATCAATTTGGTTATGTGCCTTGAATGTGGGTGTATGTAGTGTGTATGTTGATTTACCCCACAAGAAATATCCTTTTGTTGATTTTTTTATATATATGAGGGTGAGATGAATGTGAGTGGAAATCCAAGAAACCAAACTAACCCTAGAATTTATGCAAACACCTAGGTTAATTGGAGTTTGAATTAATGTTGTGAAATGGAATCTATGGAGGGGCAAGAATGGGGAGCACTTACAGTTGTCTTCAACTACACTTTACTCCGATCTACCACTTAAAGATTCCCTGTTAAGGTACCTGCAAAATAATAGACGAGAAATGAAGCAAGTTAGAAAATAATAAAGTGCGCGAAATGCGGAAAGAAAATCAAAAATCATTGCCTCCCCGGCAATGGCGCCAAAATGTTGATAGCGGAAAACTACACGATCAAAGTTGGATTTGAAAAACCCATCATTGTAATTTGATTTGCGAAGAAATCCATCAACAGATAAATTTATACTGAAACTCTAAGAATTTTGGGTCGAACACAGGGAGGTTACGTCGATCTAAAATCTACGATTATATTTTTTTTGGTATTTTTGTTTGAAAGCAAGATAATTACAATGGAATTGATATAAACAATGAGAGAGATAGAGAGAGAGAACAATCACTTGATAAAATAATACTACTTTTACAACTAGAAAGTGGGAAATGGTTACAACTAGAAAGTGGAAAATTCTATTCTAGAAAGATATTAAAAAGAAGGGAGAGAGATGTTATCCTCCTCGACGAATGCTTGGAGGATGAGCCGGATGGAGTGACGCCTGGAAGATGGAGGACGGAGTGGGAAGAAGGAGGATGAAGTAGGAAGAAGTGGGAACGAGGCAGCACGATGTCGTCGTCGCGGGATCCACTTTTGAAATGGGGGCGAGAAAACTTGGCTTTGGCTCTAGAGTAGCATCCCAGGTGTGGGACAAGCTTTTCTTGAGCTTTGGAGAGGGAGAGAGGTGAAGGAAGGGATGAATTTCATAGGGAAGGGGTCTCCTTTTATAGTTGCAAGGATAGGGGGCAATTTGGTCATTACATAGTTAAAACATTAAATGAGGGGGTCTTTAGTGACAGATTTAAGCATCACTAAAGACCCATGTCACCGCAACCTCGTGCCCACGCTCGCCTCCTCTCCTGCTGTACGCTCAACACCTGCCCACATCCAAGAAATCTCAGCCATCCGATCGTGAGATCACACGACTCAGATCGCTCCTCACCCACTTTAGCTACGCGTGCGTTCGGGTGTGAGACGATGTGTTTCATCGCATGTACGTTCAATTGGGTGATCTGAATCATCCTTAGCTGATTGCGCGGTCGAGATAAAACGTGTGTGTGCCTCTGATCGCAAGTCAAACCCGCACCTCGCGCTTGCGCAAGGGTGCTGGACTGCTATGCTAGGCTGGTTCTTCGTCGAGCTTACGTTTTAAGAGCGTGAGCCGGTGGCCGTTGGATCAAGATCCAACAGCCCAGATCTCACCTCGTTCGCACCTTCAGAGGATGAGAAGCGGTGCTGCGGCCGATTTGGCGGCTGTGATGGCACCATCATGGCCGTCCATCTTTTGTGACATGTAGAAGGTGCCACGAATGTCGAATTGGGCCAATTTTCATGTCATTAGGCTGCAATCATCGATCCGAATCCATCCGTGCGGTTGGATTTGTCATCTGAAGTGCAAATTGACACCATCTTGGGTCTTGATCTCTAGGCTTCCTCAGACTATATCTTGGAGTCGTTGAACTCCCGTCGTCGCCCTGATCAGATCCGTACGGTTGGATCTTCTGTCTAAAGCCCTGATTAAAAATCATCCTATCCCTGACCATAAAAGGTGACAATTAGTATACAGTTTATACAATTTGACCTAAATTCATGATTATGTATGTTATGCAATATTTACAATGCATAATGCTAATATGACACTAAGAACATGCATTAATAGACATTTTTGGCTATTTAGATGTATGCACAGCAGGGTACAGTGAGAGAATAAGAGATAAAGAAGAGAAGGAAACAAAAGAAACTTAAGAGGAAGAAGCTGAAGGAGAAATAAAGAGAGATTGGTAAGAGTGCTAAGGAAGAGAGGTTAAGAGAGAGAGAAAGAGAAAGTGAAAGAAGAAAGAGACTGACTTATCCATTAGAAGTCTAATTTTAATTTTTAAGCCAACTATTCTTTTTGTCAGACATCTGATCTAAGGCTGGAGGCTGAGAAAAAAGAGTTTGAGCTTTATATTGACATAAAAGGCATCCTTATTCATTGTAATTTGTTTCTATGCCTTATATTAATCTTGTAAGAATTGTACCAATCATTCATGTACTTAGTATTCATTGTAAATCTTTCTTGTACATTTTCTTTCATTAATGGAATAGTGCATGCATTAATTGATCAATCTTATGTGTATCTATTCATATGCCTAACATATAAGTAATTATTAATGTAATTAATTAGGTAATTAGTAAATTATGCATTAGAATAAAATGGTAAATTAAAAATTACAAATATGCCTCCCAGTGAATGACCTAGACTCAACCAGTTAAAAAGAATTAAATCTAAAATGTCAGGTTGACTTGACCCTATACTACACTAAACAACAATGATTCGAGTTAACCTAAGTCATTTCTTACGTGATTAATTAAGACTTTTAACCTTAATTAACTGTGTTGAGATTTGAGCGATCATTTTAATGACACTGTTGCCAGGGAGGTAACTGTAAAATATATTCGCCATTATCATTTTTTATTATTAGTTTGTAAATAATTTCTTTCTAACTAGTTGTTGTTTTGTTTTTGCCTTTGTCCAGGGATATCTTTACAGGTATTCTCAGGAAGAAGGTGGGTTTTTGTTTGCTGCTTTCACATCCATTATACATACTCATTGTGAGATTTCTTTCCCTAGTCTTTAGATTAGTTTATTTGTTTCATTTAGTTAGGAAATATAAAAAATACCAAAAATACATCTTTTCTAACTAGTAGCAGCATACTACTAGGCATACACTCTTAGGAGTACATATACCTGCTAGGAGTTATCGATCTGACTCGAAATTTTTTATCTCACATCAGCGGAAAAACACACAAAAAAAAACCCATGTAGATCCTTGTCTTCTGACTAATAAGCAAGACCACATATTTGTTTGAAAAAACACAAAAAGTGGACACAGTTACTACTTCCTATTATTTTTGTAAAAGATTAACTAAAAAAAGAGGAATTTTAAAAACTCGTGACATATATCTATTTGCAGATTGCATGCGGGTTTTTATCGTACACGTCTGTTGCATGCTATCATGCACACAGTGTGATCACTAGAGTTACATGAGTCTATTAGTTCTACCTCTCCTCTTTGCACCTCTTAGGGCTTTGGTCGAAGATCAACAAGTCTGTCTCACTACTAGAGCCTTGCGAAGACAGTAGTAAGCAATCTCAATTGTAGACCTTGGACCTTAAGGATACGCACATATGTAGACACATATAGGATGCGTATTTTGGATTGATATTTTACTTGTTTGCATCCCTATATATTTTTCGCGTATTCCTAAGATCTTTTCCTTTGAAAAGAAGAAAAACTCACTTTTTGCGTTGTTTTGGGTTTTGCTTGCCGCTGTTTTACGTAGTGGTGTGAGTGTGCCTTTTCACATTTTTTTGTTTTATGCACGGGAGGCGATCTCTAAAACAGCCTCTCATATATCCTTTGACAAGTCTACCCAGGCTGGTTGCACTGAAGCAACCAATTTTCCCGTCTGCTTTTTCTGCCTTTTCTGCATTTGATTCTATGGATCAATCACAGAACCCAAATCCTGAGATCTCTTCTTCTTCTGGTCAGGGGGAGATGCTGCCTTTGAATATCAATGAGGCACTCCTAAACTAGAATCTACTGATGCTCGAGCAAAACCATCAAATTAATTTGTTGACGGCTACTCTCCAAAACCTCCAAAATCTATAGTCCCATCCTCCTCAACCTAAGGCGAGTCTTAATCCTCCTGATTTTCCTCTTCCACCTCGTCCTAGGCCTCTACTTTGAGACTACTATAATCCATCCAATGCACAAGTAGAGCCTAGTGTTAGGATTCCCATTGGGAAAAACAACCTAGAATTAAAGCCAAACAATATAGGTCTAATCCCACACTTTCACGAGTATTCATCTGAGGATCCATTCCAACATATAGAAGATCTCAAAAATCTATCTCAGACTCTTGGTCCTCAAAATCAAAGTCGGGAAATCCTACTCATGAAGATGTTCTCCTTTAGCATGAAAGACAAAGACAACTATTGGTACCGCACGATCGCATGACCTATCTCAACTTGGGATCAACTCGAATCTACATTCTTGAAGAAATTCTTCCCTATAGGTAGCACCAACGCCCTCAGGCGAGCCATCATGACTTTCACTCAGAATCAAGGAGAACCAATTCATGAAGCATGGGAGTGCTTTCATGAATTACAAAGGAAATGCCCACATCACGACATCCCTCACTAGCAACTAATGCACATCTTCTACTATGGATTGCAAGAGAGCATTCGTAATCTAGTCGATGCCTCTTGTGGAGGGAACTTTCTGAATCACGATGAAGAATCCGCCTCAGAACTATTCGAAGGGATAGCAGAAAACTAGATCAGCAATGCATCTATGTCACAATTCACATAAGGAAACACGCACCAAAATCCGCATCAAAACTCTCATCACAAGGGCATTCACGAAATCAAAACCCATCTAGTTCAAGGGATTTAGAGATTATAGCTGAGAAACTGGACAAGGTCGACATCATAGCGAAGCATCTCGATGAGGTCCACAACACAATGAAGAATCTTACACCTCTACTCGCTACGCAGAATCCCACGCGTTCACCTATTTCACAAATTCCCACAGGGAGGGAATTTGTGAATAATCTAGATTCGAGAGATCCTTCTTCCTTAGGTTTACTTCCTACTCATTTTCCAACTCAAGGAGGGACCTTTGTCCCATCATTCCCACCTTTCTCCCCAATCCCCTCTTTTGCAGAAAACAAGCCAAATCTTTATAATCTATATGCCATCAAGGAGAATGATTCCAAATCAAACCCATATTCGAATACCTATAACCCTGGATGGAGAAACCACCCCAACTTCTCTTGGGTTGATTAAAATCGAAGACCTCAATAACTGAATTAGACCCGTCAAAACCCGCTTTCGCTGCCTTCTCAACAACTGAATGCAAGGCCCATTCACACAAGTACACAGAACTACTCAGGGCTGAATAGAGATACACAGCTTGATCAGATTTTGCAAGTTGTGACAGAGAGTCAGCATCAGAATGTTGAAGCTCTGACTAAGATTCAAAGGCAATGTTAGACAAAATTGGTTAATTTAAGAAATCAGATCACGCTTTTGGCTAAGTATCATCAGCCAGGTACTCTTCCATTTCAGCTAGTTCCGAATCCTAGGAATTTGCCACCTCCTAGGCAACATCAGGGACAAGTACACTTTGTTAATCTGGCCTTTGATTCGAATCAAAATCCGCCCTCTCACCTCCCGAGAGTGATCTTCCAAACCTGCATTAGCAACCTTTGTTGTACCAAAATGACCCACCTATCATTCAAAATCAAAATTGATTTGCCGCTGATCTTCTGATGGCTTGACTCACTTATCGTATTTGCCTCATTCTTTTGTATCTTCACCTTGATCCAAATCAGATCTATCTTTCATGAGATGCATTCGTATCTTTCTGAGATTTTTATGAGAATCTAATTTTGGTTCTGCGAGATCTATTTAAGGCAAAATCAAGGCGAGTTTACTATCTTTGACTATTCCGAGTGGTTTTATCTGTTTTCCTATTTATTGAGCTAATTCTTCCTTAACTCCCTTGTTTTTACCAAACCTATTTACAAACTATGTTACAAAGAATGAATCCATATAATATAAGTTAATTATTTACAAAAGAATGGATGTTAGTACATTAATGCGTCAAGAATATACACAAAATAAAGTTATCAAAAACTATTCTAAACTGAACTATGTTACAAACTAACTATATACAAATGCATACAATCTTGTCCTAAAACTTATAAACAAAGACGACAAAAATACATTAAGAAAAGAATTAACAATAATTATCTAAACCTCAAAAACATTTACATAATAGGCTAAACAATATCTATTATACTTAGTATAATTATATATTAACATATAATACTATACATAACATAACATATACAAAAGATATACATATATACACAATTCAATATTAATACTAATACAAATACAAGTACAAACATATTATATATATATAACTAACATATACATAACTCTTACATAGATCTAACTAAAATAATTAACTTATGAAACTAACATACTTATAATATACAATATACTGTATATGTACATACTAATATATATGTATAACAATACTTACATATATATATATATATACACAAAAGCCTTAAAAACATATATAGAAACTAAGGCAAACATAATATTTTATTTACAATACTTATATAAGTATAACATACACATATATAATACTTAAAATATATATAACACTTATAAATTACACTTAATATACACATGCGTGCATACTCAACAAAAATATTGGTGGACTTTTCACACAACTCGACAGCCATTGGCCAGAGCAGCTGCTACTAGGCCCACCTAACAAATCGGATGAGCCACCCTGCAAGGCCAAGCCCCTAGTTGGCTTCCCCAATTTGGGCCTTAACCTAATGGGCTCTGATCTATAAGTTGAATAATAAATCGGATGAGCATGCATTACGCGCCGCGCACGCACTTGCCAAGGAGCCCATCCCCCACTCTCAGGCAAACGACCTCTGCACACAATTCTTTAAATTCTGCTAAAGTGATTCTTCATCCCACAATGTGGGAGTAAAGGAGTGTGCTAATAGCGCTGTGCAACTACTACTGTGCATACGTGTGTTCAATTTTATTAGAATGTTATGGTTATAATTAGTGAATAATTAAGGATCTAATATGCAAATAAATTACATAATCTTGTAGATAACATATATAGGGCTATCAATTACATTAATTAGATTAAGTTAATTATACATATAAATATATATTTACAGTAATTATACATATGTACAAGTCACATTCACAATAAGTTAATATATGTTAATGTATATTATAAATTACTACATAAATTATACAATTAGATCCTAATTAAGTTAATTTTCATATTTATATGTTTAATTAATAATTTTAGGTAAGTTAATTTGATTTATTACAATTATACCTATTATACTTGATGAGCCCATATTTGTGGGCTAATTAATTACTTAAATGCCTAGGAATTAGATTAATATTGGCATATAAATAACATGCAATAAGATGTAAATAGATTTGTCTAATTATTCATTTATTTGCATATTTCATGCATTACATTCATACCTAGAATTAATTTAGAATAGCATGCATTAGAATAGTTAATCTTTTAGGTTGCATTACATGCATTATTTTATTTCACATTTCTTTTAAGGGCTTATAAATAAACAACCCTCATTTAATTTCTTTATTTTATCTCCAACGGATGCATGTAGGAGAGTTGCACCGGCTATAATGCACAAGCGACAATCATGGATCTTTGTTCCCACGATCTGCATCGCTTCACCTCTTCTTCAACCAATGTCTGCCTGCACCCGCACTCCTCTTGCAGCATAAAAGAAGAGTCCGCTCCACCATCACCGGCAGGCCATCACCACCGATCCACTAATGCATAGAGAGTCAAGTTCTCTTCCATTCCACCACTATCGACCTCAACCGCAAGCACGAGTCCACACTACCACAGGCAAAGAGGGTGACAAACTGCTGCGCCACCGTTGGCTTGTGCAAATAACCGTGAGCACCTTAGTGTGCACTACCACCATCACCAACACCAGCAACCACCAACATAAGCTCCCGCCAGCAACCATCCTCACTCATTTAAGACATCTGGGAATGTTCCTAGACGTCTGATCTCCCAACAACCACCCAATCTTCTTCTTTCTTCTTCATCCTCTGTTTCTTTCCACAAAACCCAACATAACCCATCACCTCCAACACCAATAGACCCACCAGCCATCACTCCCATCCTCACCGTATGTGCCCTCACACTCGCATGCAACACACCTCTGCCCGCACCTACGTGCGTTGAGAGCGAGTAGCCATGCCCGCGCAACCCTCCAGCGACAGTTCGCATGCACGGCTGCACAGCCAGCGCACCCCTCGCTGCACCTCCACCGCTAAAGCAGCTTCCCGCGCACATCTCCAGCTTGCACCGACCCTCACCTCCAGCCCACGCACGCAAAGTGTGCACTACTCCAGCAGCTCCACCCGCGCACGTACTGCAGCACCTCCACTAGCCCGCAGCAGCTGCTGCGTCCTTCAGAGCCTCCCTGTGTGCGGCCTGCAGCGTGCAACAGCAGCAGCTGTTGCTGAGCTCAGCAGTGCCCACGCCCTCACGGCCTACGCTTATCGTCGCCGACCCCCGCCCTCGCCTCCTCGCATGCATGCCTTCACAAGCACCAGCCCGCAGCAGCAACAGAGTTGCAGCCACCGCCAACCACTGTTGCTACTCTCCTTGTCGTCGTCGCCCCCAGCCACCATTAGCCACGAAACCACCACCACCGAATAGCCCTCGACTCACTCAACCTCCGGTGAGCTTCTCACCTTCAATCGCAGCCTCCTCCTCATGCACAGACAAGGGGAAGAATTTCCCCTATTTTGCTAGGTATTAATTATTACATTTAGTGCCATTGTGAACTTTTATTATTATTTTATTGAGCTGCATTGCAAAATATATCCTTCAGTTGTGCAAAATTGTTATTTCAGCATTAGCTCTTATCATTTACCTAATTTGAAAGCGATTTTGATTCGATTTCTTGACAAAATTAATAGTGAACATTGGTTTTTGACCCTTGTGAGTTTAAATGGGCCATTGCCTCCCTGTGGACACGATCCGCTCTCTCGAGTGGTTTATTTTCAATTTAATACTTTGGTTAGTCAATTTTTCACCACTTTAAAATACAATGACAAATCATCTTAATCATCCTATTCAAAAGTAAAAATCGACACATCAATACTTACTATGTACAAGTCATTTGCACCTTATGTACATACTATCATACAATATGAATAAGTTCTAAATTAGATTAAATTAAGTTAAAAATATAAATTAAAGAATACAATATAAATTATTATATTACTTAATTAAACTACTAATTTAGATTTACTTAAATTATTAATATACATCATTAACTTAGAATAATATACATATACATGACATAATTAAGTAAACAAATTATAAATATGTTACTTTATATAATAAATAATATAAATACTATATTAAGATATATATATATATATACATATATACACACACACACACACACACATATGCTAATATACATGCTTAAGTTATACACTTCTAAGTTATATACAATAATTATATATATACATATAATCAATACTATAAAATATAACTTAATATAAATATATATTATAACTTAACTACATATAAATAATATAAATACACCATATATGCATAATTTATATACATATAACTTTATGTTAATAACTTATGAATATATACATGTATTTACACTATATACATAGGTAATTTTTATGGTTTTTGAATTTTTCTGATTTTTATTTTGTTTTTAGGTTTTGTAAGAATAGAGAAAGGGGAGAGAAAGTTGACGAGAAAATGAAAACTCTTTTAGTGTTTTTTTATTTTTATTTCTAAACCTGAGAAGTCTAGATCTTCTACAGATATGTTCTACCAACTAAACACCTCAAAACCTAAAACTAACTACACACACCTCAAACATATCAAACACTCACTCAGGACACATATCTTTTATTTGTATACATTATTTTTATATTTTTCAAGGTATTTATAGGGAAATTGCTAGAAAATAGGCTATAAATGATCTGAAATTGATTCCATGCCACAAAAATTTAGATAAAAACTCTAGAAATAGTAGATTAAGCATTAACAACTTCCAGATATTGAATCTCATCAAATCAAAACATATAAAAAAAAGTTTAGCATTGAGTTTAAATTCAAACAACATTTTATACAGTTAGTCAAGTTCTACTTGCTAAGAAAAATTCCTAATGAAATTTACAAGTGTTTACATCTCATTTTAGGTTCAAACACAATCTCTGCACATAGATGAAAGCTTATTTTGACATTAAACCATTCAGAGAACTCTTCTTGACTCCACAGACCTAAAAATATTATTAACATCATAATCTAAAGTTTGTATCCAGTCCCAACAACAATGTTTCTACTGACAAAAAGATTTCAATATGATCAACAAGTCCAATCACTACATTCCAAAGTTGTTTCATACATAAAAGATATAAAACCATCTAAATTCCACTCTAAAAACTCCATTACAACACAATGTCATTCAAAAATAATTTGAAATCCACGATTAAAGCATAAAAATCCCAAATCAGATTCAACTGATGTAGCTGCTATTGTAGCAGTTGATATATTGATAAAACTCATCTTAAATTGAAGTTAAAACACTAAATCCCAATAACTCATTCATATATGCTTCTCAAGCATTCGAACTTCTCTTACAAACTTGACCAGGTGACTTAAACTCCAATTGAAACATCAAATATCCAAATTAACCTGGAACTTGAGATTTAAAACCAAGGAAATCTCTAAAATCTCAAATTGCATTCTAGATAGTAAAAACCTATTTTAAGTCATCGCAATTCATCTCTGAAGGTTATAGAACTCTATGAAAGTCAGATCAAATATTGAAGAACACTAGAAATCCCAATTTGATTTTCAACTTACATTATAGACAACATGAACATGATGGGTCAAATTAGACATTAAAACCCTTTGGAAACCATTTGAAGAGCTTCATATGATCATTCTAAACCTCATACAACCTTCAAATAATAGATAAAAACTAATTGCAATGAACACAGGTTGTTACCCACTTGGGCATTTAATCTGGGATCGCCATAGTGATTTGATCACTTAGGTATCCTGCACACCATTGATCAGTGTTCAGGATGATTAGGCGATGCTCATGAATCCATCAGGTCATCGTGAAGGCCTCCAAACCATGCAACGAATTTTCCTTGGCCTTCACTACCACTATGAAGAAGAAAAATAGTACCGATGGAGGAAATTAGGCATGAGCTCAATTCACAATAAAATGCCAATCAAATTGGTTTAGATCCATCTCAATCTGTTCAATTAAACTTCAATCAACTCAATTCATACCATTCAATCAGATTAAAACCATATTAGATCTCAAATTCTCCAATCAGAATGAAAACCAAATCCACTTCAATCAATCAAATTAAATCAATTCAACTCAGGGGAGGGCTTTTGTGAATTGATGAGCTGAATGGGAAGCCCTCAAGATGCATTTGGCGCACCATGGGGTCTAAAAGCTAGAAAGCTTCAGGCCTTAAGGTGGCAATGGCGAAGGAAGTGGATTGTAATTAAATCAATAAGGAAATCAAAAGGAGATTGTGAAGCGTAGAGGAAGATTATGGATCAAAATGTATGGGTGAATTCGCCACTCTGATCTAAATTGATAAGAGAGGTCTAATCAAGGGACTGTGAATACTAACACTAATCCACTCCTAATATAAAGCAATCAACAAGTAATTTCTAATCTAAACTACCTAGATAAAGCTAAGAAAGCAGCAAATCTATCTAGGAAAGCATTAAAGTCCTAACCTAAATGGATGAATGGGACCTATAAGGAGAACTATAGCTGGTGACTGCAATGACAAAGGAGGAAGAAGATCTCTAGTGACTAAAGCTCTTAAGGGAACTCAAGGATGTCCTTAGGTGTTATGGAATCCTTACCGACGTGGATCGAGTCGGGGAAGAAGCAGAAGAAGCTATTATCACTAGCTTCCGATGAAGCGGAAGAAGAGCTAGCATTGGATGATGTGACTAACTCAAGAGAGTAGGAGGGGAGCTGGTAGTTATTTAGTCGTAAAATCACATTTCAAGGATAGATACATTGTAGTATAGCACAAAAATACGTTGAAACAAATAAATATAACGAGATGTGAGTCCCAATAGAACTCAGGGAGGTAGAAAACGACTTGATTGCAATACTAATTTAGAACTAACTATAACTAAATACTAATCACAATGGATATAAAGCAAATCAGGCAATTGGTTGATCATGAGTTGCAATTACACTAGAACTAGAACTAGAACATGCACTAGTAAAACTAGAATTGAAAACAACTATCTAAGCTACTAGAATAAGGGCACCAAGGGTGGTCCTTGGTGGCCTTTGAAGAGGTTTGGGAGAGCAATAGCGGTGCACCACGGTGATATTGATGTATACCTCAAAGGAAGAGGGAGTCTGGAGAATCTTGGAGGTCTGGAGGAAGAGATAGAGGAGGATATGCCTTCATATGGGGGTTCCGAGGTTCTTTTTATAGCCAAAATGAGGAGAAAAGCAAGTATTTGGCCCTCCAAACTGTGAAACAGCCTTGGATTGATCAACTCCGTCGATCGGGAGATCAATGGATCATATTACACTTCAAAAGAACCTCCAACGCACTTGATACACATGCAACACACCAAATTATGCCACGTGTCGACCGCTCAGCCTCTCACCCATCGCCTCACTCCTTTCATCACACACGCTAGTGCTAGACTCTCCTCGATCATCCAATCTTTCAATCGGATGGCTTAAAAGCATGCTCAGCACCGCCTCTTCTCACGTGCACGTGTGTTCAAATTCAACTGTTTGATCGTGAAGATCAACAGTTGAGATCGGGTGCCACACCGCCTCTTTGATCTGGGTACAACGATGCGTGGACATGCACGTGCATCTACACGTATGCTCCACAGCCTGATCAGATGCTCCTTCGCACACCATGCGTCTGCTCCCACGCCACTAGATCACGATCGCACAACATGATTTTGTCCGCGCTCACGACCGCCTCAGAATTGCCCTGATTGTGCTTCAAACTCTCACCTCCAACTCTTCTTCGTGCACGGTAACCAACGCGCTAAACGCATGGATTGTCGTGTTTCTTCTTTTTCGCTCGGCTGCCCTCAGCCGTTGGATGAGGATCCAATGACTGAGATGATCTTCTCGTTAATGAAGGCGCGGTGAGGAAGGTGACATGGCACTCTTATGGCTGTTGGATGGAGATCCAACAGCCCACAAAGCACGTATCAAGTGCTTCAATAGGTGGGGGCAGCGGTCTTGGGCGGCTATGATGGTGCCACATGGTGCCATCATGGCCGTCAATCTTCTTTGCTTTGTAGATGGTGTTGTAGGCTTCGATCGAGTTGATTTTTGCATTGTTGGACTATGATTGTTGATCCAGATCCATCCATGCGGTCAAATTTGACGTCTGAGGTTTGGATTTTTGCCGCCTTGCTTCTTGGTCTTTACTCTTCCACTGACTCCATAAGATGCTACGAGAGTCCAATCAAGAGGATCTCGAAAGCATTGGGTTCTCATCATCGTTCTAAATAGATTCGTACGGTTGGATTCATCATTCACAACCCTGAATTACCTGCAATTAATATTACCTCTTAATTAGAACATTATATAGCATTATTATTTACAAAGCTAACAAATCAACTATGATGCAAAATAAGATGCTTATGCATGCATTATTCCTAGGTTAAGCTAGGATCTAACTTAATTCAAGTAGATTAGGACTTATGATTGTTGTGCAATCAGTAGTCACACAAGGCACCCGTGGGTGTCCTTAGATAAGCAATGGAACTCAAGAGCACCGAGATCAGTTGGTAATGGACCATGGGCATCAATAATGGAGATGAGATTTGTGGAGCAGGGGAAGTTTTAGGATGAAAGGCAACCATTGGATGTGATCTAGATGAGGGCACAAAGAAGGTGAAACCAATTCTAGCAGGTGCAAGGAGAATCCATTGTAGGATCAAATCTAGAAGAATGGACGGTGACTATGGCTTGAGTTCATCGTGTATGAGCTGAAGAAGAGGATGAATAGTGTCCAGTGTTTTGGTGAATTTACACTAAAGGCTCAATTGTGAACCGGAAGAACAATTTCACTCAGACCCATAAGTGATGGGTTTTCAATGCAGAGCAATCCTTGAGGTTTACACAGAAATCCCTAGTGAGTTTCAAGTAGGTCCTTAGCAACATTTGGAAGAACAAAATGTGAAGGACTTGAAATGGGATAAGGATCTAAATGCAAATCATAAATCCAAGGTCCTAATGAAGTTAGAATACAATGTAACTTTTATGGCATATGATTTGAACATATTAGAACATAAGCCAACCTTTGATTTGTATTTTTAAATTCACCTTTATGTTCAATTGGAATTTGAATTATTCATTTACATATTTAGATATATAATCTCTCAAATATGACCTAACTATGCATTTTTTAACACAATTTTGGTGTTTTAGATCATTTTCCTTAATTCCCACACTTAACCCATTTCTTATGTTACTTTGATGGTGTTTAACCTAGTTTCTAGCTTAATTTGGGCATTTTAGCTATGATAAGCCAACCTCATCACATATAATGAGACAGCAATATCCAAAAGATAAAATTTGAGAGTTTGATCAGAAATTGCTGATCAAACTGAAGATGTTTGGAACATGAAACGATTGGTAGATTTCATATGATGAAAGTCGATGCATGTGTTTTCTAATATCTCCTCATGAAGATGTCAACTTGAGGGGTTGAGAGAGAAAACAAGATGCGTATGTGTGATGCACATAAAGTAAACAAAGTTCAAAATAGTGATGCAGTAGGAGGATAAAATGTTAACCCACAAGGCACTCTGGATAAAATGTTAAGTTGTCCCTAACATTCCTTGTTGAAGGAATAAAATGATGAAACAGTGATCTCGATGAGTTAAGATGCACTAATTCAATTGATCTTAATGAGTCGAGATGCGACTTCTACAACCTAATGTGAATAGTCCACTTAGGAGCCACTTATGTTTAGCATGGTATCTGCCATAGAACTATATACACCACAATACAAATGCTGAAGTGAAATATGCAACAACTTATAAAGCTACCACATAAATGATTCAGACACATATGTCCTTTAAAAGGGCTTAATGTAGTTTCCTTTGCTACAATTCCTATTGTTGTAATAACAAGAACATTTCTCTTATTAGGAAATAGTTTCTTAGAACAAAGAACATGCCTGCAGAAAGAAAAGCCTAATCATAAACCTTATGCCACATATGATAAGTTGTTATCATATGCAGTGCTTCATCTTGTGGCTCAACACTTTGATCAATCAAGGCTTTATTGTAAAGCTCTTGAGTGTTGAGATGGCATCATGGGTTGAAGAAGTAGTTCAAGATTGACTTTTAGGGCAAGTGGGAGTCTGTTGAAATTACATGCCTTAGGTGAGCCAACTCAAGAAGACATCAATTTGGAGGGTATGGATCAAATCAGACTTTTTATCAACCCAGACCATCTCAAGAAGACATCAATGCCCAGGTTATGAAAACCTTGCAGGAAATATAAAGACAAATGTCGAAAGTAACCCACATTGTTACAAATCTGCATAATCAGATTGAGGTTACTCCGACCCAGAGACCTACAGAACATTTACCATCCCAGCTCGTATCCAACCCTATCAAACAAAGGAACCAATATCAGGGTAGAAATCTAAATCAGAACCACACTAATCAACCTTCCATTAACTCTATACCTCAACACCAACCCAATTTCCATCAACAACAGGCCCCCCAACCTCCTCCCAAGAATAACCAAACTGCGAATTTAGTTACATTAAGGAGTGGGAAAACAACAACTGATCCTGGGCCTTCACCACAACATGATGAAACCCACATTATTCCTATGCAAGTTGACTCTCATCCCCCTACTCAAGAAGAAGAAGACACACAAAAATCACAAGATTCAAATACTATTCCTTACCCTCAAGCATTGCAATACAATCCTTCTAAGAAAAAGAAATCTGAGCCCTCTCACCAAGATCTCATGGGCTTATTTAGGCAAGTCGAGATAAACATCCCCCTCCTAGATGCCATCAAGTACATCCCTGCCTACACTAAATCTTTGAAAGAAGTGTGTACTCCAAAGCGACAGGCCAAGAATCTTGGACAGGTGGTCCTTTCCAAGACAGTAAGCTCAGTTGTACAGAGCAAGCTGCCTCCTCAAGAAAAAGGACCCAGGCGCACCACTCATTTCAGTTGTCATAAATGAAACTACCTTTGATCGCACCCTTCTCGACTTAGGTGCCTCTATAAATCTCATCCCCACGATCTCATTCGAGGAATTTCAATTCGGCAAATTAAAACCCATTGAGGTTCAATTACAATTGGTAGGCCGATCTACTATTAAACCTCGAGGAATTGTCAAGGATATTATTGTTAAGGTCCAGAATTGTCTATTTCCGATTGATTTTCGGGTCCTTGACATAGAGGTACCTGAGACACTCAAGAACGTCCCTATTATCTTTGGAAGACCTTTTCTGACTATCGCAAAAGCTAATATCAATAATTATTCCAGAAAAATGGATATAACTTGCGATGACCTTGATCATGATTTTTCAAAGCTTCAAGGAGGTCCCTTGATCATGATTTTTTTGAGGACTCTGATAATGAAATGGAAGTAGTAATTAAGGAATCTATGATGATCCATTCCTGCTCTACTTTGACCACCATTGAACTAAATTTTATTGATTCAAATTCTGATTATAATAATGGGGTCAAAGACATTTCAAATCAATTAGGGTTTGACCTTTACTCTTCAAATCTTCCTGATTTCACACCAAAAACACCCACACCAACTTTTCCCACTCTTCATCACATTGACTTCTCTCCCACTTCCTTTCCTTTGGACCTACCACCCGACCTACCCGAGTATGGCTTTCATCATGAACTCAAACCATGGCCAAACTCGGGTCACTCTTCCATTTTTCCATCTCATTTTGATCCCCATATTTTTACCACTCATCTTTTAGGGGATCTAGAGTAAGACATCTTTCTTGAGGGCATTCACGTGTCTAATTTCTTACATGACTGCCCGTCTTCTGTGCATCGCTTCATGCCTGGCTGAATGGCGTAAAAGATAACACTGGATGGGAGGTAACCCATCATTTTTCTAGCTTTCCTTTTTCTCTTTCTTTTCCAGGTTTTGACCACTGGACAGAGCATTAAGGCACATTTTGTGACTCAAGTGTCTTGGATGACACTCTACCCATAGCGTCAAAGAGAGAACTTGAGTTCTCTTGAAGTGCCCCTTTACACCGCATTGTGTTTTGGGGTTGTGAGCTCCTGGGTGGTGTCTTGGATGGTACTATCTTGAAGTGTTGGTGCCAGAGCCCCCTCGAGAATTGATAATGGGAATGATGATCCCGACACATCTATTGTAGGATTAAGCTAGGAATAAGCATGGAAGAGGAAAAAAAAGTTTCAAAAACACGTCATTATAAATGTTGGCATTACAAAGCACCGACACAAGGTTTTAAAATTTACACAAGTTGCAAGTTGGATTCAAGAGCCAAGGAAATCCTAACTACAAAATAATTTCGAGTCATTTGAATTAACGAGTTAACTTGTGAATTTTTGAAGGATACATTGATCCCAATCCATCTAATTTTTGGATCTAAAGATGAATCCCAATGTTTTATCCTTAACAAATCCCATACCTTTCATGTTTTTAATCAACCCAAGTCCTGTAATCTCCTTCTTAAAAGTAAAAAAATTAGTCTTTCACAAAAGTCCATTTTGTGAAAAGATTTGCTAAGAGACTAGCAAAAGATAAGCATGTGGGTGTGATAAATGATAGTTTATCATCATTCTTATGCTCTACAACATATCTAGCTCTTAAGGTTTTAACTTCGCAAATGAGTTTTCACTTAGGATAGGCATGTGTTGCATTTTATTGTATTTTTAATGCATTTACTTAAGTGTCAAGGATAGGTAGATAGTCAGATCCCATAAACCTTGGCACTCTGGAATGCAAAAGATGAAGGAGAAGCCCACATCAACTGGATCTCAGCTAGATCCAGCTTATCCTAGTTGGATCCCAACTCCATCTAGCTAGATCAACTCATCCTTAGCTCCATTCAGCTCATCTCAGCTGAATGGTAGCTCTAACCAGTTCACCTCAGCTTCATTCATCTCACCTCAGCTAGATGGCAGCTCAAACTAGTTCAAGACAGTTGATCCCAGCTCCTCCAACTCAAAATAGTTTACTGGAAGCTCTACCTGACTACAACTAGCTACTGCCATCAACTAGCTAAGCCTAGTCAACTGAAGAAGACCTCAACCAGCTTAGACTAGCTCAAGTCCAGCTCCCGGAGACTCAACTTAGCGCAACTTGGTTGAGTTAATCTACTTGACCTAAGCTAACTACTCCAGCTAACTAGGTAATCTCCGAGAAGACCAAACCTAGCTCACCTCAACTCACATTAGCAGAAGCCAGCTCATCTTAGCTTAGCTTAGTAGCTAGCAAAGAACTAGCTAGTTAAGCCAGGTAAGGTAGCTCCATGCAGCTCTCTTCAGTAGCCATCAGCTCCAGTGCAGCTCAGATGCAGCTCCTCCTCAGCTATTTCTCCCAAACCCTACCTCCTCTCTCCACTACTCATCTACTAGCTAAGCTAGCTTAGCTAGCTTAGCTTAGTTAGTCCACTCGCCCCTAACCCAAAAACTCCACCTAACTAGCTCCACCAAGTAACCCTACTTAGCTCCACCAAAGTTACCCCTACTCCCATTCCATGTTGGCGCCACCACCACACATCCATTCACCCATCAACCACCACCAAAAGCCACCACCAAAAGTGGCGGCAGCCTGATAACAGCGTTGAGACTATGCTTTGTTGTTTTGTTATAGAAATTACATTGTAGTACAGATAGTCATTGCCATTATTACAATTTTTACTCAAAAATGAAAGTTCTCCCGAGGTCGAACTCAGGGAGCAAGTTGTATTCTAGAGGTACGAAGTTTCTATTACAAAAAAATAAAGAGAGAGAGAGAGATTTGTCTTGTTGGCTTCTTCTTCTTCTCTTCTTTCTCGTCTTTGTCTTCTTTTCTCTTCTCTTTGAGTCTTCAGTTTTCTTCCTTCTTCTTATTCTTGCTCTGTTCTTCTTTTCTTGTTTTCTTCTTGCCTTCTCTTCTGTTCTTCTTCTTTCTTCTCTTTCTTTTTCTTCTTGTTCTTCTTTCTGTCCATCTCTTTCTTTTTCTTCTCCCTTGCGGTCCTGTTCTTCTTTTCTTCTCCTTCTTCTTTGCCTTCAGAGCGTCATCTGATTTTTCAATCAGACGACTTAAGTAGTTGCTGCTACAGTGCGTCTTTTCTTCTTCTTTCCTCTGTGGCTTTCTTCTTCTTCTCGTAGTCCTTCTTCTTCTTCCTGCCTTCTCTTCTTCACCTGTGCCTGCACACTCAAAGTTCAATCAGAGGGCAAAACCTACTCTACCCTCCCCAGTGCCTTTCTCTCTCAAAATTCACTCATAGGATAGCTCTCCCAGAGCTGTCGGGTAGTCGGGTATGCGGGTTGCGCCCGGGTCCAGGCCCACCGGCGTGCGGTGGTGGACGAGGGGTGCAGGACGAGTAAACGGGTCGGGCCAGGTCCGCGGGGCGTGGTCGCAGACGAGGCCGGCTCAAGCGGGTGAGAGGGACCTCCCCCCATGCTCAGGAGGAAAAGAGCCTAAGGCACTTTTTGCCTTTATGCGGGCATGGGCCTCTCAAAAGTTCCGAGGTGGGAGTAAATGTCCCACCCCAATTGGGCACCCGCAGCTGAGGGAGCTGCAGGCAGATGCAGCAGCTGCGGGGCTTTCTCCCCAACTGCAGGCCTGGGCGACTGCGTGGTTGCGAACCGTGCATCCTGGCGAGTCGAACCTGGGCAAAGCGTGCCTGCAGCTGCAGGTTGAAGGAGCTTCACCGGCTCAGCAATGGCGACGGAGGGCGAGCAACCTGTCCACAGAAGAATGGCCTCTCGGCCTAATCAGACAAGCGGAGAACCTTCGCCGTGGCACGGCGAAGGCGGTGTGGGGTCTGGCAAGCCGTGGGGCGGAGCGTAGGGGCTGCCTTAGGTCAAACTGTAGCGTGGGAAATGGGTTTGTTCGGGGGGTCTGTAGGTGGCGAGTGGCGGGAAATGGAAGGGCGGAAGTTGATCAGGGTGAGGAGGCGGAGGTTTTGTGAGGGTCGGCGAGTCGTGTGGGGTGGTGGAATGACGGGAGCGAGTCACCGGAGTTTGGCCGGAGATGGGGAAGGTGAGGGCAATTAGGCGCGGTCGAGGGGTGGTTATGCAAATTACAGTAAGGAAAAGAAAGAGGGGAGGAAGAGGAAAGATTGTACCTACTCGGAGGGACGAGGGGGGGGCCGGAGCAGGGCGACAGTCGTATCGACTGTCGCCGGAGAAGAAGGTGCCCAGAGAGAGAGGGCGGTGGCGAGGAGAGAGCGGGAGAGCGCGCGCTGGGTACGGCGCGACGCGGGAAGAGCAGGTGAAGGCAGCTCTGCTGCTTGTAGTGCGGCAGAGCGACGAGGAGGAGGAGGAAAAACCGTCGGAGCAAGGGGGCCTCTGTCGAAGTGGGAAGAGAGGAAAGGGGGGGGTTTCTCCGTCAGAACCGAGCTGGGGAGAGCGGCAGAGCGTCGGGGGTTTTATAGAGGCAGAAACAGAGAGGAGGGCGGAGGGAGACGACGTGCCTCCCTCGCCGGAGGACGTCGGAGATGGAGACCCATACCGTCCGTGCATTCGCACGGGCGGTATGGGCGAATGCAACGATCAGGCGGGTGTTCCTGCGACGGCTGACATCGTAGGGAACCCCTGGTTGACTTGGCAGGGGGTCCCCCTCACCCTGCGCGGCGCCATGCCTCGCGCAAGGTCGCCGGAGCATGGTGCTGCTTAGGGTTTTGCATGGAGGACCCAAATGCAAAGAACGATGAAGAGTTAGGGGCTAAAATGCGAGGGTTTCAAAAGTTGAGGGCCAAAAAGTAAAGTTGGTCAAGAAGGTTTCTTCTTAGGCTCAAGTTTTTATACATGACTAATTAGGGCCTAAGGATTCTGATTGTGAATTTTATTTCTAGATTAAACCTTGTTTGACCGATCAATTTACGTAAAAACCCAAATTAAGTTATTAATTGGGCATGGTTCTCAATGTAGGTCAAAATGGGTTCCTAAGGCCAAATTGGAGGTTCTAAACCCTAGAGATTATTTTTATATGAATTTTAGAGGGTTTATTCGATTTTTTATTTGCCTCGAACCTCGTGAATTGAAGTGGGTTTGTTTTTAGGGTTATAGGATGCCATTTAATTCCTTAGAGTTGTTGTAGCCCTCTTTGAGTCATCTCATCCCACTTTTCTTCTTATTAGGTTATTTTGACCTATGTTTGGACCCTGAGTTACCCTATTTTCAGATTGAATTGGTGAAATTACATTTTTACCCCTTAGTTTCTATTTTCTTCTTAAACTCAGAATTCTCTGAGTTAAGCCTTTCCTTGAGTTATGTAGGAGCTTTTATCCTTTGTATTAGGTCAAAATGAGCTAGTTATGGCTCATGATGAGACTCTCATCATACCCCCATGCCTAGCTTTTGCTAGTCCCTTAGCAAAAAACTTAAGGTTTCAACCTTTGTTCTAGACCATGGAGTTCTTAATAGCTTTAGATAAGTGCTTTTTCCTTTGAACTCAGATTAGGTTAGAATGCTGACCATAGGCATAAAAGGTACTCTAGTACCAATCAAGATCCAGATCTGTCTAGCCTCAGCCTCAGTCCTTAGCAAAGGTTTTTAAGGCCTACAAGAACTAACTTAAGGTCTATTGGACTTTGTGGTTAAAGCACCCATGCTTGGAATGATTTTAGCCCTGGCTCAGTTCGCAGTGCGTTTTGTAAGAGAGAGAGGTAGAAAATTTTTCTGTTTTGGAGAGTTTTCTCTCTCTTTTTCTTTTTAATTCTAGCTTAGGATTGGCTTTTCAACACGGTCTGTATCAGATTCCTTGCCCCCATCATCAATCCTGAAGGGTTCCTGGCAATCGATGCTTCGAGATAACATCGCCCATGGCAACCCCCGAAACCCTAGCTATTGAGATTTCGAGATAATCCCATCCATGGTGTTCCGTGGCCAAGTCCAGACCCTGGCAATTGACACTTCGTGATAATGCCATCCATGGAATCTGAACCAGCAGAGTGCTTACATGCCCCCAGTAGGATATGTAAATATCCTAAGAGACAAGCACCGAGGAGATGATATTTTGTTACGCATCTTCGAGGGGATTTCCCGCCTCTCCGCACTGGGAACTCGTCTAAATCAACTTGTGTTGATCGGCCGCTCCTACTTTAGGTGTACTTTTCAGAATTTTTTTTTTTTTTTGCGACGCTTCTGTGTGATTTTGATTTTTACGCTTACTGAACCAGGCTGTGTGTGAGGTTAGGGTGCTTAGGTTACTGAGTCCCGTAAACCAAAAATTAGTTAACGAGGCCAAATACTTCCTAAGCCTTAGACCTAATATTTCAGCTTTCATTTTCCTCAACCTCTTGAGGAGTGTCCAGATCTTAATGGGTACTAAGAGTCTATCCAAGAATGCCTAAGGTTTGCGTTCTTACTAATCCCTTTGTGTACTTTTCAGTTCTTTTCTTGAATGAGGTCTAGAACTTAGGTTAATTCCTTAGTTTCTTACTAATGACTACTTTTTTTTTCTCATATTTTTGTGCTCCTTTTTCATCTTTTTTCTTTTTTTTTTTTCTTTCCTTCCTCCACAAAATTTCCTTCTCCTTTTATTCTTTATCGATTTTTTTTTTTAGAAAACTTTTCTTACCAGTTTTGCACTTTTATACTCCCCCCCCCCGTGCCTAAGGTTTGCAATGTCCTCATTGTGACTTAGGGGGTTCTTTTATTTACTTAGTTCATTCCTTAAGACAGAATGCGGATGATTTCTAATCCCAGATGCAAGCATCTGAGGTGGGGTCGGCTGTCTACAAGGGTGAACCTTAAGTGCAAAAAGGTGTCAGAAAAAGGTTTTGGATTTTTAGGAAAAAGACGGGTTGCCTCCCGTTAAGCGTTGAGTTTTACGCCATCGGCTGGGCACAATAAGCTCAAGGGGAATGGAGGATATAAGATGCTTCAGCCAAATCAATAGAAGTCACATCAATGAACGGCTTGAGTCTCTGACCGTTCATGATGAAAGGTTCGGAATCATGGCTGAGCGGACTGATTTCGATAGCTCCATTTCTAAAAACTTGTCGGACTAAATATGGTCCGACCCACTTGGATCGCAACTTTCCCGAGAAAAGTTTGAGTCGGGCATCAAAGAGTAGGACCTTCTGACTAGGATGAAAGATTTTTCTCGAGATATGCTTGTCGTGGAAGGCTTTAACCCGCTCCTTGTAGATTCGCGAGCTCTCATACGCGTCTAGGCGTAATTCATCGATCTCGCTGATTTGAAGTTTTCTGTGGGTTCCAGCCTTTGAAAAATCTAGATTACAGTTCCGTACTGCCCAATAGGCTTTATGCTCCAATTCTACAGGAAGGTGACACGCCTTCCCGTACACCAGTATAAAGGGAGATATGCCTAACTGGGTTTTGTGGGCGATCCTATAGGCCCACAATGCTTCCGGAAGTCGGGATGACCAGTTCTTCCTGTCAGGCCGAACAGTGACTTGCAGGATTTTCTTGATCTCCCGATTAGACAGTTCAGCTAGACCATTGGTTTGGGGGTGGTAAGGAGTAGAGATTCGGTGAGACACCCCATATTTGGTCGTCAGTGACCTAAACTGAGCGTTTGTGAAATGGGTCCCCCCATCAGAGATTATAGCACGAGGAATCCCGAACCTTGAGAAAATGTTTTGATGAATGAATTTGAGAACGATTTTGTGATCACAGGTTCGGGTCGGTATGGCTTCAATCCATTTGGACACGTAGTCCACAGCCAGCAGAATGTTGAAATTTCCGACCCTACCAGGAGGGGGTGACGTAATAATTGCGGAAATAAAATAAACAATCTTCACAAAATAAGCAATCACACAAGTACACAAGAATTTTTAGGTGGAAACCCAAATCGGGTGAAAACCACCACCTAACCCTCTCGAGTTAGGATTTTCCGATCAACCAAGTTGATCAAAATCCACTAAATCGAATCACCTTAAACGAGGGTGATTCAACCTCAATACAACCACGCTACTTAGACGAGGGTAGCGTACCTCAACCCCTTCTCTCCACAAGAAGGATTTTGTCTCGCGAAGGAGATGGGAATTCGCAAAGTGAATACCCAACCAAATAACAAAGATAAAATAAACAAGTAATCCTATAGAGCCAACAAAGTAATTATGAACCTAGCTTCTATAGGAATTAGAAAACTCCCCTTTGCAAGGAGTGCGTTGAGTTGATGACGCGGTGCGTGAGCCATGCGACGGCGCAACTTCACTCTCGTGAACTACGGCGGGAGAGCGGGTGCGCAACAGCTTGATGCTCTCAAGAGAATGGAGCTTGAGCTTGGAGAGCAAGAGCTAGCTAGGACACAAGAGAGTGGAAAGTGTATTACAAAGTGTTTCTTGTGTATCTTGGTGTCTCTAGGTGTTTCTTAGTGTATATTTGTGTTGCAAAGGTTCCCCTCTATTTATAGAGGCCTTAGGAAGGCTTTGGAAGGCTTAGGAAAGGTTCTATAGCTGTTGGGAACAAAGCTCAAGAGAATCAGCCCGAAATCAGGAACAATCATTGCTTTAACAGGCTTATCAGACGTCTAATTCTGGAATCATACGTCTGGAAGACCACTTTAAGACGTCTAATTTCAAGGTCAGACGTCTGATTTTGGATAGGTCTCTTCCTGACTTGGATCAGATCTAAACAGGGTTTTTGTGCAAGTCCATCAGACAACATATAGGACGTCTGGCACTATGTCTGGACATCTGGAAACCTACTTTTTCTGTGGGAATGGATTTCCAAACGTTGCAACGGCTAGAAAATCTCTGAGAAGAGATTTTGGGTCAGCCGAGGCAAAACGGTCAATTATCAGACGTCTGGACAGTCCTATGGACGTCTGATAAGGCTCTAACGGTCATATCCTAGTGTGTTTGCTAAGCCAGCCAACGGTCCACTAATTGGACGTCTGGCAAATCCATCAGACGTCTCCTAAGACATCTGGACTAAGGTATGGACATCTGATTTTATCAGACAGAATGCTAAGTCCAGCTTAATAGTTATCAGACGTCTGAAACAACAGTCAGACGTCTTAAAATACTTTATCAGACGTCTGATTTTGGAATTAGACATCTGGAAACTCTGTTTGAACCCTATATTGGTTTTCTAAGTTCTTTACAGAAAATCTAAGTATCCTAGGGTTGTGCGGGTGTTCCTAGGACTACTGTTAGGGTACTTTGAGGCTCTTTAACAGAAATCTAAGTAACAAAAGTAAAGAGCAACAAAAGAAACGAAAAATACAATGAGTACAAGAGAAGGAAATCTATCCTATTCTTCATCTCCTTCCTTCTTCAATATATCACTCCTCGCGAATCTCTTCTGCTCTCCATCAAGCTCCTCCAATCCATCCTGGATGCGAGCTCGAACTCCGTCTAATCACGTATCCATTTGCGATTGACCTGAAATCTAGGACTCAAAGCGCAAATATTAAATGACACGTGTTTTGTTATCATCAAAACAAATGATCGTGGTGCTCTAGCACCAACAAATGTATTTGAAACCATCCGAAGCAGGAAAGGGGCCCATAAAATAAATCCCCCAAACATCAAAGATTTCGCATACAAGAATCGGCTGCATAGGCATCATGTCGCGATGGCTCATGTTGCCCAAAGTCTGGCAACGACTGCACGCCTTGCAGTGATTGTACGCGTCTTTGAACAGTGTGGGCCAGTAAAAGCCACACTGGAGGACTTTTGATGCGGTTTTATGCCCAGAGAAATGGCCACCGCATGCCTGGTCATGGCAGAAAGAGAGGATATTGTTGAATTCCTCTTCCGGGACACATCTTCGGATGATCTGATCAGCACCTATGCGGAAGAGGTACGGGTCTTCCCAAATGTAATACTTGGCATCAGAGCGCAATTTGTCTTTCTTGGCCTTCGACCAATCAGACAGGATCTGATGAGATGCCAAGTAATTTACTATATTAGCAAACCATGGAAGGCTAGTACCAATAGTCAGCAGGTGCTCATCGGGAAAATGCTCTGTGATGGGTTCAGACGGGTCAATTATTTCAGAAGGAAGGCAGGACAAGTGATCAGCTACCACATTTTGCTTTCCCGCTTTGTCACGAATCTCAAGGTCAAATTCTTGCAAAACCAAGATCCATCAGATTAATCGAGGTTTCGCATCCTTCTTTGCAAGGAGATGCCTCACAGCTGTGTGATCCGAGTAAATGATGACATGGGAACCCAGAAGATACGATCGGAACTTTTCAAGGGCAAATACCACGGCTAACAGCTCTTTCTCCGTAACTGTATAGTTACGCTGAGCCTCGTCAAGTGTCTTGCTAGCGTAGTAGATGACCACGGGTTTCCTGTCAGCTTTCTGCCCCAGGACCGCTCCTACAGCGAAATCAGAAGCGTCGCACATGATCTCAGAGGGTTGAGACCAATCAGGGGACTGTAGGATCGGGGCCTGGGTGACTCGGTCACGTAGGGCCTCAAATGCTTGAGTGCATTCCTTGGAAATTTCGAAAGGTACATCCTTGGAGAGAAGAGTGGTCAGGGGGCGCGTGATTTTTGAGAAATCAGGGATAAATCGACGGTAAAAATCGACGTGCCCCAAAAAAGATAGGATGTCCTTGATCGAGCTAGGCATAGAAAGGCGAGAGATCAGATCAACCTTAGCTCGGTCCACTTGGATGCCTTTTTCCAAGATTGAGTGTCCCAGGACAATTCCCTCAGGCACCATGAAATGGCTCTTTTCCCAGGAAGGACCAAATTCACCTCGATGCATCGCCTGAGTATTTGGACCAAGTGTTGGAGGCAATCATCAAAAGATTCTCCAAAAACTGAAAAGTCATCCATGAAGACTTCCAGAAAATCACCTACCATATCTGAGAATATGGCAAGCATGCACCGCTGAAAGGTAGCGGGTGCATTGCAAAGATCGAAAGGCATCCTTCGGAAAGCGTAAGTTCCGAAGGGGCAGGTGAACGTGGTCTTTTCTTGGTCCTCAGGATGGATTGCCACCTGGTTATAATCGGAGTACCCGTCAAGAAAGTAGAAGAACCTATTTCCCACTAGTTTCTCGAGAATTTGATCAATGAAAGGTAGTGGGAAATGATCCTTCTTCGTAGAGGCATTGAGTCGGCGGTAATCTATACAGACTCTCCATGCATTGGCTAATCGGGTAGGAATGATTTCTCTGGTCTCAGTCGTTATGGTGGTGAGTCCTGCCTTCTTGGGCACGACCTGAATTGGGCTCACCCAACGACTATCGGAGATCGGGTAGATGGTCCCGGCATCTAACCACTTGATGATCTCCTTTTTCATGACCTCCTGTAGATTGGGGTTCAAGCGTCTCTGCATTTCACGAGAAGGTCGTGCGTCCTCTTCTGAATAGATATGATGAGTACAATAAGAGGGACTTATTCCAGTCAAATCATCAAGAGTCTACCCGATGGCTCTGTGATGTTGCTGGAGGACAGCAATCAGACGGGATTCCTGTTCGGGATTGAGGTTGGAATTGATAATCACAGGAAGGGTCTGATTAGAACCCAAAAAGATGTATTTCAAGTGAGCAGGAAGTGGCTTCAGTTCGAGGGTGGGGTTATCAGCAGCAGTGGGTGGTTCAGTATAGATGTGAGGTTCAAGGGTGGGAGTTACTGGGTTGTTTATATCTGGATTCGAGTCTTTATTTTGCGGGTCAAGATCTTTCTGTGGTTGATGAGGTATAATCAGGCCATTCTGGAAGTGTGTTTCATCAACCAAAGCCCTAACGTCACAAATTTGTTCAATGACACCGCAATTGATTCCTTGTTGGGCCTTAAATATATCAATTTTCAGAGTTTGATTCCCAAATTTGAGCTCTATTTGGCCCTCCTCACAGCTAATGTTGGCTCTCGCAGTAGCCAAGAAAGGTCTCCCTAAAATGATTGGTGTATCCCTAGGGTTTTCAGGTGCATCCATGTCTAAGACTATAAAGTCTACAGGAAAATAGAAATCCCGCACTCTCACAATAACATCCTCGAGAATCTCTTTTGGTGACTTTATAGATCGATCTGCTAATTGTAATGTTACCGCGGTTGGTTTTAACTCAGGTTCTTCTAGATGGTCAAGTAAGGATGTGGGTATCAGATTTATTGATGCGCCCAAGTCTAGCAAAGCTCTATCAAATTGGGTATCACCTATCTTGCAGGAAATCAGGGGAGTACTAGGGTCTTTAGCCTTGGGTGGGAGTCTGCTTAGGATTACAGAGCTGTCTTGCTCTGACAGAACAATTGGACTCCTGCTCTTGGTTCGCGGCTTACGCTGGGGTGTACACACATTCTTTAAGAATCGTGCGTAAGCCGGTAAGTGGTGGATTGCATCCATCAAGGGGATGTTTATGTGGACCTGCTCAAAGAGCTTGACCAGGTCCTCCTCAGGTGCCACGAGCTTGGTGGTCTTCTTTCCCTTGGTCAAGGCCTCGAGAAACGGGATCTTGGTTGGTTTTTCTAGGATAGGTCCAGGTTTTGGATCTGGGATAGGGGTGGGAATGTCCTGGATTACTGTCCTAAGCTCGGGATCACTACCAGGCTTGGAGTGGTTTGGATGAGGTGGGTCTTGGGTTTCCTTACCACTACGGGTTGTTACGGAATTAAGTCCTGCCTGGTTTTGGTTGGGATTGGGTAAGATGGGTTGCTGCTGGTAACCCGCAAAAGAGGTGGATGCCTCAATCCCGTTTGGTGAAGGAACAGAGGGGGCCTAATAAATCATATGGGCATGGCCCGGGTTTGGGTTCATAACGTGCCGCTGGGTTGGCACGTTATTTGGATTAGGAAGAGGTTGGGAAGGAAGTGTGCCTGGCTGGCGAGAATTTGCCAACTGGGCCAATTGGTTTCGGACCTCTGTAATCTCGTCCTTGTGTTGCTTTTGAATAGCCGCATTCGTTCTTTGAATGTCAGCCAGAGTCTGAAGGATTAGGGACATTGGATCCTGATTTGGCCCTGATGGATAAGTAGGGTTGGGCCGAGGCTGAGGCGGCTGGTAAGGACGAGGGGGTTGTGGGCGGGGTTGAAAGAGTGGTCTTTGGGTTTGGGAATTTCCCTCCCACTGAAAGTTGGGATGGTTTCGCCATCCAGGGTTATAGGTGTTGGAGAACAGGTCATTCTGGATGGCATTGAGGTCCTTGCAGGTCTGAGGAACTTCCAGAGAGTCAGAGAAAGAGGGAATGGAATTCCCCGGGTTGGTATAGAGAGGATCGGATGGACCTCTGGTTAGAGAATCAGATGGTGGATATGGATCCATCCTAGGAGAAGATTGATGGAGAATATTTTGCACAGTTTCCCTTGTGGAAGGAGGCTGTGCAAAGGGGTTATGTGCAGAGGTGGCTCGCTGCAGGTGCTGAGTCAGTTCATCCACCTTCTTTTCAATAATCGAGACCTTGTCCAATCGGCTGGCCATTAATTCCAGGTCGACTGATGTGGACAGGCCCTACGTCTCATGTGCTCCCCTAAGATTCGTCGATGCGTGGGTATTCGACCTGTCGAATAATCCCATGGAGTCATTGTTGATGGAGTTCTCGCACATGTTCTCGAGAATCACCCACACGGTGTCCTCATGTTGACCCATGATATTTCCTCCGCAGGTTGCATTGACGAAAAGACGGATATCCTCACGGAGTCCCTGGTAAAAAGATTGGACCTGTTCCCATTTAGGAACTCCATGATGGGGTCACTTTCTCATGAGATCCTGAAAACGATCCCATGCCTCATGGAGAGGTTCCCCTGATTGCTGAGTGAAGTGAGTAATCTGATGGCGCAAGGCGTTGGTCCGACCAACGGGAAAGAACTTTTTCAAAAACTCGGATTGAAGTTCTTCCCAAGTGTTGATCGGCTAGGTCTGAGTCTGATACCAATGGGCAGCCTTGTCCATAAGAGAAAAGGAGAACATCTTCATGAGAAGAATATCTCGATTTTGCACATCTGACCCAAAAGTTTGGGCCAGATGCTTTAGTTGTTTGATATGCTGGAAGGGATCTTCGGAATTAAGCCCATGGAATTTAGGTATAGCATGAATCATGTTGGGCTTCAATTCGGAATCAGGTCCTCCAGTCGGGATTCTGACTCGAGGCTCAATGGCCACCGCAGCAGGATTGTAGTGGTCTTGCATCATAGGACGCTGCGGTGGGTGCACGAAGTTTTGGAAGAGGTCATTGAGTCGCTGAAGCTGATGCTCCAGATTGTTTTCTTCCTCAACTGGCTGAGCCATGATGGGGGAAGAAGAAGAACTTGGTTTTGAATCAGAAGAGAGAATAATGTGAGGGGGTTGCTGTACAAACACGGGCGTCGAGCCTTGGCCTTGACGAGAGTGAATTTCTAAAGGAGGTCTTAAGGGTGGTCTTAAGGACCTCCTACCGTACATGCACTGCAGGAAGAGATGAGTTCAGAAGGTGCTGGACCCAATCAAGACACCCAAAAATGTGTTGGGTGACTATAGAGGTGCAGGGCAGATGGACCCCTTGATCAGAAAGATCGTCCACCTGAGAATTACCTGGGCAGCCAGAGAGGGTGAGTCCCGCAAAGACCCCTACACGGTAGAGCGTCCCCACGGGTTACAGGGTTTCCCCCACCCAACCTCTCTTGTCACTGCGGTTCCAGGTAGACCAGAATGGAGATCTTGACCTCTTAAGTCTACCAATTTTAGTTTAAGATCAGGGTGCCTAAGGTTTCACTTGAACTCTTAGGTGTTTTTGTGAACAAAGTGGCCCAATTTTAAGGTTGGTTGACCCAAGGGGTCAACTTCACCTCTTGTTCTTTTGAGAGCTTTTGGGTCCTTTCTTTTTAGGGTTCAAATGTTTAGAGAGCCATTTGCTTAGGGTTTCTCTTGTGTAGATTTTTTTTCAAACAAGGTTTAGGTACACCTCTTTTTGGGAACATCTTTTCTTTGTTAATAGAAGGTGTGTCTCTAGAAACCCTATCTTTTGACCTTATGTTGGCTCTACTTGGTCCATTTAACTCTTTGTTTGGGTAATTAGGGCTCAGGCAAGGATGTGTTAGCCCCTAATCACCTTTAAAACTGTGTGCAGGAATAATAGTTTCTGAGAATATGCAGCCATTACTATGTATAAAGACAGGTTATGCCTATTTCTTTTCTTTTTCTTTAAAATTTTAGGGTTTAATAGGAAGTTACCTGTCCTTGGAGTGGCTGTGGTGCGGCTGCGTCTTTTTGTTTCTTTCTGTACCTGCACAAAAGAGAGAGAAAAAGATTAGCAATCTCTTAAAAGAAATTCAAAGCTTCTAGAATAGCCGTTGCTCCCCGGCAACGGCGCCAAGTGATAACAGCGTTGAGACTATGCTTTGTTGTTTTGCTATAGAAATTACGTTGTAGTACAGATAGTCATTGCCATTATTACAATTTTTACTCGGAAATGAAAGTTCTCCCGAGGTCGAACTCAGGGAGCGAGTTGTATTCTAGAGGTACGAAGTTTCTATTACAAAAAAATAAAGAGAGAGAGAGAGATTTGTCTTGTTGGCTTCTTCTTCTCTTCTTTCTCGTCTTTGTCTTCTTTTCTCTTCTCTTTGAGTCTTCAGTTTTCTTCCTTCTTCTTATTCTTGCTCTGTTCTTCTTTTCTTGTTTTCTTCTTGCCTTCTCTTCTGTTCTTCTTCTTTCTTCTCTTTCTTTTTCTTCTTGTTCTTCTTTCTGTCCGTCTCTTTCTTTTTCTTCTCCCTTGCGGTCCTGTTCTTCTTTTCTTCTCCTTCTTCTTTGCCTTTAGAGTGTCGTCTGATTTTTCAATCAGACGACTTAAGTAGCTGCTGCTACAGTGCGTCTTTTCTTCTTCTTTCCTCTGTGGCTTTCTTCTTCTTCTCGTAGTCCTTCTTCTTCTTCCTGCCTTCTCTTCTTCTTCACCTGTGCCTGCACACTCAAAGTTCAATCAGAGGGCAAAACCTACTCTACCCTCCCCCGCGCCTTTCTCTCTCAGAATTCACTCATAGGATAGCTCTCCCAGAGCTGCCGGGTAGTCGGGTACGCGGGTCGCGCCCGGGTCCAGGCCCACCGGCGTGCGGTGGTGGGCGAGGAGTGCAGGATGGGTACACGGGTCAGGCCAGGTCCGCAGGGCGTGGTCGAGGACGAGGCCAGCTCGAGCAGGTGAGAGGGACCTCACCCCGTGCTCAGGAGGAAAAGAGCCTAAGGCACTTTTTGCCTTTATGCGGGCGTGGGCCTCTCAAAAGTTCCGAGGTGGGACTAAATGTCCCACCCCAATTGGGCACCCGCAGCTGAGGGAGCTGCAGGCAGATGCAGCAGCTGCGGGGCTTTCTCCCCAACTGCAGGCCTGGGCCACTGCGTGGCTGCGAACCGCGCGTCCTGGCGAGTCAAACCTGGGTGAAGCGCGCCTGCAGCTACAGGTTGAAGGAGCTTCACCGGCTCAGCGATGGCAACGGAGGGCGAGCAACCTGTCCACAGAAGAACGACCTCTCGGCCTAATCAGACAAGCAGAGAACCTTCGCCGTGGCACGGCGAAGGCGGTGTGGGGTCTGGCAAGCCGTGGGGCGGAGCGTAGGGGCTGCCCTAGGTCAAACTGTAGCGCGGGAAATGGGTTTGTTCGGGGGGTCTGCAGGTGGCGAGTGGCGGGAAATGGAAGGGCGGAAGTTGATCAGGGTGAGGAGGCGGAGGTTCTGTGAGGGTCGGTGAGTCGTGTGGGGTGGTGGAATGACGGGAGTGAGTCGCCGGAGTTTGGCCGGAGATGGGGAAGGTGAGGGCGATTAGGCACGGTCGAGGGGTGGTTATGCAAATTACAGTAAGGAAAAGAAAGAGGGGAGGAAGAGGAAAGATTGTACCTACTCGGAGGGACGAGGGGGGGGCCGGAGCAGGGCGACAGTCGTATCGACTGTCGCTGGAGAAGAAGGTACCCAGAGAAAGGGCGGCGGCGAGGAGAGAGCGGGAGAGCACGCGCTGGGTATGGCGCGACGCGGGAAGAGCAGGTGAAGGCAGCTCTGCTACTAGTAGTGCGGCAGAGTGACGAGGAGGAGGAGGAGGAAAAACCGCCGGAGCAAGGGGGCCTCTGTCAGAGTGGGAAGAGAGGAAAGGGGGGGGTTTCTCCATCAGAACCGAGCTGGGGAGAGCGGCAGAGCGTCGGGGGTTTTTATAGAGGCAGAAATAGAGAGGAGGGCGGAGGGAGACGACGTGCCTCCCTCGCCGGAGGATGCCGGAGATGGAGACCCATACCGTCCGTGCGTTCGCACGGGCGGTATGGGCGAATGCAGCGATCAGGGGGGTGTTCCTGCGACGGCTAACGTCGCAGGGAACCCTTGGTTGACTTGGCAGGGGGTCCCCTCACCCTGCGTGGCACCATGCCTCGCGCAAGGTCGCCGGAGCATGGTGCTGCTCAGGGTTTTGCAGGGAGGACCCAAATGCAAAGAACGTTGAAGAGTTAGGGGCTAAAATGCGAGGGTTTCAAAAGTTGAGGGCCAAAAAGTAAAGTTGGTCAAGAAGGTTTCTTCTTAGGCTCAAGTTTTTATACATGACTAATTAGGGCCTAAGGATTCTGATGGTGAATTTTATTTCTAGATTAAACCTTGTTTAACCGATCAATTTATGCAAAAACCCAAATTAAGTTATTAATTGGGCATGGTTCTTAATGTAGGTCAAAATGGGTTCCTAAGGCCAAATTGGAGGTTCTAAACCCTAGAGATTATTTTTATATGAATTTTAGAGGGTTTATTCGATTTTTTATTTGCCTCAAACCTCGTGAATTGAAGTGGGTTTGTTTTTAGGGTTACAGGATGTCATTTAATTCCTTGGAGTTGCTGTAGCCCTCTTTGAGTCATCTCATCCCACTTTTCTTCTTATTAGGTTATTTTGACCTATGTCTGGATCCTGAGTTACCCTATTTTCAAATTGAATTGGTGAAATTGCATTTTTACCCCTTAGTTTCTATTTTCTTCTTAAACTCAGAATTCTCTGAGTTAAGCCTTTCCTTGAGTTATGTAGGAGCTTTTATCCTTTGTATTAGGTCAAAATGAGCTAGTTATGGCTCATGATGAGGTTCTCATCACAGCCCACCATAACTACCCCTTGTTTTGGCGCCAAAACAAGGGGGCAATCCTAGCCCTACACCGTACTACACATGCCACATCTACCCTCCATTTTCCCTCCATTTTTTTCCACCTTCTAGAATACCCCCCTATTGGCGCCAAAATGGAGGCATCCCTCCACCATTGATGTCCACCATGGGGTGCCTTCATGGCCACAACCACCACCACCCACATCCCTTAGCTGGCGCCACTTAATCCCCTCCATCCATCCTACAACTACCCATCCTAGCCATCCATTAAACCCACGCCAACCACCAACCACCTAGCCTATATCTACTTCATCTAACCACCACCAAATCCATATCCTCCCTTAGTGTACATCCCACCTATACCGCCAACTACCTACGGCCAAGGACGAAGAAGAAGAGAAAAAGATCAAGGGGGCAACCTACCCGCCCCCTTGGAGCCTTCTTCCTTTCTCTTCCCCTCCATTGTGCCATGCCAAGGAGGAGAAGCTTTCCTCTAGAAGGATGACCAGGAAAGGAGGATCCTTGAAGGTAGTTGACACCCACCTTGAGGAGAGAGCTTGGAAGAAGACTACTTGAAGAAGGAAGCCAAGTGGAACCCTTTCTAAGTGTAGGGAAACTGCCCTTGGAGCAAGGGCCATTTAAAGCTTATACCATAAGATCCCTTCTTCTTCTTCTTTATATTTAGATATAGTATTGGCTAGTGTGTTTTTGTTTCTTCTATGTAACAAGCATTCCACTACATTTCATCTAGTTGCTAGTAATACAAGTTTAGACTTTGCCTTCAAATTTCTATTTTCTACTTAGTAGCTTAGTGCACCACACCTTATTCCTCTAATTACCCTAGGCACACTTGCCTAGGGTGAGCTTAGAAGAAAAGGTTTTCTTCTTGTCACTTAGGAGTAAGTTGGTAGGCATAGTTTTTAACATAAACATTCTCTCATTCTGTTGTCCGATTGTTTTGAAAATCCTAAAAATAATAAAATTGAAAATACAAAAAGACAAGTGCAGATTTGAGAGGTGAGAGAGAGAACCATTTCATGTGATTAACAATTTGACCTCCTTGGATGACCCTAGATACTCCACTATCTAGGTTATAAATTTTAAGAGTTGATTGCAAAGATACGCATCTCAACGACAAAACTCGCTTTTTACAAAATTGCATAGTTTTGAAATCATACACAAGTAATCCTCAAGTAGAGGAATGCTTGCTACTACAAAATAAAGGTAAAAGATGAAGATAGAAAACTCCTGCGAAGATGAAGTTGATTCTCGCTCCAAGGGTAGTTGCTCCCAGCTTGAAGAGAATCTTCTCCTAGCTTCCTTGATGTTTCTTCTCTCTGACTCCACCTAGGGTTGACATCCACCACCCTTGTCCCTCTACCTGGCCGTCCTCCAAGGTGATGGTTACTCCTTGGCTTTGTACCAAGGAAGAGGGAAGAAGGCAGGCACCAAGGGGGCAAGGGGGCCTCATTAATCTCCTTCTCTCCTCCTTCTTCCTTGGACGTCTATGGTGGATTATAGGTAGAATAAAATCTAGCCAAGGATGAAGAAAAGGGAGGATGTGGAGGTGTATTTATATGGGAAGGGATGGTTAGCACCATCCTTGGGTAAACCTAAGGTTAAGTGGCGTGGGTTGTGATGAAGGGCTAGGATAGGATCTTATGAAGGTAGTTAAGGCATGGAGAGTAGATGTAAGTTGACGCCAATTGGAAGGGTGTAGGGAGGTAGGGTTTAAGTGGGGTTAGGCTATATTGGTGCCAACTTTAGATGGGTTTAGTGTTAGGGTTGGCATGGAGTGAATGGAGGGTCAAGATGGTGTTTTGGAGTGGTGGTTGTGGAATCTAGGGTAGGAGATAAATGGCACCAAGTGAGGGATTATGGAAAGGGTAGGCTAGGGTTAGGTTAAGTCATGTTGGTGTTGATGTGCATACATCTAATTAGCCTAAAAATGTCTATTGATGCATGTTCCTAGTGTCATGGAAGCATCATGCATTATACATATTGCATAACATGCATCATCATGCATTTAAGTTAATTTATACAAATTTTAGGTTAATTTAACTTTTTAATAGTCAGGGGACAAGGTGACATTTATCGAGGCCTCAAATTGAAGATCCAACCGTATGAATTTGATCAGGGTGACGATTGGAGTCCAACGCCTCCAAGGTCCCCCCCGATCGGACTTCTATAACATCATATGCAGTCTGAGGAAGAACAGAGGTCAAGGAGCAAGGTGGTGCAAATTTGTGCCTCAGATGACAAATCCAACTACACGAATGGGTTTGGATTGACAATCGCAGCCCAATGACTCGAAAATCGATCCAATCTGACATCCGTGGCACCTCCTGTGAGCAAAAGAAGATGTACGGCTCAGATGGCACCATCCAAGCTGCCCATGGTCGCCGCAGCCCTTCTTCATCAGCATTGACAGAATCCGTTTTTACACATTTTAAAGTCGTCGGAAATCATAGTATAGTCGTGCTAAAACATTCGTCAAAAAATGATTTTGTAGAAATAACAAGACTTTGAGTCCTGGTCGTTCGTCTCTAAGAGGCGTTTGTTTAATTCTGAAATCGATCCTTTATCACTCTACTTTATTTAAAATCGCATGCCGGTTTCAAATCTTCGTATTAAAGTTTCGCCACTTCTATTGTGAATTCTGATTACGTGCGCGTGTGTTAAGTAGATAACAAAGGTGAAAGTGTGAGTTTCGGTGCGCACAATTCTAGTTACATAGTGGCTGTTGACGAAAAATGCATTTATAGTTAGATCTTCTATATTTTCTAGAACCGACATGCCTGTTGCAAAATATATATAAATGAAAAACAGGCAACTTGAATCACGCAAATCAGATTACAACCAATAAGCTCATGGTGATTTCCAACATAGAGACATATATATAAAAATATATCTTTTATTCATTCATTCAGATGATGTTTGCTACATGAAATGTGGAGGAAAGCTTGTAAAGGAAAGCTTGAAAACATAAAACTAGCTAGCAAAAAATGATCACATACAAGAATCTATGGGGGGATTTTGCATGCATCATTGGGGGAGAATAAGAGCTACACTACTAAGCAGTAAATGAAAGTACTAAAACTACGAAGAGCTAAGTTACTAATCTAGCAGAAAGGAAGGGCATTCAGAGGTGGGCTCCGATGGCCTTTGAGTGGCTGAGAGAAGGAGGGGTGGCCAATGGTGCTTAGGCCATCCCTTGGAGAGAGGTTGGGGAGATGATCCAGCATCCTGGCATGGAGGTGGTGGCCTTCATGGTGGTGCTCCTCGTGGAGGTGGAGTGGAGATGAATGTGGCTAGCCTAAGTGGAATGAATACCAAGAAAATGGATGGGTGCAAATGGCCACCCCTTAGGCCTTTTTATAGACCTAAGGGAGTTTCTCTAGAGAAGTGTGGAACTCTCTAGAGAGAGTCCTAAGAGTGGCCGGGCAAACAAAAGGTGGATCTCAATTTGAATGGCTTTTGGTTGCTAAATTTGGCAACCAAGAGTGGCGCCACTTGAAGAGAGTTCTAGAGAACTCTAGATGAGTGTGTGTGCGTGAATGTGTGTGTGTGTGTGTGAGTGTGTGGCCGTGCCCTAGGTGGCTAAGTGTTCTAGGTTAGGTCCTAAGGGGTTTAGGTAGGTGTAGGCCTCAAATTAGGGTTGCAAACCCTAATTGCTAAGGGGGAATTGCAATTAAACTTAACCCAAGTTAATTGAATGAGTGTGAACCTAATTGAGAGTGAAATAACTCAATTACATTGGGCTTAGGTCAATTGGACTCTCACTAAGTCCAATTGGACTTGTGTGGGTTGAGATTTGAGCTCAATTGGACTCAATGAGTCTAATTGGCTTAGGTAATGGTAATTGACTATGACCTAAGTCAATTGGGTTTGGTGAGGACCTAATTAGGTCCTTAGGGAGGTCTAAAGGTGATGTACTAGGGTTAAGGTACCTTAATTTAGGTTCCTATGGGGTTGGAATTGGGTCTAGGAAGCTAGAGATCCAAGATCAAGGCTTGAATCTCAAAACAGGAACTGGAGAGCAATTCCAGTCATCCAAAAATGGAATCAGACATCTTATACTCAAAACTCAGAAGTCCAGACTTGTTGTCTGGACGTCCAATCAGAGTCAGGAAGAATTCAAGGTTCTGTCTTGGGTACTCTGTAGAAATTGGACGTCTGACAGTGTCTGGACATCCAATAACACTGCAGAAGTGGGTTTAAGGTGTGCGGGAGTTGGCTAAGGGTTTTGGACGTCCTATAACTTATCTGGACGTCCAGATAAAGGTTGGAACTAGGGTTTTAAGGTTTCCTAGGGTGTGTGACCTAATCTAAGGGTGGCTAAGGCTTGGGGAAGTCTCTAGGTTGTCCTAAGGCTAGGATGGACCTAAGCTCTTCGCATTTTACTGCTTTATTCCTACTTAATAGAATAGCATACCTTAACTCCCTTACATCATTATTCACTATATCTAATCTAAGTCTTCTGCTCCAGTCCTGCTGCAACACTGATTATTCCTGATCCAACTTCAGATCCAGCTTCAGATCCAACTCCAGATCCAGCTTATTACCTGTAATTGACATAATGCACTTAATCAGCACATTATAGCATTATTTTATGCATAGCTAAAAGAAAGCAGTAAAGATGCAGATAATGCTTATGCATGCATGAATTACCCTAACTTATGCTAAGTCTTAGCCTAATTTAAGTCAATTAAGGCCTATGATTGCTGCGCAATCAAGCATCAGTTAGGATCCAACAGCTGAGATTCACTCTTAGTCCATGCCTCACACTCAACTGAAGTTAAAGCTCACACACGAACAGCCGTTGGATCTTCATCCAACCACCAAGGGTGCGTGAGCATTAAAACACAAACAAAACACAATCGACTCCTCAACGTAGTGGTTGGAGGCTTTATCACGAGGGAGAGGAGCAGGTTCGAGACCCTGAGCATCTCAAATTGAAGCTGCAGGCAGGGCATGGCAAATTCAACCGTCGGATGTGCATCGAGCGACGATGAAAGTGCTACATGGTGCAATGGGAGCAACGCGATGAGGCACGCGTGATCCGACGTGCTAGGCCACACACAAATGCACACGCAAGGGCACAATCTGAACGTTTGAGGAGTGCATTGATCCTAGTCATTTGATCGAGATCTGGCCCACGGTCCACATGTGTCAATGGTCACGTTCACCTTTAGTAACGCTTACATGCGTCACTAAAGGTTGTGTATTAATATTAAGCCTTTGGAAAACTCTTTTGCCCCATTTCTACAGCTATAAAAGGCCTACCCCTCCTACACATTTCACCATCCCTTCCTTCATCTCTCTTTCTCTCTAAGAGCTAAGAACTCAAGTTCTAAAGCTCGCTTTAGTGCTCCCAAGCTACAGGAAGCTCCACTAGAGTTAAAAATGAAAATTTTCCACTTCTCACCCCCTTCACAGAGCTCTTACCAACCATCCTCTCACCCCCATTCCAGAAATGGATCCAGCGACATCAATGCCCTACCTCATCCTCAGTTCTTCTAAATTCAACCTTCATCCTCTGTCTTCGCTCTCCTTCCAGGCATCACTCGTCTGACTCGTCCTCCAAGCAGTCGCCGAGGAGGATAACTTCTCACCCCATTATCTTTTTATCGCTTTCTAGATTAGATTTCCAACTTTCTAGTTGTAGAAATTAGTTGTAATGACATTATCTTAATTATAAAAAGTTGTTCTCTCTCTCTCCCTCTAGCTTTATTATTTATATTACAAGTAGATTAGGTATTTATAATCATTGTGAATGTCTCCTTTATGAACAAAATTACAAAAACATATAATTGCAAATTTAAAATCAACATAGCCTCCCCATGTTCAACCCGAGACTCACTTTGAGTTTTGGTAAAATTATTTGATTGACGGATTTTCACGCACTACAACGACGGGTTTTCAAACTCAAACTTTACACATATAAAATATCGTTCATCATTTTGGCGTCGTTGCCAGGGAGGCAACAGATCTCGATTATTTTTTCGTATTCCTCGCACTTATTTGCTCTCCAACTCTCTTTTATTTCTTCTCTATTGTCTTATAGGTACCCCGACAAGGAATCTTCGAGAGATAGAAAAGAGCAAAGTGCAATTGAAGACCACTGTAAGTGCTTCCCCATTTTTTCCCCTCCATAAATTTCATTTCATCACCCTAATTCAAATCCTAATTAACCTAGGTGCTCTCATAAACCTAGGCTTAGTTTGGTTGTTTGGTTGCCACCTCCACCCTCCTCACCCTCCACTTATAAAAAAAAATCTTAGAAAAATCCCATGGAGGTACACAACCTCTTCTGATTTTTCATACTCAACCGGTAACCCAATCTTTGGAATCGATACACGCAAAGGAACACATAATCAAGTAGAAATCAGAATAGGTAACCACTTGTGTGCCTAATTCAGTGGTGTATCAGGCCAATTACTTGAGTTGTTTGGGCCACACCACTTCAACTAAAAACAACTCATCAAGTAGCTTGCTCATTAGAGTTAACATTTAAGGTCAATACTAGGCACTCCACCTTATTTTTATTTCAAAGGAAAACATCTTCACCCGTGTTTGCAAAACCTTGTGTGCCTCCTAAACTTGACTGAATCAATTTTAATTTAAATCGTAAAAGCTACTTAAGCAAGATTTGAACTCTAAAATCTACTCATCCAAATAATCTTGCTTGAAAACCCTGGTTGTGCACTCACACATCTCAATCAATCATTAAGAGCATAACCCATTTTAAGAGCCCATCACATTTTAAAAGCACTACTATCCCAAGCCTAATCTAAAATCAAGTAGATGTTGGCCCTAGGACTCACTAGTCCATTTCAGGATATTTCTCATACTGTGATGCAAATTTGTGACGTCTACTTTCTCCAAAAGGTGCTAAGTTGGGGGGCCTGATTATCAAACAACTTAAGCAGGCAGGGTTTGGCATAATTTGTAGCCTTCGAGACACACTCCCCCTACTTCACCAGCCCAACTTAACCAGCTTCTGGATTAAGGACAACACAACATTCATGTTGTGGTTTGAATTTATCTTGGAGCACAGGTTCTTAGGCTACCCAACTTAAGGACAGGCTTGTATTGTTGTGCTGCAGGGTTCTATTCTCTAGTCCTTTTGACCCTTTCCTAGTTTATGCTTGGAAGGAGGTCATTGAATCCCCAGTTGGAAGGACCATTAGACCATTCAAGGAGGCATAGGTTGAATTTTAATCCAATAGAACCCATGCTGATCAACCACCTCCTCTGCCTCAGGATCTGCAAGAGATGCTACAAAGGCAGCTGGAACAAATGTAGCAAATGCAAGCATGGTTCCAGCGAATGCATGGTCAGGGCACTCATCCCATGAAAGATTTTTATGATCCTTCTAATTATGGAGAATGTCCCAATGTCCAGATTCCAACCAGTGATATAGAAATCAAGCCCCAGGTGTGAAGCCTAATCAAACATTTTCATGGGCTTGGCTCTAAAGACTCGTTTCAGCATTTGGAGAACTTGACCACTTTGGCTTGGACCACCAAAGCACTAAACGTGGATGAGGAGCAGATGATCATAAGGCTTTTCCCTCACTCTCTCAAGGATAAGGTCGCACATTGGAACCAGACTATTGGAAGGCCGATAGCTACATAGAATGATCTTAAATCGACCTTCCTAAAGAAATTCTTTCCAGTCGGATGTACTAATGCCTTGCGTCGATCGATTACTAATTTCATCCAGCGGTGGGGGAACCGCTTCATGGTACCTGGGCGCAATTCCAGGATCTATTGCGGAAGTGTCCACACCGCGACATGTTGAAATGGCAACTCGTGCAGATCTTTTATCACAGGTTATTGAGCAACTCTATAATCACATGGATGCTTCTAGCAGAGGCAATTTCCTCAACAAGGATGCAGATAGTGTGCATGATTTGTTTGAGAAAATGAGTGAAAATTCTATCAATCATGCCTCCATGGACACTTTCAACCGGTCCCAGCAACCCATATCGAATATTAATGAGGTCCACGACTCTTATTCATTTGATATGGAACTGATTTGTAACAAACTCAATAAAGTCGACCTGGTTACAAAAAGAATGGAAGAGTGGATGGCTGGAAACTTCACAAATACTTCTAGATCCACTCGATCCTAGAATTCGAGATTCCATTCTTCACGAGCTCCTACTTTACGGGAGTTTGTAAATCAATTAGAAGCAGCTCAACCTATGAGTCAGCATTACTAGGAACCCCACAGGTTCCAAACTGGGGCCTTTGATCCCAGTTTCTCTGATCCCTCTCCTTCTTTCCCACCATCCTCACCCTATGAGGATGTGTATGCTGTACAAGAGAATGTTAGGTCCAACCCATATTCTAACTCCTATAATTTACGTTGGAGGAACTACCCTAACTTCTTCTGGAAAAACTTGGGGCAATAGACCCAAATCCAACCCAGCAAATATGCACCGCAAAGACCAATGGGTTAGGGTCACGTATACACTCAGATGGCCCCTAATCAGGTCAATCAACCAAATGGAATGCCCGTCAACCTACATAGCAAGCTGATTTGAACCATCAGATGGTAGAAAAGCAAGGATCCATGCTCCAGCTCATGCAACAAATGAAAACATCGCTGGACAACTTGCAATCTGGGCTCATTGCTAATACCCATCAGCCCGAATCTCTACCATCTCAACCCGTACCCAACCCTCGTAATGTACAAAATTAGGGCAATCGAGTCCAAGGGTATGGGAATCAGAGGGACCCACACGCACATGCTCAGGTGGTTGAGTAGGGTCCTTCTTCTGCTTCTTCATC